>OX411277.1:30534274-31734274 GCA_948146005.1 Nomada fucata | reverse complement strand
GCGATTGCCATCGACGCTCGGCGAGCGATCGCCGTTTCTTTGTTTGGTCTCGGACGGTTCGCGGAATTAACGCTCGGCCGGGTAAAAAAAAAAAAAAGAAAAACAGCAACGGAAGACGGAAGCAGGCGAACGCGCCGAATCGATCCAGCGTCGATCGCATATCGCGGACGGGGATCCTCGTTCCAGTGGCAACTGTGCGTTTAATCGTTTGTTCCAGTGACGGGACTCGTCCGGCGACAGATAGAACTCGTGCATCGCGTGACGGACATGGCGACCGAGTACAGTACGTTCCACAAAGATCGAACGATCCTCATGTCGAGCCATTTCCGTCGCGGCCCACCCGTCAACGGAACTTTCCGGAATTAATGCGACGGTCGAAAAACGAACGGGGCGGCTGACAATCGTTCGAACGGGTCGCGGCTTAAAATTCTGCGGCGACTTCGAAGCAAAGCTTCCGGAGATTCCAGCGGCTAACGAGATAGTCGAAGTGTTTACGGTTGCATGCGGTTACGACGGTCCGGGGAGAAGCTTCTTCCGCGACCACAATTTCCCGATACAGCAACGTCTCGATATAAGCGAATGCCTCGGGGGTTCTTGAACGTTCGCTTGTATCGCGTGGTTTGAGCGTTGCTTGAAATTTGCCGAGGGCGTCGAACGTAGAAAAGGACAGCGAGTAAAGAGGACCGAGCCAAAGATGAAACTTTTTTATTTCTCATCCTTTTCTTACGAGACTTTTACACAGCGTAGCTGACACTTTTCTGATTAAAATGATTCCAAACGCGGCACAATTTGGACTATATTTAGCGTCCTAATTAACGGTAATGAGTGTCCATGGCAGAAAAGGATAGCTAGTGAAAAGAAAGGAGAAAGCGGTACGCGGTTAAACGTGCCAACATATCAGCGTTAATTAAGCCAATAAATGCAGTCCAAAATATATCGTGTTTGGTGTCATTTTAATCAGAAAAATGCCAGCTACGCTATGGAAAAGTTTAGTAAGAAAAGGATTACAAATAGCAAAGTTCCATCGTTCGCCAAGCGAATGCCCTTAGTGGTGGGGGATAAACTCTTAGCTTACATCACGTGGCAGTTTTTCGCTTATATACTGGATGCGCCGTACTTTACTAACCGTGCGTAGCGTCCTCGTTGAACTAATCGAGTAACATTCGGTCGGAATTTCCGTCGAGTAGAATTGAAGTAACACATTAATTCCGGCATGCTGCGTCTAACACCGCACCCCGCTCGATATATTGTTTCCAACGATCGATCGAACGCCTTCCACGTTATTCCCACGTTCATTACAGTCTCCAGCGCCGTCGAGAAGCCGAAGAATCTCCTGATCGACGCGACCAGGGCGACCACCGGTTACAGTAAGTATCGCCGTAAATATCCACCGATCACTCGCGTCGACGCTAATCGACCGTCGAACAGTCGACAGCGCTGCCTCGAAGGGCCTGGAGTTCAAGCTGCGCAGATTTCTGGAGAAGTTTCGCGGATGGATGCCCTACGGCGTTCCGGAGCTGGGGATACCGCCGTTGGAACCGTTCCACCTGGACGAGATCGACGTGGACATCAGCAATCCGGACATAGGGAAGTGAGTTGGCTCGCGTAGGTCCGTTTTCAAGTCGCATGAGAAAATTGCTACGTTCCTTTTTCTTTGCACAGTTTGTCCGTCGTTATAGAGGACCTGGACGTTCACAACTTGTCGACGTTCGTCATCAACAAGGCGAAGCTGTCTCTGATAGGGCCGACGCTAACGGCGAACATTTCCGTTCCCCTGGTCCACGTGGAGGGCCGCTACAACGTGTCCGGGGAGCTCGGTTTCTTGATACCCTTGAACGACGATGGCCCATTCATGGCGAACATAACCGACGTCCAGGTGTACGTCCACGCGATGCTCGGCTACTCTAGAGGATTGTACCTGAAGATCTTCGACGTCGATTTCTCGCTGAGTTCCATCGATCCGGTTTTAGAGAACTTTCGCCACGACGAGGAAATCAGCGCCGTAATCAGCAAGGTACAATCGAGGCAGCCGTCAATTATTCTTATTTATTTAATAATTCAATCAACGGGCGATGCCCTTTTTTTACAAACTTGTAATGGTACAACTTACACGGTTACGCGTTATTAATTTCCAACTTTTACACCCTGCACGATTCGAGGACTCATGGAAGATTTCTTTCGAGGGTGGCCAGTGGTCGGTCAGTAAATTCAGAGATAATTGCAGCTCTCGTCGCTCGCCGCAGAGTTTCGGTGACGGTCTATTTGAATGCCGCGGGCGTCTCCAGCTTGTATCTGATTTGCATAAATTGGTTCGCAGGTATTCCAGGAATTAGCGCCGAAAGCATTGGAGATAATCAAGCCGGATATACTTCCGCCCATTCGGAGTTACGTGGCCGGGCAAATTAACGACACCCTTCAGCATCTCTCTATGAGGAATATCATTGGCGCGCTGCTCGATCGAAACGAAATTGTCCAACTTATTATACCTTAGGAATACGAATATGTACCTTCGGAGATTCAGCGGAATTGTCCGTGAAATTCCTCGCCTGATTCGCTGGGTTACTTGAGTTCTGTTCGCGGCTGTGAGTTCAGTCGCCGGACGATAATTAGAGTTCCGCGTTCTTCACGATATTCACGATCGGCAGCGTTATTATTTAATTAGGCGATTTGTAGATACGGGTTGCGATTTGCGGCGACATCGTTGATGCAAATTATGGGGGAATGCGAGGCGCAGCAACGTCTCGGTTAGTGTTCGAAATTGCGAATTATTGTCATCGAGAGCAGTAGCAAAGGACAATAAAATTATTAATTTTGGTAAAATTAGAGGTTTGGTAAAGTTTGGTAATTAACATTTTGGTAAAAGTTCAATTAAAACAGATTCGAAAATGAACAAGTTGCTTAAATTTTGATCGCTTCGGTATTGTCTAGTATTTAAATGTACTTCTCTCCTGAAACGCCGCCCCGAGTCTCGGCTGGCTCAACGTCGAAGGGGACCCGAACTCGCTCGAGAATCGTTGCACTAATCGAGACATTGCTGCGCAAGTGTTTGCGCGTCCGTGAACGAAAGGGCGATCCGGTTTCAACGGAAACAGGCAGTTAATTTAATAACTCTAAGTCATGTTCGCGATGTTAGGCTTAATAAAATTATCGCGGCGTTTTTTCCGTATGTTAAACGGTGCGTTCGGTTTCTTACAATACTGCGTGCCTCTTGCAAATCGTTAACCGTCGACAGGCGTGGAGCGCGGTTCGTTGTACGTCGAGGGAAATTAATCGCGGGCAGAGCGTTCTTCGCGTACCGCGAAGAGGAAACGAGGACGTCCCCGAGGTGCACCTCGCGGATAATGGAAACGGGGGTCGCCGGCAACGACGGAGAAGCAAAGCGGGACGGCGGCGCAGATTCGACGAACCTCCGTCGCGGGAGGAGTTGTCGTCGCTCGATGTTTAATTCAACGATACGCGTGCCTGCTGGCCGGCGATGTTCTCGATTCGCCGGCGCAGACGGCGAAAGTTGACGGTCCTTGAGTCGCAATCCGGTCGCAGCGGAACAAATGTCTCGACTCCGTCGGTTCGGCCGACGCCGCGACTTCGTCGCCACCCGTTGTCGACAGCGTGACGCGAGGTTGAATCGAATTAGCGACGGGGTCCCGACGGCAACGCGTCCCGTTTATTTCAGAACTCTGAGAGCCCGTGGAAAGCTGGAGAGCCGCTTTTCCCGTAGGGACGGCTCGCGATCTCGGGACGACAACAAGACCGGATCAACAGTCCCGAGCCATCGACCGACGGATAAATACGTTTCGTCGAGCTCGCCCCACCGCCCCTCTATAGACTCCCGTGATTCGATTTAAAAAAGAACTGCGCAGTTTCGCGCAGCCCCACCGATTACATCGAGCCGTCGCTGATAATCGACGCCGAGCGACGATAACCGGCACAATTCAGATTAAAGTCGGGCCAATGGCGAGGTAATCAGCCTGTCCGGACGGTTATCGATCCACCGATGGAATCGGATCGCCGCGTTAATCAGCGGCATACCTTTCATGAAAGAAGGCAGGTAGGACAGGGGCGAGGGGGGGGGGGGGTTTGGATAAAAAGAGACGCAAGAAAAATCTGCAGTTTCATTGAAACGGACAAACATGCAATGTTTTTGTTTCCCTCGGCAGCTCTTGCCTTTTTAATCGATAAGAGAATTATCGCTGCGACGGCTAATTGCCCCGGCGATCTGTTAACGATAACGGGACGCGTTTCTACGCGATTCTACAGCGACGCGTGATCAATGAAACGCGCCGTCCCGAGAATACCGAGCCGCGTGCGAAATGTGCGGGGCTGATTTGAAAGGCGTGTCTCGCTTTTGTCAACCTCGCCGGACCCTCTTGCGCCGCGAATGAATTGCCCATTCATGCGCGGATATTCGTTTGGTCTTCCGCTTTGAACGTTTTATCCGCGAGCACCGGGAATTTGGTGTCGCGCATTCAGAAATCGGCACCGCCTTCGCGGCGTTCCCCCCACCCCCCACGGATATCGCCGACCGTGAAGTGGCCGGATCACGAACAATAAATCGCGATGTCCATTATCGCAATTATCGTTGATCCCTCGTGGCGTCTCTGGCATCGATTATCGTCGAACACCTTTGCACGTGGTCCGTGTCCGCTTAATCATTCCTCGAGTGGCCCGTCGACAGATAATTCCGACGTCGCGTTCAATTATCGTTAATTCCAAGCGCCGTGATTGTTCGCGTTCTCGCGTAATTCGTCGCGCGAACCGTGGAACGGCGCGAGGCGCCTCTAGCACGGCAACACCAAGCGGCGCAGCACGGCTGGAGAATTTTTTGGGGAATTTTTTCCCCCAGCCGTTGACGGCCACCCAAATCGAGGTAACATTTGTCGCGCGCGTACGAAACCCCGTGGAATTACTAACACTCGGCGAGGTAATTCGCTGGAAGTTTGACGAGGGTGATCGAGAAACGTCGTAACTGTCCCTCTCCCTCGTCAAGGGAGCACACCGTGCACGACGGGATGCACGGTAAGAACATATACCCGACCTTCCACGCGGTAGCGTCAGTCGCGTCACGACGATGCCGCGGTAACGTCCCCCCGTCTTGCCGTTCCGAAGATTCCGCGCAACTTTCTGCGACACTATATTACGGCCCCGCGGTGCTCGAGCTTTATTTCTCGACCTGCGGGCGACGTCATTTACTTTATTAGCGCAGCAATTTTTTCCTCTTTCGCGGTGAGAGATTCAACGGCGAGCAACAGTTGGCGGATGCCCCGGGGGGACACGCTGGCATGCACGTCGCGATATCGGCGCGACGAGGATGGGTAGCCCTCGCTGGCTGGGGTAGAAACGGAGCGAGTGAGAGAGAGGGAGAGAGTGACAGAGAGGGAGGGAGATAGAAACTCGGAACTCGGACATGCGTAAGATCCGACGATATAGAGCACCGTGGCAAGGCAGTCGCGCTTAAACGGCGCCCGGCGTCGGATGGGTCAACGTTTCGCGAGGAAATCGTTCGTTGGTTTGTCGCTGCGTGTTCATTATATCGCCGTGCCCGTCCCTATGGAACAAACGAACTATCCCCGTTGATCCAAGGGCCTCATAAAACGGGATAAATCGACGACGAAAACCCCGTTTGGAAATTCGCTTCGTCGGGCTTTTTGGGGAATTGTACGAAACGGTGGGCGTCGTTATCTCGAAAAGCGACTACCAAGAGTGTTTCTCTCGCGGCTGGACGATCGCCTGTAAGATTCGCCAGTCCGATGGAGCTTCCTCGAGGTCCTCGAACGTTCGCAAGCGCGAAGAGGTTCAGCCAGCTGCGATGACGCAAAGGAGGATCCGATTAATTCCGTTCACCTTCGAGCCGCCGTCGTGCGAATCTAAGTCGTGATTCGCGCCGAACCACGGGACCGTTCAACCAGCGGGGGCAAAAGGAAAAGCGAGCGAGCGAAGCCCGTCGATCCGTGCCGGCGAGCGACAAAGATCGACCAAAGATCGACACGGTGGATCCTGTATTTCGGGCGGCGCGGAACCCAGAAGTGCCTGGAAATAAACGGCTCTTCAATTATCAACAGAATTAATGGCCTCCGGCCGGCTATTTCTTCGCCACGCCGCGACCGCTGCGTACCGGAAATAATCCGGCAGGACGTCGAGCATCATCGTTTCCTCGTCGACGCGCACGCTGCCCCGAAGCAAGTTTGCGACCGTTCGGCGGAGGCGTGGAGAGACGCGGACCGGAAGCTTCCCCCGTGATCCAGGATCGTCCGTCAGCCTCGTGAACAGGTGTCGACGGTTACTTGGGACGCGTCACCCAGTCCGCGCGCGGCGAAGAGGCCTGGTGACTTACGTTTTAGCCGTCGAAGAGGAGGTTGCAAGAGCCACTGTCAGGTACGTTGCGCATAAAATTTCTTTGCTGCGAGTTTTTCAAACGCGAGGAAGATCTCGCGGCGGTCGTCGAGCAAATATTTGCCATTGGCAAATAGAATAACGAAGTCGCGATTCTTCAAAGATCTGGTCGTTGGGAAAAGGGATACAAATATAGAAAATCTGGCGCACTGTGGTGGACACGCGTACACGGACAGTGGATACGATTATTAAGGTTGTTGCGCGGAAATTCGCGGATTTTACGCTCCTCTTGAATCGCCGCGTCCAGATAAACGCTATCGTAAACGGGCAGCACTTGGAGCCGCCTGCTACGTAGCAGACGCCTTTATAAATAAACCTTACATCGGTGGCTGGTCGCCCCTCTGCCCCCCTGTCGCTGCGAAGGAGCGTCGGTCCGAGCGATTTTTCGTTAACCGGACCACCAGGTGTCCCACCGGAACCAGGACGTCGTCGATCGACGGGCGACGCTCCTCAAACGGCCGCGAGAGACCTGCCCGTTTCGGCGGATTCGTTCGAATCATCCCCGAATCAACGAGACCGTCGCACGAAGTAATTACTTACCTAGCCGCGACGCTTGATCCGTTTCGTCGGACGCGAATAGCCCCGTCTTCGTTTCTCTCGAGCGACTCGGCGATAAGCCTTCTTGTTCGTCGATGGCCGCACGGAGTGGTGGAAAATTTAATTAATGCATGCGATCCAATAAAACGAAAAAAGACGAGAGGTTAATCCTCTTAGGATTATTAAAACGGAGGAGCGAGGGGGAGCTTTATTGAATACGCGCAGAATTATTTTAAGATTTACCGAACGTCCCGTCAGCGGAGTGTTGCAAATTCTTCGACGCGAGATCGAAGCTGCGCGCGATAATGATAATGGAAAACGTTCATCGTTCAATACGCGTCTGGCGGCTATTGAAATTAACTGATGAACGCGTATGCTTCCGTCTGAGAATCTGTTATCTCCGCGGATTAATTAAGACACGCGAATTTTCTCAGTAGAATGACGCCGCGCGTGGCCGTACACGCTATCGCGATGAAAGACAGCCTCTCGTTGAACCACCGCCGCCCACTTTTACGCGAAACGCGCACGGCGACGGGGAAAGGATAACAGCCGAGCGCTGAAATTATACATTTCTACAAATTCGACGAATATTGCGTCGCGCTTGCGCCTCGAGCACCGAGAACGCGATGTAATCACGTATTAATCGACAATGTTATCACAATCGCGAGGTACGCCGCTTCGCCCCGCATTATGCGCAAACAGCGGGCCGGAATAATTTCGCGCGAGCTCGAACGAAAGGAAAGGTTCGTCCGCGGTGCTGTTTAATAATGCCCCCGTGCGATCCCGGCCCAACGCAGCGGAAAAATGACGTTCGCCCCGGCAAAAGGAGTAACGAACAAAGATGCGAAATTAATCGAGGGCTTCGTATTCCCGGCAGCAGCAGCAGCCGCAGCGACCGGGGATTTCCACTCATCTCCGCGCGTTTGTTTTTACACGCGCGTCTCGCTGTTTCACCGCGAGGTCGAACTCCGCTGCAATTCCGGCGTCGCTTGTTCCCTTCCTTTTTTACCGCATCTACGGCGCAGGCAAACTTCCGTTTACCAATGGCTTCGCGTCTCGTTGCTCCGCTGCGTTATTGTTCGGTGGCGAATCTTGGACGAGTCCGCGGTGTTTGTTCTCCGGCGCACGAAACACGGCAACAGCGGGTCGCAGCGCAAACAGACACGCGGAGACGGCGAATCGAAATCGCGGGGTGGGGGTAAAACTTCGAAACGAAACGCACGCTCGTCCGCGGTCGATTATTAAACGTATTTCGGTACACGTGGGGGAACAGTTGGCCAACTGGCGAACAACTAACTCGATTTTCCCAGCGCGGAAACGAGCTCTCGAGAGCTTTCGCATATATTGAAACTTTCATCCACCGTCGCCGTTACTCGGGGAATTCGACGAACCCAAATTGCCGCTCGTTAAAATTTGTTTATGAACGCGTCGTCCGTCGGAAGCGCGTCCGCGCCGGAAAGAAGATCGCCGCGGGGGTTCGCGAGGACCTGCGCCGCGAGCTCGCTCAGCAGCGTTTTTTCGTCGACGGGGAGAAAGGAAAGAACGGAAGAAAAATGCTGAGACACATGGAAAACCGCCGGATAAAGGGCAGGGTAACGGAAATCTTTTTTCCAGGCCCGCGACGTTGGTTTCCCCGAGGTCGTTCACCGGTTTTTTCGCAAAACTTTCGGCACGTGACTCATCCGGCATTGATACAGCAACGCGCCTTTGTTGGTCCTCGCGGGGGCATTAATTAAAGAGATGACACATCGTGGGGTAAACCAATTAACGGCGACCGATGGTGTGGCATCACTTTACTCTCGCCCCATTACTTCGTCGTGCGTTCTCTGTGCGTCGGTCTTATCGATCTCGTAAAACGTCCTCGGTGTCGCCAGCGTTGCTGAAGTATCCATTAAACAGCCTCTCGTTCACCTGTCCGAGTGATACACACGTGTCTCATCGATTTACCTCGAGGATACCTCGGGGAAACGCTCGGATGATCCTGTGGGGTTTATGCTACCTGCGTAGCCGAGCTTGATTTCATCAATTAGGTGCTCGACATACACGCGTATATGTATATTCATTTCGTTCGCCAGTTCTGCTCGCGATTCGACGTTCCCCAAGAAATTTCTTTAAACCCGTGGAACCGCGCTACGTAAAATATTATAATCGCGGTTTTCATCAGCAGCGTAAATTCGGTGATCTAACTCGTCGCTGACACGAGATGTTCAATCTGGAAATTACGTTAGCTGTATCAGAGGATGGACAGTTTCATTAGCGATGACGGTTAGCGGATCGTTTGTTGCTACACCGTGGTACTTGCGCTTCGAGGATTAATCTCCCGGAAGGATCGGTGCCGCGAAGGAACTGTATCATTATTCGCGGCTGATAATCGCGTCCCGTCGAGCAGCGGGCACGAAAGAGCCGTTCGTTTGCTCGAGATCTTTTTCCTGCCGCTAATAAACCCTGAACCCTTTGTGAAAGTGCGCCATGTCGGACCGAGACTGATACACTTCTTTGTCGCGACATTTCGTGGAGTAATTACGGATATGTTGTTGTCGTCCCCTTTCGTATTTCATTCCTGCCTGCCTCCTGGTGTATATTTTTGTTCTGGAGTGAAAAGAGTTCCTTTATCGTGTTATCAATGTCGCGGAATTCGTTCGTCTTCCCTGTGAATTTTCGAACGTACATTTCCTTCAAAAATGTTTACCGATCGATCGTCGATTTCGCCATTCCTCGCTGTTTCGTCTCATTTTTAATTCCGCCGAGGCGAAACGAAATCGGCGGCCAGTATATACGTGCCAGCCGACGCTCGAACCTTGAGTTTATTGAATCGTGGACTGAGTCGGCATTGTACGAGTTCTGAAAAGAAAGATACTGTTCCTGTCGATCGTTAATTAATATTTTTTTCTGCGAGACCGAGCGGCACCGCTGTTCCCGTTAATCGTTAACAATAATTCGACTTCGAACACTCGCGTAACGATCTTAATTAAATCCCCCTTTCGTAATTCGTTCTAATTATAAACAAGCGAGTGACTGACAACCGTTCGCCTCGTTCCTCGCGAGCGTATCAGCGTCGAAATCGAGAACGACGTCCGCGTCCGCGTTGAAAGTCGCGTTTCTTCGCGAATGGACAGTGCCTAAATACACCCCGGGACGTATCGATTGCTCGATGTACTCGTGGTACGCGAACGGACAAATTTTCTCGTTTCCCCCGTATATCATATTTCCCATGGTTCGCCGCGCTACGCCCGTCGCTATAAAACAGGGATATTACGTGGCGGATAAAACTCGAAACACTGTACACCTGTCCGGGCGAAACGGGAGAACGAATAAATAAAAGTAAATAAATAAATAAATAAATAAAAAGTCTGTTTCCTCGCCGCGAATCGCCGTTTCAATTCTCCTCCCCGTCGGGCGAATTTCCAAACGACACCTGCCGGAAATCGGGTTACCTTGCGAAACCACCGGCGCACCGGTGGTTTCCCCGTCTGCGAAATCACGCGCGGCGTAATTGCCGCGAGATTTAAAGTCCGACGACCCCGCCCCGGCCCGGAAATAAACGCGGATATGCAAAACGGTCCGGGAAACTGCAAGGTTGTTTCCAACAAGCGCACCGTAACCAGGCATCGGCTATGACTTACGAGCGATACGTTCAACGAGACGCGGCCGATTCCTGCCGTATTTTTAGCCCCGGCGTTAAAGTTGCTTCGTCGTTCGCACCTCGTGCTCGCGATGATTCCGCGAGGCATCGTCCCGATGTCGTCGCGAGCCCCGCCAGCGGACTTTCCGCCCCGCGTAGGGCGAGAAACGTCGAGGGTAGTATGGGAGGGCTAGCGATAATAAGGGACTGATCGGGATAAATAGAGCAGAAACAGCGCGATAACGACACCTTGGCGATGGAATTCCCTCGTCTGCGATATTTTCCGTAATACAGCCACTTATACAGTTTATTAATATTTATTACTAGGGACGCGGTGGCTCAGTCGGTTGGCGACTGGACTCGTAATGGAACGGTCCTCGGTTCGAGTCCCGCCGCTCAGACGATTTCAGCACAGTACCCACCACTGTGCTCTGCATGTTTTACTACTATGTGCTTTTTTACACCGTGGTTCCGGTGTATCCACATAAAAATGTAGGCCCAACTGTAGGGCATAGGTTTTAAACACCATGTTGTTTCAAGCTTCAAAAGATCACCGTTGTTTCGTAACACATCACCTTGAGAAGGGGCTTCCATCAAAGAACGAAGTTAATAGGAACAAACGAACAGCGAATATTGGGAAAAGGGGCTGTGGCGTAAATGGGACTGATCAGTGCCTAGTAATACGAAGATCTCGGGTTCGATTCCCCCGAAGCCTGCCCTTTTTATTCAGTTCCTACACTAATGACCTCTTCAGTCGATGCGACACTTTAAACAGTCAAACAAACAAAAAGAGAATATTTATCAGCGGGGCTGCTTGTTCAGCCCGGATTTCAAGCGCAACATCGATGGCATCGCGTGACATTCTAATTTAAGTGTGCAGAAAGGTGCGACGAACCGGTAACTTTTCCAGCATATCCATCTCTTGCCTTCCTCGACGTTTGAAAATTGAACGATTCGGGGCCTTTTTTCCTCGTTTCCGTATCCTGCATCGACGCGGCTTGAGCCAGCCCACGTATACACCCAATTACCGAGCACCTCGATAATCGATACCACCGCCCACGATCCGTTCGACCGCGTTCGCCTTTCGTCCGCGAATCGCTCGCTCCGCGCTTTGTTTTTCCGTCGAGAGTTGTTTTTTCGCCTCTCTCTATTTTCGAAGACCGTGTTTCCTCGCTCGACGCGTCCCACGAACCTGTAACATTTCGTACGGCCGACGGGCGTTCGTTTCAGAAAAGAATAAAACGCTCGACGACGTCCGCCTCGTCGAAAAATCGCAACCCTTCTCGTTGAACTTCCGTGGGATTACGATTACCGAGCCGTTCGATCGATCGGCGCCTCGCGTCCGCTCGATTAATTCCCGATTGCCCGTCGATTAATTATCCGCGGCGCGATGAACCCCCGAACAGTTGAAACTCGCCTCTGTTTGCCTTTAATTAACTTCAACGCGCTCGACGTCCGATGGAAACCACTCGACCCAACCCGGCGACACTTTCTCATCCTCGATCGCCGTCGAGGCTCGCGAAAAATCCTTTAATGTCGAATTGAAACGAAGAAATATACACGCCGGCCGTAAATCTCGACAGTCCAGGCTGGATCTGCTTTCAAGCTCGCGCGCATCGCGGTGTTGTCAACGGTGAAAAGTTGACCCGGCGCAGTCGCGTCCGCGAGCTTGACCCCGTTATCGCGCGACGAAAGCCCTGAAGTGTGGGTCCGCGGCTTCCCGAATCCACTGTTCGCCGATCCGACGGATAAAGCGAGATTTACTCGCGATTCATCGCCGTTTACGCCGGCTCTATTGTCGTCGCTGTTCGCCGACGTTCGCGAGTCCGTCGGCGTAACCTTGCAACGCTTCTGTCTGTTTTCAATCTGTCTTTTGGATATTCGTTCGTACGTTCCACTGTCGAGAGAGTGACAGGGACAGTTCGTTTGAAATTTGCCTATCAGACTGGTCGAACGCTCGCGCGTCGGCAAACGAAAATCCTTTTCTGGGGTAGAAACGGAAAGCTCGTCAGAGGCTGCCAGGGGGAAACTTCTGAAAGGTGGTCTGTAGTCGTGCCCGACGATCGGAAACGAATACGAGGCGCGTATCCGCGTCAACGGAACCGGACGTACCGTTTGATGGATCGGGAAACATCGATTCAGCGGGGCACAGGCTTCGTCGCGACGGTTTCAAAGAATTCTCGCGTTGTTCGGCGTGTTCAATCGACCGTACTTTTTACTCGCGCGCTGGT
This sequence comes from Nomada fucata, assembly GCA_948146005.1. Classification (NCBI taxonomy): domain Eukaryota; kingdom Metazoa; phylum Arthropoda; class Insecta; order Hymenoptera; family Apidae; genus Nomada; species Nomada fucata. The sequence continues at coordinate 31,721,494 of OX411277.1, read as the reverse complement.
AAACGAGAAGTATGGTCTGGATACTCAGAAAAAGCGGTGAAAAGTCATCTTTCGAACGTTGACAAGTTTTTCGCCTGCAAATCGACAACGCTTGGAAGCTTCAATATCCAAAGTATCAATTGTTTCGCGTACCCGTGTAACGAGATACACAGTTCCACAGTGAAAAGTTGTAAAATTTTACGTAAAATTGAACGCTCTTACGAAATATCAGAAGGAAGGTTTAAACGATGGTTTTGTACGTGTCGGTAAGTGTATTTGAGCCATTTAATCTCGTCGCAAGTATTTTTTCATATATGCAGGAACAGCGTACAATTTATAACAGCTGACACTTTCAGTAGGTTTTTCAAATAAATGTTCGACTTGAAATTTGTCCTACACGAAAGCTTACAAATATTAAATACAAATTTTCGCTGCGGCCGCCTGCATCTTCTCAGTCTATCCGAGTTTTGGCAAGTAGAAGCCAGCCGTATTTCGGCCCACGTGGCTAGGGAATTTCCCCCTCGTTCGTTATAATGCTTGGTGTATTGGTAAAGAATTGGAATGCTGGAAGAAGGGCTGCGAAACTAGTCAAACAGAGAAAATAGTGAAAGGATGTCGTCTTGCTAAAACCGCTGCGCTAGCGAAAAATGTTTATAAAATGTTTATCGTGGCCCAATAATAGAATCACAAAGTTCTTTGCACCCTTTCTACGAACTCCTGACGTCGCCTAAAAATTTGCCAATTCGGCCATTCCGCATAAGTTTTCGCATAATAACGATTTTGACTAATTCCTGACGTAAGCAATAATTTCCCGTATTAAAACATTTAAACAACGTAGAATCGGATTATAAATATATTACATTGTACTTATATTTTATTCATACTGTATTTATGTTACATTTATATTTTATACACATTTCATTCGTGTTACATTTATATTTTACACAAATATTTCGTTACTTTCTTGTGTCGTTTCGTCGTCCGTCGTACAGAATTTTCAACTTTTTGCGTCGTCGTCGTTATCAGCAGCCCGAAAAACCCTTAATTACGAAATTTCGTGAAGTTCCGACGAAGTTTCGACCTTTGGCCCACCCCGTCCGAGGTTTCCCGGACCGCTGTCGCGCGTCGGCGAGCTTAAATCCTCGGACGGCGAACGGCGGAAGTACATCGCGCAGGTGTTCGCAAATCCTGTTAAGCTTTCACGCGGATATCCTGCCGCCGCAGAGGTCCGGTTGATCAACTGCGGCCAACAAATCTGCTCGGGATTCGCCCGGATCCGGCCGGCAATTGTTCCAAAACCGGCGACCCGGCAAGCAAACACCGCGAGTTCCATCGTATCCGACGTGGCGATGATAATACGTCGAGGGGGTTGCCGGCGGCAGGGTGTTTGCGAAACGAGGCGTACGATTTGTGAGCCGAGCAGAGGGGACAATTATTCGCGGAGCAACGGACGTAATGATCGACTCTTAATGAAATTGCTTGGCCCTCGATAAGAACGTTGACCGGCTAATAATTCCAAGTCGTTGATAAGAGGGGCCCGGGGGGGGGTCCCCCGCGGGGGACCCACCTCTGGCCGCTAACAGAGGGCTGATGGAGAGCGACGCGCAAGGGTGCGGCCGTGGGGGTGTTCCCTCCTTCCGTTTCTGGTAGCAATTTCGTCGCATCGAGATTTCATTGGTCTCTTCCAGCCCCCCCCCCCCCCCCTCAACCCCGGGGTCGAATTAATTAGCGATATCGAGGCGCGTGCAACGTCGGCGGGCACGAGCATCGTAATTCATGAATAACATGGGGATTAACTAGGCGCGATCTGTTTCAGTGTGCCCGGGGACCAGAACGCGTCGAAACGAGCGGCGAACAACCGGCGACAGAATGGACGCATACGTAAGTGAACAGATTCGACGTTGAGTCGTTCGTCGTTGAACGCAAATCAATCGAGAACGGAACGCTTCGAGGAACGTCGAACCGAGCGACGACGATTTGCCGATTATTAACACGTTCCCTGCCGCGTTGAACTTTCCGTTCAAGCGGTTTGGTATTATCATTGCGAAATGAAGAATTTTTTAACAATTCATTATGGAGTCGATTATGGACGTAAAATAAACAAAATAAAACAAATGTAAAGCGTGGGGCGCGTACGCCCCACGCGGCTTGAACGGGAAGTCTTCAAAAAACGGTCTGGCAGGGAACGTGTTAATAGCGACGGCATTCGCGGAACGTGAGGAGGGAAAGATCCTTTCCTTCACTTTCGGCGTCTCGAGTTTTCCATCGAATGATTTACGCGAAAATATTCGCCGCTTGTATGGCATTGATTGGGTCGGAATATGTATTCGAGTGGGTGCACAGCGGTGTGTTCCCGTCGTCTCGATATATTTTTCCACCACCGGTCTCCGCTCCGTCGGAGAAGCAGGCCCGAAATGAAACGACAGAAAGACGAACTCCGACTCCCCTGTCGCCGCCTATAGCGGTTCCTTCGCGTTCCAACGTGGAACGAGGGTAAATACCATTCGTCGTTCGCGGGATTATTCATTTTCTGTCTCCTCTGTCAACGCCGGGGACAATCGGTGTTGACGCTGAAAGCAACCGGCACAACGGTGTATATTCGAGCAATCTTTTTTTCTTCCACCTCGACGCGACCCCGCTGGGATTATTCGATTTTTTGTCGCGCCGAGATCCTCGCGGCGAGAGAAATTCGATCGCCACTCCGCAAATAAAAATAGAAATCGCGGCGTTACGTTTCAATTAATATACAACCGAACGGGCTTTTCAACGACCGAAGCTATGTGTATGCTTTTCATCGGGCTTTTTTCCTTTTCATTTCGAAAATTCAGTGCAGATCCGCGTCGCTGCAACTGTCACCGACGAGCTCGGGAATCGCCTCGCGAATTTATCCGCGCATTCCGCTTGGAACCGCACTCTGCCGTTCGAAACGTTCCTGCCGGCGGAACTATGCGAAACGTTTCTCCGGTTCGTCGCTGCCCTCGCGAATCCATCAACGAAAAATCGCTGCGAGCCCCGCGATTAGCCCTCCGATATTATCCATCGCAACGTGCATTTACGCGAGTCGATACGCGATACGACGTTCAGGTCGACGTAATTGAGGCGCGTCGAACGTTTCGTTGCGTACGCGATCGCAACGAATACCGGTGGTTCAGACAGGGACCGCGCAAGTATGTAAAAGGAATCCTTGTTAAATCAGTTGCAGCGGAGTTTCCGCCGCGGTGCGGTACGAGCTGCTGGAATTCGATGAATTACCAAGGTTTCTCAATTGCGGGACGGAAAAAGCTGGGATGCCAGGATCGATTCCCTTAATGTTCGCGAACAATGGCTTCCGCCGTTTGGAAAATATTGTCCGCGACTCTGCTTCGCTCGCGCCGCGATCTCCCTCGCCTCGTCCAGCAATGAGCCTCGCCGAAAGTAGGATCCCGTTGGACGTCTAGCGTCCCTTCCGTACGGAAATAATTGATAACGGCGAAGCTTCTCGTTTTACTCCTCCCGTGGAGACACTCGGTATATATATCCATATATTTGTGTTATTCCCCCAGGAGGATATAGATTTCAACAATCCGAACAGTCCCAACCTTCAGAAAAGGATCCTGAAGATAAAGTCGGACCAGTGCCACAAAGGAAACGTTTCATCCTCCGGTGAGTGACGCCCGAGTGAAATAACCGTTGTCCGCGACCCGTCCGAATTATGAAGTTCCCGAACTAATTATAGTTCCACCGCGAACGCGCTGCGAAGTGTTCGTACTTGGAAGTAGTCACGGAGGGACAAAATCGGCGATAAATTTATTTCCTAAATAATTATAGCATTGCATAAATTCATTTATATCAAGTTCTCTCTTCCTTTCTCTCAGAATTCTCTCGCAAATTTTCTTTCCCCCGGGGTTCTTTCCGCCCCGCCGTCTCATATTTCCGCGCAAACACGCGTTCGAACATCGAGCGCGCAATATTCCGCTCGGAGTTTGTCGAACAAAGCACCCGGAGCCGATCCTGTAATTAATCATTCGCCCGCCGAGAATCCCTCTCTCGCCCGTTACCCGTCGGCTTTGTGTCGGGGATTTCGCGATGGTTCCGCGGCTTTTCCGCGTGCCCTTTCCGATACCGTGTTCGCCGAGACGTACGCAAATAAACCAGGCGCAGAAGTAGAAAGCTTTCCGGAACAATCGCCTCCACGAAGAAACACCGAGAGCCCCCTGTTTTAAATGGTAAAACGGACGCGCAGCGCTCGGGTGTATTCGCCGACGATCGTTGTACTATGGGCGGGTCCTTGGCAGGGGGATAAAAAAAAAGGGGCGAGAGAAAGGAAGCTGCAGGGCCCGAAATCGCTTAGGCGTTCGGGGCTTTTCGGAGCGGGCGTCGTTATAATTCGGGGCGTTAGCGTGGACAAATTGTTTCCCAAGGGGGATTTCTAGGAAACGCAACTGCGCGTCGATCGTTCCTAAATCACTCGGACGGTAACGGGCTGCGCGAAATGGTATCCGCCGATGATTAAAGCCATGTTTATATATATATACATAAAGACCGAACGCGCACGAATTTTTTTTCAACCGTGCTGGTTGCGGTTCGACAGGGGCCACTCGTCGGACGCGAAGCAGAAGGCGGTGCACGCGCGATGCGACCGCACAGACGCCTAAATGCGATCTCCCCCTGCACACATTCGAGCCTTAATGGATTCCTATTCCTGTAACAGACGCGTCACGCCGGTCCGTAACCGTGAAAACACGAAGTAAATTCGATTTTTCCACCGGCTTGGAAACGTGTGAAATTTTAGGCACACCTTTTTACGCGTATAGACTAAATTTTTGTACCGGTAATTGCCCGAGACACTTTCAAAGGAAGCGAAATATGTCCGCTTTAGAACAGACCCATTTCTTTCCGAATTTGCTATAATTCGCGGCGCTATATTTTTTTACAGAGTGGAGCTGACTCAAATCTGTTTATATATTTTTAAAGAGCGTTCTTTCAGCCACAAGTACGTGTAACATGAAAGGTATCCACGTATTTAAACCCTGTGAAAAAATACCTTCTCACCAATCCATCTTTCTCCCTCGTGTTTCCACGTTAATGCGGTTCGCGAGGGGCACGAAATTTGCACAAAAGTATTTCTTAAAGTCTCCTTAACGTGCCTGCATAAAAATTTCTTGCTACTCCGACAGTTACAACAATACACGCGCAGTCTGAACGTCGTTTTTCCACTTTAATGCGGTTCGCAAGGGGGACGCGAGAAAAATACGAAATCGCAACTCCGAATCGCAGGACGACGCCGTTCGACGCTAACAAGGCAGCGTCGTCGCGACGACTCGATCGCTCCCGCCGGAGAACTCGCAGGGCGAGTTTTTCTTTTTATTCCACTCGCCAGGTTTGGGGGAGGGGGGGGGGGGAGGGGGACAAATTGTCGCGGCTTAATCAATTAGAAAGCACAACCTCGGACGGGGCTGAATTTCGCCGGGGCGAGATGGAAACGCGAACGGATAATGGATCGAGGGTCGAGGGAGGGGTAAAGAAGAAAGCGCGCGTTACAATTAAGTTAGCGGGCATCGCGCGACAGGACGGCATACACGTATCGATACTAATCGCTTAATGAAAAATCGATCCGCCCCGGTGCCGCCCCCGGTCTGTTGGCCGGCGCTTTTCGCCGGAAAGCAATGAGGCTAATGTGCCATCAGATGTTGGCCCCCGTTTTTTAATCAGCTTTGTCGGTTCTTGTCCCCGTGCTCGCGCTGTAAACCTTGCAAATATTGTGACAAGTAAGGCGCTCCCCTCTCGGCCGCGCGAGAGCCGTGAAAGTGGAAATAGAAAAAGTTTGCCGTTTCGACGAGGTCGATTTCCCTCGCCGCGGCATTGTCTTGCCTTCGAGTTTCGTGGGGAGGGGCGAAGTTCGCCGACTGTTACAAACGGACGGGCGCGGGATGAAAAATTTTGCGAGGGTTCACCCGCGCCTCGAAAATGCCCCTGGAATACGTCTTCCCGACTTTCTCGCATTTCCAACGCGATATTGCGTCCCACCCTCGCTCGTTTCTTCCGGCACGCACGGCCCACTTCCGGAACGCCCGGCGAAATCACCGAATCGAAATTCCTCGCGGTTTTCCAACCCGCCCACATCCACGAACTTGACTTACACCGACCCTGGAATAGGTTTTTCGGTTCTGAAGTTTCCTATATATATATATATATATATGTATATGTATAAAAGAGAAACAGCAGCCGAGGTCCTGGAAGGCTGGGATTAAAGGCGGATACTCCGAGATCCTCCGGCTGTAGGATCGAATGAAATGTCGGCGAATAGAAATATTTTCAGCGAAATTAAATTCTTACCTTCCACTATATCTTTGCCGAGTTTTCTGCTTGGTTTCGGATGAGCGCCGGACATATATTTATTCTTTCGCGAATTGGCACCACTTATATTGGAACAATAGACGTCAAGCTCGCGTGACGTTCGCTGTCGTCACGGGAGAATGCTGCCAGCGAGATAAAAGGAAAAAAAAAATCCACGGCCGACCAGTTGTCGCAATACCCCGGAAAACGTGTAGCGATATATCGAACTCCCTGTTGCTGGGCGAAACACGAACACGCGGGTCAACAGGCGGGCCGCCGTCGAAGAGCTTTTTTTGTCGAGGCATTGTTCCCGGTTCAACCGCGACAATTCGCCTCGTCGGTTTGCGCGTAAAACCCGCGTCGAAAAAACCGTTTATTCGCGACGGTAAAACCGGCGGACAGCCGTTCCATTTTCGCAGGGGGGGGGGGCGAAAGTTTCGAGATCGGACGCAAAAACCCGCGAGAGCTCTCGGAAACGAAGCGAAAGATTAAAGTAGCTCGAGCTGTCTTAATTGAACCAACACCGTTAGGAAAGTTCGGGAACAGATCTCACCGGGGCAAATTTTTGCCCTTGTCGAGTGGCCATGTGTTACCGGTCCCCGGCGTGTATCGCGCACGGGCGAGCGAGAAACAAATGAATTTTGTGAAACACACAGGCTGGTGCCCGGAAGTTTGGGACGAGATACTGTGCTGGCCATCAACAGCACCCGGGGAACTGACCATCCTGCCCTGCCCGTCTTATATCGCCGGATTCGATACACAGGTAATAATCGCGCAAGCCGAATCGACGACTATTGCAATCGGTGGCGGCTCGCTTACAAACACCGTGAAACTGCATCTCCACTATCTCCACTTTCAAGTGGAGAAAAAAAGAAAAAAAAGACTCATTATAATTGACATTATCGATAACATTTAATATAATGGATCTTTTTTCCCTTTAATGCTCTCTTTATACTTGTACAATATTATAATCCTCAAGCTTAACGTCGGTGGTCATCCCCCAGTTTATGAGGAAGATGCAAAGATCTTTGTATGGAACTGTGCGATTCACAGTGCCAGCGGCGCGGCGTTTCGCTCTTGCGCGCATGCGCGCGTAGAGAGCCGCACGCGAGGCCGCGAGCGAGAGGGAGCACTGTCGCTCCCGCAGTGCCATACACACGTCTGTTCCCTTTTACGCAATTTCAAAAGCACAGGCTAAAAATTTTCCGGAGCGGTATCCCCGACTAATTTTACATACGAACCGCCGCCGATTGCAATACTTTCCCTCGGACACACCTGTCTAAATCTTCGTCCAGGCAAACGCGTCAAGGCAATGCATGTACGACGGCCAGTGGTTTTGGAATAATGGGACGAACAGCGCCTGGAGCAACTACAGCCAGTGCTACAGGGACCCTTTGGTGACGCTTCTGATGGACCTGCCCGGCGGTCACGAAAACAATGACACCCTTATCAAGGTAAACGAAGCCTCCTCAAAGGAGCACAAAGGGCTGCCCGGGTATAATAATTTTCCGATTTCGCTTGGGCCGCGGGCAAATTGCTCGCGGCGTACGAAAGTACTCGTCGGTGTGCGCGTCGATGGATATACACTACGGCGGGTATAATGGGAAGCGCGGTGACTACTTAGGGGAGCCAGAAATCGATGGGCATTAAGCGTGCGACGTCGAACGTTCCACAGAGACTTTCGTTCCTCGGCCACGCGTCTCGCGGCATTACGAGTCTCCTTTGCGGCGTTTCACGGGGGAACGGCGTGATTGAGGCGGGCGGAGAATTTTGCCGTCTCGTCGTTGCGGGAATCCGTTTCGCGGCTGCACTTTCATCATTACCGGTAGGGGTTTATCGATCGAGCCGCGACCCCGACTAACCCCGCGCCTGTTAATGCCTGAAGCTGCCTGATTATCGACAACTCTGTTGCAGAAATTCGTTCCGATAGTGAAGACCATCTCCAAAGTCGGATACACCGTTTCCTTCTTCACTTTGGTGGTCGCTTTCTTCATTCTAGCCGCGATCAAGTAAGTGTCACAGAGAGAACACCGTCCCCCCTTTTGCCAGTTGATCGCGACCCTTTTACCTCCCCGTTGTCGCTTGAACGATCGCCCGTAACCCCCCCGGATCACTACTCCAAGTTTGTCCCGAATCGGACGTAGGAAATTGCGATGCCCGCGGAACATGCTGCACATGCACCTGTTCGCCTCGTTCATGCTACGGGCGTTCATGGCGTTGATGAAGGACATCCTGTTCGTATCGGGGATCGCCCTGGCGTCGGACGTGATGATTAAGAACGGTAAAACGTACTGGCTCGTGGACGAGAAGGAGAGCAGCTGGCTGTGCAAGGCGTTCACCAGCTTCTGGCAGTACTTTATCCTCGCCAACTACTTCTGGATACTAATGGAGGGCCTCTACCTGCACAATCTGGTGTTCCTGGCGCTGTTCACCGACGTGAACTCCAGCATCGCCGGCTACGTTTGCCTCGGTTGGGGTGAGTTCACCCGGTCCTCGAACAATACCCAGACCCCTGGCGACATAACGAGGGGAACCGCGCGAGAGACAACGACGCGGCGTTGTTGAATCGCCCCTGTACGCCGCTGCACCGAAACGATTAGCCTCCCGGAGGGTTGCCGTCTTACAGGGATGTTCTTGTTAGGTCTGCCAGCTGTGTTCGTCTCCTGCTGGATAGCGACTAGGGTCACCCTCGAAGATAAATACTGCTGGACCACCCACGAAAATCCTTACCTCTTTCTACTCATCCGAGTGCCCACCATGCTGTCCATCCTGGTAAGATATCGTCGGTCACGGAGTTGGGCAAACTTTTATTTGAACGCTAAACAAGGAATAATAAACAAACGCGCGACTGTAATTGCTAATGACAACTGAACTTTTTATTTAAATGCCAAATGCGATCTATTTATTGTTTCTTGCTCGCAAGTGAAAGATTATTTCTTATTTGGATTTAGATGGAAGAGAAATTAATTTCTTTTGGTCCTTTTCTTGTTTCTTGCATTTTGTACGTACAATATTATTTAAATTGTAAATGTATATTATAATTGAGTATATAATTATAATTTATATTATAAACACGTGGCGAAATTAATAACTTTGGTACTAATCTTCTTTTCTACTAGATAGTTGATAGTAGATAGTAGATAGTAGATAGTCCACCTTGAAAACTACTCTTTTTTCAAATACACTGTACCAAAGTTCGTTCGATCGTAATATCGTTGCTGATTACAGTTCGAAGGAAAATCTGTTTAATAACCAATAATTGACAAATAGCAACTGAAATTGTACTCGTAAATAACAATTGACTTCACTATTTTAAATAATTTACTTAAACTTGATCGAACGATCAATTTCGCTTTTCACTTGAAATATCCAAATAACAAATAACTGACTATTCAAACTTTCATTTAAACAATAATTCATTTAAATGTTGCCCAACACTGGTCACGGGTAACGGGGGACGAATCTGTGCTCGCTCACCGGCCGCTTCGAATTCCGCAGATCAACTTCGTGCTGTTTGTTAATATCGTCAGGGTGCTGCTGCTGAAGCTGAGGTCCACGGTCTCGGAGGAGACGCAACGATACAAGTGAGTCGATAATAAAATCGCCCCCCTCAGCCGACCACGGTCCGATCGGGGCGCAAGAAATGTTTCCATGAAATTTCCAGGAGGTGGGCCAAGAGCACCCTCGTCCTGGTGCCGCTGTTCGGCGTTCACTACACCGTCTTCTTGGGCATGTCGTACAGCATCGGCGTGAACGAGACCGTGGAGGTGGTCTGGCTGTGCTGCGATCAATTGTTCGCCTCGTTTCAGGTAACACAGCAGGAACACCTCGCTCCGTCGCAATTTTTACTGACTTCCGCCACCCCCGTTTGCTCGCCAGGGTTTCTTCGTGGCCGTGCTCTACTGCTTCCTGAACGGCGAGGTCCGTACAGAGGTGTCCAGGGCTATCAGGGGCCACAGGCTGCCTCGTCTTCGCGCCAGGTGGATCTCCAGGCCGTCGACGCACTCCGGCAGCACCTGCAGCTGCAACGCGTCCAAACTCGGCAGACGTTCGGCGAGGCAACGCTGGTGGAAGGACCCCTGGCTCTGTTTCCTGCACGACAGGAATACTCGACGCTCCACTCACTCGATGGCGAGTACACAAGGTGTCTCCTCTGTCCTATCGAACCCGCCCCCCTAACCCTGCACCCTCTGTGTCTCATCCCTGAAAATCGTGGCCAAAATTATTTTAGCGATTTGTAACCGTTTCAGCAACTATTTTAGTCATTTAAACGCTTGCGATGAAAGTGTGAAGGAAAAGTTCCAGCAAGAATTTTGACGCGATATTTTGGTATATGCAAAGTTTTCTTAACATCTTTAAAATATGTAAAATCTTACACATGTTACTTCTAATATTGCACTCATCGGTTTACAATATCAACGGACGACAATTCTTGATGTACTTAGAGGAAAAGAGATGTTGCGATCGCTTCCAGTGACAGTGTCCATTTCATCGAATTAAGATTAACGTCTTTCGAGAAAAGTTGCGCAACGAAATTGTAATTGCCACTCAGGTAAAAGAAGTACGACTGATTTCCTTCCGTTCCCCAATTAGGGTCACTACCGCGCCACCCCGATCCGTCGATCCCGACCTCCTCGACGTTCGTTACTCGAGATTCAGCAATTCTCGCGATTCGCGAAAAATCGTCGGCCAGCCAATCGCGTCCCGGTCACGTAGCTTCATCGAGTTATCCACCGGCGACGGGAGCCGCGGATGATTCAGGGCGTTCTTTACTTCCAGATATTGGTACGCGAGGAGGTAGTCTAGCCAGCAGCCGGGGTTACCTGGAGATCGCGGGGAACGGACAGGGCGCGCATCCGGCGAGCCAGAGTCAACAGGCGAGGCACGCGTCGCCCCTCTACAGCAAATACACGGATCAATCGCTGCTCTCCTTCTGCTCGAACGTGAGTGACCGGCGAAAGACGGGCGCGATCGAGGCTCTCGATTGAATCCATTGAAGCAGATACGAATTGGCGAGGTTTCTTTTGCCGCAGGTCTCGGAAGCGACGCCCTGCACCGGCTCGAACGTCGACAGAGTTCGCGACCACCATCGCTGGAGCGATTCCGAGTGCTGTCACCTGGCCTACGAGCTGCACAATTTACACCACGGACCGCCGTGAGACCTTCCACGTCGCGCCGCCTGTATCGTCCTGCCAGGGCAGCCCGGACGCCCGGCGGCGAAGAAGCGAGCGCGATTCTTGAGGCGATTCGACGACCTCCGCCCGTGGAACGCGCGTTACCGACGCGAAAAGAATAACGGGGGCTCCCCGAGGAATTCGTCGCAGAATATTCCCGTCGCGCGTCCTTCGAGACCTTTCGAAACAACGTTCGTTCGTTCGTCGCGCTGAAAAATGCACGCCCGTCGAGACGAGAATTTCGCGCCGGGCGTGGGATAGAAAATTCCATTATCGTTGCGGGGATCGCGTCGTTTTTCACGGACGGAGCAGCGCCGGCCGTTCTATAACCGAGTGGAGGGATTAATCAACGGATATGGCGTTGATCCATCCTCGCCTCGGTTCGCTTCGACGACCGCGAACCGCGACGAGCGACGAGAACGAGATGAACGAGACTTTCGAGCGGCCCTTTTCTTTTCCGACGAGGCGACGACCAGCGTGTCGCCAGCGAGTCGCCTGCGAATCGCGTGCGACGTGTTTATTTTTTTACACAGACTCTTGCGTCCACAGAAACCTCTCGACTCGAGCCGTCGCAAGTTTGTTTAAACGATTTCGACTCGACGTGCTGCCCGTCGAGCCAGCTATTTTCTTACAAGCGCGTCACGCGCGAAACTCCAGGTACTCGAGTGATCGATAGCATCGACGGATCGACTCGATTAGCCCGGATTAACGGGGCCGTTCGTCCCTTTTTCCAGTAACAATTACTCGCGACGCGCGTGCCACGCTTACGCCGTGCGTTGCCCGAGAAAGCGAGCGGCGTGTTTCTTTACGCGTGTGCGCGAGCGTTGTGGGTTTGGCCGATCGATCGTCGCGGCGGGTGCAGCTCGAAAATGCCGTGCGTTCGAGAAATTTTCCATGTGCATCGACGTGTATCTTGTACCGGAATCTTATCGATTCGTTATCTGTTATCGGTGTCGCGCTCTCAGCTGTTTACAATTAAATGCAAGAAGGATGGAGATGGGACTTGGCCGCTGGTCACGGGCGACTTCGTTCGGAATGCTGTCTCTTCTCCATTTTTTTCCATCGATCGTTTAAATCGGGGGCAGTCTACCTGGAAAATGTACCACCCCCGTGGTACATTTTCCAACCGTCCACCGGTGCCGCAGTAATGGTGTTTTGCAAAGCAGGGAAGCAACTTTGCTTCGTGAAATATAATTTATAAAATATGAAATGCAACCTCAGCCGCCCACCAGGAAAGCTGGAACGTCCATTAGCCGGGCGTGTTTATTAGCGGGTCGACTGTCCATGGTTTAAACAATCGTTCGAATAATCTTACTCTTATCCCGTTTCTGTCGCTACCTGTCGTTACCTGTTCCTTTTACCGTTTCGTTGCGATTCGAGGAGTCCTTTATCGGGGGAACATATCATCGTTGCGGAGGCAACGTTTCAAACGACATCGTTTGCGTCTTTTTTCGTTGGTCGATTCGACGTTCACGAGGGAGGAGGGGGAAGCCATTTTCGCCGAGCATGGGAAGAGAGTTCTTTGGGACGTTTTTTTACGAGATTTAGGATTAGTCGCCGTACGATCGTACCTAGTCAGTGTGTAATATTTGTACGTAAACTATGTGTCGTCGATCGCCGGGTGTAACGAAATGCTGTTCTTCGTCAGAGATGTACGTCGACGTTTAATCGTGGCCGCCTCGGAGGCGAAGCATCCGGTAAAAAAAAAGAAATGGCACGGTTAATTGAATCAGTGCGCACTTAAAAAGCATTTTCAGTACGTTTTTACCGCGGGGCCTCTTCATCCGTGCGTGACGAATGCACGCTCGCGTGTCACGAACGATCGCGATCGGAACGAAGGAGGAAGAGAGGAGAGCGGTTAAAATTCAACAGACTGTTTTTATTTTCACAAATTAACTGCTCTACAAGTTTGTACTACCTATACTCTTTTTACAAATAAAGTGTTCTCGACGTTTGTCTATGTACATCGCTGTGCTGCCGCCGCTAGCGGCCCGTCATTATCAAACACCATCGCTCGCCCCTCGCTAATTAATGTTGCGAGCCACGCGATCTGCCGGCAACTGGTGCGTCGGTTTACTCCAATTCGAAGTGGCTGCCGTTCAGGGCGTCGTCCCTTTCGTACGACGATTCATTCGGCTCGCTGAAAGAATACGAGAGAAATTGCGAATTAATGTATCATGTATGAAGCAGAACGATCATAGGAACGATTGCAGGAACGTTGCAATAATACATTTTCGTGTTCGATTTGCAAGCGATATATCGGGGCGACGATCGACTATGGGAGCCGACGAAAACGTACGAATCTCGTTTCAATGGGACAATTAATTAATGGTATATCCGCTCACCATCCCGTCACGTTCACAGCAGCGTCGCAGGCACCTTTGGTCTCGTCGAAGGCTCGTCCCAGTCCGCAGTTCTGCAATCGTGGCCTGCCGTTCAGGCAAATAAAGTAACGCTGACAGTCGTTGGTGTTCCGGAAGTACTTGATGCCGGACGTGTACACCGAATAATTCTCCTGCTCGTCTGGACACCGGAAGCCGAGGAATTCTGCAAGATTCATCGCGAATCGATTATTCAATTTCGTGCAACGAAACCGACGGAATATCTGAATTTCGAGATCGAGTGCCAAGACTTTGGTTTCGTTACCTTCAGCGTCGCAGTCGTCGACCTGATCGGGCCAGTCGCAGCGATAAGAATCGGGATTGAACGCAAGCCCCTCGGGACAATCGAAAACGTAACCCCTTCCCTCGACGCAGTTCACGAATTGTCCGCAGTTCCTTCTGTCTCCCATCTTGAAGTAGCCGTACTGATGGGGACAGTTCTCCGTTGCCTGAGCTGGCTCTGAAACGGCAACGAGTTGCAATGCAATTTCCACTGTCACGTCCCGGCAGTAAGAAGTTTAACAAACTTCGACACTAACGTAGATTGGGCCTCCCCGTGCAGTCCACGTCAATGGGATATCCGCAGGGATAATTGAACCTCGCGGACGGATTGAACACCAACCCCTCGGGGCACAGCTTCTCCTCGGGGACGCCGTCGATACATTCGACGTAGGCGTCGCATTGATTGTTCACTGGAAAACGTCCGTTTCTTTCCGGACAGGAAGCCGAGCCCTGGTTCCTTCCACTTGGAAAATTAGTTTGGGCAACGGCTGAAAGAATGGCTGATGTGAGAAGCCGAGCTCGAGGTGTACGATCGAATCTCGAATAATCGAAGCCACTTTGAATGATTTAAGCTCCAGAGGATTGGCTGCGGTTGCGAAACTTTTTAATAATTCGCTGGACAGGCTCGTCGAATCGGGGCAGACAGAGCCGACGTATGTATATACGATGTTACCGCTTCGGCATCGTCAGTCTTGCTTCGACCGTCGAAGCGCAAACACCTAGAGGGGGGGTGTTTTCGGTCTCTGCTCCCGTTTCCAATTTATCGACGCTCCACGACGATCGCGTTTCACTTTCAATCTGGCGACTAAATATTTTGCTCCTCCTTTCTATTTCATTCTACTTCCCCCCCCCGTTACGAATTACGAGACGCGCGAGCGTAATGATCTTGTGAAACGAGAAGATGTTACGCGAGAGTACTGCCTTTAAATATGCGAGGATCAAGCACCTGTTTCCATATTTCACGTCAGAGTTTCTCAACCGACACTTGACGAAATCGTTTGATTCGTTTAGCCCTATGATCTCGATCTCTAAAACGATCTACGTTGACCAACCTAACCTAAACATCTACAGTCTGAAAATTACCTTCGCGAAATTCCTCGAATCTTTTCCTATTAATATATAAATCGTCCCATCTACTCTCCCAACAAAAGTTCAATATTCCCCCCGATTAATCAACAGTACTTAACCCTAAAAATGATTAAAAATTCACGATCACGTTTCCCCGCGTCCGAGAAGATTCCCTCGATGCACTTTTCCAATGCGCATCCCTGAGGGACACCACGAACCGCTGACACCCCCCAAGTGCAAACACTTCTCCGCTGGCCGCGCAATTGGGAAACCCTGTGGCCCCTTGCATAATGCAACCACCTTGAGGACCAAAACCGGTCCTCGGATCGCGCGTGCTCATGCATTTACGCTCACTCTCGAGGAGCCTCGACCGGAGAAAGTTCGACGATGCGATTTGACCTCCGCACCTCTCTCTCTCTCTCTCTCTCTCTCTCTCTCTCTCCACTTTTTTTATCTGCGTCGCGCGCTCTGGACAGGCGCGATTTATCTTCGCGAAGCGAACCGATCGTCCCTGCCCCGAAAATCGAATGACAGAGACCCCTCCGGGTCTCGCCGGAAGCTGCGGCTTTCAGCGGACAGTGTCGAACGTCTTCGACGTTCGCGTCATCTATGGCGACACGATTACTGTTGCCACGGTGCCCCGTGAATACGTCGTCCGGCCATAATCGCGTGCGCTGTTCCCTTAGCAATCGCTCGCAACGTTGCTCCTTAGCGACGCAACGGTCGATCGCGTTAGCGTTAACGACATTCGACGGTTCGGATCGTCGAACGCGGATGAGAATCGTTCCGCGGGGCAAAACGCGACGGGATGGCGCAACCACGACCGAGCCAGGTTGATTTAAGCGACGGCCAATGAATTTTAACGGGCGCGACTATTTTCGTCGATTGGATCATCCAGCGTCTCGCCGGCGAGACGCGTCGATGAATCAATCGAAGCATCGACTGCGACGATTCCGCCGAGAAATTTCGACCGGGACAAGCTCGCGACGCACTGCGCGCTCCAGGTCCAAGGGGATACCCAGGAGGTCCACGAGTCGATGCCGCTGGACATCGCGCCCCGGCGAGGATGGGAGCGGCGTCACTACTTTTATCCCGGTAACGCAATCTCGTCTGTACTCACAGGTCGCGAGGTAGAGGATGCCGCATGCGAGCACCGCTCGTACGATCGTCGTCGATGTCATATCGAGCTCCTGCTGGTACAGCCACCGAAACTAAAACTACCTGCCTCCTCTTCCTCGCGACCTTTTATCAGCTTTGCTCGTCCCGTACGCGCCTCGACCACCACGCGTGTCCGCTCAGTTCGTCGCGATTCCGCTCGCTATTTCCTCCTTCCTCCTCCACCTCGCTCTTCCTTCGTCAGGTGTTCGGTGGATCGAATATTTTTTTTTCTTCTTCTTTTCGGCCAGAGGGGGCCAGAGGGGGGGACGTTACGCAACGCGAAACATTTGAGCAACCTTTCTCAGCCGGGCTTCCGTTCTAATGGCCAGGGGTCATTAATGGCCAAGGGTCCTCGTCTCGGATTAATCGGAATTCTGTTTTCTACTCGTCGCGCAATTAGCGTGGGAAATTATTGCGACCTTTAAATCTCGGTTTCTGATTCCGATACTTTTCATTATCGCTGCCTTCGCTGTCAACGCGATCGATGGTTGGGACGAACGGGCCCGAATCGTGCTTGTTCTCTTTTCGCCGTTCAGCATCCGTGTACCAAAATGGCGTCACCCGGGAATTTGCGCAATCGCCGCGTTTCACGAAATTTCACCGGGGGCCGCAGGTAACACGAAATTCGTACGCGTCCGTCGTTCACGCGGCGATCGATGCGTCGTCGTTTTTCTAATATCTCGGTGAAAAGGTTCGTGAACGAGCAACACGCTCCAAGAAACGATGAAAATGTCAAGGCTCCGCTCGACGAACCGCCCGAGGCTTCTCTAATCGCGGAACTCGTGGACGTCGGCGACATTCGGTGTTGCGCAAAATTAACCATTTCTTCGCCGTCGCGTTGCTCTTTCTTCCTCCCGTCGAACGAACACCGTCGATTTCTTCCGTTTTCGGCCGCAATACGATCCGGCCGACGGGTGCGCAATTACTTTGCACCGGAGCTGCCCGCCCGTTTGTTTCGGTCGATTAAACGGCGAGCGAATATCGCGGGGGGACGTTGAAGGATGCAGGTTTTCCTCCTCGTCACAATTCGAAACTCGAAATTAATCTCGAACGATCCTTTGTGGCCGGCTGAGTGATAACGATAAGGGGAAATCGATCGCGTTTTAACGCCCTCTCGGCCAGTGAACAATTTATTTTTACAGCTGAGATACAATGGAAAATTAATGAGCCGCGAGGGCATCGCGATAAAATGAGTATACCGGTCCGTGGGCGAAGTGTCTTCAGCGTGGAATTTAGTTTGCGGTGCTTTTGAAAGCTCGCTTTCAAATAATTATTGCCGATTCCAATTCAATGTGGATACGTTCGACACGAATTGGTATAAAAGTTGATTGATTTTACTTAAAATGCTTCGCTCTCCTCGTTATTTAACCTTCGATTATTTTGACTCATATTTTCGTTCTACACGATGAGCAATCGAAGGCAATCAATGGATAATAGTGGCAGGATATCGTTTCGCAATTATCAATTATTTCCGAAGCTGGCCAGTTATTAATTAAAATGGGCCGGCATGAAATTGCCAATTATAATATTCAACCGAGCCCAACGAGCAATAATCGAATAACTTTGCTGCAAATAAATTCGAATCGGACATCATTCCTCACGCAATTCGATTGATCTATACTAATTTCATAAACGTCGATTTATATCGTAAGATATCACGGCTGCAATTACTTTACATTACTGTGAACGTTGTACCACGGAGTTAAAGACTACGTTCAATGCTGGGAACTACGTTGAAAGTATAAATCATGGTTGAAAATGATATGACCGAGCAGGTAACAGGAAGATACAGAATGTAAAAAGATATTACCCAGCACGGGTAATCTGTCGGTAAGGACCAGTACCCTTTCCATGTCACTGACATCGTTACCGACCGATTGTAAAAAGCGATGTTAGTTATAAACTTTATATCTATCAAATTCACTCTTGCAAAACCCATTCCATTTATTTTCAAATAATTTATTTATTTATTTCCCTTATGCTTCTAGTTTGACCATTCCCCTTTTCTTATTCCTCTAAGCATCCCTTAACAGTCTTTCGCCCTTGTGTTACCTACTTGTTAATATATTTCTTGTCTGTGCAGGTATCCTGGGCACAGAAATAGAGAGAGATTGACCGACACTTCTCATTGTGCATAAGAGGAAGAAAGAAGATAAAGGAACTTCTACCACATACTTTAGTTCTCCTTAAGAGATATCTTTTAATTATTCCTTAAGCATAAGTATTAGCTTGTAAATTTCAACTTCAACATTTGTATAACTTGTATCTTCATTGATTAGTTTAAATAAATCATGAATGAAAAGAATTCTACTGTTCTCTTTATTTATACGCCTTACCAATCCTTGAAAAACCTAATTCCAACTCCTTAAACAAGTCCTACCGTGCAGGAACTTTAAATGCAAAGTTCACAAGCGGGAGACTTGTAAAAATATACCTCAACCTTATTAAATATATTGCAACCAGGTATACATAAAGCGCCTCAACAAGGTTGCAAACAAATGCCTAGCGAAAATGAAATACGGTTGCAAACAACACCTCGTGAAAACGCAACAAAGTCCAAACAACGCCTCGTGAAAGTGCAACAAAGTTGCAAACAACGCCTCGCGAAAACGCTACAAAGTTGCAAAAACTCTTTTGGCGCAACATTGTTGCAAAAATTTTGGCCCAACATTGTTGCAAATGTTTCTCGAGAAATTTTTGCAACTTTGTTGCTAAATTTTTGGCGCAACATTGTTGCAAATGTTTCTCGAGAAATTTTTGCAACTTTGTTGCAAAATTTTTGGCGCAACATTGTTGCAAATGTTTCTCGAGAAATTTTTGCAACTTTGTTGCTAAATTTTTGGCGCGACATTGTTGCAAATGTTTCTCGAGAAATTTTTGCAACTTTGTTGCTAAATTTTTGGCGCGACATTGTTGCAAATGTTTCTCGAGAAATTTTTGCAACTTTGTTGCAAAATTTTTGGCGCAACATTGTTGCAAATGTTTCTCGAGAAATTTTTGCAACTTTGTTGCAAAATTTTTGGCGCAACATTGTTGCAAATGTTTCTCGAGAAATTTTTGCAACTTTGTTGCAAAATTTTTGGCGCAACATTGTTGCAAATGTTTCTCGAGAAATTTTTGCAACTTTGTTGCAAAATTTTTGGCGCAACATTGTTGCAAATTTTTCTCGAGAAATTTTTGCAACTTTGTTGCAAAATTTTTGGCGCAACATTGTTGCAAAATTTTTTCCGGACCTTCTGCCGAAAATCGTGGATTTGTATCAGGAGAATATGATGTGCGAGGAGGTATTCGATTTCAGCAGATTTTGAAAACGGTGTTATTTCCAAGAAAATAATGCAGCCAAGTTTAACAACGTAAAGGGCAATTTTTACAAGTTTCTCGCTTAAGAACTTTACATAAAAAGTTCGTCCGCGGTACTGCTTGCATAAGGAATTGGAATTGGGTTCTTTCAAGGATTGTTAAGGTGTGAAAATAAAAAGAGCAGTGGAATTCTTTTAATTGCATATTTATTTAAACTAATCGATGAGGATGCAAGTTACATGAATTTTGTAATTCAAACTTACCAGCTAATTCTTATGAAGCTTAAATTAACATTTATGTAATATAATAAGTACAATAAACACAAATAATATAATACTTACAACACATCTTACAGATAAAATTTATACTAAAAATTTACACAATTTGTATATAAAAGCTTTTATAAAAATAAATTAGAGCAAGTGTGCAACTCATTTTACGTTTACTACACTTAGCAGAACTTGTAATAGTAATACAAGTAATATTAAGAATTATATATGATCTACCGAACGATCTGAATATAAAATAAAATGTATAATAGATATACATAACAATTAATTACACAATTGCTCTAAATTAATTGTATGCGGTAAGAGTTACAGACTATTTTTATAAACCAATTTACTATAACTAAACGATAACTAAAGTATGCGGCAAAAGTTCATCTATCTTCTTTGTTCCTCTTATGCACGATGAGAACTGCCGTTCAATGCTCTCATTTCGTAGCTCAGGAAACCTGCACACACAAAAAATATATTAGTAAGAATCTAACAGGAGCGTGAAAGATTGTTAAGGGATATTTAGAGGAAAAAGTAAAAGGGAATGCTCAAACTAGATACGCAAAAGAAAGAGACGACTATTTGTAAAGGAATAGAATGAGTCAAGTATTAATATATTTGTTGTACAAACTCGTAGGCGATTAAGGATAAATGGTTACCTAGAAACGATGTAAACAACTTTAGTTTTTCGCATGCTAGCTTATATTATTCATACTAATAAGAACAGCTGGCGGGGATAGGTAGTGAACCTCTATTAATGGAACTACTCGTTTATCCGAACTGCCTTGTTCCCCAACATATTCCGATAAATCAGGTTCTACTGTAACAGGATACAAAAACGACTTAGGAATTTGAACCGAAATATGGAAGATAGAGAAAGATGTGTAATACACGTCTGATAAAGAGATAAGAATAGTATAATAGTTACGAAAGAGAAAGTATGAAAAGGAAGAACGAAACAGAAGATAAGAGTGTATGAGTTAAGATAGTATTGTAAAGTTAGGTTATATGTACCGAAATTGAATTGCTGTGACACCGAAAGAAAGAATAATATTGCTATTTGTATGTATCTATTAAATGCTGCAAAATTTATTTAAGGAAACGAATATTCACAAATGTATTTATCTTCGCTAAAGAGCTGGATCATTGAACAATAAAATGACGAATGTAACGTCGATGTTACTATGCATATTAATTTTAACGTAGATTGTAATACTCTGTTTGCTAACACAACTTCTCGAACACTATTTATTTTATAAACGAAGACATAAATAACCAAACTTTATTAAGTACATCGTACCGCTATTCATAATCAAGTGCTTGACACTTCGTATCAGTGGTATCACTGTTTTATCTACAACCAAAGTGGCTTTGGTATCGCCATCTATGAAGAAGTGCTCGAAACTACACGTACGTCTGCTTCAGGTAGAGCCATTAGTATCGCCATCTATTCGGACGTGAAAGGAACTACTCGGGCCACTGCCATATCTACACTTAAGGTAAGTAAGACGTGTGTGTAGTTTCAAAGAGTTGCGTATAGATGGCAACACCATAGCAGGCGCGAGTAGTTTCAAGGAGTTCCGCACAGATGGCGATATCGCAGCAAGCAGTGTAGATATTGCAGGCACCCATTCTCTTTATCTCACATTGCTAACGCGTTTGCATTTTCATATCCATCGAGTTTAAAGTAGATGCCACTAATCGATATCCTGTCTCTTTTATGCACATCGTCCTTTGCGACATAACGAACCCCTGATTGTATGCAACAATTCTAGCATGTTTACCGCCGGTAAAGTTCCTTCAATATGCTTTCCATCCGTAAAGAGGAATTAGTTTGTCTTTCATGTCTAGTCACTAATCGTTAAACTAGTAGAACGATCATACATTTACCTCATATTTAAGGGAGCACTTTGCGCGAGACTAACACAGCGTAGCAGAGCACAAATTCGCCACTTGATACGGCAGGAATGAAATTAGACAGCCTGAACAATTTACTAATAAGAAACAACAATACACCCGATCAAATGCTAAAATATCCAAACGTTATTTCGCTCGAATGTGCTGCGGGTATGGATTTTTTTGCAGAAACACGAAGAAAGCATCGCACGGATAGCATGCAAAAATATATGCAAGACAGTAGTATCGAATCCCTTTCATTTCGTCTCACGAGTCCGTCCAAGCATGAAACACTGAACTTAAAGTCGACTAACCCCTTTTAGGATATTGCATCCTTCGTTCTGGACCGTGAATGATTTGCAAAAGGATTCCATCGAGGTAGAAATTACCCTGGGATTCCTGTACACGCGATGCGACCCCGTGCATCGCCCACCGAGTGCAACACAGCCCAGTACCTTAAAAATTTAATAACACCGCCGGCTCGCCCGAAAATATTATAATCCCCGATACATTCGTCGCTTCACGATACTCGTATCAAGTTTTAACCAGCCGTCCGCGTTTAATTTCGCGTACCCAGTGCCACTGATAGGGCTAATTGATTTGCTTCCAGCAGTAGGATGAACGTGCACCTAATCCATTCCTATTCGAGCTGTCTCTTGATATCATTGAACGAACATCGTTCTACGACGGGACTGGACAACACCACGCAAACGTCAACAACGTTATTGGACATGGGACGTCCAATCAAACCTGTATTCATGGAACGTTGCTGGTACCTGTGTACCACAACTTCCTCCCGCAGTCAACTATGTTACCAGACTCACCGACCTTTTTTCGTTCCTGCCAAACTTTCCCTACAAATCGTCCCCTTAATTCTCATCAACGAAACGAAATAGTACTCGCGCGTGTGCATCGAATCGCGCAGCCCGTCGGACGCGTTCCTCCGTCGACGTCTCGAAGAATACTGAGAAGCAGACCGCTTCGACACCCGATTGAGAACACGCCTCCGCCGCAAACACCGAGCACGTAATTCGATTAGACCGTCGGTTCCGCCCCTCAAAGGATCCGATATTGTTGTCACAGACGAGGCGATTCTCCGTTCGAGGCTGAATTAGATGGCCACCGGCGTATCCGAGCTCCCACTGATATCCAGCCGGAATCTGATCCATCGAAAGTGTAAATCAGAGGGGGGAATTATTAACGGCGAGCGCGTCGACGGATTATGCAGCCGGCCGACGTGCTCCTGCAGGACGTTGAGTTATTGTCTAGAATCCTTGGGCGAGTTCTTGTCCGGGGAGGAACCTGACGAGTGTCCTGACAAGCAGCCTGTTGCGTGACCTGCCCGATCAATATCTGTACAGGCGCAACAACCGCTCTTCCTATCTTCTCGCGCAAACGTTTCGTCCTTCGTCGAACCGGTCCTTCCCTTTTTAATTGCGACAGTTAAATAGAGGCAGCCTCCCCACCACCGTCGACGGATTAATATCGGGTCTAAGAACGCGACGGAACTTGTTGCGACATTTTGTCTACAACGGCGGGGGGACGGTTCTTCGGCAATGGGAAAAGTTACGAGTGCTTTTGGTACTTCAGACAGCGCGGCGGAAGGTTCTCAATCTTGAAGGGGATCGAAGTGAACTGCACAGCATTCCTTGCTTTCCCCGAGTGCGCAACCCCCGGCATTGTCGTGGAAATTCTTCGAACTCGAATTTCCAGCGTCTCGACAGCTTCTGGACGCCGCGCTTGTTCCACGCGGCCAAGTAGTTCCTCGACGCCCCTGCGGCATTGGACTATCGTCGAGGGTTGCTCGCTGGACTCTGCCGTAGAGCTTGACCCGCTTTTACCGCGGCGACGTCATTACGATACGCGTTCGTCGACGATCGCTCGCGAAGGCGAGAAAATCTGACGAATTTGAACGCGAGCGTCGAGCGTTTCACTCGTCTGGCGTTTAACTGGCTACTTGTTGGAACGAAAGCCGGTGCCAATCTGGCCAAGCTGGCGCATCGTTCGCCCCGAAACCCAACCCGACCCGAAGCTACGAAGTTATCGATGAGATAAAATAGCTGCAAGCAAAGCGGGGTAATTTTAATTCGCCGAATCGGCAAGGCTAGAGTAATTGGAACGCGAGGAACGATCGAGATCGATCGAACCACCGCGCACGAATATCCCAACCCCGCCTCGCCGCTTCCTCCAGGACGGTTCACGTGTTCCTGACGAATCGATCGGACGCGCCGCTCCCCGAGCTTCCATTTTTCCGCCGCTTCTCCATCGCGTGCGCCTCGATATCGCTAACGATCCCGACCTCCTTCCGCGATCTTTCGCGTTCTTCGAGACGCCGCGTTATCGCTCGAACGATCTGGCCGAGCATTCGCGACGTCCGGAAATGCTGGCCAGCGGGAGCATCCGCTCGGGGCGGAGATCGACGACTGCTTAAACATTCGTGCAGACGCGCATTATTCGTGTATTATTCGTCGGGAGTTTTTAAATTCCCCGATGTTAACAGAAAAACGATCTTAATGCGTTCCCGTCGCGCGCGTAGCGATTAGCCTGCTTTTAGTTGAACGTCGATATCCGAATGCACGGGTCCAGGGGATGGCGTCCAGCCGTTCTTTTCCAGCAGCTGAGCACAGGCTGGCCTCTGGTTAGCCGAGGCCGCGTCAATTTCGATAATTACAGGATTCTGATAACACCGGACCGTCGAGGTGCCCGAGGCGCAGGCATTCGTTAACCAGGATTCCCCCGGATGCAACGATCGCACGCTGTTTACAGTAATGTCCTTGATGTAAGGGAAAGACTTGTACAGGATATAAGCGAAGAGTTTATGACCACCACTGAGGGGTATACCCCTCGAGGCGTAACGAAGTTCGCTCGGCGATCGGTGTAACGCGATCCGAGCTCGGGTATATCGGTGAGCCAATACTAATTCGACCATGAAACTTTGCTATTTCTCGTAGTTTTTTTTATGAAACTGTTCCATGGCATAGCTGACAATTTTCTGATTAAAATGACACCAAACACGACGTAATTTGGACTATATTTACTGCCTTAATTAACGGGAATATGTTGGTACGTTAAACCGTGCATCGGGGCTTCGATCTTTGCCGATTGCCTCGATCGCAGCGTCCCTTTTCTTTTCACTAGCCATCCTTTTCCGCGGTCGAAACTTGTTACCGTTAATTGAGACGCTAAATATAGTCCAAATTGTATCGCGTTCGGTGTCATTTTAATCAGATAAATGTCAGCTACGCCATGTAAAGGTTTCGTAAGAAAAACATGAGAAATAAAAAAGTTTTATATTGAGATACGCTGTATATTGTTTTCTCGCTTGGCTGCTCGGTCCTCATTCTTTACTCCCTGTCCTTTCCTACGTTCGACGCCGTCGGCAAATTTACCCCAGCAAAACAAATATGAATGTACGAACTGCACCATATAAGCGAACGTTCAGACCATTGGCTTTCGCTTGCATCAAGACATTACTGTATCAGAACGCTAATTTCCCACCAGAGGAAGACACGCGTCCGATTATGCACGCACCCCCCCCCCCCCCCCCCGGGCCAAGGGTGCACGATCTTACCAATTTCATCCTAGCAAGCGTGAAACGTCGCGGTGCAAATCGGTCTCAGCCCGTGGGCCGCTGGAATCGAGGAAGGGACTTGGGGCAGATAGGTACGCGCTTGAGGCCGCTGTCAATTGCGTCGTTGACGGGCGTCCCAGGAACGACCGCGACATGGGAACGCTGGCTGGGGCCGAGGCTGAGGCCGCGCGTCCTTGAACTTTAATTCCCGTCCGCGGCGACGTGCCTCGACTCGCCGGACCCCCTGGCGACGGTGCGTCGGCCACGTGGGACAGACTGCGCGGCCCCGCGAAGAAGAACCGTCGTACGCTCGAGAATTGGGCCAGCCGGGCCTGCGCGTGAATCGCATCCTGTGGCAAGATGCGGGCGGGCCCGATCCCGCTGGTAATCGTCCCGGGTATTGCTTTACAAATGGACACGTCGCCCAATTGCCAGCGGAAGTGACTTGTTGTCCTCCCGTTCTGAACCGACCAATCGTTCGCCTCTCGGTCCACGATCATTGCGGTGAGCGCGACCCGTCCGTCGTTTAAGACGGGCGGCGAGGGGGTAGGGGTGGAGGGGTGGAGGGGGGAGGGGAGGGGGTCCGGTGAAACGCGAAAGGACCCCGACGCGTCGCAGCGCGTTCCGCGTTGCTCGGATCAGTCGGTCGGCGAGGCGCGCGGGGACGAGGCGGAAATTCCTCGGGAGGGAACGATACGTCCTCCTTTAATGCGACGCTGGGAGCAGCCTCGGATGACGGCGGTGCACGAGCGGGGGGGAACAGAGGGGAGAAGGGATGAGAGACGGAGAGATGGACGGACTGGATAAGGCTTACGAGAGGGAACGGTGTCAAGTGCGGGCTTAAAAAAAAAAACTCTTGTGAAAAAAGCAAACTTTTCAAAAGCATCATGTATCAGGCGAGCGCGGTTAAGAAGACCGTTGAGCACCGGCTCGAGGCTCCAACGGCCTGGTCGATCCTTTGAAGCGTCGGCTCGTGGCCTCGGCGGCGGCGATCTTCAATTGCGAACGATTGAAATTCGCGAGCGATTCGCGGACGACAACGGGCGAGGTATCGTTGATCGGATGAAAGGGGATCAAAGGGGATCGGTTAATTTCTCGCGGATTCCAGCTCGATCGGGGTCGTTGGAATCGCTGCTGGCGTCGTCGTTAAAATTTTACGCGAACGACGATCTGCGTTAAATCGAACGCGGCTCGACTTTGCGATTCGAGGCGCGCGATATTCGCGACGCTTCTTCGCGCGAGGCGTAGCTCTGTCGAACGAAGCTCTTTGCCTGCGCGTTCGTTTTCCCACGCGTGCTCCGTCCCTTTTAACCGTGACGGTTTATTCGCGCCGCGGCGAGCAAGTGAAAAATCGAACGTCGTCCCTTTGTTTCCACTTCCAGGGGAGGGTATCGGGCCCGACCGATAAGCCGGGACGACTGATGCGATTTAAATAAAACGGTCAGCAGTCGGGGCGAGAAGGAATCGATAATCTCGATCGACGTCAGGACGAACGGCGCGGAAGAATTGCGGTCAGGTGTGAACGATTTACGACGTCAGCCTGCGGATTAAAGTGGCCACGGCGGACGGAGAGCGGCTAAATGAAATTTAATTCAGCCCACTTAGGGAGGCGCGCGTGGGGTCGGGTGAAGCGCAAAAACGTCAAACGCACGGGTCCAGTTGGGACGCGAAAATAACGCGAATGAAAAATGATTCCCTTTCGCGAGTGGATCGCACCTGGAAAAGGGGACGAAATTAAAACTGGTATCGAGAGGTGTAACGTCGAAGAGGAACAAAGACGGTGCTCCAAGCGGACGCGATCGACGGTCGGCATCGGTCATCGGTGCCGGTGTTACGGTCGATCGAAGGTATTCGGGAACAGGTGTGTTCAGAAGTCGCGGCGAATACGCCACGCTTGAAGCAACAAGAACTTTACGCGAACGCCTGGCCTGAATGGAAATAAGCTCGCGGCCAGGCTGGAATTACGACCGCGTGTTTTCGTCGCGAGCACGCTCGCCTGCGAATTCGTTGCGCCAACAGGTAAGCAGGGCTATCAAACTGGACGAAACCTGCCAGAATTTTGCAAAACCCAAACATACCTGACTCCATACTTTCCCCAACCTGACTCGAAACCTGACTCCAAACTTATCTCAACCTGATTGCAAACTTACCCCAACTTGACTCGAAACCTGACTCCAAACTTACCCCAACCTGACTCGAAACCTGACTCCAAACTTACCTCAACCTGACTGCAAACTAACCCCAACTTGACTCGAAACCTGACTCCAAACTTACCCCAACTTGATTCGAAACCTGACTCGAAACCTGACTCGAAACCTGACTCGAAACCTGACTCCAAACTTACCCCAACCTGTCTCGAAACCTGACTCCAAACTTACCCCAACCTGACTCGAAACCTAACTCGAAACCTGACTCCAAACTGACTCCAAACTTACCCCAACCTGACCCAATCAGGTCAGAAATTTGCCACGACGGCGAAACGGGTAACTCGGGCTAGCCTTCGAATCCGCGCAAACACTCTCCGCGAGGAGAGCACGCGGACACCGTCGCGCGAAAATCATTCCCCCGTGGAATGTTTCGATTATTCGGAACGCGGGCAGCTTTGTCAAGATTACGTTCCTCTTTCCTTCTCCTAATGTCCCCCATGGGAAGGGCTCGACCGAGGGACGATCGGGCGTTCGCACGAACTTCGAGATAGGTCGAGAGGAGAGGCTCGGCTTCAGGGCCGTTTTACTCGAGAGCAGTCCTATAGCGATTCCAAGCCCGGCTGGATTCGTAAGAAATCGATACGCGGCGAACCTGCCACCTGCTGGCAACCTCCGACCGACCTAGCGCAGGTTGCGTTTCAGCTTCTTTCCGGAGCTGATCAGGACCGAGCGCCGCGACTCGATCACGCTCCCGTCGACAAATTCGACCTGGCCCGAATGTCGCGCCCGCGGATCGTCCGCGAGTCACCTCAGCGACGGATGAAAACCGACGAGCTCGAATCCTGAATGGCTAATTGAGGCGGACGAGGTAAGACCACGGAACGAAAGGGGGAAACAATGGAGAAAACAGCTGAGAAATGAAAATCTAAGACCCTGGATCGTACCGGAGCCTGCTGCCTGCCACGGTGCGTCGTCCGATCGATCGAATCCGGTTCGTCGATTTTTGATACCTCCTCCCCGACGGTACGCGAACGCCAGCCGCGTCACAGACGGCATAAATCTTCGTTTCGTCGCGACAGCGGCTATTTTTCAGGGCGTTAAAGCGCTCGACGTAAAGCCAACGAGAGCGACTCCTCCGTCGGCCGGGCTAAAGAGGAAAAACGGTGTGGAAACTGGACCGCCGTAGCGGGACGAGGGAGTAGTTAATAAAACGCTCCGCCTAAATCGACTGGCCGTAGTCCTCTCGCCATTGTTTCGAAGCGATCCGCCGCGGGATACGCGTGCTCGCGGCTCGAAAGTCTCCTCTGCGTCAAACGAAACCCAACCGCGAAAACCCCATAAGAGCTGCGTCGCTATTACTGCTCGGCAGAGGAGCTCGAATTTCAGCGCTCCTGTCGCTGGTGCAGGCTGTGACGCGCACAGAGAGAGAGAGAAAGGGAGAGAGAGAGAGAGGGACGAGGACGGTACGATGAACGGGGGATCGCGATCCCCGGGTCGAGATACGCGAACCGGGTGTCTATCTGACGGGCACGACCGACGGTGTCAAGCTGGACCCGGGCCTGTGCCAGGATGCCGATTTAGGGTCATTCCTTTCTGTTAAAGCGAAGGAATCGCGCGAACGCTGTCATAACCAAGGTGCAATCGCAACGGTTTCCCCTGAATTCCCTGTGCCTCCATGGGAGCCGTGAAACAATCAGTATTCGGATGGGAAGCAATTCTGGGTACCTCTGTTTCATTGGACGAGAAGATCGATAGCAGCGGGACATCTCGTCCCTCCGCTTTATTTATTTATTTCGGGGGAGTTGGATGTGGGAAAGAACGGAGGCGTTGTCTAGCTGGGAAGAGGGTCGAATTGCAATCGCGGATGCGTCGTTACGTATGCATTTGGGACCGGTCCTGTAGCTAATAACATCACGCGTACGCCCTTGCAGCCGTGGCTCAAGTTCGGCGAAGTTGACTTCGCGACTCGCTGGGAGAACTTGGAACGTTCCGACGATCCTCGAACGGGTTCTCAGATTTCGTAAGAAACGCGGACGTAACGCGGCGTGTAACCAACTCGACTCGTTGTCAGATTTTTCAACAGCCACGACCGGTATTCGATTATTCGATTTGGTCCGCTCGAAGACGCAGGAATCGTTTTAACAAAGTGCCCGCCGGATACGCCTGACACGGGTCGGACACGTCGAGAGTATTTTCCTTGGGGGCGAAGAACGACGGAGGGAAAGAATTAAGACGAGGATACGGCGACGATATAAAACCGTTTTGCTTACCCTCGCGAGGGGCGAAACGCTGTCGTCTCGCCTTGCTCGCTACACAAATATTTCCTCTCCGCCGCTAATTCCCCATAAACTGTTTAGGAAGAAGGGGCAAACGCGTGGCCTCGATTTGAAAAAATCACCGTGAAAAAAAAATGTGTCGCTCGAATCGTGATCAGTCCGCCGCTAAGGATCTAATTTTATTTCACGCCTCCTTGCGCAGGATAATAATTGCCACCTTCGGATCTCGTTCGCCTGGAGTTAACGCTGACTCGACCCGAGGCGGGTACGCGATTTCTCGACCAGTCCAGCGGCCAAGAAACGGATAGAACGAGATTGAAACTACGAGAGGGCGTCCGGATAGACAAACGAGCAAGGACAGCGTTCGAGGATCGACTATAGTCAACGCGTGCTTCTCCAGCGATGGGTGCAACTCGCGATCAACTGGCCGGCGTCGCTCTCCTCGCGAATTTCCAGCGGGCTCGATAAAATCGTCGAGGAATAATTCAGGGCCCCGTAAATAACAAAGGACGCGTAAAGCAGCGACCGACGCACCGCGGAATCCCGCAATCTTCGCAGCACCGAGCTGCCCGAGAGAACTCGCTGGGAAGAGAAACGAATGGCCATCGCTGTGCAACGTTCCTGAGGCGTGCGCCAACACTTTCCACCACCACATCCACCCGTACCTCCACCATCACCGGCGGCTCGTACGGCGCACCTCCGCTCCGTGCCACCTCTGCCTCCTCGATCAGTCGACCCCGTGCAACGCGGCTCGCCGGCCGCCGCGGGAAATCTGCCCTTCATTGTCTCTGCGCCTGCCTTGTCCGCGACGCAATTTCGAGCTGCCCGGACGTCCGCGAGTAAGGAGACACGCTCGTCGCGAATTCTGTGCAACGCGTGACACGCGGAACACGGAACGCCGTGATCGTGGCTGCGCCCGTGACCGCGAACGGCCACGAGGACGAGGGGAAGAACGCGTGAAGGAGTCGGACATTCGGGGCGCGTGCGTGTGCTAATTGGTCGGCGCGTGTGACGCGTGTAAGGTCGCGGTGAATTGGTGGTTGAATAAAAATTTGGTAACTAAAACAGAGAGAGAGAGAGAGAGAGAGAGAGAGAGAGAGAGAGCGAGAGGCAACGGAGGGACGGCGTGGTTAGAGAGTGGAGGCGAGCGGAGAGGATCCGCGCAAAAGCCGGCTCCACGGCCGGTCCCCCACTCGCTAACTTGTTGAGTCTCTCTCTGGGCAGGTGTGCTCCAGCGAACCCTTTAACCGAGTCCGCCACCATGACGAACCTCCTGATCCTGCTGGTCCTGCTGTGCTCTGGCTGGGCCAGGGCGAACGTTTCCGCCCAGAGGAACAACG
Organism: Nomada fucata; assembly: GCA_948146005.1. Taxonomy (NCBI): domain Eukaryota; kingdom Metazoa; phylum Arthropoda; class Insecta; order Hymenoptera; family Apidae; genus Nomada; species Nomada fucata. The sequence continues at coordinate 31,690,329 of OX411277.1, read as the reverse complement.
TGCACAACGATCCCCTTGTGGTGGAGACCACCAGCGGTCTTGTTCGGGGCTTTTCCCGCACCGTCCTGGACAAAGAGGTGCACGTATACTACGGGATCCCGTTCGCCAAGCCGCCGATCGGTCCGCTGCGTTTCAGGAAGCCTCTGCCTATAGACCCGTGGCACGGCGTGCTGAATGCAAGCGCGTTGCCCAACAGCTGCTACCAGGAGAGGTACGAGTACTTCCCCGGTTTCCCGGGCGAGGAGATGTGGAACCCGAACACGAACATCTCCGAGGACTGTCTCTACCTGAACATCTGGGTGCCGCAGAAGTTCAAGCTCAGGCACAAGAGCTCCGAGACGTCCAACGGCGACGAGAAGAAGGGTCTGCCGCTCTTGGTGTGGATCTACGGCGGAGGATTCATGAGCGGCACGGCCACCCTGGACGTCTACGACGCGGACATCATGGCAGCCGTCAGCGACGTGATCGTCGCCTCCATGCAGTACAGAGTCGGGGCGTTCGGGTTCCTCTACCTGAACAAGCACTTCGCCAGCAGCGAGGAGGCTCCAGGTAACATGGGCCTGTGGGACCAAGCCCTGGCCCTCAGGTGGCTGAGGGACAACGCGGCGGCCTTTGGCGGCGATCCCGATCTGATCACCATATTCGGGGAGTCAGCCGGTGGCAGCTCGGTGTCCCTTCACCTGATATCACCGGTTACCCGCGGCCTCGTCCGCCGCGGGATCCTGCAGAGCGGCACCCTCAACGCGCCCTGGAGCTACATGACCGGGGAGAAGGCGAACGAGGTGGCCAGGGTGCTCGTCGACGACTGCGGATGCAACTCCACGATGCTGCAGGACAGCCCAGCGAGAGTGATGGCCTGCATGAGGTCCGTGGACGCCAAGACCATCTCCGTTCAGCAGTGGAACAGCTACTGGGGTATCCTGGGCTTCCCATCGGCGCCCACCATAGACGGGATATTCCTGCCGAAGCACCCGCTCGATTTACTGAGGGAGGCCGACTTTAAGGACACGGAGATCCTCATTGGAAACAACGAGAACGAGGGTGAGTGAGTGAGTCGCTTCCGTCGTCGCCGTTACGGCGTGGACGATGATTAAACCGAACCTAGCCCGTTCACGCTGGGGCTCCCGGACAATGGTGGACAATGCCGGACAATGCCGCAGGGAAATTGACTAGAAATTTTTGTTCAGAAACGTCGATCCCGTTGCTTTCGCGGACGTTCGTTACGTAAAGCCCGGTTCAGCCGGACGAGCGTCCAAGCGGTGGGAACAATGGTTCCGGTGTATTGTCGTTGGGCCAATACCGAGGGCCATTCGTTATTGGGCCCCGATCCAGCCTTTCCATTAATGAAAGGCCGCCGTCGCGCGAGCGAAATTACTTCGCTCGGCTTTCTTAAACGCGACCCGCTCCAACTAATTAAATGCCTCGGGGCTGCCCGTCGCGATAGCTTTCCCCTCGCCTGGCGAACGCCACCGGACCCCGACAAAGTCCCCCACCACCTTCTAGGCTCTCGCGGACAATCGAAGCTACAAAAAACGAGGCTCGCTCGAAACCCGTTCGAACCTGCTTCGACGCCGTTCGATCGACAGACTTCGTGGAAACGCGCCCGCTGCAACGCGAGGAGAAAATAGGGGGATAGGATCGAGTCTGACAAATTTCCGCCGCGTCCTCGACTCTCGCTCGGCGGACGATTAATCGCGCTCGTTCGCCCCGTTTCTTTTACATTCTGGAAGTGGCCCAGATATTCCAGGCCTCCGTCGAAGATCGGCGGATTAATAAAGGCCTGGTAGACCGTCGGACGTCCGGGGTTGCCGGATTATATTTAGCGCGCGCGCAGGCCGGAAACAGCGTGCCTCTGCGTCAGCGATTCGGCCGGTTCGGTAGTTCGATATACGATATCTCGCGGCGGACACCTGCGCGAGTTCGCGTTGCGACTGACAGCCCGGGCGTCGTTGCGAATGTCGAATCGCTTGACGATTTTGGCTACCGCGTCGCTTCCGGTCGCGGATATTCGCACAGGCACCGGGAGAATTGCGATCCAAGTTTGGACGCCCCGATATCGGAAGATTGGGAGACCCGGGCGTCGTTCGATTAATCCTCCGTCGGACGGCGAAATTAGAGAAAGCGAGAGGGGGGGGGGGAGTTCGAACGGGAGGCGTGTTTTCATTGGGATTGGGGGCGGGGTGGGGTGCAATTTTGTTTTCCGCCGCTGCGAGTTGCAGGAACTTCGCGAAATCGGACTCGAATTCTCCGCGCATTACTCTGTCTCCCTTTCCGACGATCGTCGTCCCATGGTTCTTAACTAACTTTCGCGCGACATCGTCCGGAACTTCGACGGAGCGCTCGGCACTCCGCGATCGTTAAATTTCCTTCGCCGTTTCCACCGACGAAATTACATATTCCTCTTTCGCGTAGCCGCGAGGGCGCCCCGTTTCTCTCGTTCCCTGGGGACGTCGCGATTTATCGTGTATATTTCTGGAAGTAACGACGAGGCGTAGGGGTAATTTACCGCGCCGGAGCAGGGCATTTATTTGACATCGTCGCGGGGAATATTCGGCAGCGGTGAAAAGCGAGAGTTACCACCCTTGACCCGGGCCGCGAGAGAATTTTCGACGACTCGCGTTTTCGAACAGAGACAGGTACGGAGGGGCGTGAGAGATAAACGAGGCCATCATTTTTTCCCCCGTTTCCCCCTTCTCTCGTTCGAATGGGAAAGAAAGCCCCCCCGCAATTCCAGCGGTTGCCACATCTATTTACATTCTATTGTGCACGCGGACCGGCGACCGTTTCGTTGCCTGAAAAATGTTCCCTCATTTGTTGTCCCTGGGAAAGTAAGAGCGAGAGAGAGAAAGAAAGGACCAGACGAATCGCCGACGAGCGAGGTGTACAGCGCGGATCGATTCCCCTTCCCCGAATGTTCGAACAGCGATCGGCGGATATTCGCGACGCTAACTCCTTGGGAACGAACGGTGCGTTTCTGTTAACGAGGTCAAACTGCGCTTCGTTCCGCCAGTCGATAATTGCATCAACAAGCTGTAGGATTATAATGCGCGCGTAAATTCGCACACCGTCGGCTATTAACCGAATAATGCATCGCCCCTTCGCTGGCGTTAACCGAAACGAAATTACGAGGAAAGTGCGACGCGCGGTGATCGGACGCGACTGGGGTTTCGCGTTACCGTTTCGTCCTATATCCCCCCCCCCCCCCCTCCCAGCCGATCGGTTCGACGCGTAGCGAAGTAAGAACAAAGGGAACGAGAGGCGTTCGAGCGTCGTTGCGCGTCGAGTGTGTGTTCGTTGGATAATCGAGCGCGCACGACGCAAAAGATTGGGCGGCTCGTTGGCGTCTGAGAAACGGTCGACTCGTACCACTGCGAGGCCGCGTTTACGCTACACGAACGATTTCGCGACGGTTCACGAGCGCCGCGTGCGAACGTTTCGAACGAAATATCACCGCGACGGGACGATTAATTAGGGTGCGCGTGATTTCCACGGACGTTAATTATGAAATTGCCGACTCAACCCGCGCGTCGTCGAGGTCCGTCGGATAGTTCGCCTCTTCTCGAAGGTCGCGAAGTACACGGCGTTTACTCGGACAGATTCGAGTTCACGTTTAACTGATTCGACCGATTCGACAGCCGGGTCGAATGAAATTTCGCCGTTTCAACGACGAATCGATAAATATCTGGCGCGCGTCGTTGGTGAGCTCGACGTTCGATCGACGCCTGCTGAGGAACGAGATAAAGGACGGCATAAGTCAGAAATTATTCGTAAGAAATTATTCCGCGTTTGATCAATCTTTTACCCGGGCGGTTTTACTCGCGGAGCCGGGGCGATTCGCGAAATGGGGCCATAAATCCGGGCGGTCCCGGTGCTCGAACACCGTATCATAACCCCGGCCGTATTAGCCGGAATGCAGTTTAAACGGATACCGAATAACGGGGGCGGTTCAATTTATCGCGGGGCAAAAAAAAAAAACTTTATCACCGTCCCGCGGAGCTTCCCTTAATTTAAGGCGGGCCGCCCCCACTTAATCGCGGATCGTTTAATCGCGGCGGTATCGGGAATTAACAGAAGCATGGCCCTGTCTCGTTCCAGCGGAGGCAAATTCGCCGTCGCGAAATGCAGCGAGGGTTAAAGCGAATTGTTCGATAATCGATGCGACAGTTCCACAGCTCTCGTCGATTTAAATCCAGCGCCTGCTCGATTCTTCTCCTTCCGGAAGCGGATCGGAGAGTCCGCAGCGAGCGCGATCAAGCTCGCTCGATCCGCGCGCATAAAAAACGCGTCAGGTCAGATTCTTGTTAAGATCCGCGACTAGTTAGCGTGCCAGCGCTGCTCGCAACGACTATTCGCGCGATCGCGTGCGAAACGCAGGAAAGATCTACCGTATCGAGTGGAAAAAATCTATTACGTTCTTTACGTTCGAGAGGAATCTCGCGGGGGAACGCCGTGGTCCCGCGGTCGGATTTGCCGGATTTCCAAAGTCGTTTGCAACGCGTCAGACTCGACGCGACGTCGTTAGGTGCTGGCCTCGTTAAGTCAGCGAAAATTCGCCGACCGGCGCGCAATTAAGCGAGACAAATTGGCGACCGAGTGTTTCGTCGATCCTCCCGCGGGTAAAGGGTGCAAAGTTGACCCCGTGAAATTTTTACGGTCCCTTCTTTTCCCTACTTTTTCGAAGGCGTGAAGGGAGGGACAAGTCGTGCCTTATCGAGCATCGCGTTCGATCGTTCGGCTTTAAGGCACAGACGGCCGAACGACTTCGTCCCCCGGCTACTCGAAATACGTTTCGCCGAAGGGTTAAGGTCGCGTGGCGGTAGGGCCTCCGGTTAACCCTCGTCCGTCCGGGACTCTCCATTATGCAGCGACTTTTATCCTACTTCCGCCGCGTGACCTTTTCGGTGCCGCGGGCTTCGATGAATGTTTCAGGCCTGCGGTCACGAATCTTCCAACGTCCACCCTCCTCGACTCGATTCGCTCGTTCGAACGCGGATTTGTTTCTCTGCCGGAGGACGCGTTTCGACGAGACGCGCGCGAGTCGGAAAATATTTGTCGCCAGTTGCGACGAACGAGTTTGATTGAAGGAGAAAAACGATCGCTGCGAAGCGTGGTCTCAGAGACGCGGTGGCTCAGTCGGTTGGCTGCTGGACTCGTAATCGAACGGTCTTCGGTTCGAGTCTCGCCGGCCACCACTGTACATGTCACATGTGTTTTTACACCGTGGTTCTGGTGGTTCCGGAATCCACCTAGAAAAATGTAGGGGTTCCAACTTTAGGGTATAGGTTTTAAACATATCTCATGGTTTTCAACTTCAATAATCACTGTTCCATACTTCACCGTAGTCGCTAATTGAGATGACCTCTGCAGTCGATATTTGCGACTTTAAACAGTTAAATACAAAAAGAAGAAAAAAGCGGCGGTCTCGTTTACCAGACAGAAGAAACGTTCGACGATTATCTCGAACTTTCCGCCGCGAGAATCGAACCGCGATATTGAACAACGAACAAGGCGGGACGGATTCAACGATTCAACGAAAGAAAGAGAAAGTCGCGTGAAACCGAGAGCGATTGAAAAACGGAGCAACGGCAAAATATTTCCCGTTGCGGGGAGACTCGGGGAAATTCGACGGCCCGGAGTTATTCGGCCGGCCGACGTTCCTTAATTAAAATCATCCCGACTGATCAGCTTCCGCGCGAGCGTCGCGGCGCCGCGATTAATTCCCGGCTTTACATCGGCCGCGGTCGGATGATTAAACGGGCCGGCAAGGAAATTCCGTCGGAAAAGTGCACTCCGTTAATTAATCTGACCCCACCCCCACCCCCTCCACCTACGCTAATGCCCCTGCCGGCCGTTCTCAAAGGCGACGCGTCGTTCCGCTCGGAATGCTCGAGAAAGCCGCCCTCACACAACCCCCCCCCCCACCCCCCTCTGCCTGCGAAACACATTAATTAACAAAATTAGCCGGTCAATTGGACCGCCTTTATAATACTTCGTCGCTTCGAACGACGATTCCTGAATTACCCCCCCCCCCCCCCCCACACACAACGGTGCCGTCGTCGTTCGCGATCGATGCTCCAGTTCGTCGGCGTTCAACTTCTCTGTCCGGGGGCTAACGCGATTAAGCAGAGCGCCCGCGTAATTACACGGGGACCAACAATTTTCGCGAGGAGCGCGGCGCCCTCGCGAATCGCGTCGAACGCGCGCGACGAGGTTCGAGGGAAATTTCCACGGAGAGAGAGAGAGAGAGAGAGAGAGAGAGAGAGAGAGAGAGCTCGTTAATTATTTCGTCGCCCGCGGCAGACGTCTTGCCCGCGTGCCCCACTGTACTTTTTATCGGCCCCGTGACGTGTTCGAACTTCGACCAGGGGTCGTGATAGGGGGGGCGGTTCACCCCTGCGAGGGAAGCGTTACTCCTGGAGGAGAAAGGGGTGGCGAAACGAAGGGGACGCAACGGGTAATTAAAAGCTTCGTAAAGAATTTCGCGGGCGGGGCCACTCCGTTAATTGCCACTTTTCTTTTCTTTTTTTTGTATTTCCTCTTTCGTCCCGTTCGACCCGTAGGAATCAGCCGGGCGTATTTCGACCCGGCCTGGAAATCGGTCGGAGACGTAATCTCTGCCTGCCGTCGGTTTCTCGCCCCGATCCTATAATCCGCCATCGACAACCGGGCCAGCTGCTGCGATTCGCTTCGGTCCTCGTCCGTCGTCGAATCGAAACGCGGAGGTATCCTTCGAAAATACTCGGTTGTTTTGTTATTTCTCTCTCTCTCTCTCTCTCTCTCTTTCTCGTGGGCAGAATGTGTGCCAGGCGAAAGGGTATCGCGGGATAAAGGGGAAGAGGCGAAACGCGTGGTAATTTTCCGCGTTTCTGCGCGAGCAATCGGCTCGAAAAAATCGCCGTCCCGATTCTCGACGTCTGTTCACACGCGTGTCATTTTTATTACGCGTTCGTTGTTGTTGTTTTTGTTTGTTTGTTTTCCGTTTCGTTCTTTTACGAGCCAGCGAAACAGCGAGCGCGATATCGATGCATCGAGTCAGCCTCGCGCGGAAAATTTACGCTCGCTCCTCTTCCATCGCTCGCGCAAAATTCTCGCGCGAGCTGCGGTGCGCGCTCCTGGCCGTAGGTCGATTTTTTAGCGAGCGTCACTCCCCTTCGAGATATTCGCCGCCGTGGGCCTCGGTTCGCGTTTCACTTCCGGTTCGAGAGGCGATTAAAACGCGCGACACGTTCGAGCGAAGTCGCTTCTTCCAGCCGCCGCGCGGACTGTAATAGGGGCTGGCCGATCGTTGGCAGAATTCCAACAGGTACCGACCCCCGGGCCGATGCGTCGTCATACTCGCGGCTCGTGACGCTGCATCCGGATGTATCGGTGTGCACACGTAGGCGGAACGTATGACGACAGCGGGGTGGCCTGGAACGTCAGGTGGCCAGGGATTACCTCGTTAGTATACATTGGCTCGTGTATCCGCGGACATCTGCGCGGAGCTGTCTCGGCAATATGCAGAGGCCGACCTGTCCGCCGTTTCTGTCGCGTCCGTCGGCCTTCGATTACGGTCCCGTTTTTCCTTTACCTCTCTCGTCCGCCGATGGAGACCGATTCGACGTTCGATTAACTCGCGAGGAACGTTCCCCTTGCGCGACGAATTCGTTTCGCGAGTTCGTTTGTCCGGTTGAGGGGCGAGGTTGTTGTGTAAGCAGCTTCCGGTTGCCGCGGGGAATTTTTTACGGGGAGGGAAGTACGTCGCGAGCAGCGAGGAAATCAAGCCGAAGACCGTTTACGTGGACCGTCGGTGAACGGAAGCTGTCGCGACGTTTATGCGACGCTGCAAGTTAATTGGCCGCGAAACGGGCGATCAATTTCGACCTGGCCGTTTCATTAACCGACGCGTCGGTGCTTCCCCGGTTAATCGGGGACGTCTGCAAGCTTTTTAACATAAATGTTCGTCGAATGATTTACAGTCGCCCGATTGGCCCGGCGAATATTTATTTCCCTGACGAAGCAAGACTGTAACTAAACGACAGCTTTCCATTTTCTCGTACGGATTCGTATAACGCGAGCAACTAAACGACGAGAATCGACGCTGTTCAAAGGGTAAACGCTATTGCCTCTTCCGACTCGCAGCGGATCCGTCAGCGACGGCACGACGAACGCCTCGTCGTCCCCGCGATCTCGAAGAGAACGGCCGGCCGTAGTCGATTCGACAGATAAGCAGCGACGAACGCGTGCATACCGCGACGCAGGTGCCTTTCCAGCGAAACGAAAACACCAGCGACTGTTATCGACATTCGTCGAAATCCGGCTCGAGTTTCGCCGACTCTGCTGCTGCCCGGCCGCGACGCGTCCGTCCCCTTCCACGGCTCGTCGATTACTGGAAACGCGTTGCGCCAACGCCTTTCACTTTCGCCTTAGTCTTCGCTTCTCGCGTCAGCCGCGGCGGTTCCGCCTTTAATTTGAGAAGCCTCGACGTTTGTTCCAATCGAAATTGACTTGCCGGATGATCGTTCGATCCGGAAGTTTCACTGGCGTTGTCGAGCTGTCGACGGCACGCCGTTCCACGCGGATAAGAAACAAGGAGCAACGTTGTTACAGAGGAACGGGACGGGTGCTTGGCGACAGGCCAGATTCAACAGATGCTAATGGGAAAGTCCTCGTCGATACCTCTCTAATTGATCGTTCCTCCGCGACACAATCGACACAGACGATCGTTCCGTCGTACGATCGATACTGGAAGGAGACGGTGTTTTTTTTTCCACGTATATATTTCTTTCGCATAGTCGCGAGGGCCAGACGACAATCGAACGTTCGCCCGAATTTCGCCGACGACCCGTTCCGAATTGCGGTCTGCGGCGATCGGATTGCCGGGCGCTCGAATCGCCTCGATATCGATTTAAACTGCGTCGCTGGATATCCTAAACACGATTACCTAAACACGATTAGCCGTGATACCCGAGCGAGAATCGATCCCCGTTTCTGCCGCGCTCCGGCCGAATTGTCCCGACGTTATTCCAGCACCGCGGGCGTTGTCGTTTCTGTTCGCCGTCGGCGAAAATCGAGGGGGTCAAGCGTCGCTGAAGCGCCTACTTCGAGGAACATCGCGAGATACCGGCGATTCCTCGCGGAGTTTCTTCGCGACTGCTTCTTGCCGTCGAATCGTCGGGACGATTGATTTGCGTCACGGTCAAACTGGATTTTATAATTCCCGAGTTAACCAGGCTAACGTCGTTTGCTGGACTCTATCGAAGCTTGCAAATAAATTCATCCATGGAATGAACTCCTTGCTATTGTATAAACTATCTCGTTCGACGATTCTGTATCCAGCATTATCCAGCGCATCGCCCACGCGCGTTTACGCAAAACGAAAGCCGGTTTAATAATAATGAATAACAACGATTGCTCGATCGAGGACGGTACGCAACGGGCCTCGAGGAAGCGAAGCCGACGAGAACGATTGCCAACTCCGTTTCCGAAACGAACGTGACGCGTCCGCGTCGACATTAATCCAGCCGATTGATAAACAACGGGCGCTTGTTATTGTTAATTAAAAAGGTGCAACGCTGTGTTCGGTGGACGAGCACGAGCGGCGCACACCTGTTATTTATCATTGCGACCGTGCCGCGGCGGCCACCGAAGGGAGACGCGCATCCTGCCCACCTGCAGCCTAAATTAATACCGCGTCGAGCAAACGGATCCTCTTTGGCCTGGCTGTCCGGCGTATCCGCGACGCCATTTCCGTCGAGCGGTATTTAAACGTCGCACTATTATATCCGCGGCATTTAAATTCGCCCGTTTTCCCCGAAGCGTCGATCGTTCGAATAAAAATAGTTGCAGAGTTGTTTCGTTCCTGTTCCGCACGGGCGGATATAATTCGCGTTCACCTGGCGTTTACCTGGCGACAGGGAATATTCTTCTCGTCCCGTGCGGACAGCGGTGAACGGTGGAGAAGTTTCCTGCGGGGAATCGCAGGAAATTACCGGGCGCCTCGAAATTTTACGATTGGGAGAAATTAGAAAAACTTGTTCGACGTACGAAATTGCTTCGAAGCAGGTGGGGAGGAGGCGCGAGTGGATAGCCGGGCTGATTAAAAGGAGCACGGGTCACGGTCCGCGAAAATTGGGCGAAGAGGCCAGCAAACTTCCGCCGCCACTGGTATCGTAACGACTTGGCGAAAATGTGTGAGCCGTTAGGGGCGACGTGCGTTGTGGAAAATGCGAGTCGAAACACGCGACGTAGCGTTGGATTTTTTTGGAAATACGAAAATTTCAAAGCGTGCGGTGTATTAAAAAGCTTTTTGTACAAAAGTTGCATGGTTCCAGGGGCTGCGTTACGCGGTGCAATCATATTTGATATAAGTAGAATCGTTTCGGAGATTGGACGGTCGACTTTGTTTCTATAAACGAAATGTTATATTTATATTATCAAAATATGGAAGAGTGTCGAACTGCGAGTAAAAAAGTATCGACCTTCATAAGTCCCAAATCTAATAACTAACGAGTAAATCCACTTTATTCCTCGAAAATGTATACCTATATAAAAAACGAATACACTGTGTAATTTAGCCCCCAGAACCATGCAACTTTTGTATAAAAAACTTTTTCGTAGCCCGCACGCTTTGGAAGTTACACAGGTGTGCGAGTCGCGTGGACCACCCTGTATCCGCGCGCCGCACGAACGATTCGAAACGGAAGCGAGATTTACTTCGTTCCTTGACCTAATCGTCGTTTCCGTCCGGCCTTCACTTTCCACGAGTGTCGAACCGAAAGAGCACTCGCTAGCCCGATCGAGAAACGATCCGTCCAGCTGGCCGGGAACGAAGCTCTAGCCGACCCACCGGAAACGCCGCTTGGACGTATCGGTCTGTCCGACCGAGTGTGGGAATTAATCGCTCACGGCCGGAGACTCCGAGCAAACTTTGCGGTCCGGAGTTGGGGCGCAACGAGACGCCCGTAGCCACCGCGTTAAGCAGCGCTCGGCTCGAACCGCGGATCGATCGTCGAACTTTCCAAAGCGACCGAGGGATCCACGCGGCCGGTCGCCGCTTCGCTCGAGCGGAATGGGAAGCCCGAAAAGATTCGACGTCGCGAGCGATCGGAATATTTCGTCGCCCCTCCCGTTGCTACGGACGAAAGTCGACGCGGAATACGCGATCGCGAAACAACGAACGAACGGCTTTCTCGGGGAACAGCGGAACGGGTTCGAAGGACGGGAGGCTGGCGCGAGGCTCGTCCACGAGTGTCTCACGTGGAGAGGGAGGGGGGAGGGCTTAGCCCGATAACGAATCACCGTCTGGGGGTCGATAGCTGGCGCAGCTTTTACCCTACATACCTCGACCGTCATGTTTTAATCAGTCAATCAATAAATTCTCTCGGGCCGCGGCTCTCACGGCGCTAAAGCGCGGAAGTCGCTCGCGGCGATGTTAAACGATTAATCCCTTCGCCTTTGACCCGGCTTCCGGTTCCCAGGCCACGGTTTTGTTCGTACGCGCCGGACGTCTTCGCGTCGGGGGGGCCCACCGTCGGCGCGTCAATCGAATTGCCACGGTGTTCGCGCGGACCGGCGAAAGGTCGATTTCTGGATCGATCCGGGGCGAAGCTGCGTCTCGACGGGGCGAGGTGGAAGGGAGGGCGGGGGGGGGAGACGCGGCGTCATCCAGCGAGCTGTAACGAGCGAGGCGACATAGGCGTAGGGGATATCGATCGGCCGGTCGTGACTCACGTTCTGCATAATTGATCGACTTTGCGTTCCTTTTTCTCGCTCCTCTCCCGGTTCCCGTTGGCCAGCTGCTCACGTGCCGCGGCGAAAGCGGGCGCCATGTGACACGGAATCGAGAAGCTACGTCTCTCTCTCTCCCCTAGGCTGGGCGGACATTTATCGCCGAGCGCCCGCTTGGCATTTCCGCGGCGACTTTCCGCGAAGCGTAGCGCCGGGCCGCCGGTGTATAGCCGACGGTAGCCGTATCGGGAACGGGGAACGATCCGCGTTATCAATGGTAGCTTTTCCCATGGGGGGGAATGGTCGAAGCGTCGATGGGGAGGGCGTGAGGGGGGACACCGTTTTCGTCGTCGTGTCGTCGTCGTGGGCACGCAGCGAGCAATTATTGCGCTTTCGTTTGGACGACGCAACAAGTTTCGTACGTCCCGTAGCGACGCGTCGTCGAGCAATCTTTCATAACGCTTTCGATATCGGAACGGAACCGGTCGAGTCTTCGTTCTTGAAAAACGAATCGACGCGAATACGCGAGGACGATTCGATCCTCGTTCGCGAACGTTCGTCGCGGTTGCGGTTCGCGGTTTCGCGTCCTCCAGCCGTTGCCTGTATCGAGGGTGAAAACGAGAATTCGCGGTGGCCGTAGCTCGCCCTTCGTCCCCCGCGACTGTCCTCCGGATTGCCAATTACTGGGCGCAAGCGACTGCTATCCCCGGGCCAAAAATCGCCGATGCGCGTCGAAGATCGACGAAGCGAGACGTTTCGTCCGGCGATTCGCGTGCCGGCAGGAAATTTCGTGGGCTCTTCGCACCGACGACGCTCGACTACGACGACGACGACGACGCTGCCTCGGCTCCGTCGAGGTCCTCCTGGAGACGGGACAGCGGACGAACCGCTGTTTTCGCGATTCAATTTAGACAATCGACGTCTTGCCCAGTCAAGACGGGCAATCTCTGGCAATTTCGTTGATGGCCGACAATTGTCCGTCACGGGTGGACGACGTCGCGACGATCGTACGTTCACGGTTGTTACGTAGCCGTCCGTCCTTCTCGTGATCTCGTTCCGGGCGTACCCCTTTTTTTTCCTCCGACGGTTCAACTCCGGTCACGAGTACTCCCTCCCCCTCTCAGTGCCCCCGGTCGGTTAGCTCGCGAGGAAATATAAAAGTGACGACGACCGGTAGCCTTCGCGAATTTAACGGCCATTACTTCAATCAGTTTCGTGCCAATTTCGTTGTTAACGGATACCAATTTGCCGAGCGACCAACTGCTATCTAACAACGGCGCACCGCGGTGCGTTCCAACGCCATCAATATCTCTGTCCTGCGAATTAGACGATGCTGCATCATCCCGATTGGGCGTATCGTTACTAGCTTAAGTATTACTTCGAACAGCGCGCGTCGTTGAACGCCCGCGCACCCGAGATTTATCCTCTCCACGGAAAACTGGAAATCCTTTTATCGCTCGGGCAAACGGAGTCCCGACGATTCCTCTCCCGTCGACGTGCCTCGCGAGCTCGACGCAGCCAATTCCTCGCCGCTAACAACCCCCGCGAATCGCTCTCCTCGAATCGAACCGAAAGCTAGCTTTTTTTCAAACGTTTCGTAGATCCTCGAACTCTTTCCCTTTCCGAATACGCTCGACCGAAATGCCAGCAAACGTTCGACTGCCACTGCCCCCCTCTCTCTCTCACCCTCCCTCTCGATCTTTCAATCCTTTCTCTGTATGTCCTCTCTCTCTCACCCTCCCTCTCAATCTTCTCTCCTTTCTCTGTATGTCCTCTCTCCCTCCCCCTCTCTCATCTCTCTCTCCCCCCCTCTCTCCTCTCCACTCCTCTCCTCTCCTCTCCTCTCTCTTTTCCCTGTATCTCTCTCTCTCCTCTCTCTCTCTTTTCCCTGTATCTCTCTCTTCTCTCTCTTTTCCCTGTATCTCTCACTCTCTCTCCTCTCTCTCTCTCTTTTCCCTGTATCTCTCTCTTCTCTCTCTTTCCCCTGTATCTCTCTCTCCTCCTCTCTCTCTCTCTCTCTCTCTCTCTCTCTCTCTCTCTCTCTCTCTCTCTCTCTCTCTCTCTCTCTCTCTCTCTCTCTCTCTCTCTCTCTCTCTCTCTCTCTCTCTCTCTCTCTCTCTCTCTCTCTCTCTCTCTCTCTCTCTCTCTCTCTCTCTCTCTCTCTCTCTCTCTCTCTCTCTCTCTCTCTCTCTCTCTCTCTCTCTCTCTCTCTCTCTCTCTCTCTCTCTCTCTCTCTCTCTCTCTCTCTCTCTCTCTCTCTCTCTCTCTCTCTCTTTTCCCTGTATCTCTCTCTTCTCTCTCTTTCCCTCTCTCTCTCTCTCTCTCTCTCTCTCTCTCTCTCTCTTTCTATTTCTCTGAAGGCAGTGAATTAAATCGAAATTGAAGCAGACCCACCGTCGGAGATCTCTCCTCCTCGAGCGCCAGGGCGATATTTCTTCTGTAATTGCCGTGCCCGGCCCCGCCGCGTTTCGCTTCTCGAGGAGGCGTAAAATTCCGCGCGTCAAAGGAGAGGCAAGCGGCGTCGTCGTCGTCGTCGTCGAGGCGCGTGAACCGTCGTTTCCTCTCTGGGCAACGGCACGGGGAACCGGCGCGTTTTCAATTCCGTCGTCGCTCGGCTACGACTCCGCTCGAATAAACGTCGGACTTATCGGGGAAAACGACGGGCGCACGTCGCTCGTCCCTCGTCGAACGAGCAAGACGGAAACTGGAATCGAGCACCGGGAAACTCCCCGTCGAATCGCGAATTCTCGACGACCGTTTCTCCACCCAAGGCGATTTCCACGCGGCGAAATAAATCGCCAAGGCGGTCCGGGACCGTTCGCTCGCTTGTTAATCGCGAGCAAGACGCGCTAAGCTTTCGAGAACAGCGTTGTCGGTTACAGCGTAAGCGTCGGTTGGGCGCTGGACAGGTGGATGGGATAGCGCGAGCCTCGGTTGGCAATGGACAGGTGGTAAATGGCGTTCGCGATACGCGACCGTAAATACCGCGTACGCTTTTCGTATCGCCCTCTTTCGCGCGACCCTCGAAATCCGCTCGTTCCACACAAAAAAAAACACAGCCTGGCCGATTTATCTGGCCGCGCGATTATAAAATCCCCGTCCTTCCGGGTCGCGCATTTTCCACACGGCAGGATTCGTTTCACGAAACGCCCGACGAACGTACCGCGCTCGACGCAGCGAAACGCGACGGACGTCTCGCCGTTGTCTGATAAGCTTCTGATAAGCCCCGAACCCTCGTCCTTAATAACCCTCCCCCCCGAACGCGGCACCGTCCGTTCTCGTTCCTGACGCCGTTCCCGACGGAAAATCAATTAGCTTCGTTCGCGATAACGGAGGAACCGGGTTCCCCGTCAAAGGAATTACGTCTGCCGCGGATACCAAACGTTTCTCCGTTTGTAGTGTTCGCGTTTTCGCCGCCCGTCGACGCGATTCCGCGGTCCAACGAGGGGGCGAAGGTGGATCGCCGTTGATTGGGGGCGACGCAGGTGTCGCGAAGGTGTCTCGCGGCGTCGATAACGCGACAGCCGCCCCCCTCCCCCCCTCGAAACCAAAGCCTAGCGTGGCCTTCCACCGCGAGAGAAGGCTCCCGCGACGACCCCGGCATCGATCGAACGATACTTTAATCCCTGCCCGCGAGCTCCCCCGCGATCCTGCCCACGTAGGATCGTTGGAAACGCTTGGAACGACTTCTCGTTCGCATTAAAATTGAAAAACTTTCGACGAAACAACGATTTTTTTCTACCCACCCCCACCTTCGTTCGCGATAACCGCGTTTGCCCCGTGGATAAACGCGTTTTAATTGAAACGCGACCACTGTTTCAATCGGAAAATTCTCTACCTGTGCCCTGCCTGCCTCTCCCCCCCCCCCTGGGGGAGAATCGCCCGGGGAATTATTAAACAGCGGAAAGCCGGCTCGCGCCACGGGAATTCCTCGTTCTTAATTGAAGATCGTCCACCGTTCGTAGCGGTGACCGCTTCGCTGTTTCCCCGCAAACATTCGCCGACGAACGTCTTCGACGGCTCCGAGGTGACAAATCTCCTTGCGTTTTTTCTTCCTCTGTTCTTTCTTTCCTTTCGAGTATTCAATTCGTCTCGACCGCTTTCCCCTTTCGTCGCAGAAAACGATCGTTTCTCCCTTATCGCTCAATCGAGAGCTTCGCGAAATATAATAATAATAATAATAATAATAATAATAATAATAATAATAATATATATTTCATTGATTAACTGGTTAGAGAACACCTTTAGTATACAGGGGATTGAAACACACGCAGAGTAGTAGTGGCATCGCGTAAAAGAGTGAAAAACAAAAGAACAACAAATGAAACAAAAATAAATAATATCGACGCTCGTTGCGGGGCGCGAGTACCGTCGAAACGAAATCGCTCGAATTCCGATTCGCGAGCGAGCCGATATGAATTTTAATTCCCGTCGGTTTCGCCCTCCCCGCGGAGCGGATAGAATGCTCCAGCCGGAACGGAATTGTTCGACGCCGCGCCGCGGAAATGCGCTTCGATTTCCGGGGAAAAAAAATTCTTTCCGCGAAAGGAATTTCGCTCGTCGCTGGGGGAACAGACGGAAAAAAACGTATTTTTCCAGACGGAAGGGAGTCGGCGTCGAAAGTACGAATCTTCGATATTTCCATGCTTCGTCCTCGTCTTTTTCAAAGCTTCGCCTCGGTTGCAACGCTTCCGCGAAACTCGATATCGCCGAGCCACGATTATCGCAAACTCGCCGCGAACTTCGCTGCGACAATGAGGAACCGGCCTCGCGGGCGCACGGCGTTTAATCGAATTCTCCGCCTCGTTAGCCGACGGTTTGTCTCGTCCGATGGTTCGCGTGAATTCGTTGCGAGGAGGCGACGCTCTCGGGGGAAACTCGTCGCGACGTTCGACGATTAACCGGACGAAGGGGAGAGAAAGACGGAAAGAAAGAAAGAAAGAAAGAAAGAAAGAAAGGAGAGAAATATCGGTCGGGTTCCCCCCCCGCGTCGTTTACAAAATCAGTAGTCTATATGTGAGAAGCTGGATATCTCATCTCCATAGAGATCGAATTTTTATTCAAGAGTTGCCGGGCTACGTGACTCGAATCACTTTCAGCACCGATGGGGCCTGCATCGATGACACCCCCGCGGACACGCGGCTACACTTTTCCCTTCCATACATACTTATTCTTCCTCCTCCTTTCTTCGTCCTACCCGCAGTTTCGCAAACGATTCCAGTGCGCTGAAAGTCGATTTCCGCGTGGATGCGTTCGATTCGCGACGGTCGCGAACGCACCGTCGGACAATAGTGTATAGCGACGTCGATCCTGACGTCAGGGACGTCAGGGACGTCAGGGACGTCGTCGAAATCGGCTGAGGCCGCTTATCGATCCGGCCCCCGGATAGATTCGGCACACATGCGAGCCTCGTTGCTTGCTGGACACGTGGGGAGGGCCCATCCCCAGAGGGAAGGGAGGCATGGATCCGTTCGACAGACGCCGTCGAAGAAACGGGATTCGATTCAGCCCCCGTCGATGCTCGCCCACAGTTCTTCCTGGGGTGATCGAATTTGGGGAGGAATTTGGAAATCGACGAGGAAACATTCGATTCGTAATGGGCCGCGAAACCTGTATTTTAGATCCGGCGAAAACTGTGTTCAAATCTGTTTGTTAGATTTTATTTTGTTTAACTTCGATTAACTAGGCTCGATAGGCGACTGTAAAGCTCCAAGATGCTGGGGTAAGTGCTGAGGGGATCATCGCAGTCCTCTTACCAAAAGGCCTTCTCCACTTAGTGGCCACATCCTAGAGGAACAGAGTCCCTATTCATTAACAATAAGGCGTTAGGCCGCTTGTCCATTCTGATCATTCTCTCTCCTTTTTTAAACAGTTCACCCTTCGACATCCGATAACTGAAAGACCCAATGTAGTCAACAGCCAACCCCAGCCAACAGGATGTTTGGACCCATTCGTGCAATCTCTAAACCTGCCATAAATTAGTAAATCCTAGGACATCCGATAGCTGAGTGGCGACGAGCCACCAGCTATAGTTGTTGGATGACCAGCCCTTGAGTCACCGATAATATGTAAGGCCCGTGGATCCTGGCCTAGTCAAAGTCAATATTATGCACCAAAGTAGTAGTCAGCGATATGACTACTGCCAAGGGCCAGACTCCGCGTTGGCTAAGGCGACATAACAAGGGCTAAGGTCATCCTTCCCCCCTAAAACTCATAATATATATAGTAGCGGAATATCAATTGTAGTTAGAATAGTTTTGGACACGACGCGTACCATCACTCTGTCGCGCAAACTCGTCACGGTATTCTTATTTAAAAACCTCTTTGCAAAAGTAATTGTTGCACACGATTTCGCTTACCCCGGAATCCAACATAGTCAGCCGCCCAGATTTGCATATCCAACGCGACGCGGTGTCGTCGAATCGGTTGAGACTGCATGTTGTTTATAATTGTTTATTCAAAGTTGGCCTATTGTTGCAATAGTTTCACAGATCTTACTATATTTATTGTTTACGTCGCAGTATTGCGGCTCCTACTAACCACTCGTTTTTATTTTTCCACTGAACTACTGAACTCATTGGGCGTCGCGGGCCCCCTTTTTATATTTAGAAAAGTGCCGGAAAATTGATAGTGGGAGATCGCCTAGGAAGGAATTCTCAGTTCAGGGGTCGCGTGAATTCCTAGAATTCTGCGTGGACCAGCGTCCGGTTAGAATTTAGATAGTAGCGGTTTGACCTTTGACTCCGATTAGAATTTATAAGGGTGATAAGGTGATGCGTGAGAAATATAATGGGCGAATTGTTCGACAGCAGCAACCTCACCGAACGCCCATAAACCAAGACCCCCATATAAATTACACCCTGAATGAACAGCGCTCCCCCAACCAGCCGTATTCCTTTCTTTAAAAATATGTTGACCCTAACCTGTTCTTATTAAAATCGTTCGCAAATCGAACCGGACTTAATTAAAAGCGAAACTCGAACCTGGGTGTATACACGTGTAAACCCGTTTTACCCCAACGGCGTTCGAGTTCTGCCCTAGTATTTTTTGTTCACCCTCATACGGCGACGACTTGCCGCGCCCTGACGCGTTCCGTGTAAATATAAATTGCACCAGCCCCGCATATATACTGTCCCCAGTTGTTTGCCAGGACGGCTTGATGCGGGCGGCGACGAATCTGCTTAACGGAGGCTGAACGGCGCGAAGATTTGAACGGAGCCCGAAACGAACGTCGCAGTCCATTATTTAGGGCCGGGGCGATCTTCTAATCGTTCGATTTCGCGGACGGCGAGTCGTTTAGTGACGATAGTTCATTGTTTTATCGAGTTGATCGCCGGACGGAAGCGGCGTAACGACGATTCGGTCGTTTCGTTCGATTGGGGCGACGCGCGGGGTCGAATTAACTTTTGGAAAGTCGACGACGGATCGACCGTAAAGATGGAGAAGAATTCAGGGCGAAATTTCGACACCGGGGGCACGGCGAAGTCGGGTATGAATTAGGGCGCCGATGAAACGAGAGGAGAAACACGAGAAGGGGGAATGGGGAATTGCCGATTTCGTTATGGAAATTTACGACAGCGACGCGAAATCCACGAAACGCGGCAGAAATTCGAAAAATGTTTCCGCGCTAGTAATGATGATATTTTGCGATTTTTTCTATGAAATAAAGTGTACGCGTGGAGGAATTAAATAACGGGATGAACGATATATAATAGAAATTAATAGTTGGCTTTCAACTTTATACCTTGTTTCAATTTTTTAATTTGAGATAAAGTATATTATCCAGTTGAAAAATATTCTATATTATAAAAGACGCTATTTAGGACCATTTGCTGCTGATTTAAATGGAATCACGTTTTTATTCACCCTATCTTGTGACCTTACTTCAAGCAAGGTCGCGAAAAGTCGCAGGATTTTCGTAGTCTAGTTTGTCTAATTTTAAACAAGAAAAATTTTTTTGGTGGCACTCGCAGGGCTTCAGTCACAAATAAAAAAAAAATTAATAATTGTCTTTCAACTTTATACTCCGTTTCAATTGTTTAATTTAAAATTGTTAAATTTAATTTAAAAGTCTCTTTAAACTGCTCTCCCTGTGCCCGTCCCGATTCAGGACTAGTCCTCGGTCGCGAGACGAAAGATTCCCCGCGTCCAATGGGCTGCCGCGGAGAAGGTAAATCGGGGGACGTTCGATTATCGGAGGGACACGGTTGTCCGGGGGGCCCAGAAACGAGAGACCGATATCGGGTATCGATTCCGCGGCGAACAGGTCCGACAAGTTTCGCGTTTACGAGGGCGGCCGATTAAAACTAATTTAATTCCGCCGAGCCGCCGCCGCCCCGTTCGAAATACCTGCAATCTGTTTCCCCCGTGGCAACGGGGGCGCGCAACCCGACCGAGGATTCAATTAACAACCGTGGGCCATTCTTCGCGACGCCGCTGCGCCGTTGCCGGGGCCGCTAATAAAATTTACCCGGGGAACCTCTGCGATACTAAAGTCGCGTCTCGCGATACCGACGCCGGGGGCGGACGCGATCCGCGAACGGAGGCGGGGAGAGTCTCTCGACGCTCGGGGGCGAACAAAACTCGCGAGCAGGGGGAAGAGCCGAGAGGCGGCGTGCAGCTGGATAACTGACCCAATTTCGACCCGCGAAACGCTGCCGACGTAACGAATCAAAGGCGAGTTTCGGGAGTTTTGGAAAAGATTCGTGAATTGGAGAAACGTGAATGGAGGATTCATCTCCTCTCGGACGAGGCCCTTCCTCTGGCGCAGATACCAGGCGGGGGGTTTGGACAGGACGGCGTTTAATCCTGCACGCGTGTCCAGGGGCGCGTGCAAACACCGCATAAACGTGTTTGCCGGGCCTGCAGCGGGTTCGATTAAGGCTGACGCGCAAAGAGGCGACGGACAGACAGCGGGAACGTTCACTGCGCCCGATTAATTCCGCCCGCGGCACTCGCCGGATCTCGTTACAGGCTCGGACACGCTCGATTCCGCCCCGCCGACCTCGCGAGGTACGGTAAAACCCCCGCTTGTATGCGCGAAGATTGGGACCCCGAGCTGCGACAGTAACCAAGCAGGGTGTCTAATTTGTTCTTGGAAGCAGCTCGAGCGTGAACGTGGAAAGGGGCAAACAGTGGAGGAGAGAGAGAGGGAGGTCCAAGGAATATCAATGCAGCAGTAAAACTTTTCTGTTCATTAATTTTTCCAAATGCAATTCTTGCCAATGTATTTGCGAGATTTCTCTGATTAAAATGCGACCAAACGCGATACAGATCGAATTGTATTTACCTGTGGATACTGATTAAACACGCGCCACGAAATACAAAAACGCGTTGCTCTTTTTAAACTAATAACAACGGGGCAATGTAAAATAATAAAGTTGCATTGCGATGGATATAATAATGCGCCGGAATAAACAGGATACAGTTTGAATTATATGTATTTGGCCGAATAAGAATAGAAGGTTAATGCTAAATAGTAACGTGAATTACAATGAGTACTGTAACACATTGGAATGGATGTAATAATGCATCGAAATAAATAATAATAGAGCGCGGCCTCAGATTGTGACCGAGGCCGTGTGTAAACATAGATTCGACACACTGCTTGGTTAAATGCACCGTCTCTGCGACGCATAACCAAGCAGGGTGTCGAATCCGTCACGCGCGGCTCCAGCCGAGCTTGAATCGACAATGTACGACAAGGACACTGCGTATCGTCGGAAAGAGTGTGTGGAGGGCACCCGATCTGGGTGGAAGAGATTACTCCTTTCATTCTTATTCTAGCAAGAAAACGTAACTCACATTACATCGCGCTTCGTCTAATTTTGATCAGAAGAATCTCGCAAATGCGTCGGTGAAAAAGTTTCGTTGAGAAAAAGACGAAAGTAACAAAAGTTTCACGGTTGAATTAGTATTGGTCACACCGATGTTCCGGCTCGGATCACATCGCACCGCTCCTTCGTCGAGCGTCGCTATCGCATAGGGGGGGTCCCCCCAAGTGGAGGGGATAGTCGACGCGCCTGTATCCAAGCAAAATTTCGTGCGTACAAGGCAGCTTTCACTGGATCGTGTCCGAGGGGAAAATTCGCCGACGGGAAACGAATGTAGGGGATCGCGTGCCGCCGGATAATTCCGGTCGGCCGAGGAGAAGTCTCGGTTGGGATTATTGGAACTTCGCTAATAACGCACTTAAACGAAAAACGGGGGGGGGGGGGTGTTTCCCCCGCTGCACGCGCGGACACGGGCGATGTACGTGCCCGAGACCCAGGCCGCTGCAAATTAATGTAAACACCGCGTATCTACATCGCGCTCAAACATTGCGCCACACCCTGGCGTAAATACGATCGCGAACGAGGTCGAACCGGAAGCCCCCGATCCCGCATTGCCGTCCGTCTCGTTTCCTTCCAAGACCCGTCGATTCCGTGCGTCGCAACTACCGTTCGACCCCTCGTAATTGACCGAGATCGGATCGAGGCCCGTTCCCCCGAAACGATCCAGGAAAGAAACGTCTCGCGGTCCGACGGGGACGTCGTGTTCAATCGACCTGCCGTACCGACAGTTTCGACTTGCTCTTCCGCGTCGGATTAAACGGAAACCCGACGATCGGACGATTCTACTTTCGTACAACGCGAAGCTTCGACTGCGTCCCGGACAATTACAACCGCGCGGACGCTTCGCAGCGGAAAGTTTCCGAGCTCGAAAGTTCCTCCTCGTTGTCCGCGTTAAATTCGGACGCCACTCGTCGACCGGGGCTGCATTTGAACGTCAACTTCCCCACGGCGTCCGTCCCCATCGACCGTCCCTCATCCAGCGGTTGGAAACGCGGCTAAACCGAATTGCCTTTGTGCCCGGAATCGACTTAGCCCGTCCTTTGAACGACGGGCCAGACTTTTCCGCCGCGTCTCGCCGACCTTCCGCGGTGGCTGAATCTTAAGGAACCTCCCGACAAACTCGTTTCCACGCGGAGGACGGGGTCCGCCGTCGTCTACGTGACGGCGGCAGCCCCGCGATTTCATTTCCCGCGACGAAGAATTACGTCGCCAAATAAATTGCCCCCGGGATAAACGACGGGAGCGAAGCGAAACGTCCCCGGCAGGTTTCCATCCGGATTGCACTCGTCGAACGGGCGCCGAGGAAGTCGAACCGCCGTCGATTCCTTCTTTCCTCTCGACGTTTCTCGAACGTTCTCGCGCCGCGCGACCGACGCTCGTGCAGCGGCGCGGAAGACTAACCGCGATAACCTTCGGATCAGCGCTCGCCAGCCAGCGATATTTCGCGTTGCGACGCGTCGAGCGGACAAAAACAATCCGACGTTCCAGCGACCTCGCTTCGTTCCCGTTGCACGGCTCGCCCGAAATTAGAGGAATCTCCGAACAAAGGGGAGAGCGCAGCCTGCCAACGGCTCGCTGCCGTAGCGAGCACAACAATTTCTCGTCGGCAACTTTCCGATTGGCTGACGGAGGAGGGGCCGGCGCGGTGAACGTCAATTAAATCTCGTAAACGCGCCCCGCGGCCGGGAAATTAATTCGAGCCTCGATTAATCGTTTTATCGAATCATCGTCAAGGTTGGCCGGGAAATTCGTCGCTACCAATTACCCGCTCCCGTCCGTCGCGTAGGAAGGGTTGATCCGACGAGCGGATCGAGGCGGTTCGACAGCTTCTGACGCTTTTCACTTTCCTCGGCTCGGGGGGGGGGGGGGGCAAGCAAATCGTCGAACGAATTTCGCTCGGCGGCTCGATCGGAACGGCGGACGGACGAGGATTCGGAAAGTTCGACCCGATCTCGTCGCCGTCGGAAGCTATCCGGTCGCCGCGGCGGCGCCGCCAGGAGTTTCCGACCGAACTAGATAAATAGGAAGTGGCGGTGAACTAGGGAAACTTGGCACGGTGTTCCGCAACCAGATTGCGATTAATATTCCTGCTGTAGACGGTGACGAGGACCCCTTATAATCTAACTTTCCGCGTGGCGCACATCCGGGCAGATTTATAGGAGGATCCCTTCTCCTCCTTCGTCTTCGATGGGAATAAAAAAAAAAAACTTCCGCCACGCCTGGATCCCCTTTATCGAGACGTTCGTAGAGTATGGGGGGGGGTATACTGCTCCAGTTCCAGCCGGGGAAGTCCATCGAAATTATGCTCACGAACTTCCCGGACTTAAAGCTGTAATCGCACCTGGGGGAACTTTAACGGCGCTGCGAAATGTCGCGAGCGTCGCTGTCGATACGCCATCGATCCGTTTCACCGTGGCTCGATAGCGTTCCGTTCGACGTCGTTGATGCGAAGGAAAAAAATTCGAACGACGTTGCCGGCAGCCGTCCGTCCGGCGAAACGTCGCGCGGCCCTACTATCCGTCGCCGTTTTCCAGCGGCGCGGAAAACGAGACGATATTGAGGCCGACGGAGGCGGCCAGTCGCGAGGCGGAAAACACGAGCAGATTGAATTCAGCTGCAGGACGGCGCCGTTCGTCGCCGTTCGTTTTCTCGAATAGCTGGCCGCGTGCATCATCCGCGATGAGGAGAATCCGTCATGGACCAGCAGCGTCGCAGAATTGCTTTCTCCCAGCGGTTCTGCGACAATTACCCCGAGGGAGGGGGGGGGGGGTCTCTCTCTCTCCCTTCAGGGGAGGAACAATCGAGATCTCGAAATAAAGAACCTCGCCCTCTATCCGCGGCGAGAAAAACAAAAAAAGAAACGCGATTTCCGCGACAAAGACCCCCCCCCCCCCCCCCGGAGCCACGGGTACAATGAAACTCAATTTGCGAACCGCCCGGGTACGAACGAATTAAAACCACCCTCCGTCGACCGAGAGCGCTTTAAAGAGCCTCCCCGCCCTCCAGCGAGGAGCAACAATTTTTTCCTTCCAATTAGTCGAGACGTTTCCAACCAACCGCGCTGGTAGGTGGGGGACGGGGGGGGGGTCCCCCCCGGTTAATTCGTTCCACGAAAGTGTTCAATGCTGAAACGCGAAGCCCTCTGCGCATCGTTCTCGACTTCCTCGCGGACAGTTTTCCATCCGTTTCCACCTGGCCTGGTGGTTTCCCCTCCGCCCGGCTAATATCAACAGGGAGGGGGAGGGGGAGGGGGGGTAGCATTGACGGCGCGGAGTCGCGAGATATTCACGAGCCCCGTGAGTTTCTCGACGAAACGGGGGATCGCGTTGGATTTCACGGTCTTCCCGTCGGACGTTCGACACCTCGATCCCGATTTTTCTACGCTGGTTCGGGGGCTCTGACGGTGGTGGGGTCACGCAGCGTTTCTCGCCGGAAAACGAGCGTCGATCGGGACTTTCCACCCGCTCTGTCCGTGCTTCTTTATCCGCCGGTCCGATCGTCCGGCGCCCTTAAACTCCGTCGTACGCCACGCGTAATCGATACGTCTTCCGGCGGCGGGAGGGGGGGGGGGCGCCCACCCCTGTCGGACTTCCGCGGTTTTATGGCGTCCGCCATTTTCGGCCCGCGTTCACTGTCCTCGTGTTTGCTCAATGAACGCCCGGGACCCCTGCGCTTAACTTGACCTCGCCGCGGCACGTGGCGAAATAGGGGTTGATCGGGACACGAGGGGTGGTTTCCCCTTTACTACTCCCCCCTCCTCCGCGCGGCTAGGCACCCGCGTGAAAATTCTACGGGCAGCCAACAAGTTGCTAACGTCGAATCGATAGGGACGAGAGTGAGTCGAGGCGTGACTAGTCCAACCTGGCGACCCTGGTTTCCTTTTTTCTTTCTTCTTCGTCTTCTTCACCCCTTTCTCACCCTCTTCGACCCCGTACCCCCTTCGCCCCTCGGGCAACTTCCTCGTTCCCCGGTACGACCCTCGCGCTGTCTTCCTTCCTCCGCTTCGGTCCCGTCGTCCTCTTCGCTTCCTCTTCGCGACAACCACCCCCCACCCCCCACCCCCCTTTCGTTTTCCACCCCTTCCAACAGCCCGAGCGAAGAGACCCTTCCGAGCCTCGAAGAATCTCGAATGTCCTCGGGGGAACCGACGGTAATTGAGTTCTTCTGCGTCGAGAGGAGGCCGCCCCCGCTCGCGGTAGACCCGGAAGCACACCCCCGAGATTCTGGATCCGCGTTATCAACCGTTCCACGGCAGCCAGCCGCCCGTGGAACCCTCGCAAACTTTCATCGATCACCGTTCCGGCTTCGCGCTCGCCCCGTGAATTTTATCGGCCGCCCGAGAATCCGTTGACTCGCGCCCCCGGAACACCTCGAGATCCGCCCTCCTCCGTCGGCTGCGGCGTTCTTTATATATCGCGGACACGACGACGATGAAAGACGGCCCCGTCGACGGCGAGGGCGGCGCTCGTGAAGATTCGCAGCAGCGCGACGATACGCCAGTGGAGCGGATCGACGGCTCGTCGGACGTCCGAGGCGATCGGTACTCTCGAAGGAAGGAGAGGGGGTCGTTCATATTTCATCCGCGGGGCACGCCACGTCGCTGGCGAGGCGAGGCGACGCGGATTTCCCGTGAAACATTGACAAGGCAAATACCAGGTACAGGGATGGTGATATCGGTTCGACGGGAAATCTTTTATGCAGCGGGGCCGACCTCTCCAGGTATGACGCCGTTGCTAAAAGGCAGTTCCAACCCCCGTTCGCCCCGTGGTTTTTTCCCGCAGGGGAGGGACAGGCCTCGGCGTCGCCCCAAACCAGAAAGTGTAAGAAAACCCGAGGCTTCGGAGCGCCTCGCATATTCATCTGGAAAATGTCGCCACGAGGCCGATAGGCGAGCGGGGCCCGTAAACAATGGGGGGGTCCTAAACCAGACCCTCGAAGGTACTGCGTCGTGGGACCGGGGGCCGCGCCTTCTTGACGGGCAATAATGCAACGACGAGGCACTCTTTGGGAAACGATCGTCTAGAGCGGACTGATTATAACCATTCCATTGTATCGGCTTAGAAATAGATATTCCTATAACCGTTGACGAATTTTATATATTCCTTGAATAACGGTGTCTTACAAAAGGAAATTTTCCTCGCGACAATAACGATTTATCGAACCGATCTCCTCCGCTCCTCTAATTCCCCTAGATATATTCCAGCTGGTCTAGTAAAGCCTTCGCGTAAAGCCTGATCCGGATGATCTTCGTTCTGTTTCAGGCACCTATTTCATCCTGTACGATTTCATCGACATCTTCGAGAAGGATCAGGCGAGCTTCCTGGAGCGGGAGAGGTTTCTCAACATCGTCAACACGATCTTCAAGAACATGTCCCAGATCGAGCGGGAGGCAATCACGTTCCAGGTAACGCGTCTCGCCTGTTCGCGTTCCACGCGAATAAAACGCCCCCCGGGCGAAGAAAGGACGTCGAAACGGTCGTTTCTCCGCTCGCGCGTTACGCCCCGAGCGTACGCGCGGTTCGTCAACGGCCTGGCCTCGTAAGAACGAGAGATATCCCACCGTCGATATATATTCCGCTCACGTAGCAGCGAGGCGCAGCGCCATCGCCGGTGCGAATAGCGCGAGGGCTTCGCAGGCTGCAGTAGTAACGGACAGCGCTAGTCAGACGGCGCTCCACGGAATTTCTTAAAACGTCTTGCGCCGTTCCCGTCTGCGACGAATCGCGTCCGTTTCGTTGCCGTTCGTGAATAACGAAACGTCTGGCGACCGGGCACGGCCTCTCCGTGGCTCGAACGGGGTCGAAGATGAATAAGATATCGCGCACGGCGAATTTAATTGGCTCGCACGGTTACGTCTGGAAAGTCTGTTCCGGACGTTTCGGCCCGTTAAAAAGGTGGACGCGTTTCTAATCCCTTCTCTGCCCTCCCTGGGTGTCTTACGTAACTTCGCCGGGTCAAGGGTGCGCGAAGGGACGGGGGAGGTCGGGGGAAAATTCGTCGACGCAAATGGGCGGAAATTCGACGCGGAGGCGAGGCTAAAAGTCGTCCCCCGCCGCCCTCTCGCGGTGCGTTAATATCGCCTCGTGGAACGGAGGCCTGGAGAAGCCGAGAGGGCAGGTGGGGCGGTTGGAAAAGTTTCTGGAAACGTCGCGACGCGTAGGTGGGCACCGTTCGAACGGTGCCTCGAAGTGGACGTTGTTATGTTAGGGAGTATACGAAATCTGACTGTTTTATGGAAACGAGGGGAAAATAAGGAATATCGTATTTTCTAACGAACGAAAATGTTTGATGAAAATGAAAAGAGTACGAAATCGAAGACGGTCTGGAACCGTTTTGGCAGCCCTTTTCTATCCTGCCTTATGTCGCACGAGTGACCTGTGTTTTGGTCTCGTCGTGGAACTTTTTGGGGCCGTCGAACTGGTGCTCCTTCGTGACTCCAGGAGCGACGATGCGTCAGTGGTCTCTGTCAAGTCTATATTTTCCATTAGCCGTATTTGGTTCTCTGTGACAACGTCGAGCTCGGTTAGGTCGCGAGAGAGACGCAACTGTTAGAAAATCTGACACCGCTCCACTAAGGCGAGCACGACGACGTCGGGTCCGGACAACGTGACGCCAGGCCCCCCCATAAATTAGATCAGGCCCCACGGAATTTAGACTGTGACAACGCAAGGACCTTCTGGGCCATGCGCTAGTCTTGCGCGGACCTTCGAGCAAACATGTTGCATTTTAAGCTTGTACCGCTTCACAGAAATATAGCATTTCTTTTACACCTTCATTCCACCCTCCCCCCCCCTTGGTTTTAAATCTTACGTAACCAAACGAAACTTCGCTTCGTCGTCGACGTCGAGAACGATTCAACAGCTCTCGAAATTTACAAGAATCGTCGGGGGCGCTGCGTCGAGCGTCGATCCGACCTAGAATCGAATTTTCGTCGCGATTTCAATTAAACGGTTCGCCGTGGTTCCCCCCCCCCCCGGTGGGGGGGGGAGGGAAATTCGAAACGCTAAACGCGCGTTCGTCGTCGTCGTCGTAAATATCGGTCGCCCGTCGACGGATACGCGGGCCGTTTCGAGTAACGTTTCGAACGAATCCGTCGTCGGATGTCGCGCGTGCCCGACGTCGAGTCGTCGAAGGTACGACGAGCTCGTGCCACCGACGGTTTGCCCCGTGGAAGCGTCACGAATCGACAATACTCGACCAGCCCCTCGCCTCGTAAAAACGTCGAGAGCTCGAGGCAAAGCGGTCACGCAGCCCTTAATCCTTCCTCGACGTTTTCGTGGGTCGACTGTTAAAGGGAGGGGCCGTCCGTTTCAACCCCTGTCGGCGCTAATAAAACTTCATCAATTACGTCGACCGTCTTCATCAAAACGCCGCGCTCGTTCATCCTTCGCCTCGTTCACCCGTCGCGCGTAGGGGTGGCAGAATCTATATTTGACTGCAATTAATTTAAAACAGGGCGCCGCTGCCCGCGAAGGAAGATACAAACATTCCTGCTGCGCGCTGGGTAAAAAAGCGTGGACGAAAATTTCATCGAAATCGATCGAAACGAAACCACGAGGTATGTTACGGGGGGTTAAACACTGGGGTTGTCCGGAAGTTTCACCCTGCCTGTAAAGCAAACAGTTGTCGTGACCGCGGCAGGGGCGAGGAGAAATGTCGAAAAACAAGGCCGTTCCGTTGGCAAGCAATATCGCTGTGCACACAAGCTAACGTCGCCCACCCCTCCGGACACCCCCCCCCCGAATGTCGACACCCCTCTGAGGGGCGGGCAGCTAATTAATTTTCTTTCGCCGATACGTCGCGTCAAACGGGTCTTTGCCGAGGATCGCCGCGACGACCGTTCATTTAATTAAGCGCGTGCGACGTGTCGCGAGGGGTATGGGTCGCGGGTGACCGGTGCAACAGGCTGGAAAATTGAAATCTCGAGGACACGCCGCGACGCGGAAAGATATCGGATTCTCACTCGTTTCGCGTCGATTCCGTATGAAACAGAGCAGTTTCGAGGGTGTCCCCGAGTCGGAGGAACGTCCTCGAGAAGAAAGAAAAAAAGGTCGCGAGTAAAAATTCATCCCCTTCCTCCTGGTCGTTCGTTGCATAAACACGGCCGCGACGTGTCCCCAACGTCGAAGAGGAAAAACGAAACGCGTCGCGGATACGCTCGCTGGTTGCCCCGCGGCGTTCCTCGAATCCCTTTGTGCGGAAAATAACGGGTGGAACGACCATGAATATTCGAGAGGGTAGTTTCGCGAAATCCGCGGAATTCCAGCGACACGGATACGGCAAAAAAAAAAAAACAAAACAAAAATTCGCCGCTTCGAAATCGACGACGCGGTTCGACGAAGATTCGACGAAGAATTAATTTCGTTTAAAGATACAGTCTTATCCAGCAGCGCGAACGTCGAGGAACAAAGATATTCCACAAACGTCGAGCAGCTTTCCGCTCCGCCGACGCGCGGAATAAAAATCTCGGTGGCACCGGAAGTTCTCGTTACTTCGAGAAGCCTCGAACGAAACTTCCTACGAGGCTGCGCGAAAATTCGTTCGTCTGTCTGCACCCTTCAAATAAAAAGAAGAACCACCCCATAGATCGTCCAACACGTAGCGAAAGGTCGCGCGAATTTCTCCGAATTGCAACGGAAACGCGTTCCTCCGCAACGAGATACACGCGAGGCGTATTACTCCCTCTCGAGGACGCGGAGAAACGCTTGCAGAGTCCTCGCCGTCGGCGCAAGAAATAGTTCGGGCGTTGCCACAGGTGGCAGCGAGCGTGCGGATACCGGAGGCCGCCAGCGAAAGATAAAAGACGGGGCGGAAAATTGATTTCCGACGAGGCGGGCTGGATTTGCATAGACCCAGTACCCCCCTCCCCCGGGGCTCCCACTTCCGGCGGACGCAACGAAAACGTTTCGACATTTCGACGTTTCGCTAGCCCAGGCGAATTCCACCAGCGCCGTCTTCGAGCGGAACGCCGCACGGTTCAACGAGCGTTCGCTCGGTCCCGTCGCGGACGTGTTCGAGACGCGAAGGACGACGCGGTCGTACATTCGTGCGCGTTATCTCGACACAAAGGAGGCACGAAAGCGGAAGGCCATGGCGGGGGAGGGCGGACAGCGCTGTGGGATAGCTGCATAATTAAAAAGAAGCACCTGGCCGCGGTAATGGAACGTCTTTGCGGCCTGCCTGCGGCGTTGGCTGCGTCCTCTCTCCCTTTCTCTCTCTCTTTCTTTCGCTTTATCTTTCTCTCTCTTTCCCTCTGTGCTCGATCGAAGCGCGAAACTACGCCGCGAACCGCCCACGAGCGAGCCGAGCGACTTCGAATCCTTGGCTCTCCCCGTTGAGAAACTCTCGTCGGAAACTTTTCGAATCTTTCCGGCGGGGGGGGTCGTCCCGCGATACTTTCCCGAGTTCTCGCTTATTAATAGTTTCACGGCTGGCCGGCGAGAACGGCGGCGAACGTCGAGGCTGACGGAAATATTCGCTAATGAAACGTCGTTCGTCGAGGTCGGCGGCGATTCGCGAAATTAATTGACAACGGTTCCCGGCTACGACGAATTCAATGGTAGCGCTCGACGACGTACCCGACGGGATGATATCGGTGGAAAGGCTGGATCGTCGTCGTCGTCGTCGATGGGACGGAGCGTCCCTGAAAATTCCGCCGAGGTGCGACGGCCCTACGTCGGCGGCGTTGCCCTTGGCCGCGGCGCGATATATCGGATGACGTCAAAATGAATTATTTATTCCCGTCGCGGAAGACGCGCGGGGAGGGACTGAAAAATTCAAAGAGCCCGGGGGGGCGGCGGCGGAGGCGGTGGCGGAGGCGGCGGCGATCGATCTCGCCCGAGGATTTCAGGAGCTGCGCCGGCATTCGCAAACGCGTGTTCATAATTACCGACCCAGATCCCCCCCCGATAGCCGCACGGTTTTCGGGTTAATTATAAATGCGCCTTATCGCGGCCAGCCCCCCTCCCCCCCCCCCCTTCTCCGTCGCAGATGCTGAGCCGTCAATCGTCAGAGATATTCGGAACGCCCCTATCGTGGGAGATTGTATAGCACGTGCACGGTTCCTCGTTGGAACGGGGCTAACGGCTGCCGCGAGACGAAACAATTTCGCGAGCCGACCAACCTTTGTTCTTTCGCGTCGAAACGCGCGACGAGCGATCGCGAAAGGTTCCGTGAAGGGTCGCACCGCCGGAAGGGTTGAGCAGAAACGAGCATTCCAATTGGACGGGATAATCACGCCGGGCGATATTGATTCGCCGCGTTTGTCGCTTCACGGCCGTCGTGAATCGCAGGTGGAACGCGGCGGATAGGTAGCGGCGTGTTGACGCGCGAGTTGGAGCACCTTGGGGCACGAAAAATTCCGGCGGAAGGGCTGGCCGGTTCCGCGAGCGGACGAGGAGTCACCCGTGACCCACATTTCGAAGGGACGAGAACGGCGTTTTCTTTCGCCGGTGTTGAAGTAGGTCGGTCAGGACGGCGACGGTCTTTTCCGGCTCGACCGACGGGAATCTTCCTGGTGACGGGGCGAGGGCGTTGTTTAAACAAAAGCGCGTCCAATTGCAGCCACCTTTGTGCGCCGGAAAATATCCCGGGAATATGTCCTGCGGCTAGACGGAGCCTTGCCCGTAGCTGGACAACCGACGTTGGCTCCTTTTGTAGCGCGGCCCCCCCCCCCGTCCGTTTCCGCGCGCAACGACGCCGAAACGACGACGGCTACGTGACGAAAAATAATTCCGCCGGTCGGATATATTCAGCGCACGACGAATCCGGGCTTTGTAGCCGCGGCCGTCTTTGTCCACCGACGATCGCGTGGGAAATTATTCGCCGCGATAGCCGCGAGAAACACGGCGTGGATTGTTTTTCGAGTTGGGCCGCGCCACGCCGCGCCGAGCGTAGCCGGGAAGTTGAGCTTAATTACAAGGTCGTTAATTCCGCCGGCGCGCCGATAACAGAGTTATCGCCGACGGCGATCAGCTTCGATTCTAATGCCCGGACACGGTATATAAGCGATCGCTCGGCGCAAGGCGCTGCACAACAGAGTGCCCGTTAGGCGGCGAGAGCGAAACCCCGCGACGGCCGTGTGTATTTAATAAAAAGAAACGACCGTCGTTGTCGCGAGATTAAAAGCGATCGAAACGAAACGGTGGTTTTCAGGACGCTCGACGCGCAGGAGGGAAAAACCGATTCCCGTTACGACCGGAGAGCTGTATGTAAGCCGCCTCGCAGAGTTATCGCGAACTTTTAATAGGCAATTCCGATCTTTCGTTGATATTCGCGCGACAATGCTCTCCCCCGCCCCTCTACCAATCGGTGACGCAAGGCGCAACGAGCATGCGCCGTGGCGAACGGCACGCCGGCAGCCAGCGAATTACGGCAGCGTCTCTCGCGCGAGGCGCGCGTCCGATAAATTCGCACGGATGAAAGACGCGTGTCGACTTTCTCGCGAGCCACGGGAAATTGTTATTTTCTCCGGGCGATTAATCGGCGCGTCGATTTCATCGAACGACGGATTACTTTTCCAGCCGGTTTCGACAGGGTGGCTCTGTTATCGCGTCCGTGCGATTAACGACAGGCGTGCGCGAAATCGAGAAGCGAAAGTATAAATGCGTTCCCTTTTCGGTCGATTCGCGGCGCCGCCGCTTCGATACGCAAACTCGCGGCCGCGACTGCGGGGCGCCGCGAGATAGGCAACCGCGGGGGTCGGTATGCAACCGCGGCTTACTTCGGTCGATAATCTGAGCACGTGGTCGAATTTAAAGCGCGGCTCGACGCGCGAAGATTGCCTGTCGCGGGCGATTACGGGCCCGATCGGGAATTGGATTAACCGCGGACGGTGATCGGCGAGACAAGAAACCGGGTCGCGCGGCCTCGCTCGTGCAAACTTTCCTTAATATCACCGTGAAATTGGCGACGTCGAGTTCCGACGGGCGGCCGTAACGAGCTCTCCAGCGATGGCACGAAGGTGTGCCCGGGGAAACTTTTACCGAAACGCCTCCGTCGAATCCGACGGGCATAAGAGACAGCTAAAGCGCATTAACCGACCCGTTACAGTATCCCACAGTTTGCTGGATTATGGATTAATTAATTCGAAATACGGCCGGACGTGCTCGGAATAACGCGTATCGATAATGTATATTTAAAATACGATTCAAA
Organism: Nomada fucata; assembly: GCA_948146005.1. Classification (NCBI taxonomy): domain Eukaryota; kingdom Metazoa; phylum Arthropoda; class Insecta; order Hymenoptera; family Apidae; genus Nomada; species Nomada fucata. Next base: position 31,656,634 of record OX411277.1, on the reverse strand, counting down.
CTTCGGGATATAAATACTGCAATAGGACCTTTGTCGTGTACCCGAAACGATCCGAATAAATTCTCATCGAAATATCATTTACACGTGCAAACGAAGATAATTATTTCTACGTTCCAGCTAGCCATTAATTGTTTCGCTGTCGGTCTTGCTTTTTAATAAGACGCTACCACAGTTTGAATTAGCGAAAGCCTTTTTTCCTTCTTTAGTTCAAAGAGTACCAATCGAGAGGTCTTATAAAAAAAAAAGCAGCTTATAAAAACAATTCAGCCCAAGTATTACGTTCAATTGCGGCAGGGATAATTGGGGAAAGCTTCGTCGACGACGAACGATGGGATTCCCTTAATCACAGCAGCCCGCGTGTCCCCCTCATCGTCATAATAAATGCAACAGGCTTATAGATGGCCGAGCGATGGGGTGATCGTCGAGCGTCGCGACCGCTCGACTTTATTGCGACAATTCATTTATACCGTCCCCCGGTCGCGAATTTATTGCTGTCTCGTTGCCCGCACGGCGAACACGGAACACGCGAGCTCTTTCCATTAAAAGGAACGTTTCGATTTATCACGAGCGCCGACCTTTCGCCGAACGACGCCCTGCTACACTTCTGCCCGCTCGTTTCGCGTCGACCTGCACGCATTCCGCTCGTTACCCTCGTCACGAATCGCCGTCCTGCTCGACGCGTCGGCTCGCCGCTCCTCCGAGATCTCGACCCGCGATTGCCCGTTGAATCGCGGCGAGCCGGCCACCACCTAGGCTTCGATTCGGGAGCTCGGTTCGCGTCGTTTTGGCAGCCGCCTCGTTTGTCGTCGACCGGCCGGCTCGCGACGCGGTGAAAGAGAAGAAAAAAAAAAGAGGACGAGGAGAAAAATTTTCACGGCGGCTGGTAAAAAGAGAGGCTGGTAAAAACGAGTTAACGAGCGCAAAACTGCGCGCGGAAGCGGACGGTTCGCCAATTTCTCTCGCCTCGCGTCGAACCTTCGACCGTCCCTCGTTCCGCAAATTGGTTTAAACATTTTCCCTTCTTCCGTGCCCGTTTCGAACCGCAAGCTTCCGTTCCCACGGCAATTTGTCACCGAGCCGTGTTTCCATTCGCGGCAAGAACACCCGCTCGCAGATTACGCGCTCCGCCGCCGAAGATACTTGGCCGAAAGTTTGATTAAAGCCCCGCGAAGGAGACCCCGTAGACAACGCTATCGTATGGCTCACTGTCGTCCCGTGGAACCATTAATCTCGAGCCTTGTCTTCGCCCCCCCCCCCCAGGCCGCGCCACTTGGAAATCGGAGAGTCGGGTCACGTTAACGACGGGGCAACGAAACCGTTTCGATCCGAGCCGGACCGTTAAATTCGAGACGCGGATTTCCCATCGAAGCGTTGCGGAAGGAGTCTCCTCGAAGCGGGAGGAAACACTGTAGGTCACGCACGGTCGTAAGGTCGCGAAACTCCGGCGCAAGCTTTTTCTATTTCGCAAGAGAGAGGCGAGAGCTAATTACACGGGAAAGTCGAGAGAACCAACGAAGCAGGCGCGCCGCGAATTTCGTCCCGTTTCGTTCCGTCGAACTTAATCCCTCGGCAATCAAAGTTGCGCCCACGATTCATCGGCCCCGCTCTCAGCCGTACGTTCAACCCACCTCCGATTCAACGTCGACGAGACGTTCCGCTAATTGCGTATCGAGGAACACTCGCGCAGGTTGGAGGAGAGCGCAGGAGGTACGCCCGTGGCAACGGGGCGACGCTGTACACGCCATGCGACATTTTACGCTCGCGAACTCTTCCGCGCTCCGCGATTCGGCCGTTAATTGCGGCTCGATCGAGAATGTATAATCGCTTTCTCGCGAACTTGCGTCGCGCGTTTCCGTCCCCGCTACCGGGGGAACCGCTCGCCGCAACAGGTCCGCGACGGAGCCGACGGCCCTCCGTTTGCCGCGGAAAAATCGGCGGCCTTGCGGTAGGTATTTACGTGCGTCGAACCCCGGGCTAAATTGAGATCTCGTTCTGTTGCAGTACACCGACTGGGAGCAGGCGAACAACGGCTACATGTACCAGAAGATGGTCGCCGACGTGGTGGGCGACTACTTCTTCATCTGCCCGTCGATCCACTTCGCCCAACTGTTCGCGGACCGTGGAATGAAGGTCTACTACTACTTCTTCACGCAAGTAGGTGGTCGCGCTTCTATGCGAGTCGTCACGTGCACGACGACGACGGAGGGGGGGATTGTCGCGCGAAACGTGCCGGATCGATGGGGAGGGGGGGGACACCCATTATGTTATAGCCTGACATTTCCACGGGACAAGAAGTCACGTGACGGCCGACTATAATCCGTTGCTCGTCCGTGGTCGCGAATCGAACCGTCGAACAGTCGTTGTCGCGGGGCGAATCGCGCTCGGGCCTGCTCGCGGACGAGTGTAAAACGGGACGGCGAATTTTTCATTAACCGCGTTCGCCGGTTGAAACGAGCGTCGGGCGACGAGAAACGAGCCGAAACGTCGACGTACGATTGACTAATAACCGCTATCCGACAAATTGCGAGCGCGCCCACCGTGACGTCCGGGGAAATTTATTCACTTTAACGCCAACCGCCCCCCCCTGCCTCCGCCCGCCCCACTTTATTAAAGTCCCTCGATGCAGCGCGGATAAACGTTGCCGTTTATTTTCCTTCCGAACGCCCCCGCGGCGCAACCGCGTGCACCGCGAGAAGCACCGATCGTCAGCGACGGTGGCGTCGGGGACGAGATTCTCGGAGGCACCGTTGTTACGAGGATAAAGGTCGGCTACATATTAGGGAGCGAGCTTCGTACCTCCACGTACACCACTCCGCCCCCAACGGCATTCGACCCAGAGCTTTCCCAGGTTTATCGCCCCGTTTCTATCCGACAGCCGGCAAGTGTAAATCAATAAACGGACGTCTCGAAGGTAGAAAACTTGTTGGAACAATTCCGGTTGCGCACTTCCGGGCGATCCCGTATCGTCCCCAGCGTGCCTCGGTGATTCACGAGGGCGGAGCGCCGTAATTTCGTCGTTCCACGCGGTTTCAGCCTTCTCGCGGCACCGTCGGCTCGAGTTTATCGCGAAACATACCGATATCGTATCCCTGCGAAGTTGCGAGAGGGCCGCTTGTAGCCGTTGCAGGGTCACTAGAATCCGCGGGCGAGAAAGGGGGGCCGGACGAGGTCGATGCGAAATTTCGGGGAAGGAACCTGGTCCGGCTGTGCGCTTCCCTCGGTTGTTCCGCGTCACGGGAAACCCCCGGGAAAACCAGAAGGCTTCAGGCCGCGGCGTCGACTAACTGGAACGTGAAATGCGCGTAACCGGAACACCGAGGCCCCGAGTAATTAGCGGGCGAGGTAATTTATCAGGGAACGCTGGTGGCAGAGGAGGAGCAGTACGTCGTTGCTGGCGCCCGTCGCAATCTTAACGGCGGGTTCACGGCATCCGTCGATTCGACGTGTCTGGCAGACTTTACAAGGAAAATTACAAAAATTTGCTATTATCGATGGAATGCTACCCTTCCCCGTCAGCTCCCTGATTTCCAAGTTCTGAAAATGTGTACCCATTTCTCCGGATACCCGTCGAATCGACGGGTCGGCTAATTTCATAGTTAATCGTAATTAGCCGGCTTTTCATCGTGAAATCATTTCTCTGGTGTAAGCCTAAATAATAAGTAAGCTCAATCCGCAATGCCCTCGACACTAACAGATTTAATTAACTTGCATTAAGCCGGCCGACGCATCGTCTTAAATTAAGGATATTGTGGATTAAAAGAGTAACGATGCAACGTTTTCCGCCCGCTTTCCCAGGATACACTGTTTCTGGTTAACGACTCGAAAACGAAGCTTCGTTCAACATTTTCGTCGAGGAGAAACTTGTTCAGAATCATTCCAGCTACCCCCCGTTTCGTTTCCCGATGTGTTACGGTAGTTAAGAGTTACATAATCGAGTTATTACAGTCAAGCTATCGAGGCTCGACTGTATCACAATTGGTTTCTTTCACTTCAAGGAAACTTCGCGGTTTCCTTTAGCCAAGTGTCATCAACGGCGTCGTCGACCGATTAAACCGACTCTCCCCAGAAATCGTCCTTCCCCCGTCGACAATGACTTCCCCTTCGAACCCGCGAGCGCGACCTGGATGGTTTCCACCGTCGCGCGGAGCAGAGGACGGCCTCTTTCTCCGTTTCGATTTTCACCCGGAAGGGGTTCCTCTTCGCGGGCACAATGAAAGTAGAGGGACTCGGTCCGTTTCCTGTTCATTTCCGAGGCCGGCGGACAGGGTCGGGGAAAAAGGAGTTAAAAGGCGAACCCTCCCAGATAGATGGGGGGGGGGCACGTCGTCGGAGAGGTCGCGAGTCGCCCCCCTGGGGCCGAGCGTTAGGCGGGGAGGGTGGGACGCAAGCTCGAAGCCGATAAGTGGGTCGGGAACAGCCGAGCACTGGAGAAAGGAGAATCGTGCGCCGTTTCGAAGTGTTCGACGCCGCGTAATCGGTTCGAGCGAATTAATTGGCCCTCCCGTAGACGAAAGTTTCTCGCCGCCAGCTCGACCGGGACGACGAAGAATCGACCATCCTGCGTCCCCACCGAGGGTCCTTTGTACCCCAGGCGAATTCGTTCCAGGGTAACTCGCCTCGACGTCGACCTTTGTCCAGGAGACTTCCGCGACCCTCGCTGGTCCCTTCATCCGGTCCAGCCGGAAACGTCGATAAACAGGCGCGTATCTAAAGACGCTGCGCGGCCATTCGCGTCTTCGCCGTGGAAAAGGAGCCTCGAAACCACGGTTGTCGCGACGAAACGATTCACCGGTTCCAGCTGGCTTCCTATCAGCGATACACATTACGCGCCGCGTTGCAAAATCCGCCCGCGAGCGTTCCGCGCTCAGGCGTTCCCGTTCAAAGGGACGCGCGGTAACGGAAGCGGCGTGCGAGAGGAAACGATGGTCGGGGGCGGCAGGGGGTGGGGCGACTTAATTAAGAGACGGCCGTTCGACAGGGGTTTATTAAAGCCGCGCAACGAAATTCCGTCGGTCCATCGAGCTGCGTCGAGCGTTATCGATCGTCGTATCATTACGCTTGGCCCCGCGGGCTACCCTCGGACCGATCTTCGTCCCCCGCCGTCCGCCCCCGCGTCACGTCGCTCTCGTAATTTCGTGGATCGTTAATATTAACGACGCTTAACGAAACGCGAACAACTGTCCACCTTTCTCCGCTCGATGGAAATTCTCGCGACGCGATGTCCAAGTTTCTTTCCGGCTGTATTGCTGACCCCTCGACCCCTGGGCTGCCCTCGATGGTTCGCTGCGAATCGACCCCGCGGGTGTATCAAGTCGCGACGGGGGGGGACGAGGCGGAGCGGGCCGGGAAGAAATTCGCTCGGCGAAGCGGAAGGGAGCGCGAGACGAAAGGATGTTTCTGTGTCGAGGGTCGCGAGCATCGTCGACGCGCTTCGTCGCGAAAAATCGACCTCTCAACTTTGACGGGCCACCGTCGCGGCGAAGTTCCCGGAACCCAGGCGGCTTAAACTTTCCGCGGCGCGACGGATCCGGGCAACGACGATTCCAAGCGTTTTCGGAAACTTCGCGACGCGATCGCTCGTCGACGACGCCGGCTATATTTCTCCCGACGGTTCCGTGACACCTGGCGATCGAGAGTGCGGTGGATACTGGCGCCCCGTCCGATGGGGGAAACGTTGCAATCAGCGGAACGAAGTTTTTTATAGAAAATGGGGAAAGTTGAGACAGGGATTCGCGAAAGCGTGTTTTTCAAAGGGTACAAAGACGTAGACACCTTTCGCGACGCGTGCCGCTTGTAGCCGAAACGACGCTCCTTAAAAATGTATAAACAGACTTGAGTCGGTTCCGTCTCTGTAAACAAATACAGCAAGCCAAAAGAATGTGCGCGTTGTAACTGCTCGCGCGTAGCTACGGTAGCACGTACTTGTTACGACTATTGGAAATGGTGTGTTAAATAAAATAAAACCGAGGTGTATTTAAAACCAGCTCGGAAGGAACGTCTTATATCCATGAAATGTTGTCTTGAACTGAATGAAGCACCCAGAAGAACCGGGTACTTGTACCTACGAATCGTCTCATTTTACAACCCGGGCCCTTTTTGACTCCCCGAGTAGAGCCCCCGTCTGGTTCACTTGCTATCTTTATTAGTGAGCCATTTCTAAGAACATTTCTTGAGACATTTTTGCTCTAGCATATTTTTTATTCGCTATCAACAGCGAACATCCAACAACACCTTTAAAAAGTTCGATCTCGCTACAATATTTTCTGAATAGTACGCTGTAAGTACAAAAAAAACTGTTGATTTACGAGAAAAAGAAATTCCATTTTATACACCAGTTAAATAAATTGCCCCCCGATTAAAGAGCAGCCCCGCTGCGCTGCGACCAGACGCGAGACGTTGAATTTCGTGCGGAAGCTTTCGCGGCCGAAGGCGTTTACCCGCTTGACTCGAAGCTGAACGAGCCGACAGCGAGGTTCGTAATTTCGATCGGGGCGCTCTCTCCGTTCCGGCGGCAATGACGTCGCTGTTCGTGCCGGGCACGCGAGAACCACCTGCTATTTTTACCGTAGCCCCGCGCCGTTCCCGTGCCGATTAAGGATCCACGATAATTCGGCCCGACCCGCGGGGTCGCGTCCGATCGAATTTAATTCAAGCCCGCCGTCGACCTGGTCGATCCCATCGCGCCGCCCGGTCGAGTCCTTTTTAGATGGCCGACGAGACGCGCCGTGTGTTATCGCGAACGGCCCACCGGTTTATTTCAGGCGAATCCCGGAGGGGATTTAAGAAAACGCGAGCGGGCTGAATCGATAAATGGCCCAGTTGGATGAGACGCGGCCTCCGTCGGACGATGCGCCGCGAACCGCGCGACACTTCCGTCTCGTAGCGGCCGCGTCGAAACGCGAAAACGAAATACGACGCTGACGACAGCGGCGAAACGTATCGAGAAAGAGCCTCGCGTAGCGCGGCGAATCTGCGTTGACGTGGCAACCGTTGCGATTTGAATACCGTAGCGGTAACTGGCCGTCGCGTTTCAATCGTCCCGTCGACCGCGGACGCAGTAGCGACTCGATTGTATATAGAAGATAAAGAAGAAAGATCGTGGGCGAAGGAAATGTAATCTCGCGAACGGGAACGTTTAATTAATCCCCGTTCGAGACATCTGGTACCGCGACAGAGGCGGCGAGAGGAGGGGGGTCGATCGGTCGAACTTTCGCGAGAACTCGCGAAGAGATTGGTAAACGATGATATTTTCGTCGAACGAAACGGCCGACGGATAAGCTCGTGGTGTCTCCGGGAAACGGCGGAACGAAGTTGGAAACGAGCCATTGTGTTCGCGTGAAAGGACGCTCGGGACGGGACGAAACGTTCGATTCCAGGCGAGTCCGTTTCGGGACGCAATTCTCGCCGACGGGACGCGAGGGCGACGCGTTCTCGAGGCGGAATACTCGTCGCCTGTATAACCCCCCCGTTGACGCTTCGCTGATCCTGTGAAGTCTGGAGACCTGCGTATCTCGGCGCAGCCGCTACGTTAGAATAATTTCAGGCTCGCGTTGCACACCTGGGCGCTTTAAGTCGGAACGAACACCGTGGGCCGCCCGGGTACAGACAGTAATATATGGGGCAACGTCTGCCGCGTTCCTCCAGGGTTAATTCGAGCGAAAGGACAGGGTGTCTAATGAAACGACGCCCGGGTATGATCGATGAGAACCCTTCGCGTGATTGCTGGTGGGCGAAAGTCGATCGATTACCAACCTTGTGGGGACAAATATCGCCGAGCAACTTTCTCCCACCCGGATAGTAATTTGATAACGCGACGCCTTGTTGTTGCAGAGGACGAGCACCAATCTGTGGGGCGAATGGATGGGCGTTCTGCACGGCGACGAGGTGGAGTACGTGTTCGGACATCCGCTGAACACGTCCCTGAAGTACAGCGACAGCGAGCGAGACCTGTCCCTCAGAATGATACTGTACTTCTCCAAGTTCGCCTATCTGGGGTGAGTGTCCGCTCTTCGAGCGCCGCGAAACACCGGGGGTCCGTTTTCCGTTTCCGTCGTCCAAGAAAATTTAACGGAGAGGGGGACCCCGTTTCAAACGACGCCGTTTCAGACTCGTGAAACGTTCGACCCAGTTCGGACGGGGAAATTTCGTGACGTCCGCGTCCGAAAACGTTCCCCGAAATTGCGAGCCGAGCCCGTTGCTCTATCGGGGCGTAGTCGATTTGGCTTTTAACAAAATGAAATTATTGATCGACGTTTTGTTTGCACCGTGCACACTTGCGTCGGGACGGCCGCCCGATTTCGCGTGCCGGTCCATTATAATTTAGGTCGTCCGTGTGACGACCGCGACCATCGGGAACCCGGCGAAAGTATTCTCCGCGTGGAACCGATGGCCGACGAACGAATTAAACGCACCCCGGTTCGACCGGGCGCGAATCGAAGGGGGGTGAATAAGGGGCGGCTGCTCGAACGGGACGACGCGAAATCGGTTGTTAATTTTTTTTAACCGCGGCGCACCGGATTGAAAAATCTGAAAAAAATTGAGAGCATTGGTATCAACGATATGTACATAGAAAAAAATTATAATCATGGTACCCCGATTTTTTCGATACAAAATCGCCTTATTAGGTTCTTATTTTTCCCAGCTCGAGTTTTCAATTCAAACGTCCGCGAAACTTCTGTAAATAGTGACAATGATAGATCCCATGATTAAAAAGGGTCTCTGAATTTTTTTCAAAATTATTTGTTCGCTCGTTCGAGACGCAGCCGGGAAATTTCGTCGAGCAACCGGTGCGTCGAGGGCAAATTACACTCCCGACGGGAGGGGAAGAAATCGCGGATCCGCTTCCGGTTACGACGACCTTCGCCGCGGTGACAGAGGCGCGCCTTCTATACCCGGCTGTCGATTAATGATTTCGTTCGGTTATTATCGGAGCCGGTGACGCACCGTCCGTAACGGAAAGTCAAACGGCGAATTAATTCCGGACGGGGGTGCCGTTGTGTTCGTCGACGGGACGATAAAAATATTAACGAACGGCGGGGCCGCCGCTGCGCACCGCGGATAGCTTTACAATCTGGGTTAACGGAAACGGAAGAATTATTCATCGACAGTGGGCACCGAAGAGGCCGATACGTCGCCCGTCGAACGGACGTCATCCGTCAGGTCGAGCCGGGCGGTTTCTTTTTCCCCAGCGCGATTATCAGCTTGTCAGGGTGCTTCCCCTGGAATTTTTTTTCTTTCGTTTCACGGCCCCCCTTCGTCCGTAATTGATCGCGAGGAACCGTCTGGAGGGTGCCACGGGCGAAACTCGTCGTCGCAGACGCACAGTAATGTCGTCGACGGGACGCGACTCGCGCGAATGCTCAATTAATACCTGCCCCCACCCGCCCCGTTCGACAATTGCCAAAGCGCCTCGCCGATTTTATCGACCGACCTGTGCGTCGTTGTTAATTTTAAACGAGGCCGGTTAACTGTCGTCGCGCCCGACCGCAACGCGTGCAACTTCGATCGATCAACCGCGAGACAATCTCGCCAATTAACGGGCACCGGGACGCCCCGAGGAAGCGCCGCCGACCGACGCTTCCTGGAGCGCCGCTGAACGGGCGCGCCGCAGTTGCTTCGGTTCCGTCGTTTCCTTGGAATCCGGATGGGCGCACGTTTCGCGAAGTCGCGTCGACCGATATGGGGATGGGAACGGTGCGTTCGAGATCGTCGTCGAAGACAATCGGGGAAATTCGTCGGGGCGCGCTCGACGTCGTCCCCGACGGTGCCCGCCTCCGGTGAAACGGGACGCGATCGAGAGAGTTGGCGTTTCGCATCGATCGCAACGAAAATAACTGAGCGACCCGGCCTCCGACGGCGCTTCACCGTCGCTCGCCGGGACGGCACGCGAAATATTCACCACGCCTAGCGCATCGCGTCGAAATGATTTTCCAGGAAGCCGACGACGGAGTCCGAGTGGCCGCCGTATTCGAGGGATCAGCCGCAGTATTTCATCCTGAACGCGGACAAGACCGGCCTCGGCAAGGGGCCGCGCACCACGTCCTGCGCCTTCTGGAACGAGTTCCTGCCGAGGCTGAAAGGTGTACCAGGTGCGCGTTGAGCTCGTTTCACTTCTTTCCCAGTTTCTCCCGAAGACAGAATTTCAGCAACCGCGAAGGACGCACGGTGGTCCGGATGAAGTGCCAGGCGTGACATTGCCTGACGTGTTTTAATTCGTAAAAGGTAGAGACGCGAAACTTGGACTGGACAATGCAGTGATACGACGATAATAATAATAATAATGTGTTTTCGTTAAGCAACGAACTTGGGAACCCTTTAGTATACAGGGGATTGAAACGTATGCAAAGTAGCAGTATACAGTAAAAAGTAACAACAGAGATACACAGGAAAGAATAACAGATGAAATAGAATAAAATAGAGCGGAGAAATAACAGAAATAGCACGCATGACAGAGAGAAAAATTAATGCCACAGTTAGAACGCTTATAAAGGAAGTCCCGAAATTAATGAGACAATTGCAGAATTTGTTAAAAGCGATTAAATTTCCTATAAGAAACCAATATCAGCTTAAGGATTAGTTAAGAATTAGTTATTACTATTATTAGCATCAAATTATTATGAATTCTAGGGCTTCTGGATAGGGGAATCGATTTTTTCATAGTTACTTAGAGGAAGGTGTCCGAAAACTATGCGAATTTGCTAAATCGCTTGATTCGTTTGGGACCTGAAAGATATATCTCGTCAAACGTGGCACGCGAATACTTTTTTAATACCTTTTACGTGGGTAATTATTAATACCACGAGTACATTTATATCGGAAAAGCACTGAATTAAATACGCGTATAATACAATCGGGACACCTCCATACCCGAAAGAATAACAGGCGATTCTTCCACGAGAACCACTGTCCTTAGGAAGTCCGACTCGACGTCGCCGTCGTTCCATTAAAAAATTATCCGCTGAATTATGCAAATGTTTTCGTTGTCCAGACCGGCGGACGTTCGCGAAGCGTCCGACAAATGTATTCAGCGAGTATCGATGCGCGAAAGGTCGTTTTTTTTTTGGCGAAATGCCACGCCTGACACCAATCCGGACTCGTCGCGACGTCGTTCGAACAGTCGGGGTCTGTTTCGAGCGTGCCCGCGACGCCGCGTTTAATCTCGCTTCGGGGGAACACACGTATACACACACTCGGAACGCGACGTATCCTACCTCTCTGCGCGCGAGCCGCGGGCAACAATTATCGCGTCCAAGCCTCGGCGGAGTCGCGTCCGCGTAGCCGGAACGAGATAAACAATTCAGGGTACCAGCGCTGGATCGATGTCCGCGAGATTTTTCGCGTTTCCACGTTCCATTATCCGGCGGGCTTTCCATGCATGTACGCTTCGCGTCCCCCACCCCGAATAATTCCGCGTGTTTGTTACGGATTAAAGCCGGCGCTCGGTTAAATCGAATTCGGTGTCCCGCGTTCTCCGCCGAAATATCGTTCGCCCGTTCGCGAATCCGAAGGGCGGATTTCTGCGTGACCGCTCGGACGGGGTTGGACGAACATTCGCCGCGAAAAGTCGCTCGCGTACTCCCGTATTAATATCGGGAAACAACGGATGCGCCGTGGGACCGCGGCCCTCGTCGATCAACGACGTGCCCCGACGGTGTGTCGGTTTTCCTCGCGCGAAACTGGATATCCTGTCCGGGAGTTCTTTCGAAATTAATAGGACGCTCGGTTGCCCTTTCGACCCCGCGCGAATAGCCGCACCAACCTCGTTTCTTTCGACGTCTCTCGACTATTATTCGTCGCGACGGATTTAATGTTTAACAAAAACCGGAGTTTGCTTTACGACGGGGACCTTCGCGGCCGTATTGGAACTCCCGTTGCCGCGAAAGGAAGCCAACCGTGTTAGGGTATCGTCGCGGTCGTCGACGGAACCGGCAAACGGAATGGCAAATCGGTGGATCGATCCGACGACGATTCGGCCCGCTCGAATATTCATTCGAGCCCCGGAACGAATTCCCTCTGCCGTCGATGCCGTCGCCCGTTGGGGCGCGTCTTAATAAGTAATCGCGCAATTTCGTTCCGCCCTTGAAACTCTCTGCTCGTTCGTTTCAGATCCGGCGCCGGAGGCCTGCAACAGCGCGATAGCCTCGAGCGTGTCGGCGGGCGCCGACGATCTCTGCAGCCGTCTGACGGTCACGATGCTCACGTCCGTCCTGGTGCTGGCCACGGTGGTCGTTTGAGGGCGAGGCGGCGTCACCGTTCGGCGATCGAGAGAGGCTTCCGCGAACCGACAATCCCGGCGTAGAAACGGTTCGCACGCGTAAGTTAGGTTTCTTTTTCGCTCGCGGCGATCGAACGGACCGACGGGATCCGCGGATACCGTTCGCTCGTCGCCGTTCGACGAACGCTTCTCGAATTGCCGCGGATCGTTCGGGGCGGAGTTTCGACGCGGTGATTCCGAGAGGAGCCAAATCAAATCGCGGCGTACGACTGGCCCGTTCGCTCGGCCTGTTCGTCGCGGGCCAGCGTCGATCGCGACGCTTCGACGGACGGGACTGAAATGATCTCGTCTCGAGGGCCGCGTGATCGGCGGCGAGGGGGGGGCGAGCGGAACAGCGACGCGCGTGGAACAAAGGGACGGACGGATCGCCCGGCGACGGAATCTGGATAAGAATGGACGCGGCTGTTCCGATTCGAACGACAACGCCCGGACGCGTGGCGATTCGCATAAACAATACGGGAACGGCCTGTCGACCGATGCCGCGGCGAGGCGACGGGCGGGTTGAAAAACGTGTTCCGGGTGTGCTCGGCTGAACAGTCGACGGGGTCTATTAACCACCTGTTCGTGCAATCGATGGGCTCGCGACACAAAAGTTTCATTAGCAAAACGCAACAAGTGACCCCGGCTTGCGCGGCTTTACATAAGGAACGGCCGTCCGGACGACTCGGGACCGCTTGGATCGCGTCCAGATTCCACGATTCCACGGGATCGCGAGGATATTCTTCCTTGGGGGGAAAAAGTTCCGCGAAGCCTGAGAAACGATCCCTCGAGTTTCCAAAGTTAAATTTGCCGTCGGGGAAGTTACGGCCGGGCGGAAGGGCGTCTCGAAAGTCATCCCATCGACACCATCCAGGAGGCGTGCCGAGCACCTAGGTCGAAGAGGCTGGCGAGAGTCGCGGGCGAGGTATCCGGTCGAGACTGACCCGGAACGAATATAAGGAAGGACGGGAGCATCGATCCTCGTCGAAACGATCGAGCGTCTCGTAGCGCAAAGTGGGTCTCTAAATCGCGATCCTCGAGGATTCGCGAAAGGGGCAGGGGGGGGGGGGGACGGCACTCGAGAATTCAGCGGGTTAAGTGCGGACCGGTGTTCCCCGCGGTGGCTCGAGAACACCCTCGGAACCGGGAGTGCCACTTGCTCGTCGAAACGAAAAACGACCAAGAGCCAACGCGGACGGCGGGGGACGAGAAGCGGCGGCGGCGGCGGCAGAAGGGGAAGAAGAATTCACGCTCCGCTCGTCCGCTCCGCGAAATTGAGCAAACTTGCCTCTCTCTCGAGCCCCGGGATCGTTATAAATAAATTCCCCGGCTCTCGCCGGCGTGCACACGGTATTCGCCGGAAGTCGCCTCCCTTTTTCCCGAGGATCCGCTCGCTTACCGGGCGCCCCGTTTCCCCGACGACCCGGAACACCCGCTGACCCGAGGCGAATCGCGATCCCGTCGGAGAATTCGGCGACGACGGTCGTCGAGGAGGCCAGCGAACGCCTCGATCGAGACATCGAAAGGGGGCTCCTCCGGAAAGGGGGGCGCAAGAATCGAGCGAAGCCACCGGCAAACGATTTTAACGAGGAGCGAGCCATCGATCGACAATAAATCTTCGCCGAGCGACGAGGAGGCATCGCCACGGCCTAAATGGAGGAACGATCGTTTATGAAATCGATGATCGTCGGGGATGCCTGCCGACGCGACCGGGCGTCCCTAGGTTGCGCGTCGTCACCCCGCGCGAAACTCCACTGTTCTACGCCCCTGCCCGTGGCTAAGACGCCGGCAATTCGACGGGGGTTCGCGACCGCTTTGGACCACACGACTGATTGCGAGGACAAACAAGGAGGCACACACACACACCTTTGATCTGGACTTTCAAGATGGGCACAGCTAACATGACAATACCGGTCCCAAGAAGTAATCGTAGATAAATTAAATTTCCTAGCGTATATTCGAGCGAGCGAAGGAGACGAGAAAACAAGGGAAAAAAACACACTCAAAAAAAAAAAAAAAAGAAACAGTACAGAAATATTGCCGGTCGGAGAATAATCTTCAAGCAGACAGTCTAGGAGGAGGGGGTGTGGGGGGTGGGAGAAATGAGAGGAGGGATGTCAGAGTCCATTGGGAGGGGGAGAGGAGTCCAGGTCAAACTCGAGGGACCCTCGAGCTCGGGGTAAATGTCAAGGGTGCATTTAAAGAAAAGAAGAAGAATAAAAAGAAGCGGAAGAAGAAACAAATTAAAGTAAGAACGGGGGCGAACGTAGATATGTAATGGATGAAAAGAACGCAGCCTCTTTACTCGCGTCAATTCTCGCCTACTGTATACACAATGCTCTTCTCTGCCTTGGAGCGAACTTTTCATCGAGCCCCCCCCCCACCCCCCACGAATGTGCATCCGGAGGTGACGCAACGAAGAAGAAGAAGAAGAAGAAGGAGGAGAACACCCCCTCGACTTGAAACCGCGGGCACAGGCAACAATTAGTTTCGCCTCGATTCTATTTTCCGGCCTTTTTTCGTCCGTTTCCGAAATTGAAAATGAGGAAACGAAAGAGGGAAAGAAAGGTTCGCCGCACCCCTGTAAACCGAGATCCGAAGGGGGGTGGCAACGGTACAACGTAATGCGCGATTTCCGAACGCGATCACACGGCTGCCGGATGATACGAGGAAAACAAAAAGAAAAAAAGAAAAGAGAACCAGGAAAACGGACACGAAAAGACAGGTACGCACGAAACCAAAACGGCACCTCGTGAATTAATCTCGTGAACACGTTTAACATACAAAATATGAACTTAAGAGACGTATCATTAAGCGGATGTAAATATACATATACATATTATATATATATATATACAAAAAGAAGAAAAAAAAATATGAATCTATATATACACGCATATAAATATATATATATATATATATTACATATACACGCGCAGCTGTACATCTAATTACGTGTGTGCCGTCGAGCAAGTAGACCTAAGGCAAATTTTATGGCACTCGTGTAACCTTTGCTCCGTGACGTAGGTGTCCGCGCAGCGACATTCTAGACACAGTGATCGAATTAAGATAGACATATATATATATATATATACATATATTACCGTTTTAAGAGGCCATCCGATGATTTCCGAGTCGCCGGAGCCGCGAGATGGAGCCGCGATTTTTTTTTTCTTTTTCTAATCCGTTCCGGCTGAACGATCGCCGTCAATTATCCCGTGGGACAGGAAGTTAAAATCCGCGATAACAACGAGAGATAAGGAAACGTACGCGCGCTGGTCTCGCGGCAAACGGCACGCCGAAACACGAATCTTCCATTTGGTACATATCACCTATACGGTATCACAGAATACGCTCACGACGTTTGTCCGGAAAAACCTCAGACACCCTGTATAAATATATCATATATATAAATATATACAGAGTGCCCCGTAACTACTCCACCAGCGGGAAACAGGATGGTAGCTGGGGTCATTCTGAGTAATTTTTCCCTCGACCAAAATGTCGATGGAAGCTTCGTTTCCGAGTTATTAGTCAAAAACGCTGTCCAATGAAAGAGGCCGTACAGCGCGCGCCCAGGCCCGTACCTCTCGACCGCGTTCGGTCGTTTAAGGGTGCATCGAGGGCACCCGAGGAAAGCGTACGGCAAACGTTGCATCGTCTTAAATTAAGGTTAATGTGGAATTATTCGTTATTCGTGAATAACGGCCACGTACGTGTGCGATTGATTAAAAGAATAACTAGTTTATCTCTTATTAATGAATAGAGACGTAACATTTCCCGTTAGCTTTCCTCGATACCCTCGATGTCCCCTTAAACGACCGAGCACGGTAGAGAGGTACGGGCCTGGGCGCGCGCTGTACGGCCTCTTTCACTGGACAGCGTTTTTCGTTAATAACTCAGAAACGAAGCTTCGATCGACATTTTGGTCAAGGGAGAAGTTGTTCAGAATGACCTAAGCTACCCCCCCCCCCCACGTGGCGATATTGCGGTAGTTACGCGACAGCCCGTATATATAGCGAGAGTTGATTCTATCGTTCGAGATCCTTTCGTAGCTAGAGCATCGACCGTTTAATCATCGTGTGACGGGCGCGTGCACACACTCAACAAGACGAGGAGAAAGGGCGAACAGAGAGAAACAGAAAGGATTCGGTATTTTGCATAAAATAGGAGTGTGAGAAAACGGGAGAGAGAGAGAGAGAAAGAAAGAAAGAAAGAAAGAAGCTAAGTTGAACATATTTTCTACCAAAGTGATATCATTGGCTCTAGACTATCGTCCGTCGCGGGCTTCTGGAATGGGTTCTCAATTTGTCACTATTAAAGCTGCTGTATATCCCTAGTCGATCGAATTCGAAGCGTCCGAGAGCCGGGGCGGACGGGAACTCTTTTCTACCGCGAGGGACGTCCCAAATTGGCCGGCTCTCGCGACAGGCAGGTGACACCGCGGATGTATTCCTACGACACCTACCCAACCCAACCCCCTCTCTCCGCAGGGAGGGGTTGGGGGGGAGCTATTTTCTATTTCGCGGGTAAAGAAATCCGGGCGTACGCAGAAACACAGGGTACTCGGCGCGACAAAGCTCAAGCCTAGGAAAGGCCTAAAGGAACAATTTTACAAAGACCTAGAAACCGGAGCCCGAACCGGAGCCCAGGGGCTCACCCTAATGGAAATCTAGCTGTAATTTTAGTGCTGCCTAGCCGAGACCTAATTCGGGACCCGACCCAGAGAGCCCGATCCCACCGAGCTTCGCTCGATTTCTGCCGTTTCAATTGAAGCGGACGGGGTGTACGCGGTCGATCCGCAGCCTTTTCTGACGGGCGTGTAATCGACGCGTACCTCCGTTCGGAGATCAGACGGTGAGCGCAGGACCGTGAAACGCATCCCCCCCCCCCCACTACCTACTCGTACCCTCCTCATTAACGATTAAGCACATCCTCACATATCATTAGCAGATTAGCCGTGCATGTTGTCGTGAGAACTTAATGTTAGGATTAGTGCCTCGACGCGAAGCATATTCGACAGCTCGTTTTTCGATACTATTCTCGCTCGATCTAATGGTACCTCGCGAACGATCGAACGATCGTTTCGTCAACAAGCCCGTGGCCCCCCTCTCCCTTTCCTTTCTTTCGCTTCTGGCGCGGTCAACGCGTTCCCGTCTCCCACCACGCCCGCGGAGAAGCCGAGCGGACGAAATCACGACTGGCCGCGGTGAACTGGCCGAGTCGGGTCGATATTTGTCTTCGGATGGTACGTTCCCGCGTGTGCAGCCGACGGCGCATTAATTCGTCGCGATCGATGCGTTCGGGACGCCAACGGCGACGGGGCCACGTCCCGCAGGGACCCGGCCTCAGCGTTGAAGAATTAACGCAATCGCGCGGCGGCGACGTTCGTTCGGGAGCGAAAGTCAGGAATGGAGAAACAACGGCGTTCGTTCGAAATTTTCTCGAGCGACCAACGAAGAGGCTGGCGGTATATATTTTTTCGCGGACGGAGGAACGCCTCGGGACCGGCCTAATCGCGTTCCCAAAACGGAAAAACGTGTACGCTTAGAAAAGGTATTCTTCGTTTCGTTCCGGTGAACGTTGATCGAATAACGAAACAAACAAAAAAAAAAAAAAAAAAAAATAGAAAAGAAAAATGGGAATGAGCGAACGAACGAGGGTAGAGCGAGAAAGAGAGGAAAAAAAAGGAACAAGGAGGGGCAGAGAGAAAAACGTGAACACGCGGTTAACAAGCCGCGAACGACGGAGCCGTGCGTTACTTTTTTTTCCCCCACCCCCCTTTTTATTTCTGAAGAGTCGAGAAAGGACGGAAAACGGAAAGAAAAAAAGAAAAAAAAACACGCGGACGCGAACAGAACGAGTTAACGAACGGCGTGTTAATAAGCCGGCGACAGGGTGGGATCGATCCGGGGGAAAGGAGACGCTTTAACGAGAAGCTTTAACGAGGCTAAAAGGGGGCGATGGCGGGGGCGATGGTGGCGTTGAAAGGGAACGGGGAAAACAAACAAAAAAAGAAAAGAAAAAAAAAATCGAGGACGGTCATTTCGCTAATTAAATGAACTCGATGGCGCGTGAGCGCGAGCCGTCCGCGTGTCGTCCATGCGAGGTCCGCGGTTTCTACCGTTTCTCTCGGCCCCGATGCATTTCGATCCGTTTCGTCGCGCGTATCGATAGTCGAACGCCGGCCGCCCGCGACAGCGTCCAGTGACGCGAAATTCGTACCGCGCCTACTCCTCGCTCGTGAAATTCGCCGATTCCCTTTTTTCGAACGCCCGGTGACGTTTCATTCGACGTCTCCCCTCGGGCGAGCGCGAATCGACTGGAGGACGAAAGGAGGACGCAAGGAGGACGCGATGCCACGCGGTAGATTGCAGGGGAGGGGGGAGACGACGTAGCGGGGACGGTTTCGAAGGTACATACGTACGAAACGCGCGACTAAATGGGGAAAAAACGTTGGAGAAACGAGGAGAAACGAGCTTCTCGCGCGGGGAGGAAAAAAAAAACAACTACAAAGGGGAACAGGAATGGAAGACGAGAGAGCGCCCGTGGCTCGGCACAAAGACGGAAGGGCGACGGGGAAAGCGTAGGGCTGTACTACTGAAAAGTCGCGGCGGCACGCTGAATCCGCTTAAACGGGGGGAAAGCTAGGGGGCGGGGCAGACGGTTTTTTTCGGCGTAACCGGCAGGAACGTAGAATCTGAAGTTTCTCGCAACGGCCAGGCGACGGATCGCCGTCGAACGCGGCGAGAGTCCTCGGCTCTCGTTGGGGAACGTCCGTCGTTTCGCCCCTTTCGTTGTCCCGTCGCGTCCCACGTCGTTTCCTTGAAACGGACGAGAACGAGTTCGCCGGGTAGATTCGCGGGGGCGAGTTAAAAATAGAGGGCGATGTGTATCCGCGCGAGCGGCCTGAATTATTCCGCCGCGGGAAGAGGAAATTTTCCGCTGCTTTTCCTCGCCCCGTTTTGTACCGCGGCGAGAAGGAGGGGGAGAAAAAATAGGGGAAAAAAAGAGGAAGACCAGAAGCAGCGAGAAGCCCGCGAGGCTCGGTACACTTTGAGGCGAAGATGGAAACTATGAAAGGAACGGATGAATGCGCGACACCCTGCCTGCCCCCACGAACGTCCCCCCCCCCCCACCCAGAGCCGCGCTACAAAGCCGCCCCTTTGATCGTTCCTACGCGGGGGGAAGGGGGCGAACTCGGCCTAAGTGGGCCAACACGCGGATTCCGGCGCGACGAAACGCACCGTGCTGACGCTTTGCGTCCCGCGACGAAATTTTGCACCCGTCGCCAGCGGAGAACGCGAGAAATCGGCCGACGAAATTTTCCTCTCGAGCGAGCGCCGATCGCGTCGCTAAAAATCGAACAATCGTTTCGCCCTCCCCTTCGAGTTATTACGTACTATGCAATCCTGATACCTCAGAGTCCCTTACCCGCGCGGATGAGACGAGCGTGTACGCGCGGACGAAACGTTTCATCGACGTACCAATGGGCGCGTCATCGGTTTTTCCGTATTTTTTTTTTTTTTCTTTATTCACCCCTTTCGCTTAGCGGCCAGGGCTGTTTCGAAAGGTTTCCAGCAATTCTCACGGTTCCAGGAGTTTCCCCGCGTTTCCCCGTTTCTATGTTCCGCTGTATCTCGGGGGTGTAAAAGCAAAAGCGAACGAAAAAACAAAAGTGCTCAACGAAGAAAACCTCTCTTCTCCGTATGCTTTAGTCGCGTACCAAGATGAAACGAATAGAGAGGAGGATAGCTTTTTAGAGAGAAAAAGAGAGATATATAGAGTATAGAGGGAGAACGGGAGAGAATGGACACTCCACGTTTTTCGTAGTGCGCTAATTAACGACTAACACACAGTGGATCGTGCATGTATGTATATAATATATATAATGATATAACACAGTATCACACAGACATATTCTATATATATTATACACAATTGAATTTTATATATTATATATATTATATAACGATATATATATATAAATATATATATATATATATATATATATATATATATATATATATTATATGTATGTACGTCTGTACAACACACTTGCACGGGGCGCTCCCGCTTTCCCTTTTCGTCGACGGAAAATGAGAGAAAAATCATGGCGAACGGGCAGGAAAGCTAAAGAAATATAAAAAGAAAATGTCGAGCGAAAGAAGAAGGGTCATTAGCGAAGCGACAAAAGAAAGAAGAGTATAATAAGGATTAAGGGTGAGCATGAGACTGCGTGCGCTTGTATGAAAGAGTGAGAGACAAAATAAGTAATGCTAGAGAGAAGAGAGAGAGAGAGAGAGAGAGAGAGAGAGAGAGAGAGAGAGAGAGAGAGAAAGAAAGGGCGACAAAAAGTTACGTGAAATTGTGTGTCGCGTTAAACGTTGTTAGGTTATTAAAAAAAAAAAATTAAAGATATTATAAATGTTACACCGTTGTACGTAATGATTAAACAGAAGAAGAAGAAGAGAGAGAGAAAGAGAGAGCAGGAAAACGATGCTATGTAATAAGAGAAATTAATGTAGTTAAAAATGAAATAAAGAATACGACGATTACTACGAGCCAGACGTTTTTTCGGAATCCCACGTATTCCGGTTCCCGTTCCAAAATTATTTCCAACCGACCTGGCTCTAATTAATCTGCCACCTGCATCGCCGGCAAATACATCAGGCCGGCTGCTTAATTTCCCGTCCGCCTCAAGAAAAATTCGATCGCCCTTAAATTCCGATTTATCGACAATAATTCCGTCGCGCACGGCGTCAGAATGGAACGGTCGTCGTTCGAAATTTCTATCAACAGAATCGCAATTAACGCTTGGCGAAACATCAAGCGACGAGTTCTGGATTATTAAGCGGCCAATTAACAACCCTCCGGTAACGTCTGTCCAATTAGACGGCCCTAATTAACGAACTTCCGACGAAGTGGCATCGGTGCAAGCGCCTCCGAAGAAGTCCACGGCGGGCCCGAGGAAATTTAAAAAAAGAAGAGAAAAAAACGAACGAAAAGCCTCGACGAACGACGTTAGCGACGAACGCGCGGGTTAAAGCAACGCCGCCGCGGCACGCAAAAGTCGTCGGGCACTTTCTGACCCCGGTCGAACGGCGAGATCCCTGGATTAAAATAGGGGCAAGTGGTCCCGTTATAACGCGGCGGGACACATTTGACTATCGGATATTTTTAGAATCTAATCGATAACCCGATTCGCGTTAATACGAACCTGTCGACGATTCCCCTCCCTTCCTCTCGTGTTCCGCTATCCTTCGAATGCTGAAGACGCGAATCGAGCCTCGTCTCGCCCAACGAGCGCGGCAGGCGCGTCGAAAACTGGTTGCGAACTAGGTAAACGGAAACGGGGAGAAAATTTCGATGGCAATTTCATAGACGGACCGACGGAACTCGATTGAGGGATCCCCCCGTGAGATAAATCGAACGAGACAAGGCGAAAACGCGGGTCACGTAACTCGCGGCTGACAATTTTCCATCCGAGACGACGGTACTGGCAGCAGAAAATTTGCGTTCCAAGGTGCAGGGATTGCGGGTCGCGTGGAATCGCGCGTACCCGTCCGGGCGAATCAT
Source organism: Nomada fucata (assembly GCA_948146005.1). NCBI lineage: Eukaryota > Metazoa > Arthropoda > Insecta > Hymenoptera > Apidae > Nomada > Nomada fucata. The sequence continues at coordinate 31,634,802 of OX411277.1, read as the reverse complement.
TTTAAACGTTGCTTCGCCCGTGAAACGACGAAAAGATCGACGGGCGAGACGACGGATATATTCCTCGCGATTTTTCCCAACCGGCCCCGAGGAGCTATGGGAGAAGAAAATTAGCAGAGACCGACCGCAACGTTCGCAAAGACACCCTATCCCGGGCCCAGTTCCATAAGGAAACTCCGCTCGAATCGTCTCGAGCAGGTAAATACGAGAAAAGCTCCCTCTCCGACCTTCGGTCCCATCGTCCTGACCCGTGTAACCGGTCCCCACCATGGAAACTGGTAACGCGAACAATTACACGATACGCGCCATGGGGCAGGTGAATATAAAGGCGGCCGCGGGACCGTGGCCGGTTATTAGTCCGTCTGCCTCCGACGACCGGTTCCGATTCGCCAAATACGGCCCAGCTTCCACCGGGCCGAGCGAGAAACCAACACGTGTCCCGATTGAAATTGTTAGTCCTCGCCGTCCGCACGGAAGTTTTCCTTTAACACGCAAATGGCAGCGGAGAAAGGAGCGATACGACTGTTATTGGTCATTACCGTGGCCTGCGCTACCTGCGCGGCGAATTCCTGGCCGGCTTGTCACGGGAAAACTATGCTGCGTGAGTAGAACATCGCTACCTAGTAAACACCTAAGAAGTCTCGACAAGAATCCGCGAGAATGAACGAGAGGCTTTGTTCGCTCGAACAGGCTCGCCAGTTCCCACGAGATCCGTTTGACCAGAAGCGACGAGAGTAGAATAGAGTCAACGTGTGTCGGGGACGTGTCGGTTACGCGCCGTGCCGTGCCCCTTCTCATTTCCGGCCGCGAGTGAAAAAAAAAAAACAAGATAAAGAACCAACTCGCTGCCACGCCGGCCAATTAGCCGTGGGTGCGTAGGCGAGTCGCGTCGGGGTATTTCGATCCAGCCGGGGCGTAGGAAACGAAAGGATGCCCGAGCGGATGCGATCGTTTCGGAACCGCTTCGAGCGGATTTAAAGCGAATCGCCGCGGATCCCGATTGAAAATAGCCGGGAGAAGACCTTTCGTTCCCGATCGATCGCCCGTAATCGTCGAGGAGGTTAACGAAGCCGGGTTAAAAAAAAAAATGGGCCGAGACAATTAGAAACAGTCGCACTCGGGGCGAAGGAAACGTTGGGGCGGGGGCGCAAGTTTTTTCGTCCGGCCTCGCGTTCGCCCTGGCCTCGTGAATAATTCACCTCGTACATTATTTACGCGGTGGAAAAATCGGAGTCCATCGACAATTCGACGCGGCGGCGAGCATCCATTCGACGTTAAAAATAACGCGAACGACGGCGGGGTCCGCGAAATTAAAGCGGCTGCCGTTTGATTGGGAAGAAATCCGAGAATCTCGTTCGCGACTCTACCCGGGCGCCTCGCGGAACAATTGAATTCGCGGCTGGAATAAAACGAACCTGGATAAGAAACTTGATTGTCGAGTCGTTCGAGGGAGAGACGGGAATTTGCAATGCGCGGCTCAGAAGTTCTCGAGGGTTTGGTGGGAAGGGGAAGGAAGCTGCACTTGGTCGGAGCGTACGCCAGGAGAAGTTTCCCCGCGAGACGGAAAAAGACGGGGCGGCTAATAGAGCCGGGCTGGGGGATCGGCGAAACGCGGCCGCGAACGGAAAGGAATCGCGACGAGAATTCGTTCGCCTTAAACGATTTGCCGGGACTACCTGTAGCTACCTCGGGCCAATATTCGTGGTCTCTCTCCGCCGGGCGCTCCGGGCGACCGAAATAGCTTTTCGATATCGGCGAACACGCGCGACAATCAAGTTCGCAATTTAGCCCGGGAGCGGCCGAGAATTGGTGGCTATGAATGACTCACCGGGTCGCCTTTGTCCCCCCGGCTCGTTCACCGCTGCAAACCGCCACGCGTTTACAGGCTCCTCCGGCTTGTACTGCGAGGAGAAGCAGGCTATCCTGGACGCGCATAATCGTCTGAGGCAGCTGGTTGCCCTGGGCCAGATTCACGGACAGCCTGGAGCGGCCAACATGAGGGAAGTGGTAAGGGGATAACTTTGATCTTGCTTGATCCTGCTCGAGGGCGCTCTTTCGGAGTTGAGAAATCACTTTAGAAAACAGAGACCGCAAAGTGGCGGCTCGCGAGCCATGCGTGGCACATTCCCCTATCCGGATCTCCCTCCTCCAGGGAACTGGTGGCTCGCGAGTCGGTCTTTGTCTTCGCCAGGGAGTAGGGCGAGTTTAACTGGCGGTGGAGGGGATTGCGTAGCCTTTGGAGGAGAAAAAACGTATCGGCGGTCCCTGGCTCAGAAGCGTGTGCCGTTAAAACTTTTTCAGATATGGGACGACGAATTGGCCGCGATCGCGCAGAGGTGGACGAATCAATGCGCCGAGTCGCACGACAACTACAGGAACGTTCGTGAGTACCATGGAACGCAATGTAGATAAATGAGGCGAACGGAAAATTACCGGGACGCGACTCAGCGTCGGAACGAGTCGTCGATCGCGATTAACAACGGTCGATGTGCAGGCAGGTTCGCGGTCGGGCAGAACATAGCCAGGACATGGACGACGAGGCCCCCGGGACCGTACGACTACCAGCCAGACTGGCGTGAGAGGATCACGGACTGGTTCAAGGAAGTGCAATACTATCGATCGGGATACAGCGAAGCCACCGGCCACTACACTCAGGTAAAATAAATCTTCTGGCTCGAGCGAACGCTCCCCGACACCTAAAAATGAAACGAGATTTGTCGGATAATGTTCCGGGGCGCTCGTTGCCGGTTTCACGCGTCGCTGCAACGAAAACCGTCGGAGAGATCGACGGGGCCCCGTCGTAAATTAACGATGGAAATCCCTGACGGGGAATTTTCCCCCTGACCCGTTCGTCGGGGAGTCTCGCGTCGGCCGTTGGATGAAGCAGATTTTAAATTACCTTCAGCTCGTCTGGGGCGACACGTATCTGGTTGGCTGCGGCTACTCGTTCTACTACGACCCGGCCCGAGGCTACACCAAGAACTACGTATGCAACTACGGGCCCGGGTGAGAATCCTATTTCGTTCGAGCCGTGGACAAAGCACGGATTCATAGGGAGCGGCGTTTCGCCGGGGGATACCCCGTTTCAGCGTTACAGCATTATATTTTTCCGTTACAGCGGCAACGTGCTCGGCTTTCAACCGTACGTATCTGGCCAACCTGCGTGTGGCAGCTACGGGATGCTCCATTCGAATCGATACGCGGGCCTTTGTTGTGAGTTCGCACACGCGTAACGAACGCGTTCCAGCGAATTTCCAGCTGGATTCTATCTTTCGCTGGTTATTAAACGTTAACGTCGCGACGTAATCGTTAATCCGTTCTGTTTCGTTCGCAGCTAGGGGACAGGCGTACCATCTGGGCGGTCTGTGCAATTACGGCTAGCGCGTTTCAATTCGATCGTGGACCAACCGAAGAAGAACCGTCGTCCACGCGACGCAGCGATCCACGTCCCGAACGGATTCACAGATCGCGTCTCTATGATCTAGTATCATTGTTCTAGTCCTTCAAGCATAGTCTGTAATTGTAGATACTGTACCTAAGCTACACTGTAAGAATAAACGCTGGCAGTTTAAGAACGAAACGGTGGCTATTTAATTCCCGTCCGAAATATCAAATCCGCATAAATATATCCCGCCCGTTAGAACGCGTTCCGATCCCGGACTGTTCTGGCTTCATTTTTAATTCACGCGACCCGTCCCAGGAAATTCGTCCGTTTCCACGGCGTGCTGGCCGTGGAACACGCGGACTGTAAAATAGTGGGCCGAAAGTTTCGGCCTATTTTACGCGACGCGGCGGCGTCGGGCGTTTTTAAGCAGGCCCTGCGTCGGGTCGACTAAAAGCGCGACAACGACGATGAATAAAATCGCGAGGCTCGTAAACGTTGAACTTGTCTCGCGTACGGCGAGGCCGGCGACTCGAATGGAAACGTGTGCAAGTCGCGAGCCGAGTTATCGTGCAATAAAAACTCCGTGGCCCGGACAAAGCGTTGGACGTGCATTACACGGACGGGCAGAAGGAAAAACCCGATAAAGTTTAATTCTCTTCGCGCGGCGGACGTCCAGGATATCCAGGATGTCGCGGTGCGCTCGAATTACAGCCGTCGAATTATTGCAACAACACTTGCTGGCTTACGGGACAACAGCCTCGAGCCCTGTTGCCCTGTCGAGTGGTTGATTTTGCGGGCCGAGGGCTAAACTGCGTCAAGCATCAATCTCGAACTGGTCGAACCAGAAACAGTTCTATTTTCTCGTTGCCTCTTTGTCGGGCGATAAAATTCGCAGACGCTCTAAAAGCACGTGGAAATGATCGTCTGCGGGACGTTTACCAGGAAACAGAAAGAGTAAAGGCCGCGGTGTGCGAACGAGGAACATTCGTCACCGATCACGGGTGTCTCAACAGCGTAACGTTGCCGAGAAACAGGTGTACTCTACGGGGAGCGGCTACGCGGTGGCTTTTAGCCTAAACGTATGCTAATCGACCGGATAGACGGCGCGTTCGTTTGATTCGTTGATATTACGGAACTGTAGCGGGGACATCTGCGGGCCTATTTATGCCGAATATTCAAATGAGCCTATAAGGCGGCCGTATACGAGCGGAATACATTAGGTTGTCCCAAAAGTTTCCTTCGCCTTCCTACTGGATATTATCCGCGAACAATGTTACGAAGAGTACGGCATTTTTAAACGATGTACGATACGTTCCTTTTTCATCATTCTACCTGATCCGCCCGAAAGCACCGCGATGCATCGTGTTTCAACAGTCTTTCTATGTTGTTGCGAAATATTGGTCGACATGATTTTCGTCTCATTTAAAGAGCTGTATTTTTTTTATATAACGAACAGAACTTTTCAAAGAAATAAATAAGTAACAATCTGAGACTATATTGGAAAGCTAGAAAACAACAGAGTGCCCTAACAACGAGGAAAAATGAATCGCTAGGTGTGTTCGAAGAAAAATAGCCGAAAGAAACTTTCGGAAGGACCCAATGCTGGTCGTCGAAATTTTTTCGTTCACCTGCGATTCGAGGAAAACGTCCGACAAGAGTGCGCCCTTCTCCTTTATCGCCGAATCCTGATCTCCGTCCTGATTCGAGCTTCAATCAAATTTTCCGTGCAATCGAACCTCGAACAAAGGACCGCCCCAACTGTATCGCGGACTCGAGTGTCGTTTAATCAATTCGCGATTGATGCGGCTCGCCTCACGAATCAAATTTCCCTACAAATGTCCGTGTCTGCCGCTAACAGGGGGACGCGTCCAACGAATCTGGGTCGAATTCTGGCGTCGAGCGACGTCGAATCGAGCGTCGAATTAATTAAAACGGCCGGAATGATTTCTGCCTTTTCGAAACCTGGGACCGAGGAGGAAAAATTCTCGCGTGTACCTCCGTTCAAATTCCGCAGAATCGCGTTCGGCTCCCGTGTACCGCTACACAATCGGGTGCCTCGAGATTCTGAAGCCGTTCAGAGGCGTCTCGGGCGACTCTGTCGGGCATTATGTCCGGAATATTTTAGCGGCCGGCTAAACGACGAGAAGTTCGGTGCTTTATTGGGTCGTTACCGCCGCGGAGTGCCGCGGACGCGTCGTAAAGAAGCAAAACACGCCGAGGCGAATATCAAATTACGTATACTGCGACGCATTAGCGTTTCGCTTGGAATTCCCCTCTCGGCGACTTGACGGCCGTTGGTACGCCTGCGAACTGTAACGAACCCCGTTACAACGATAATTCGTCGTTCGATACCGCGAATCAAGTCCACTGAATCGGCGTGTCTTTTAAATAATATTTATTATTATTTTAAAATATACGCACAACAGCTCGGGTGTTATTCACAATTAGGTAGCCCTTTTTCCCTTCTTCTTTTTTGATTTACAATTTGTATGTATATATATATATGTGTATATATATATAATCTTTAAAATTCGCAATCAGGTAAAACTAATATTATCAAAGATATTACGACCGTCGATTGTTCGTAAGAATTGAATATGAAAATCGTCTAACTAGTCGGCATTTCGCTTTCGGTTTACCGTCAATGAATCTGACAATGATCACAGATCGGTGGTACGTCGATTCCGATTTACCTCGACCGCGGGGGGGGGGGGGGGGGCAGAAAGACCCAGTCGTGCTGTACTTAATCGTTACGCGCGTACTTCGAGAAATTATCGCTTACGTGATTCGACCCCCTTAACTCTCGATTTGAATATTAAAACGAGAGACGGAGTCGAGCCTAATTGCTTGTTTCGTTCGAACAGCCTACTTGGCGATCTCTTCAGCGCACTTAAACTCGTTTAATTTATTTAATTCCTTTAACCCTAACCCGCGTACTTAGTCCCCCCCCCCCCCCCCCAACCACGATAGTTGCATATTTTGTGCGATCGCGTGGCTACGTTCACCCCGTGAATCGGGGCCCCTCGCTAAACGAACGACGGCAACAAGAAAAATAACAGAGCTTATCGGCGAGGATCGAAATTTATGCGGGACCGATTTTAATATTCAGATTTTTGCCGTTCGAATATATATCGCGCGGGTCGATAAATTTCGATCCCCGTTGGAAATGAAATTGAACATTACCGGGCTGGAGATTCAGAACAGGTGCTCTTCGGAGACGATCTTTTGTTTGAAGAAAAGAAGGAAAAAAAAGAAGTAAAGAAGCAATCTGCGCCACACCACACTTTAGGCCGGTCGTTGAAACTCTGGATTCGACATCTACGAAAAGCAAAGCAGAACATATTCGTTGAAACGATAAAAAAAAAGGGTGAAAATAAAGTAGGGGGAAGAGAATGATTCAAAAGATAGTACAATTTATTGGCTCGCCGAAGATTCTAGTTTCACGGAGCGTAGAAATTCCTCAATTCCATCGAGACGCCTTTCTGATTCCTCCTGTTCTCACCTTGCCTTTATCACAAGCTTTTGACAATCCACATTCACTGTACAGGTTTACATAGGGTTGCGAACGATTCCTTTCTCGTTTTTACGGCCGACAGATGGCCGCGGCGATATTGAGAATTGTGACGACAACAATAATGAGACGCGATCCGTACCGAGGAACGATGATCGAGAATCGGTGCGGAGATATTTGAGAAAAGTTGCGCAACGGTGCGACGATATCGAAACCGAAAATAACCACTGAACCGCGAATGCCCACGACGGAGTTCTGAACGTTTATTATAATCTGCATACCCTCGAGCAATTGCGAATACCATCGTGGAAACCGTCCCGTTCCACGCGATCCACCTGCTTTAACTAATTTTCGTTCGGAAAAATGCGTTTCGCGTCGCAGGCTACTGTTTTGATGCCGCGAGCGCCCTCGCGCGTGAGGCGAGGACAACGCCTCTTTGTTATCGACCACACGCGTGTCGGTAAAAAAGATTACCGACCGTTATATCGCACGGCACAACAGGACAGCAATCAAAGTATTCGCAATTGCTAATCGCACGACGAGTATATACACCGGCTAATATTATTACATACGCAAACATATGTATGTACATCGAACTATGATCAGGATGGTCGAATTGATATCTCGGGCCCCCAAAAGCCGATTTCGCGTTTCGTTTGTCCCAATCGACGCCATTTATATACCCTCCTCTCGCAATTCTTATGTACACGATCTGTGCCCGCACACCTCGGAATGTTCGATCGAAAGCCCCGGAAGCTCGTCACAGGCGGAGCTCGATTTTTTTTCTGCAGCATGTACGAGCCGACGTGTTCCGTTAAATGATATCGTGTATCGAACTGCGGGCGAGAGCGTTTTCGCGATCTCGCACAGACCTCGCGACAAGAAACAAGCGCCATATTGGTCGGTTCGATCGTTCGAAACCGTTAAGAACGTCACTAACCGATGCCATTACACGATTTATTACCAATTGATTCGTATACGGGAAGAAAGAACGAATAGAAAATTCACTATTCCCTTTCCTAAAGGGAATTGGAGCAACGCGTCCTTAAATAATTTCGAACGATCGACTTAAGGATTAACGTAGATGCCTCGGTCCGCAGGTGCGACGTAAAACACCACGTGACCCGCGAATATATCTAAGAACGAAGGAACCAGTCCTTCTATTCGTTTTAAAACGCTCCACGAGCTCTATCGATTAAATCTCTCAGCATACAAATAGAATTCGATTATCTTTTTCTTTTTTTTTCTTTTTTTTTTCGTTTGTAAACGGTGAACGCGCGGAGAACGCCCCAAGTTGCTCGAGAAAAAGCGGACGAGAATGATCGTAAAAGAAAAAAGAATCGTACGTTTCGGAACGTCCAACGGTATTACGCAAGATTCCGGTCTTCGGACAGAATAACGTTCGAGACGGAATGAAATACGACGCGATCCCTGACAGTCTTAGAATCTCGCATAATACAGAACGTTTGATATTCACCTCTGTTGCCCTGTTTTCTTCGTTTGCTATTTTACCGGACAGAAATGGAAACTTGCGGTGGCGAATCTCTTTCGACTCGCCGCGCGGACAGAACGGAATTCGGATCGCACGAAATCACTGCACTGACAATTTATTGTACAATCGAGAAACACGATAGAGAAAACGAACGACAGCCGCGACTGGACGAAGTGTAGAGTACGGACTTACAAAATGGCGGGCTTCGCGGCTAAATGGATCGGTAAAACAGATATCGAAAAGTCGTGGAGCCCCCCTTGGGGATTTTCGCGAAGCTCCGAAGGCGGATTCTAGAAGCAAGAGCAGATAAGGTTTCGAAACGTGCGAATATCCTCCGGAAAGCTAACGGAACCCTACAAAAATAGCGTGAACTCTTCGAATACATGGAACCCCGTACGATCAAGTATATTTTCCATCCACATATAAAAAGTAGAAAAAGTAAGGCTTGAAGCGCGAACCAAATCTCTCTTGCTGAAACAGAAAAAGCAGGACCGAACGTTCTTTCACCCATCGCAACAGTTTCTTAAGCTCCAATGAATCTCCCGACGATTCTCCAAAGGTCCGATCCGTCATTTAAAAGCCGGGGCAAGGAGCGAAATATGAAATGGTGCAGCGTCGCCGATAAAAGGAAGTCACTTCCTCCGCTTCTTCGCATCGCCAATCTGTTCGAGCTCCACGCTAAGCGCGTTAATCGCCGAACTTGAGCGTGAAGAGGTCGCCCCCGTTTCGGGAATGCCTTTAGGCGACACCGGCCTGCGTTTAACTCGCCTAAACCCTGTGTAATTTGTCCCCACGGTCCCCTACGATCTCGATCTCCGCGAAGAGACCATCGCCGAGGAGGTTGTGCGCGTTGACGCTGTTCTACCATCGCAGACTTCGGACGCACGGCGACTGAACTCGTATTTCCAATAGTCCTCGACACTGTAATCTATCGACTGTCCTGCCTATACTCTCCCAAGTTCGCGGTAGCACTTAATAGAATAATTTGGTTCCGTAGGTTCCGTACCCCGTGCGTCCGAATTCGTACGACTTCCGCCTATTCTTCGTAATTCTACTTCTTCCAGGAAGCATCTTCTTGTCTTCGGTTACTATTTTAATGTCTCGAGGATTTCGTATCCGTTGCTGTTCTTCTCTATCCGGGTCGACGACGACGGTTGGTTGTTTTTCATTCGGTTGTTGGTAATGTGGAGCTCGTTACTCGTTCGTCACGGACAGTGCGAGTACTCCGCGACTCGACACGCAATTTCGTTAATAATGGGGGGTCGCTACAAGCTTACTGGTCTAGCTGAAGCTGTCCGGAGATGTTACTTCCCGTTACTGATTGCCTGGAACCTCGGCAGATAGAGACCGAACTTTGTTTCAATGCCTGTGAAGATCGGCAGAGCAATCTGGTAGCCCCCTATGTGATCCGGATTCGTCGAGCGGATCTCCTCCGCCACGCCCGTTGCGGGCACCTTTTGCTCCGACCCGGTTGGCCGCCTGGAAACAACGTTACGTCATGCGCGTGTCGAGAAACGTAATATAAAATCCGCGCAATATTGTGCACTTACGATCCACCGAAGTCGACGACGAACAGCCTCTGCAGCAATTCATAGGTGAACAGGGTGACGCCAAACTGAGGCGAAGATCTAAACACTCGTGCTGCAAATATAGAAACACGATATGAATAAGTGGCATAGACGAAACGCCGATCAGAAACTCGCACACTGGTTCCACACTCTTTGTCGGAATAAACATTTGTTTTAAAAATTAAATATGAACGGGCACACCATCGGAGCATTCCGGAAAAATCAGAAAAACCTCCGTCCTAAGACTAGAATCGACGGCGATCGTGATTAGTATCAGAAATCAGCAAACGATGGGTAAAAGAACGATGAGAGAGAGAGAGAGAGAGAGAGAGAGAGAGAGAGAGAGAGAGAGAGCGAGCGAACTGTGCAAATGAATAAACGGTGTCCCTCGACGATAACACCTGTGTACACCTGGATGTAGTATACGTATACAAAAACGATGAACCTAGTTAGAAGACGGAAGGTTACGACAACGAAATGGCCGAGCGATGTGACGAGAGTGGTCGTGAATGGAAACTGAAACAGTAACTCACGATAACTGGCAGGCAGAGAGATAGAGATGTACTCACTTAGAAGTAAGTCGCCAGGTCATATTGGGGAGGAATAGAATGGTCGATGGATACGACAGGGTTGGCCACCCCGCGCATGCAATCGACCAAATCAAATGTGTATTACTAAATTTCTCAATGCACAACGTAAAGTAAATCTCATGGCCGCGTATAGAATTCTAGCATCGCACCCGAGATCAGTGTAAACGCAATAATGGAATTAAAAAAATCGCTATACCTGTCGCGCCTTTCCAGAACGCCCTGGCCCCCTCCTCCTTGTACACCTTCTTTGCGCAGTCCAGCAGCCCGCTGTACGTCGTCTGTCCCTGTCTAGCCACCACCTGAACACCGAACGAAACGCGTTACCACTTCCCACTTGCAACGACAAAGAGCCGAACGCATTTCGCTCTGCGAACGACCCGATTGAACAACAACGTCCGTACGCGTCTACGTCCGGCGAGCGAATGCGTGCAAACGCAATCAAGAGTTCGATTCGACGCGACCTCCATCGTGCTACCGACAGCGTTCGACTGAACGGTTCGATCGCAGAATCGAGGGTTCGGCTAAATGTACAACGATGATATGAAACGCGACCGCGTTTCGCGTTGCCTCAGGGGAAGATTTCTCGACAGATTCGTGTAAAATAAAGTGGCACCTGTAATCTGGTTTTTATAACGTCCGCTGGCGTGACCAACGCCGCCGCGGGAACACCGGCGATCGCCCCGGACACCAGAAGCGACAGAGGAGTGTTGTAGCCTCCTTCGTCGGCTAAACGGGCCTTCGTGTGGGCGTACATTGGGAAATAAATCGCGCTGAACGGAACGTCCCTCAGCAGACAGGCCCTGGCGCCCTGCGGAATGTAAATTGTGAAAGCGGAACAAAGAGAATTCGAAGGAAAGATGTGCGATGACCGAATACCCACTTTGTACAAACCGAACAGGCCCAATTCCTTCACGACGGTCCACGCCCTGACCTTCGATCCGCCCGCTATCTCTCCGGCCACCTGCAACCGAATCTTCACTATCTCCAAGGGATTCGTGAATATCACCTGCGACCCTCCAGCCTGAAAGAAGCAAGGAGATTTTCTCGGCGCCGTTCAAATCGCGAGAGGCGATCGCTGCCATTGTCGCGACGGACAACGGTCGAGGATGTTCACGGATGACTTACGCAGGCGCCCGACATTATTTCCCCGTAGAGGGGCAAATTGCCGTTCTTATCCATGAACTTATCTCTGACGAAGTCGTTTACGGTCAGCTTGATAGCCTTCTCGGGCGCGACGCCCATCAACTGCGGTATCAGGCCCCTGTAGAGGCCGAAGAAGCCCTCGTGCCGGATAACCTGTCAAACGCAGGACACCAACTTCATAATTAACAATGCAGGCAGTGTATCGCGGCGAGACTTTTCGATTCCAACCTTTTTGCAACAGTCAAAGCTGTTTCTGTACATCAGCTCGCCGACCAAGGAACCGGCCCTCTGGTTCTGCATCCTCGTCTTCACCAGGTCGATGGGGTACACGGCGGTGGCTCCCACGGCTAGAGAAAACATTCTTTGTCTAGTCTTTACACCCCTAACACCGCTAACGTCTGTCTGCGCCGCCCTCCCGAATGGAGTTGGCGTTTCAAAGCGAGCAAATCATTCCCCGACGGTGTTTCATTTTATTTTATTCAACTCTCGGGGATTCTGGGAATCTCTTCGCGGCTGTAAAAGGGTGGGCAATTGAATTAGGACGATATGGAAACGTACCTCCTCCGATGGACCCTAAAACGAACCGGTAACCGCTCTCGAGTATCTGCACGACCACTCCGCGCTCGTCGGGGCTCTGAAACAAAGGAACTGATACTTCAACAACGCAGCTGATGATGTCTGAATTAGCGTAGATTGTTCCCAATGGCACACCCGGTGCGATCGGGCCGGAGACGAACGATCTCCATGCCACCAAACTTACCGACACCGCCTTGATCTCGGCCAGGCGTTTCGTGATCTGCTTGAAATACTGCTCGGGTGTAATAGCCACGAGATCATTGTATACAATTTTCCTGAAACCCGAGAAAATGCGTGCTCAATGCGTTGATCCGTAACTGCGACGGGGATAAAGCATTTGAAGAATAAAAAAAAGGTTGTCGGGAGGGTGTAGGAAAGAGTTTGTCGGTGTCCCTTTGCCGAGGAAGGTTCCAAGAAAAATATATAAAATAATGAGGCGTCTCTGTGGGGGGGGTGGTCGTTAAGCAAAGAGCATCGATGTCACTGCTCGCAAGTGTTACTAAAAATATGCCCTGCCAATAAGAGGGAGGGCCCTCGAAGGTGTCGTTAGCGGCCACGCGGTGTGCAAATGTTTGCGGACACCGTCGTCCATCGGATCGACGCCGCAAGTAAAGCGTGCATGACAACGTGTGCATTAACGATTCGCGTACGCGCGGATATATTGGCAAAAGGAATGGGAATTGTCGCTCTAAGAGAAGAAACAGAAACAAGAAAATGAAACGTGGAGTTTAGAAAGGGATGACACGTCTCGGCTGGAAAGAAAGATCCTTTTAAGTTAATCGCTTTACGTGCTTCAAGAGGAATTCCCGTTGCTTTCGCGCGACACCAGCATTATGCATTATAACAAATTTATAGCACGTGATTAGTCTTGTAATACAAAGACGCACCCAAGCCGCGGATCTGCCTCGTCGTCTTCCGTAGACCTGATCCAGGCAGCGTAAACACGTAAATAGACACATTCAATCATGGAACAACGATAATTGGCATTTACTGAAGATCGGGGAATTCGTTCGCATTGCTTTCTTTTCTTTTTTTTTTTTTTTTTCGTCGCGCCCGGCCCAAGCGTGGAAGAATCGTCGTTCCACGCGGCCGTTCTCGCATCGATCGGTATCGCCTAGAAGGAATGGAGTCGCCCACGGGATCGGTGACACTCACCCCGTCTGATGCTGCAGATCGCACAGCTGATACAGAATGTCCACCTCCAGCGGCGTGATCTGCGACATCATCTGCGCGGAATGAAGGAACCTCTCTGAAGCAATAAAGAAACGCAATGAGCCATTTACCCACAGTTTCGTTCCACGATACTTAACGCTTACGTTGGCAACCGTAACACTTATACGTTACGGGGCAAAAGGGTAACCCCAGCTTTGCTTTAATCAAATATCGCGAAAACCACTCCAGTTATCTTGGTTGTTTCATCAATTTCGACGTCGAACCCGCGTTTTGCGAGAACAAATTTGTGCAGAACATGTTACATGACAGAGCTTCGTGACTTGTTCGCCATTTTGGTTGCCAGCATAAGGGTCAAGGGGATATAAAGGGCGTGTAACAAGCACCTTTCGTGACCTCCTCGTATCTGTGGCCGCTCGTCGCGTTCAGATAAATACGTTTGATGAGCTCCATGTTGTTCAACAGGGAATTGAACGCCATGAAATACGGAAAGCTCACTTTCCGTCCGTCCTGCCCGGTGCTGGCCGCCTGCGATCGACGTTGTTAATCGTTTATACCGTACTTCGGCCCTCGTGCCTCAAAAATTAATTAACAGAAACGTTCAGCTCCGTCCATGTACTCACGGCGACCAAGTTGTCCCTCACGTCCTTCGTCAGCAGATGTATCTTGATGCTGAGCATGATGTCCTGAAAGTCCAACGCCGATATGAAACCCTGGCCGTCCTTGTCGAACTTCTTGAACGCCTCCGTCGCGTACTCTTCGTGGAAATCCTGCGTGCAACAACACAAGGAGCGTGACCAAACCGTGGGGCGGATAGAAATTCCTGCAACGACGAACTTACGTGCAAGAACTGACTGAACTCCGCGTAGCTGATCAAACGTTTCTTGTCCTTCCCGAAGTAGAGCTTAATGAAGCTGCTGTCCATGTTGAACGGCATCCTCTGGTGGAGCTCCGTCTTCCGCATCACCTCAGTGAACTCGTCTGCGAAAAACGACGCACGTCAATTTGTTAGAACGCGGCGCGTATCGTCGCGCGATTGATACCCACCAAACGCAACCATTCCATTTCCGTTAGTGTCGAACAGCTGGAAGGCCGTCTTGTAAAGGGCGTCCGGCACGCAGAGCAGCCCCTCGAACGCTTGGAACTCGGAGAAGGATATGAGTCTGGAAGAGATAATCGAGTTGAAGTAAAATAAATGTCTGGCAAAGAAATGATTGACGATGAAAGTGTCTTCGATACTGTACCCATCTTTGCTGGTGTCGACGATGCCGGCGAGCAAATCGACGGAATCCGGATTGTAATCTGGATTGGTGTAGAGCCCGAGGTAGATCCGGACGAAGTCGGACGGGGTCATGAACCTCTCGCCATTCTTCTCTTGCGACGCGTACTGGAATCACCGTGAACGTTTACATTACCACGTGGACCGACAGATCGGGCAATTTATGTCCTATCTGGCTGACGTAACTGAGCCAGGCACGGCTGTTATCGAAACCACCGGCCCGCTTACCTGATTGAATATTTCATGGAGGCGTTCTGTGTTCGCACGCTTCAGATATCCGGAACCCTGGAAACGAAAGAGAAGAAATGAAGAAACCGTCTGAGAAAAAGCATAGAGTTAGTTTGGCAGAAAAAATGATACAGGTGTTCGGAAGGGAAACGATTTAAAACAGTCGGGCGTGTACCAGGAGTGGCGGTCCAGTTATCGATACTCGCAATTGTCGAACGGTGAAAGAAACTTACGGCGACGATTGAGAGATTACGACAAAACTGCGTCATTCAATCACGAGTGTAGATTATTACATATATATATATGTGTGTGTGTACATCGATTTTTAATTACGACTGTGAACCGCGGGGTTATCGGAGATAGGATTTATCGCAGAGCGATACAGAAAGGTTGCATTCGCGTGCACGAGTTGCGTAAATCGTAGACGCGAATAGCCAACGATAAGCGATCGTAAGAATCGCTGTGCGCCGCCCGCTAAATTCCGTTTGGGAATAAATTCGACGCGACTAAAGTACGCCAAACGAAAGCGGTTCCGCCGTTGCATCGGCCAGGCCAGTCGCATAGTTCAAAGTTCAAAGGCGAAGCCTGAACTTCAACGCCCCCGACTTGAAACGGGATCGCGAGCCCCCCGCGCAATGCAATAATTCCGCCGTGGCCGTGCAACGCTGGTCGCATCGAAGACGCGCATCGTCCAGATTAATTGGAATACGCCCTAGAGAGCTCGCCTGAGGTGTCCAGCGAAAGTGATTCAGCGAGAACACGCTGCGCGGCGGTGCGTCGCGAAACAAGTGTCCGCGAGCCGTTGCAGGTTTCCTTCGTTTCGTATAATAGAGACGTACGTAAATA
Source organism: Nomada fucata (assembly GCA_948146005.1). Lineage (NCBI taxonomy): Eukaryota > Metazoa > Arthropoda > Insecta > Hymenoptera > Apidae > Nomada > Nomada fucata. The sequence goes on along the minus strand of OX411277.1, from coordinate 31,619,014 downwards.
TAGGTCTAATCAAGGATCGCACGCCACGTGTCGGTCGCGCGTCTATTATATTCGCGTTTTCATGGTCACGCGTGGCGCTCGAGAACTTGACGCGGATAATAATGCGCCGAATGATATAATACAGTTGGCCGGCGTGCCAGTTCCGCAAAGACGATAACCCGTCGCCGCTGGCCGAAAGAAGAACGGCCGCGGAAAATAAGTCGAGGCTCCTGCGTCGTCCTGGGACGACCGACACGGCCCACGGCGATCGAGGACCACGAGATACTTATGGCGCGTCACGCGCCGCTTTCACCGCGGTGGACCGCGGCTGAAGGCGCGTCCGCACGCGCCTGACGTACCATGGCTAAGGCCTTCGAATTCCTGTGTCAGTTGTTCCGGCGAGCAAAAAGTTGGCCACTCTTCACGTGCTCCGCGAAATCGTCATGCTCGCGTCGGAGAGAATCGGCCCGCACTTTTTCTCGATTCGTCCACCCTGCGAAACTGTGCACCGGACGCACGTGCTGGAAACGAACTGCAGCGCGACGACGAGCGAAGGACACGTCGGCACGGCGCGAATGCCACAACGATACTGATTCGGCTCGCTTCCACGAAAAGAGAACGTTGCCACGATCCCCTCCACTGCGGCCGCCTTAAAACACTCGCCACCTTTTTCCACTGCTTTCTCGGGCGGTGACCAGAGCGTACAGCTTGTACTTTGAACATCGACACCGAGAGAGTCGCCGTTCGATTATCAGAATTCCCACGGGCGTCCAAGTCCGACGTGCAACGAGAACTCCTATTCCCCTCCCTATCTCGCTCTTCCAGGCGTTGCCCAGCGAACGCGTTTCCCTCGGCATTTTCCCGTTCCCTACGATTTCGTCGTTCGTCTCGCGCGAGACAAGTACGCCCGTGGAACGCTGCCGGCGATTGTCTCGATCACTGTCAAGAGCAGGTATTTTTGCGTGCACGCGGTCGCACGTGCCTCGGCCGACCTGAGACGGCTTCCTGTGCACGACCCGCTCTCGTTTTGCAACGCCACGTGTTACGTAAATATTTCCCGAGCTGTTTCTCGGCCGCGACAGCGCTAAAAAACCGCGCTAATTACGCCCCATTCGATACCCCGCAGTATCGCAAGCATCGTAACCCATCTAACTAGTTAATATCGTTAGAACGAGCTGTCCTTAGACGGACGTTGTTGTTCGTTCGATTCAGCTCGACGGAAAAAACGAATCGGAGGCTGCGTATCGCGGCCAGATAGGCGTTCAATCAATACACAGATTACAGACAGCGACACGACGACTCTCGGAGGATTTCCTGCGGCGTTCCACGCGTAACTTCTGTGCAGCCTACGGACGCACGTGTCGCGCGCGGAACTATACGCCACCGGTGGGTAGAGGGGATCGATTTGTAAATACCTGCATCCCAATCGAATGCAATCATACGAGCGATAACTGCCGTCTTCCCCCCCACCCCTCGAATTCAAACACGCGAGGACCGTGCCACGAAACTCGACCGACAATCGTCCGAATGAACCTCGGAGCAATTACGCTTCTTAATGTCAAGGTGGGTCTCGCTCCAGTGCCTCGGTGAACAAGAGTCAAGGCCGACGTAGCGTTAACGTCGCCCAGAATATCGCTACGGTCAATTCGCTCGCGGCGACCGCGACAATAATTCCTCGCCACCGTTCGCATCATCTCTTCCTCCATCGCTCCGTAGCGATTCCACCGGTCGCAGCGACCGGGACATCCCTCGAGTCCCGGATTCCTCCTCGCGGATCGTTCCCGTTTCACGCGTCGCAGAACGATTCGAAAGGGCGACGGAAGCGGCGGAGGGGGGGGGGGAGACATGGGATGCAACAGGTGCGCCTCGACGGGGTAAGGGCCAATTACGTGCACGTGTACGCGGCGCGCACCGACAACGGAAACGAAAATAACGAAGCACGCGTCACTCGACGAGGATCGACCCCACTTGGAAGGTATCTAATGCGTTTACGGGAATTCCAGGCCGATATCGGCCGCCGTCAATGAATTGATCACGCGGATGATCCCCGCGACAACAGGATCGCAATTTTTTACGTAACCAACCGACCAGCACGATCGCCGCGCGCGTCGTCGGCAAACGACCGCGCGTTTAAAACGGGAAGCCCGACGGTAACTCGTAGGCGCGTTCCGCGATGCATGCGGGCATTAAACACCGAGGGCCGGATTCCTCGGGGCCGGCGATCAATAGAACGCTGTCAGCCTCGCGATAACGCGCGCCGGATATCAGGTGTCGTCGCGTCGGACGCCGACGGCTGAACGACAGTTTCGAGGAGGAATCGGCCGCGTTCCGTGGTAACCGCTTCGACTGCGACGCGCTGCGCGAATCGAACCGAACCGAACCGTTCTTCCTGGATCTATAATTGGCCCCGCGGGCGAAACAACCAGACGTTTCCGATTAAGCGCTCGGCTACCGAACTTCGGCTGACCTCCTCGTAATCCCCGTTGCTGTTCTCGTGCATTCTCCCTTCCTCATCCGGTCCGCCGGTCCAGGAAGATGGGAAGGAACGTCCACGGCCCGCGGCTCACTGAGTCACGTACTCTATCCGCGCGCGCAGAAATTAGTACACCTGTGGGTCCCGCGATCACATGACTACGGACACGGACGCGTGCAGTCGGTTCGCCGCCTCTCCAGAGAAGCTGCCTCGAGGACGATCCAGACGTGACTGGCTCGTCGGCTCGCGGCCAACCTCGCGACGCAACTGGTGCAGGTTCCACGGACAGCAGGGAGGTGGACACAGGGGTCCCCGACCCTCTCGCGGGGAAAACTGCTACAGGAAAGCGCGATTAGATCGCAGCCTCTCTCTCTCTCTATCTCGCGCGCGGACCTGCCGGACCGATCGAAAACAACCGATCTGAAAATTCAACCGCTACGCGTTCCAGCATCGATTCGTTCGCGGGCAGACGTTTCGCGTATGTATTGTATTTGGAAGCTCGTCGGACGAGCGCAAACCTGTGACGGAATCCGAATTCCTCGCGCGAACGACCCGATTCCGCGACCAGTTGGAAATCTCGCGGTTCGACCTGGATTCAACGGTGCCGCTAAGGCAAACCGGGGGAGCGAGATAAACTTGAGCGGGGACTCGCGTGTGATCGTGCGATCGAGAAGCGGAGAAATAATTGAGAAAGAAAACAACGTCGAACGCAGGACGAATGTCGAACGTTGTTTCGCCTGTTAAAAGTTTCAGCGTTTTCGGCTCGACGATTTATCGCTTTTTTCCACGCGTCCGCGTGTAATCGCACCAAAGGTCGCGCCCCCGGTCCAAGCGCTTTCCCAGGAGGGACGACCGATGAAATTGGGGCAGAAATCGAAGATGAAGCGGCGGCTTTGGGCGCGTGTCCAAAGTAATAATACATGCGCGGCCGTACGTCACGCTTGGGAGAGAGCGAGAAAGTAAACATATATATTTACGCCGGCGTAAATCTAGCGCCCTACATTTATTTCAGCGTTTCCTACGTCGTCGCGATTCGTTTTTTTCCTCCGCGAGTGAGCGGCGGGTCTATCGATCGTAGTCCGTGCGAGCCCACCGAGGCGTTCCTCTCGAGCGTTGAATCGCGCGCCGATTTTCTCGTCAATTTTAATCGTCACGCCGACGCGGCAGTGGCGCGAGAAAGAAATAGAAAAAGGAAGGAAGCGAAACGGTTCGCGTAGGGGGGTCGCGACGGAACAGCATTTGCGCAACGCCGCTCGCAACAAATTTATGCGGAGCTCGGAATTAGCGCGGCCCGAAAATCTCGACTCGCGGTATATTTTCGGTGCGCGGACCGCTCCACTAAAATCTGCTTTGGGGCCGCGAGTTTTCAAAGCGGTGTTGGCCCGCGGCGAACGGCGAACGCGTCGAAGCTCGAAACGGAAGAAAAAAAAGAAACGCGTCGCGGACACCGGCGGAATAGTTTCGGGCGTTCAACTTGGTAACGAAGTTCGAAGTGCGTAAAGACGGTGTTTACCGTCGTCGCGGTTCGAGGAAAGTCTACGGCGACGTCGATGGTGAACGATGGAAGAAATTGGTCGGCGATAAGAGCGAAACGCACTAAGGTCGTTACGTATCCTGCCTTATCAGCTCGTATCGCCGGTTCTAGCAACTAAGTAGGCACGAAAAGCGCGCAGTCACTTCTCGGTCGTAATTTAAAAACGACCCTTATCGTTCGGGCCGCAAATAATTCTTATCGCGACGTTCAGCTTCGTTATGTAATCCTGGGAGGGGGGAATACCGATCGAAGGGCGGCCGGTGCATCGATCGGCGATAATCGACGTTAATCGTCGATCCAGTTACAGCGGGGCCCGAGGAAGATGCAAACCGATACAGCTGTGTCACCAGGAAAGAATCCGATCGAATTCGTCGACTGGCAGACCCGCGCCGTTCCATCTTATCCGGCGATAGATCGCGACTCGCGCGGAGAGACAACGAACGCGTCGACGTAACGTGCGGTCGAACACGGGCTTTCGGAACGCGACGATTCCAATTCGAGGTTCGAGCGAGCTACGTCGGTCGACGCACGCGATTGGATGTTCACGGAGCGACCGCGAAACAGCTTCCACGTAATCGTAATCGCGCGGCGGCGGCGACGATAAATCGTATCAATGTTTGCCGAACTTAATCGGCCGTCGAAAGGCCGCCGCGCGATGCATCGATACGAAACGGCGAGCCGTTTGACGGAGCGATGTTTTGCAACGACCGGCCGCGAAGCGTTGCTTCGCGGGCAGCGAGCCGGTTTCAGAAGGAAAAACGACAACGAAGGTCGGGATTTAAATCGCCTCGCGAGGTAATACGCCTTCAGCCCTACCTGGCCGACTTTTTAGAGATTCGAGCTTAATGTTCCCGCGGTTGCCCGCGGGAACTATGCAACGTGTCGTTTCTCTTTCGCCCTCGACGAGAGCGAAACCGGAACGAAGAAAGACGAGCAACGCCCGGGACAACTGCTAATGACAGAGTTACGCGGCGCGGCTAAAAACGCCGATACGTCCAGAGGTTGTCCTTGTCGCCCCTTTAAACGAAAAAAAGGGAGAAAGGAAGCTTCGACGGTGGGGCAGAGAGGGGAGGGAGGGGGGGGGAGCGAACGAATACGATTCGAAATGGCAAACAGCAGCGAGCGTAACGCGAGAACGCTCTGCGAAAAAAAATAAACCGGCCGAGAAGCGAGGCTAGTTATCGCGATACATACATACATTTCGCTTTCGGCGTTACACGCAAGTTAATTTTTCTTGTTTTCCGCTGCGACAGATTGCTTCTGTTTTTTATTTTCACAGAGAGGCCACGGATAAGAGCGGCTTCCAAAATATTTGTCGGCGAAACGTTTATCTCCGTAGGTCGGTCCTGGGCGGCGATTAAACGCATCCCCGTGACTCCGAACCTGAGAACTGAGCCTGTCGAAACTGTTGAACTCGATTCGTGACGGAATTTGGGCCGCCTGGGTCACCGATAATGTTCACCGCGATAAACTAGAGACGAAGTGAAACAACACGCGTAGAATAATCAAAGCTGTCCGGGAGGGGAAAAAGATGCGCTTTTCACCAACGATAAGCAGTATTATCTTACTCGAGGTTAGCGCGGCTGGCGGTGCGTTTCCATTTGCGGATTCATTGAATAATAGGGGCGTTCAATTTCACAGGCCCCGCAGCCCCATGCCGCGGGGCTAATAAAACCGTCGGGAAAATATTGAAAGGATAATTTAACTTGAAAATCGTGCCCCATCGAATCGTGCGAATAGTATCGAAACTCGACGCGTCGCAATTATATCGACGCGTCGATGCCCGCGTGCTTCACACCGCGACGTGCAAATGTGCAAGGAGAACCCTCGAGGACTTCCCGATTTTCCCCCATGGAACTTTGAAACCAGCGATAGCGCTTCTAATGTCCTACTTTAGTCATATCTGACAGGCGCACCTACGTCGAAATTAATATTCGCTGGCTACGCGTCGCGCGACATTCTTAACATTCTTTCGGGTAAACGATCCCGTGGCATCGTTGCACGAGCAATCCGTCCTCCGTGATAAGCTATAAGACAGGATGTTACAATCATCGTCATCCGGTAACGTCACGTGCGACGCGTGGCTGCGGGCGCGGCGCATCTATGCGTTTTGGAAGAAAAGAGACGCGCGTTAAAACGCAAGGGGAACGACGAATAGTACGGGGTAAGGGTATCGAGATCGAGAGTGAAGGGTCGCGGCTGAAAAGTCCCGGTGACCTCGAAAGCGGGACGGCCCCGCAGCCGGAGACTCCAGGATCGATATCCGCACCGCCATTCGTGGACACGTCCAACTCGTTGCAGATGTCACTCGGCCAGTACCGTTTACGTCTCTACGAACAGGGCTCGAGGAGAGCCGAGCCGCCCGGTCACGAAACGTTCGCTCGAGGCGTGAAAACAAACACGAGCGTGACAAAAAAAAAAAAAAAAAGAAAAAATGTAACGTGATTATCGGAGCGGCTAACACCTCGAGCGACACGGTCGTGATCGTTACGTGTACTTGCGACGTATTGCGGTAACGGCGTGCCGTGTAACCGGGGTGAAAAGATCGGCAAAACTTACCCACCTCTTCGCAGGACGCTCGAACGAGAAGCGAGTCCATCAACATTCCCAGGAGGAAGTTTTACCTCGATCGTCCTTGCAGTGGGTCGTGGCGAATCGGAAACCAAGGATACTCCCGAGAAGGCAAGGCGGCTTCCAACTTCGCTGTTCGACAATTCGGAAAAATTGACGCTCACGACGCACGGTCACACACTGTGTCACAAACCACAGCTCGTAGCTTCTTCGCCGTGGGGATATCGTGAAAAATCGCAGACCGCTGGTGCGAAAATGTTCACCTGCTCTTTGAAAACACTTTACGCGAAATCGAAGCTGCCATACTACTGCGCGTCTACTGTGCAACTGGAGCCATCCTACGGAGAACGGCGACACTATCTGGTCGCAAGTGGCGACGCTGGCTGTGCAGAATCGGGCGCCGCTCTTTGAATTCCATGCGCTCTTATCGATCGCGCTCTGCACCGAGGAATACAGTTATTTGTTATTTGCAACAGTTGTTTCGAATAAGGTTCGATTGGAAATTTTTGGAAACTATGAGCGCGGTAAAGTTACGAACGAACCGCTGATCTGCAGCCGCTGGAAAAATGAATGTTTAAATACGCAGTATATTAGACTCGTTGATAGCGGCACCTCAAGTAGAAGTGCACGAAAGTAATAATAAACGTGATACGGGAAAGCAACGATTCCTCTAGAGTTCCATAGCAAACGTGAGTATCCGATTTGAATATGCGTAAGCACGCTTACGACACTACTGTATACGATACGAAGAGTTTCTACGTGGTACGAATAATAATTTAATCGAGACGTATAACTAGTGTTTGTATAATTCTACTTACTGACTTAAGAAATTGTTACCTGTCAACCAGCTCCTTTGACACTTCGCCATTGCTTGGCGCCATTATACTTCTGCGCATTCCCGCCTGTCAGTGTCGCGTTCCTGCTAATTTTGAATTGATTCTCGAAGTAAACGAAAGACACGCAATGGAACAGAATTCGAATGATGCAATAATATTGCTAGAAACTGTAGAATATATAGCAAAATAGCGGGATTCAGAGCTGAAATACGTATATGCATACTTGAGTCGATTTGAAAATGCACGCCACGTGGTGTCATTCCGCTCACTGCAAAATATTCAAACTAATATTTGCCCCGCCTTAACCTTATTTAAATTACAATTCCTATCATTGTGAGGGATCAGGTAGTTTTCTACAATCTTTTGACACAGACACCGGCGAAATATAAGAATTTATGTACCTCGGCTGTGGAAAATGCTTTCCTGCTTCCCACCACGTATTCGCACAATTCCACGACCCCTGTCCGCAACCCTACTTCGGCAAATAATAGTGCTTCAACTGATCGCTGTCCATGAACAGAGGACGTTCAGATCAGTGTCGGATTTCTGAGTCGGTATAGCAGCCGCGTTGGGTCACGAAAGTTCATTAGGTGATTAGTCTATTCATATATCTCGTCTGTGCCCGTATGTCGGCGGCCCTATATAAATCTCGGGGAGTGGGGCAACGGAAAGGAAATGAAAATGGTTTTCGAAACAAAGAACGAAAGGGAAAATTCTCGTAACCATCGCCGTTTGCAGTTGCAATGAAACATGCAATTATCATCAATTTCTCGTAATCCTCTGCAAGTCGATAATGCAGTTGACCGACGAAATTTCGTTTCTGGCCATTTAGCACCACCAGACGATAACCTGAAGAACTAAGTTTGCAACCGGTTCCCGACCGAGACTTTCGTAACCTATGGAAGCAGAAGTCTACGTTAGGAAAGTATTGGGTATTCCTCATTCAAGTGAATCAGTGAAAGAAAGAGTTGAAATTCCGAAATGGACGACGACAGCGATCAGGAACGTTTAATGGAGGACGATTACTACACGTTCCTGAATATCCCACGAAATGTAAGTCACCAGGATTTTCAATCGTGGATTCGCCTGCCCCGTCCGGTTTAGCCTAGAGATCAATTTTCACACCTCCACGTGACATGTATCTCCTCGATGTCTGACGTAATCCGGCCCCTCGCGACAATACAACAAAAACTTATTTCCGAAAAACAAATTTGAATGCAACGCCATTTCCTTCTACCCTGTTATTTTATTCCTTGATTGTAGTAACCTCACATCCGAACGTTTGCCTTTCTCTTATGTTTCCATTCGTTTCCACGAAATATCGGACCTCACGGACGAAATGTTAACAAGCCGTCCGTCGCTAGAAATGAACAGTGCTCGCAGTTCTGTGAATCACCGTGTATTTAATTCTAGGCAACCCAAGAGGAGATCAGCTACGCTTATCGTAGGCAAAGCAAACTTTATCACCCTGACAAACATGTGGATCCCGTTTTCAAGAAAGAGGCGGAAGTTCTGTTCAATCGTACCAAGGCGGCGTACAAAGGTTTGTGTTCGGATATAGGCGAAGAGAGGCATTTCAATATCTCTGACGCTAATAATAATGTCTCGTTTATGCCACAGTTTTAAGCAATCCGCATCATCGGGCTATTTATGATTCTGTGGGTGTCAGAGGATTGCAAACGGAGGGTTGGGAGATTGTTGAACGGACGAAAACGCCACAAGAAATTAGAGACGAGTATGAGTACCTTGCGAAGGAAGCGGAGGAGAGGAAGTTACTCAGGCTTACCAATCCGACCACGAGTGTCACAATGAATATCAATGCCACAGATCTTTTTAATAAATACGACAAAGACTATGAAGATAGGTAATACCCTGTCTCTATGTAACATTAGGTGTATCCGCTACAAAGTATATTGTATTTTAAAATATAGCAGGGACATACTTTCATGCATAGAAGTCAGTGGAATGTCGTTCACACAGTCCATTGAGGCGCCGCTTACCTTACAAGATATTGTAACAATGTACGGTCAGCTGGGTACTAGGAACGGTATAGGTTCCGGTTCGATAAATATCGCGGCGAAACGATTGCTCTCGTCGAAGGGCTGGGTAGAACTCGACGTCGGGGCCGGAAACGGCCCGACGATATCCTTAAAGGGTTTCCGATTACTTCCCTATAAGCTGATGTTCAACGGAGCTACGATACTGGAATTCACTCCGGTTGAAATCAAGGCTACTCTTATAGGCAGTACGTTCCCTTACTTTCCGCGTCTACACAAATACAAATGTTCGCGTACAATATTTCATTGTTCAATATTGTTTTGCAGCACTCACAATGCAATTAGACACGCATACGGTGGGACAGCTTACGTACAACGCGGGACCAGAAAGTTCCATGAGCACCGCAATCGTTAGAAATACACCCAGGACTCACACGTCGTTTTCGATACACCTCGGTGTTCTTCGGTCGTTCGTTAGCTTTAATTACACCTATAAGATGCAGGAGAAAGACATGAAACTGCGAGGAAGCGTGAAGTTAGTATATACCAACAAATTTATTATTATATACGTACGGTTTTCTTGACTTTCGCCGCTTCCAAAATGCGACGGGGATAATATTTAACCATTTGCAGAGCTGGTACGTTCGGACTGATCGCGGAATACGGAGCTGAGAAAAAGATCTCGCGACACAGCAGAGTTTCTGCGACCGTGTCCGCTGGAGTGCCAACAGGTGTCACGTTAAAAATTAAACTAAGCCGATCCTTCCAAACATACGCTTTCCCGATTCACCTGAGCGACGAAGTTCTTCCAGCAACTATTTTCTACGCCACGGTAGTCCCCCTAATGACGTGGGTTGTTGTAAAAAAAATTGTGATAGACCCCATGGTAAGGAAACGGGAGGAACGAGAGAAAATGAAAGAGAAGGAGGTGAACAAAACTAGAATGGCGGAGAAACAGAAGGAGGCAGAGAGTGCTATAAAATTAATGAAAGCAACCGTAAGTCGAGTAAGAGCTACTGAGGAGTCGAAAAATGGTTTGATCATCACGAAAGCCCTCTACGGAAGGTTCGTGTATCCTCAACAGGACTCGTATAACTCTGAGCAACAGCCCATGCGTAGGGACGAGCTGATAGATGTGACCATTCCCTTGCAGTGCTTAGTAAAGGATTCGAAATTAATTCTCTACGATGCGTCAAAGGTATTAAGATTGGTAAAATGGATAACATATTTGTTTCGAATTCAGTGGAATAACCATATATATTTTAATATTGCAGAGCGAACTGCCAGGATTCTATGATCCCAGTGTAGGGGAGGAGAAACAATTATTAATACAATACCTATTTCGTAACCACACACACGAATGTATAGTGACGGATAATGCACCAATTAGAATACCATTGCCATGTAAGGATTGCAAGCATTAATTTACCTATAATTCGTCGATACGTTTTACACGAAATATTAATTCATTTCAGGCCATAGAGTGACCACGACATGACGCAAACACCGCTATAAGGAAGGGAAATAATATCGTCGCCCTGTGCGATGATAGCCTGTAATTGCTTCATTGAGTTCTTTGATCGTTCTTAGATTAAACTTCCATAGATATCTTGTTGAAGAAATTGAGTGTTCGCCGATCATTTATAGTACATTGTATGATAATTTTTATCTCCTCCGAACGAGTCGTTCACGTAACCCTATCCCGCGCAGAGGGGAAAATAGATGAATTTCGATTGCCCCTTTACCTCGCAATTACTGCCCGTAAGAAGATAACATTAATATCGCCATCACGCAGGGTTACGATAAAATGACGATTGATTATCTGTCATGTAAAATATCAGGCCGAAAGAAGCTTGTTACGCCTTTGTACGAAAATAATAGAAATATTTTCCACGTTATCTTAAGCACACAAAGGGTAGTCATTTGGATGGGCAGATGCGTTTCTAATAGAGTTATATCCCTGCATCGTGATTCATTGGAAGTGCTGAATATTTTGCTCATTATCAATAAAAGATAAGTGTATATACAACCGTATACATGGATCATGTTCTAGAAACGATGTTCGTACGTTTCATTTACTAGAGACACATTAGCGGGGGGAAAGCTAATCGGTAAATTATTAAAAAAATACGGTGTTTTAGGAAAATATTTGAAACGAACGAATTTATTTACAACAGAATGTATATTATATTTTTACGTATTTAAATCTAAATCGATACTCTTCGGTGAGGAAATAATAGTCGGAATGGTAGACCAAACATTGGCCATCATTGCCATGTTTTTATTCTTGATGTCTATCTCTTCTAGCGGTGTCCACGATTGATCTTGTTCCAATCTGTAAGAACCCTTGTATATTTGGCCAGGTCCAGAACTACCCCACTCCTGTAAAATAAATCGATTAGACATATTGACGATCTTCTATAATACCCGAACGATGTAGAGCTATTAAGTGATTTACCTCCGGGCTAAGCATGGAGAAATAAAGCTGCCCAGTTTGCCTTTCGTACAGATGATAAATATGTCCGGGATGTTTCACAAAGTTGCAGGCGACGTGATGAAGCTTCATGTTCCAATCCGTCTCGATCAGAATATCTTCCGCCTGTTTCTTCAGAGACTTTATTTGCTCCACAATGATGTGCAGTTTGCTGCGGGCGTCAGCTTTTAGTACGCTGTCCGCCTTTTGTATTTCCGTAGCCAGTGCAACCAGATCCTGCTGAAGAGTTTTAGCTACGGCGGCCGGATCGTTCAGCTGTACGCCAAGCGGCTGAGTGTTCCGTTCCACAAGGGCTACTGTTTCAATTATAGAACAGTAATTCGAGCATTCTTTTAAACAATGAAATAAATATTTGTCAGCATTTCAAACTTATACCTTTAGTGGCTATATCCTCGGAGTTATCCATGTTATTATACACTCTTTTCATAAACGTGCTGTAGCGCAGCACACACACGGGCGCACACCAATTACTTTATTATTATACTGTAAAATTCAAAGAACACATAAACAACAGTCAACTGCTTACACACGCGTGAATGACCGGAAAGCTTTCTTGCGAAGTGTCGCATACAAATTATATCGAAAGAAAAGTCACGTGTGTAGACGTAAATATTCGTCTTAATCGAAATAACACATAGACGATACAGCCGTGACGTAACGCGCATGAAATCGCATCATGCTTTTGCACACAACTGTACGTACGCGCATAACGCACAGAATGCAATCAGCTGTTTCAATTTCTTCGAATATATACGGTATTAAAGCCTAGTTTACATGAACGCGATGGGCACTCGATTTCGATAAGGAGTTTCCCTTTACCAATTAATCGATCCCCGAAGAAAAATCTAATGCCAGAGCTGCACAACTGTGACAAGTTTACGAACCGTACATTCGTTGTCGCCCTTCCAAATGCGAAATTGAAACGCGAACGTCGTTGCATTTATGCGATAAATACACGGGACAGTGACACGACTGTCGGACGAAGATGGCGTTTGCGCAATTCGCGAGTTATCTGTGACGGTCAAAGGAGGGCCGTGTAAACAGAAATTAAACGATTTCGTGGTACCGCGCTTTAAACGATGCGCAAGGAAGATGATAGATGAGTCGATTGAAATTGGGACGGTATCATCCGATCTAATGAACGCGAGATTTCGACAGGTTTGATAGATAGAAGCGGTTCACTGTTGGCAATGAGATCCCTTTAGGTTTACAGTTAATGTTTATCGATCGTAAGATTATTTATGAAGACTGATAAATAATTTGCAATGGCGTATGCAACCGCGATAGAACAAGTTGTTAAACAGTTTTACGCGGAAGGGAATAAGGAGGTGCACTCATGGCTCCTCGGTGTTCAGGCCTCCCCCGAGGCCTGGACGTTCGTCTGGGAGCTTCTCGACCCATCAAAGGTGCATCAAGAATGCTGCACAGTGACAGTGTACCAATCACGATTCACCGGGGGTAATGATTTTCCTTTTCGTTTCAGTCAATGGAGGCTCAATTTTTTGCCGCCACCACGTTGCACGCAAAAATCTCCAAACAGTGGGACGAGGTGCCCAAAACCGAATATTCCACGCTGCAGGAACGTCTGATAAGTTTCATGAAACGACCAAACACACCGAAGATTGTTCTTTCGAAGCTTTGCCAAGCGGTAATGCTGTGCATCAATGTTTGCTGTATTCGAAACGAATACCGAAGCGTTGAACTGTTGTAATTTTTCTGATTTCAGTTAGCGGCATTCGTAGCGAATATCAGCGCGATTGCGGAGAAGGACGTTAAAGGGAAGAATGTTGTGGACGAGTTGATGAACACATTGTCGTACGATTCGCTTCCTATGTTGGAATTGTTGTTGCACACGCTTTCTGTGTTACCAGTTGAGGTAAAGTGTACACAGGTTTATAACTGAAACGTCGCGGCACTGGACTACCTAGATTAACGCTTGTTTATAATTCGTTCAGTTTGAAAGGAGGCAGGAAGTACGAAAAACTAAGTTCCATGAGTTAGCTAACGGTTGGTGCAAGACGGCCTGGCTTTTGCAGCAAGTTTTTTCTATGTGCAACCCAAACTCTCAGGACAGCGGCAATGAATTACATTTATTAGCGATGGAGTGCACGTTATCCTGGCTGAAAAGCGGGCAACTTCCCCTGGAGCCAATGGGACAGATATATCCTCATTTGCTAGCAGCTGCCGCGCATTACGCGCCGAGCAGGTACGTATATTTATGAGCCAACGCCCGTAACAGACATTCACGAAGATATTAACCGTTATCGCATTGTATTAAAGGGAAGCGATTGATGATGAAAGCGCAAGAGGTTGGGAAGTTGTCCAGGAATGTTTGAACATGATGGTGATTCATTCTGAGCTCAAAAAGAGGCCCCAAACTTTGTGGGAGTGGGCGCGTAGTTTGGTGGACATGGCGCGGCAATACAATGGGAAATATTTTTGCGAGATTCTCGCGGCCATCGGCGAAGCTCACAGCAGAATATTTCTGTACACCTTGGTCGATGATGGGAATGAATCACAAAAGTGGACGGTCGAAGGTTTGATCGAGTTACTTTTACAATGTTCCGAACAGAAGGGAAGGTATCCCATAGACGAAACTCGCAGTTGTATTCCGTTTGGATTTTGGTACTCCTTGCAGGACGATCTCTCTACCCTCGATCAGCCTTACGAGAATCGCGCTTTATTAGCCCTAAAGCCCGTTTACGCGAGACTGACCCAAGCCCTATTGGGAAAGTCGATGCTTCCGGCGTCCCCCGGGGAAGCAGGGGATGCGAACGAACGAGAAATGTTCAGGTGTTACCGACAAGATGTCGCGGATACGTTAGATTATTGTTACAGAGTATTAGGGCAGGATTTGCTAGTCCTCCTTGGACAGAGACTAAGTCAAACGCTGGACAGTTCAGAAAAATGGAGAGAAGTTGAGTCGACGTTGCACGCTTTCGAAGCATTGGCCGACAGTGTCGCTATAGAGGAATCCCACTACATTCCAGCTCTGATGGATTTGGTCCTCAGTCATATTCCCTACGATCTCTATCCCGAGGAGGTAAAAGGAATTCCCGGTATTGAAATGCTATGCGATACAGATATTGCAGTTTTTTATTTCAACACTCGTAGGTGCTGGCACGTGCATGTTCGACGGTGGGAAGGTACGCGGAATGGATCGGTGAACATCCAGATCCCTGGCTAGAAAGGGTGTTGAGGGTCGTGACTTTAAGCTTAACCAGGGGTTCTACGACCGCGCCCTTCGCCACTATGGCCCTCAAGGATCTGGCGCGAGAGTGCGAACAGCAGCTCTCGCCCTTCGCACCATCCATTCTCAGCATCATTGAGCAAGCCCTACCGAACGTGACACCAGGATGCGCGGAAGGTCTTCGAATGATGTACGCGGCCGGAAAATTGCTGAACACTCTGTCCTCGGCGAAAGAACAGTTAGAGCATTTGGACGCCACGTTGGGCATGTGCATAATAAAAATTCGCGAGCTGCTCGGACAGCCGTGGTTCAAGGCGCGGGGTGCGGTGATGAATCAATTGAAAATGGCCACAATGTTCTTCTCCACATTGGAAGGATCTATTGGAAAGGCTGTGCTGGATGGCCTGTTGCCCATATTCAACCAAATAGTTGCTCATCCTGAATGGGGCCAGGACAATCTCACCCTGGAAGAGATGTACATTTGCGCGCAGAAGTCTCTGACATCATTATTACATCCAGAGGAAGACGCCAGACCCCTGCTTCCTATTTTAGCGAATTCGTATAAAAATTGGCCACATCCCGCCGCCTTGGATCTCTTCCGACAGCTGGTGCTACTATTCGGACGAGATCCAAACAATGTTATAGGACCTGTTCTTGCCGAAATAAGTTCTGTCACATTGAGCGGCGTTAGGGCATGCAGATCTGTGAACGGAAACTTGTCTGAATGGGGCGAATTGATGGAGGCCTATCTTGGATTGTTAGCACAAATTTGCAAGAAAAATACCAGGATGCTGTTGCAGATACCCGATCAAATTCCAGAGATGTTACAATGCGGCAAGTTCGACTTTCTGTACACGCGATACTCTTTCTACCCCGTCCATCTTTACATAATTCGATTTGTTACAGGAATCGACTGTTTAATGCTGCCGGAAACCAGGACAGTCAAAGCTGCTGGAAACTTCCTCACTCATGCGATAATGCAGAGCCCGCATCTGCAAACATTTATCCAGCCAATAGGCCAGCAATTGGTTTCCGTAATATTGCAGTGTGTAGGTTCGTAAATAAATTAAGAAGCATGTTTATTTAAAATATCAGTTTTGATTTTATAATAATATATGTACATAACAATAGGAGGGGAAGTACCAAGGAATAACTTAGAACCTCATGCGGAAGTTCTAATAGCGTTGAACAAAACCTGTGTCGAATGGTCCGCACAGTGGCTTCGCGTAGCCTTTGAGAAGCATAGCGCCATGTTCACGATCTCAGAAGCTCAGAAGGAAACTTTTATAAGAAATGTTTTACGGGAACGAATGAACAAACGGATGTGGGTATTGTTGCAGGACTTTAGCCTTCAAAATTTAGCGTCGTCCAACAATTGGAGTGCAATGCCGCGCAAGCAATAAAACAAACAAAAAAATAGAGGTAACAATATGTAATTTATCATGCTGGTTAACGATAATCGATCATTGGATTTGTCTACTTTGAATAAACGTTACTCAACTTTGTAAAATATCTCTCGCGAATAGAACCGATCAGAGGAACGTTTATCTGTCATGTAACGAGTCATTTTAAATAAAGACTATATAATGTGTATATTAAAGGAGGGGCCAGAAAAATGACTAACCGACAAGTACGTAATACATCGACCATCTTCTTTTTTATTTACTCTCAATGATCAGTGATGTAAAGGAATTTCAAACACAATGATGCTCATTATTTTCTTCGATCGCCAGTCTTACAATTTTCGTTTTCCGTGATTCGTCATATTGCATAGATATTTTTCATTTATGTAAAAATTGAAAATAAATCAAATAAAAGGACAACAAAATACAGAGCTTACAAAAAAATAAAATAAAGAGTCGGTCACACTTAAAATATTCTCTTATTTTCTGATTTTTCACTAATATAAATTAAATGATCACATTTCACAGCTACTCTTGGCTCAACGTTCAATAACTATCTTGACCCTCGTGTGATTTATAGTACTCAATACTGTTCTTCGGAAACGTTTGAAATGTATAAAAAAAAAAGGGCATATCCCTATTCCTTCCGCTTATTCCATATAACGAGTCGATATTCTTACAAAAAAAAAAAAGAAACTAAAGTATAAAGTATTTGCAATTGAGTATTATATATACACGATACTTCATTATCCTTTGAAGTCCTTTTCTCGATTCATGTACACACAGTCGTCTCGTTTGGAATCGTATAGAAGTGCGATAAAGATAAACGTCGATATTTTCATCCCTTGGTCAAATGCTTCTCTCTTTCTTCCTTTTTTAAGTCGAAGAACTTTTACTGCGATTATTCTCCTGTTTGAGACGATATACCAAATTTCGCGGCCACCCGTGACTTCTTCGGTTTCACTGCTGTCGGCGTGTTTTGCGCTTGCTTCGAATTACTTTGAACCGGTTCTTCTTTGTCGTTAGTCGCGGTGACTGCCTCCACTTTCGTCACCTGGAATGGATTCGAAGGTTTTCGTTTCAATCGATGTAATACCAATTTAACGTTATAGGTAATAGAAATGTGGCTCTCAACGACATACCTTGCCCATCGTGTCGTTTTTCTTTTGTTGCACTTTTGGTCGGGAATTGTCTTTGGCACTTTGACTCGCATTGTCTTTATTGGCAACTTGTTTGGCCGTGTTGTGTCTGCTTTTCTTTTGTGCTTGTAAGGGTACAAATGTTGGGCAATTCTTCGCCTCAGACTTTGATTCATTGTTAATGGATTTCGGCGCAGCAGGATGCCTATATTTCTTATTTTGCTTAGGCACGTGCTGATGTCCACTGTTGTGTTGCCCCTTGTGAACCCATTCAGGAAATTGTTGCAGGGGTAGGGGTTTGGGTTCGGGGGCATGATATGGCACCACGGGCGGCCTTATGTTTCGGGTCCAATTACTATTTTGTGAATTAGAGTACCAATGTTGCGGGGGTGGTAATAATGTTTTCATGTACGGCAGTATATTGGCCAATTTCAATTCCTATCGAAGAAACGAGCAAACACGGTAAAACCAGTCGCTAGAAAAAACGTGGAAATAAAAAGTATATTACCGTATAAACTTTCTTTGCAGCGCTACCAGCTGCCTGTTCGTAGCCCACACAGGGATTTCCCACGAATATTCTCTTGTCCGGTAGGAGGATGTGCGCTTGAATAAGATTTGTCTCTCCATCCGCTATGTAACTATATCGGGGCATTCCAACGCCACTGAGTTGATAGTAATTTAGTAATTGTGAACAGTACCATGTCAGCGTTTTAACATCTTTTACTTTCTCATTTTCTCGGGCGTGCTAGAATCCAGAGAAAAAAGAGGAAAATTAATAATTGACACAGAGCTGTCCTTAAAAACTATGCTTACATCGAATAATTGCTGGACCAAGGGAGGCGTATCTAACGCTTTATTTTCTTTTTGCACATTCTTTGTACGCTGGGACGTTTGTGGTGTTACAGGTGGCGCAGCCTTTTTTGTGTCCCCGTCTGGGATTTTTAACACAGCCTTCAGGAATGCGCTAGGATCTTGCGGCTAAAATATAAAGGTTCACAGTAGATTATTAATTACGCAAAAGGAATCGTGCAACCATACTCACAGAGTTCTCAGGGAAACCCTTATTGATCTGCTTCACTTTAGGTTCCATGGGGGCTTGTTGCGCAACTTTGTTTGGCTCCTAATTAAATCATTTTCTTTTTTTTGTTATAATTGTTACAAAAATATATATATATCGGAGTAGTATTAACTGACCTGCTTCTTGTGCAATTCGTTCCATATTGCCTGAAACTCGGAAGTCAGCTGCACTGCCAATGGCTTCCTCTGCGCGTTCACCTGTATACTTTTTACACTTTTGTATGGTTCGCGAACATTTACGATGTTCTGTGGGTTGCACCTGAATTTCTGGGTCTGCTGGCTATTCTGGCTATTCTGGCTCATTCCCTCGGGATTCTTGTGAATCACACGCGGCCTAGGCAACGAGTTCAGGTCCACTGGTAAATGATTTCTGTTCTTGTACGACGCAAACGCGCTCGCGTTTGCGCGCAGTTGGGCTTCCTGATTGGGCATGGAGTTGCACGATTCTACAAACTCTGTATGTGCATCCATGGTTCCCCTGCCGTGCTCTATCCTCTCCCCGTAGCTAATATTTATAAACTCGATCGATGACAAACGATAAGCGCGGAGCTCAGTGGATCCATTTATACTGAGCCCACCTGGAACGTAACATTAGCTAAATTGTGAATGGAATCGTTTATTGCCAATTAAAATGACGATGTACACGCTTACCCACAAACGTTTTGTCAAATAAAACGTCGTACATATTGTTCGACGCATCCTCGGATCTGTGAATACCAATCACGGTACCCTTATAGCCAAGAGGAACCGTGAAATTCTCCTTGGTGCAGCAAATTCGGTCCAGCAGTTGTGTCTGCGCCTTTCCATCCGGTGGAAGATTGCGTTGAAGCAAACTTGGCGCATAAAGCAAGTACGGCTGCACCTGTATCTCGATAACTTTGCCAAAACTGTTTTTCATTTTCAAACATGCATCCACTTGCTTCTCGATCCTCTTCACTATCGAGCTATCAATAGTTTCCATGCCGCACGGTTGACTCTCGATTCCTTTCACTTGCTCCTTTAGCCATGCTACTGTCTCACTCAATTCGCCGGAACTACAATATTAACGTGACATGAACAAAATGGCCAGACACACCAAGGATCGTATAAACAATTGAACGATCATTCACCATTTCTTAAATAAGTGATCTTCTTGAAAGATACACGCGGTGGGATTCTGTGCCAATCGTTTGAACAAACCGGGACACTTCAGCATGTAACTTCGAATAAGATCAATGGCCTTTGGACTGTAGAACCAATGGCCGTCCTCCGATCTTTTCGTGTAACCAGGTGTCTGCAATGATTCGAAGGATTAATGAAAAGCCAGTTGGAAAAGTCAAATGGGATTACAAACTATTCGCGTTACACTCACTTCTTCGTTTCTCTTAGGGAACTTTAAACCCAATCCGATATTCTGAGTCGCTTCGTCCTGCTGCGATTCACCCGAGAATTGTTTTACGTAAAGTTTCCCTGTAATTCTGCTTACAAGCAAACTGCTTATACCTAGTCTTTGCGCGGCCACGCATCCCGGCATATACTGAGTTTGAATGTCTGACTGTACTTGTTTGATAGCCTCGAAGGACGGTTCCCGTGTCGTAACTACCGATACCTTTATTCTGCCCGATTTTTTACAGACACCAGGCTCCCGAACCTATTAAACAAACGATACAAAGTATCACGATTCAATTCAATAACGTTTCCCCTTCTTCTCATTTGCACAAGCAATCTCTGATACATACTCGTCCGACTGAGCCGTAATATGGATGTCCCAGCATGAAACAAATAGTCCCTGGGACAAATATATCGCCAACAGTCTTGTAGAGCTCTGTGTTATTAGAATGCACTGTGATATCTTTCACAATAGTTTGATAAGGGTAGCAGGTCTGCTTGTCTGACCACTGTTTCTCCACGTGCAATTTCCCATGCCTACCATAAACGTATTTCATGCCTACTAGTAGTCGCGCGTGAATCAGGAACTTTGTCTCTCCGACGTCCACCCCCATAGTACTCTTAAACCTATGAGATATAAGGCATTTTTATCGTGCGGTACAGTACGAAACTAACTTTGTATCAACTTACGTTTCAACGATCTGCTTTGTTTGGAGGTTCCATGCCTCCCCGTCAACGCTCTCGCGTAAATTTCTCGTTTTCGAATTAGTTAAGTTCAACTTTGAATTACAATTAGAAACACCGACTACCAGGGCCTCCCTTAAATGAGGCCAGTTTACATACGCAGCTCGACCCAGTAACTTCGATACTATGGTCGCTAGATTTATCTTAGGCAGTGATTTTACGTGTAAGATCATGCTCTCTCCATGGGATTGTCTTTGAAATACTTTAACCTAACCAGAGAAGAGAAGACGTTGCAGTAAAACCAATGAAAATAATAATTGGGACAAAAAAGAAATATACGGAAGTGCGAATAAGGTACCTTAGCCTTCTCCAAACTATGGGTATGATCAATATACTGCAAAGTGGAAAAGCCAGGATAGTATACGTCCAACTTTACACCAGGGGACAGACCCCTAACTAATCTTTCCTGAGGAATTACAATGTTCTCGCGGCTCATTAATTGTACTTTTGCATAACTAATTATGTCGGGGAAATATTCAGGCGCTGTATAAATACCCAAATTCTCATCGGTGTAAGTGTACGAGCTCATTGGTCCGTACTTGTTTCTTGCCACTTCTTCGGCCGATAGTTTATCGTAATGGGGCGCCATTGCTGTAACATTCGAATTGGTTAATCGTTTGCTTTCGCGTCCTGCATGGTGGACTTGATCGAAACAATTTGTTCACACACCATCCAGCAACTGTTTCTCATTTATAAATGGTATTAGAACCACAGCTTCCCATTCCTGTCCCTTTCCATTTAAGTCAGTCTGAAATTCCGTCGGGTAATAATGAATAATAGGCGACTGTTCTTCAGTTAACAAATTTTGGAATGCTGACGGCAATAAGTCTTTACTGTAAGGTGGCATTACGGCCAGCAATTGCTCGAACGGTAAAAATGGCTCTGCCAGTTCGAATTCCAGTTTCAAGTCTTTAAAATCTTTTATATCGGAAATATAAGGCGCATAGTGGTGTGGATAATACCACGACCAACTACAACATCCATTATAATAATAATGCAAGTTCCACTGAATTGCTCTAATGTAGCCTTCGGCTTGTGAACGTAGGAAAGCTCTGAAATGATTAACGCATTATCAACGAACGGAGAACAGTATAAAATTCGCTAAACGTTTAATATCCCTTGCTGTACTCACTCGTCTACATTTTGATATTCTAATTTCTTTACATAATAATCCTTTTTACGTTGAGCAAATTCCATGGTGTAAGTATCAGAATCTGATTCGTTGTCACCCTCCTCGTCCTCGTCCCTTGCTATTGACTAGATTGAAAGGTGTTAAATAAATCGTCGCGTGAACGATCGCCGGAGTATAGCTTAAATAAGTACCATCTCTGCTGCAGATCTAAGTAAAGCCTCGAATTCTTTGTCTGTTAATCTCTTTGGGGACATGGTCTCCTCGCTGCCCTCGGACTTTATGCGATTGACCTTATCCGAGGCCACAGTTAGTGGCCTTCCAGTTTTACTTTCGAAATACTTTAGATCCGGGTAATGATCTGAAAATTGTATCATGTCGAAAACACTAAGCCTCTCCATAAATTTCTCGAACCTATCCAATTTCAATGTCCCCGATTCATTTATATATCCTGAAACAAACGAAACAAAAGTAAGTGATCCGTAACAAGTAATTTGCTTCGAATTTCTTGTAAAAAAAAAAAGTGATCTAACCATCTAAAGTCGGCAGCACGTCCATATATACTTGAGATAATACAGATAATGCAGAGCGCGCAATATGTAAATTTGGTAAATGTGGTATAAAATCATTTCCTACAAGAAATCCCATCAGGACCCAATCGTCGATTATCCCCTCGAGGTCATAGGGAAATGATAATTTGTCCTTGATGGAGGAAAATTCATGATCTATGTAGTCCCTTAACAAAGATAAATGGAACAGACAAAACTTGGTCTCTTCCGGAGTTATAGAACTTTTCTTGTGTTTCTTCCCGAATATCACTTCTTCTCTCAGTAATGTGAAATGTATTTCGTGGGTGCACAAACCTAACATAATTAGGTCCGCATCTAAACCGTACAAACAGTGTTTGGTATTTGCATCATAATCTGGTTGTGCCTTTATGTACCTAATGTACTCCATTATTTTGTGTTCTCCCTCTCCAGGAACCTGAAAGAAATATACAATTTCTCATACCCTTTCCCGAGCATGTCATATTCACGGGTTTCAATACCTGAGATCCGCTGAATACAACCTTGCACTTTTGCCATAGTTTGTCGGTAGAAATTTTATATGTAATAAAATACTTTAACTGTTCGTCGAGTTTATACATAAACAGCGTTCCCGGTGTTATGCAATTAGAATCGAATCTTTCTTCTGTCGGCAAAACCAAACCCGCAGCTTTAGCTTTGGCCTCTTGCACCTGAGTCTCTTTCGCATTCCTAAAACGTCTGGCCCTTTGTTGATTTATTTTCGCTCGTGGCGCTACACCATCGATCCCTATGAAAAATAACTTCTGAGGCTGGATCATTCGAAACAATAGCTCAAGATAATGGAATATATTTTTAAATATAGCTTCCTCCGTAATACGAAATAGAACGTCCGTGTCGTCCGGATGTGAACATCCATGTATGATACCATTCGCATCCAAATATAAATTATCAAATTCAGGTATCTGCAAGAACAATAACATAATCATTTTGTAATACACATAGTCGGAACGGGAGTGAAAAATATTGCGAGAATATACCGAGGGATATTCGTCGCATTTCGCATTTACGATTGAATTGATAAGGAAACCGCGCAATATGTAGATAGTATATAGAAATGTATGTAGACGGGGGGTAATTAGAGTATATATGATAACAGAGAAGATAAAGGACCGTGTAAAGCAAATATTGAAATTTTTTTTTTTTTACTTACCTGGTAGTCCTTTAATTTTTCAGTGAGACAAGGATATCTTTCACTTATATATCGAAAGAACTTTGGGATACCCATTTTTAAGTCCCTTCGTTATACTTCAATGCGTTACAGTAACGTGTGCAACGATAATAACACTTACAAATTTCTTTTCTAAAGGCTTATTACAAAAATTAAAAACTTTTCTTCGTTCGATTGTAAGTTTATCAACTTCACTTCAATATAATCATAAACCATTCAATTTAGAAAGATGGGAATTATATCCAATTTATTGCCAACCATGTGCGATAGCGCATACTTTTACTAGAGGTATACTTTAGTGTATTTAGTTTCTTCTCTAGCTTTGGAAAAAAATATAAATATAATAATTTTCAACGAGTAAGAATGTTTGTATTTCAAAAAACGCATTTGAACAGGTAGCGTCGAGTAGCGATAGTCATACTTTTCACGAGCGTGCACAATAATTATGCGAATGATTCATCATTTCTTACTTTATTTTTTCATTAAATGTACACAAATTATATACAATAAACGCTTCTTTTTTTTTTATGCCGTATTTAAATCCCAACAATCGAATCGCATAAAATGGAGGAACCTGAACTTAACTAATAATATGGAAAATTCGGTTTTACACCATGATACTAAATAAAATACCCCATTTACGGTCGCTGGCTGGAATGTTATTAACAAATTGCGCGTTGAATTAATTTCACAACGGTACGAGGATGCAATTGAATTTTGACAAAACGGTACCGATCGAGAAATCAAATTTAATGCTCGCTAACCCGACGGCAGTGGTTCAAAGTTACCATAGAATCGATAAAGAAGAGCAGAATGGAAGTCAGTCATAAACAGCTTATTTATCTTCCCGATAAACCTTCGCCTCGATTATTTGCGGCACATAAACAATCATTATAAAGCTTCAAGTACGTGCTGTCAGAATTTAATTTTCATTACGATTTTAGTGCGCCTGCAGATAATATTTCTGTTTGCTCCGAAATACATCGTTATCGACTTATTTCCATTCGTCGAGGATCTAACCTAAAGATAACAGTAAAAGTAACATCAATGTAACGTTTCGTGTTTCGTTTGTAATTTGGTACGTGATCGTACAATCGAGGAAAAATGTCTTTTCACCCCGCTGCCACGAAATAACAATACTGTGTGATCATTTATGCATCGGTAAATGGTTGTGTATATTTATCCACGTTCAGTTGCAGATGATCAATGTTGGAAGAATGGTATTGTCGTTCGATTGCAAACAACAATGCGGACGCGGACGACGACGACGAGGACAGTCCAGAAGAGGAAATGCCTAACTATAAGGATCAGTACCGTAATCTTAAAAGGAAGCTGAAATTTCTGATTTATGTACGTCGCTCCAGGATCGTTGTTCGTCCCCTTTCCAGTGTTTTCATATTTCATTCCCAAACTAAACACGCGATTCTATTTCAGGAAAATGAATGCTTCCAAGAAGCTTTGCGGTCTACGCAGAGAAAATTGCTTAAGGTAAATAGGGACAAAAGTTTTTTATTGGATAGATTATTACAATACGAAAAAGTGGACGCGTCGTTCAGCGAAAGCGATGAAACGGAATCGTCCGACGAAGAAGTTACGCGTATCGACACTTCTAAAAGGTACATTTGAGAGGAGCTGAGTTAATATTAATGCGCATGTGCTCGTATATTGATAACGGGCTTTGTTTTTAGGAAAAAGATAGATATGGGCATTAGCAATCACACGCCGCATCATATACCAACAGTGGCAAAACCTCTGAATACCAGTAAAAAGAAAAAGCCGGCCCCAAAAATAACGAAATCAAACAGCACACCTATAGTAAGTGAACTGGATGATTATAAACAGCCACTGCTGTGACAAACAATTCGTATTTGTTGTAGGTACAATCATCGAATAATGTAGCACCAATGTCGTTAATGTCTGATGGGCATATGACGCCGGAAGAAGTCGAGAGACATTTAGAGTCGCGACAGACGTATTTGGAATTAGTACCGGAAAAAGCACCGCCCACAGTTCCGACTGAAATGTTCAGCAACGACCCATCGCTAGATAGGTAAATATCTGATAACAAAATGCTCGCCAACTTTAGTATTGTACGCGACTAATATTTCCAGCGAATCGAACGAAATCGGAGAACTCGAAACATCTCCGAGTAACATGGGCGAAGATTGCCTCAGCGTTGACATGATGGCTGAGTGACAAATATTTGTTTATAGCTTAGTGATTAATTACAAATTGCACATAATTACGTATTTCAATTAATATATCCTTAATTGACTAACTTAACTGTATTCTTCGTAACGTAATACAAATTTTTATACATGTGGTACGTAGCTCGTGAATATCTACATGGACTTCTCTGCTCCTCTATTTCATAGTCCTTGTTGTATGGCTACTACTTATTATTTAAAAAAAAAGAAAGAAAGAAATTCGAATATATCGATAAAGAGCAAGTGACGAGAAACGTAATGCGAAATTGTCATGCAATTCATACTCGTTTGTCTTCTTCTTTTTTTTTCTAGCTCAGGTATAAATATGTAGGTTAATAGAAACTAAATAGTCTGTCAGAAAAATAGTTTACAATGATAAATAAAAGAAGTTCCGTCGAAAGTTTTTTGGAACTGATTCTAGCGAAAATTGAAGTAGAATGTTGCGAAGAACAGAAGGTTAATAAACACGCTGTAAAGAGAAAATTGAGCACGAATATCAACTCAAATAAAAGACGCAAATTACACGAGTTGGACGAGGAAATTTACTGTCGCATTTGCTATGATTCTTCCCAACAATTACCAATTATACATCCTTGTAAATGCAAGGTTTGCGAATCGGTATTATCGTTAATAATATGACAAATCTTCGAAGTCAAACGAAATGAATTTTTTTAAGGGGACCATGGGCGCAATCCATTTAAAATGCCTTGAGCACTGGCTAGAGGAAAGTAACAGAAATAGTTGCGAATTATGCGGTCAACAGTTTATTGTAAGGCGGACACCGCGTTATCAAGTTCTGCAATCTATAATAATTTGGATGTGCCTTAATCAGCAGCAACATCAATTGTATGTTCGTAGTTTAAAGGCCGATTTACTAAGAAGTATTATCATCACGCCAATGGCGATTGGATGTTCTTATGTCTGTATAGTGGCTGCAGATTTTTATGCAAAAAATAACTATGATAGTTTTCCACCGGCACGCTGGACTACTTATTTATTATTATCTATGATGTCTCTGTTGCTTTTTTCTTATTTTATATGGATGTACATGGCAATACAATATCACCAAAGAGTCTGGTTTTACTGGTGGCAAAAAACGAGTACAGTAAGAATTATATTAGATCCAGAAAATATAAGTTCAATAAACTACAAGTCTAGTGTATCACAAGTTTAAGAATTTTTGAACAATTTGATTCGTAACGATGAATCCCCCGATGTAGTTCTGTCATTAAGATGCTCTCCGTTTTATTGAAATTTTCCCCCGACTCAATTGGGATATGTATATTCGAACCTTACTACCATCGGAAACTTTCTTCACCCAGATCTAGAGAAACAAGGAAATTATAATTAAAAACACTGTAATAAAAAGAAGAAAATGGTCTCGTTAATTTATTTAACACTTTTTTTTTCTATTCACCGCCTCGGTTCCGATCGCAGAAATATTGGCGGCGAACCTCGTTAAATCTTTTCCCTCCACGTATACAGGTTGTCCCCGGTGAAACCTAAAGATTTCCTATTTAAATGCAGAAACCTTTCACGTTTCGTGTTAAGGAATAAAAGGAAATCAGTGTTACCAGCGCCTTTCGTGCAGAAGCTTTCCATCCTCTATCCTAGTCTCTATCATGGGAGTTTCGGCTGGCGGTGGGATATGTTGCGTGGGCATGTTTACTGTATTATAGTGCGGAAGTACTGCTGCAAACAACAAACACCATTAACGCATGCATATTGCTTTTAAATTTCCGTTCAGTACCTGGTTTTCGAACAGTAGACAGTACTTTACCCCGGCTAATAGCTTTTAAATCACTTTCTATTTCTTTTTCATCTAATAAGTAGTTCAATTGTGCGGGTGGTGGTTTCCGTCGTTTTTCAACTTTTTCAGGTACTGGATCGTTAGGTCGTCTGCGCAATTTTCTCGTCATTACAGGCTTCACCTGCGTGGTAGATAAAGTAACAGAGAAATAAATATATGTACACGTGCTACGGGAAACGAAAACCTTCGTCCGATAATTCTGTACCTCCATGGAATCTCCGGTGAGCTCCATTGTATGCCTATCAGACTCTATCATCTTTCTCTTCTCCTCCATATCGGTCAACAAGTTTTCCTTTAGATCTATCTTTTTCTCCTCAAACTCCTTGACCGCGGCTTTCTTTTCTAATATGTAGTCCCTCTCCACCCATTCTGTTAAATAGTCACGATAGATTATGTTCAATCTCAGCCTCTCTTTGTACTGAGCCTCCAAACGTTTTAGCTTCCTGTTATATTCGGGATGAGTGCCGTCCTTCAACTGTTGCAACTGTTTCTTTAAGCTAGCCAGCTTATCCTGGTAAACTCTGCAAAATTTGATAACTCAATCACCGACCAAACACCAGAATATATTCATTTACTTACTGCTCCTTTATTTCTGTGTACTCCTCCGATTTACCCAGATCTGTCTCGCTGGCCTCTTCGGTGTCTGAAAATTAATATCGACTGTCCATGAAGATACAAAATATTTACGAACTAAATTAGCAATTCTTTATTCGTTCTTTTTTTTTTTACAAATATTTGTATGACAATGGTGATACCTTCGTCGCTTTCATCCTGTTCTTCGGCATCCCTATCGTCCTCTAAATATTCATCGTTATCTTCGTCGATATCGTAGTCGTCCTGACCATACATGGTCGAAAATGGGGAATCCTGATACGACATTTTATATTACAATAATCATTATCATTTGTATGATCGTAATAGGTCCATTTGTTTTCGGTCAATCGCATAAACAAGTAGTTAAATTTGAGGTTCGGTCCATCCCATTCTACGTTCTTTGATATATTTCAAAGAACTTTCCATAGAATTCGACAAATCCTTCATCGAATATTCGATGATGATGAAACTCGTGAACGTTTAAAAATTGTTCCGTCTTTTATTCGTTTCTTTGCGCGACTTTTAAAGAACAAAGCATCTTTTGTAAGGTTATTATGACACGCGAAATAGAACTAGAAGTATAGTATAGGGTTTTTTTTCGCGGCCTTAAACGATTGCTTTCTCGCCAGACGTTGAATTTAAATTGTAGCCGGCGTATCATACTGTTGGCAGCACTTTTTAACGTACTTCGCAGTTGTATAGTTACAGTTTTAAAATGAATGCACGAGTGGTGAAACGAATTTAAAGTAATACTAATTTTTTTCGCGTGTTTCTAAATTACACTGTTTTCCGGACACTCTGTTAGATGATAAGCTTGATTATATGCGACACAAAATCGCCCCAAATCGTCGTTACAGAAACGCAAATAAAATCGTCCAAATTTGGCGGCTACATAACCTTATGGTGACCTTAATGGGAAAGTTTATAAATGATTCCTTCCGATCCAGTCTACTTTAATCTTGCACGTGAAACATGAAGGAATTAGAGGAGGTTACCTGCGAGGTAATTTACATTGTCCACAAGGCGACTACCTGATTTCTATTAAATATATTGCGATAATGTCACATGGTTATCATAGTACTTGTTTATGTCACATTAAGAAGTATGATGTCACCCCTAATTTAATACCTGTGTTTTTTTCCCATTTAGATACGCAGCGTTATAGACATACAGCACTGTCTGAAAAATCATATAAATAATGTGGAGGGAGATAACGCCGGATCATCCACCGTTTCGCAAATATGCAACGGTCTCGATGGTGTTTACGGGGGTTTTTTAAACGATGCTGCGTACGCCTGGCTGAGTTACGATTGCCATTTAATTGTCGTCAATGTGAAAACTGGCGATAGTATCAGTTCGTGGACATTTAGGGGGAAGGTGACGTGCGTCTCTCAGTTTCCTGCGCAGTGCGGTGAATTGCCGTTACTTTTGGTTGGTTTGGACAATGGGGCGACCAGGATTAAAGATTCGGTCGGTTTGTTGTGCATATTCGATTGCACTTCGTCTCGCGTCTTGAGAGCGATACGGGTAGGTATCGGAATATATTCAGGAATGTCTCGCGAATTGTACCTTTAACACTTGTGCTGTTTGTCGCAGCTGCCGGCTGGTGTAGAACAAGTTTGCATTGTATCCGGTGGCGCAGTATGGGAGGAGTTCAATGAGAAGAGACCGGACAATACTCTGATGCAAATGGATGGTATAGCTTGTGTAGTATTACGCAATCTTCATCACCTGATGATCGATCTTCAGAGAGCCACTTGGGAGGTATCGGATCTGTCCGTTGTGATGGACGAAACATCCCCAGCCGAGATGGAGTTTTTAACAACGAAAGAATCTTTTCATAGCAATGGAGGCAAACATATGGCCTGCAATTTACTAAATCAGCGTAAGTAGAATCGATATTTATTATTCGATCACATCTCGTACAGCTGTGCGTCTTCATTTGTAGGTATAGAAAGGCATATCGGCTTCAACAGGGAAGAGTTCGAATCGAATGGTTTTCTGGATGAAAAATTGACGAATAGTATAATCAGTTCAACGAGGATCGGTTGCTTAATATCGGGATGCCTCGGTAGGGTGATCATATGGCAGAACGATGGTTCCGTTGGGTGGATCAGTCAGCCTGCAGACGAAGCTATGATAATAACACATATAGCGTTAGTGGAACCAACCGACGATCCCAGGCCTTTTTACTATTTGTGGGTCGTCCTTCAAGACGATTCATTTAAGGTGCCTCCGGTTTTACGAATGTATGCCTTATTATTCGAACGAAAGTACTGCGACAAAGGAACCAATTTATACTTCAATCTGGAATCAGAGCCCTGCCTTAAATTCGAGTTCGAGTTAGACCCTAAAGACAGAGTGGTCAGTTTGTCCAGTATCGAAAGGGAAGTTAATACAGATCAAACGGAGTCCGAGTTGAGAAGGGGTGAAGATAGCCTGCTGCTAATATCAACTACGAACCGGACCCTGTTGTTTGATCTGAATCAATGGTACAAAGAGCAGATGCCTCGAACGATCGGTGAATGTAAAAATCCAAACAGTATATTGGCCTGTTACAATACGAAACACCAGCCATCTGGCGAAACTAGAAATGAAATTGTAAGTTCCACGTATATTCCTCGTAGTCTGCAAGAGTTTCCCAACGGCAGCCTGAGCTCGTCGGAAGAATTATTCTATCCGAACTCGTTGTCCCTGGAATGGATAGAACTGAGCTTGTCGACATTAACCTGCCGGTTATTCAGAGGTGTTCAAGCAGACCTGCTCCGCGAAATGGCCCTCGCAGGGCCAATCATATTAACGCAGCCCGCCGAAATGTTTCACAAGTGTCTTTCTGTTGGCTTGATACCCCTCAACACGGAGGTCACATTCTCAAGCGATCACAACGTTCAGAGGGACATGTTACTGTCGCTTTGCCTGGAGCAACGTTGGTCGAACTTTTTAATTAGGTGCGCGAACGAATGGTCGGACGGCAGTGCCGCTTACATGTATCCCAGTTTCTTGAAGTGGGGAATACAGCGAGCATCGTCTATAAAGATAATGGCGGATCGTCTTTGCGTCCCTCTGTTTGACCAATCGGGCAACAACATCGGGGAGGCCGAAGCGAAGACTTTACGATTCTGTTACCAGCAATTGGAATGCCTGTACAACGTAGTGGCGAAGCTACCATTCGAAACGAGTAGCTTGATCAAACAACGGAAAGCACTAAAACGCGTGTCCATGTACTTCCAAGTGCTCCTCTGGTTTTACGACGTGGGTTTGCTGCCCGAAACGCAGAATATGGAGGAAGGTTCTCTGCCAATATCCCTTGCGTTCAAAATTCCCTACCCGTTCGAGAAGCTGTTCGCCCTTTATAAAGAGAAACGGGAATCGGTCAAAGATGATAAGCCAAGGAACGAGAACGAGGAAGCATTTTTCATAGACGCGTTAATTACGCGAGAGTGCCCAGCGTTAAATCTGCAATGGGAAAGGGAGGCCACCGATACAAGTACTAATGGCTATTATCCGCCACCGTCTTTGCAATCATTATTGAGATGCTATTTAACCGATTGCGATCAAACGGAATCGAACGAAATCGAATGCAAGCATCAGATTACTATATATCTCCTGATGGATCTGGCCATGCTACTGCAAGGGTCTTACCCCGGGGTGGATCAATTGATCAAGTATCCGTCGTCCTTCAAAATGACTCCCAGCTTAATAAAACTTACCCAAGCCTTCTGGCTCCTCGATCACGAGGATTATCACGGGTTTCTTGATATAATGACCGGTCAGTTGGTAAGCAATTCTGACGTGAAGAACTGGCATCACAAGTTTGTACTGAGAACTCTGATAAGAAACAGTCAGCACAAATTGGCACTGATGTATTTACGAATAAAGAAACCTCCTTTATCTTCTGTACACGAGCACAGCACTTTAATTGATTTATTAGTGGAGCACGGTTTGGTTCAGTCTGCCTTCCATCGTAGACCACAGTCTCATTACGCGCAGTTGTTACTGTCCTTCTTTCAAGCCTGCAAGAACTACAATAAGCTCGGCGAGATTCTGCATTTGGCCCTCGACTCGGAGGAGGAGGAGACGTTCGTGAAATTCCTCGAGGACTCCAAATCCGAGGACATCAAGCTGCTTTACTATCTGCAACGCTGTCGCTACATGGAAGCCAATTACGGGAATTCGGGTTCCTGGTCGAATGCACCAGGCTCGAAGAAGATACACGTAGACATGCTGAACGCGTACAACGCGACCTTGCCAGATGTGGTTAAAAAATTCTCCGTAAACATGGGAAAGGCAAATTTAGATGGCGGCCCGGAGGCCAGGTATCCCAGACCGATGACCCACCACAAGAACGCCAGGCGGACGGGGAACATTTACGAAACCGTCATTAAGAAAGCGAGAGAAACATTCTCGACGGAGGAGAGGTCCGTGGTTCCCTTCGTCACAGCCCCCTGCACGTCGCTGAGGTCCAACGACGAGAAAATTCATATAAGCTGCGTTATGTCGCCGAAGGTATTACCAAAGAATAGGAAACGAACAATGGACCAAGTTATGCACGACGAAGAGGACACCGGGATGCTAACGCCCGACAGAGCGAAGCGCAGGAAAACGTTGGAGGACGGGGAGGCTGTTTTGAGCGCCGCCCTCAGCACACCGCTGGTCAAACGAAAGATATGCAGCAACAAGGACCCGGCCACGGGTACGCCGCACTCCATTCTAAAAATTCGCCAGTTGATAAGAAACTCAACGTCGCCCACCGCTGGCAGCCGTCAACAGGAGGCGACAGACAGCCCGATGCTCGACAAGGAACGAAAAATCAATCGGCAGATACGGTTCAACATCAGCCAAACGAGAAAGAGCGATTCTCGCGATAACGCCAACGGAGAGGACGAACAGTCCAAAGTCAACGCCTCCGAGGAAGGCGAGGACGTGTTCTTCAGCCCTACGGTTCCCGAGAGGTCTATAACAGAGAGTGCCATATTGTCGGACAGCAGTTACACCTGCAAAAATATTTACACCGCCCGGCCTAGACCCAGTCTCAGGAGGACATACCTTCAGACGTCGACGGAATCGGTGAACGAGTCCTCAGCCGCCTCCGGGACGAGAAACCCTGAACATTCCCGTCTGAGCGGCTCTCCCGTCGGCGCAGCGGACAACGGTAGCAGAATCGCTGCGAAAACTACACCACAAATTTCCAGAAGGTGTTCCTCCCTGTTTTCCGCCTCGATTCGTTCTCCCGCAATCCTTTCCCCCGACAGCAGCTTCGAGATGTACCCCAATCTAAGAAGATCGAACGAAAGCGATACTCAGCTTTCCAGGCAAGCGCCCGGGAAGCAGGATGCTCGATACAACTGTATCACTTCGTCGACTCCGTTGGTGAAGACCTCTGTCCCCGAGAGGACGCGATACGAGCCGAAGATATCGATGGATATCGAGGAGGACATTGAGGGGAGCACCGAGGGGGACGTCGAGGAGGATATTGTACCGGAAGCTATGCACGTGGACGCGCAGGAGGAAAGTATAGAGTCGAACATGTCGAATCATTACCCAACTCGCGAGAATGAAAAGGGGCAGGATCTGGAGGGTAGTAACAGGAAGAACGGGGATCTGATTAAAAGCAGAACGGCGGAAGACAGCGACGCGGAGCACGCGGACGCGGAGGACGAGTTCAGGAGCTTCACGAATTCGACGGACAATAATTTAAGTCGCGCGGAGAACAATGAAAGTGGTTATTGGCCGCTACGTGGAAAGATACAGGATAAACCGGAACAGGAACGTTCTGACGCGAAGAACGGTGAAGTTTTCGATATCACCGACGATGAATCCTCTCACAGCGAAGACGAAGTTTTCCTAGCCTTTGACGAGACGAACAACGAAGAGAAAACCGAAACGAAAATACCGTCGATACGAGCGGGCGATAATATCTTCGACGCTTCAAACATTACGGACGACGAATCCAATTCCACGGTGGAAATAGAAGAGGAGAGGAGTTCCTTCGAGACTTCAACTAAGAGCCAAAGTGTTCAGATTCGATCTAGAGTTTCTACGAGAACGAGGGAGGTTTCAGAAGAGAGTAAATCGAATAACAACAATTCCAAGTACAATAGAACGAGGAAGAATTTATTGTCGAAGTCTTCAGAACAGGAGGAGGCCGTAGACACCTCGACCGTGGACCTCGAGTCGTCTAAAGTTGCCGAGAGTGTTACGCCAAGAATGACCAGGTCGCGCAGAGCTTCTTCCGTAGCAAAAGAAACTGCCACACCTCCCGCAACACCACCTTCGAAGGTCCCTGCGAAGACCTCAAGATCCAAACGAGCCAGCTCGCTGGTAAAGGAAGTATTAATTGCCTCTGTTGCTTACGCAGATGACGAGATGAAAAGGGCAACCCCGCCTGTTTCGGAAGAGTCTACCGGCTCATCTTCTCCGAGGAGAACCAGGGGGAAGAGGGCATCTTCTGTCGCTAAAGACATCTCGATGGAGGCGGAAGTGGAGGAACCAAGAACACCAGTCAGGAGGAGCTCCAGACGGTCCGTGTCCGTTCAAAAAGAATTACCAGAACCCGTTAAACCTTTGACCAAGAACAGCAGAGTGTCATCGACCTCCAGCTTAATTTCAGACGATAAAGAAGAAGTGGTTTCGGTCGAGACTAAAAATTCGAAAACGAAACAGGCCACTGGACGAGGGAAGAAGTCGACGGTTGCTTCAAGCAAATCTGCGAAGGACTCCAAAGCAGGCGAACAGGAACCGGAAGAGGCGAACAATGTTAAACCGACGAGGAGACGAGGTACTTCTGTGCCCAAGGAAATTCCCAGCGTATCGAGATCCCTGAGGTCCAGCAGCGTAACGAAGGAAACAATTTCTGAAGAACTGGGACCGGCTGGGCAATATTTAATGGAACAGGCAGTTCACAGCCCTGCTACGAATACGCGCAGCCGAAGATCGTCCATACAGTCCATACCGGAGGAACTTGAGGAGATATTAAGCGTGCCATCAAAGGAGAGGGTCTCCTCCTCTTCGAGCAAACGGAAGCAGACGATACAAAATCCTAGACAGAGAAGAGCGACGAGCGCAGAATTGTCCCAGACGGATATAAAAAGAAGAACCAGAACCACTCGAGGTAAAGGGATATTGGAGGAAACCATAATGGAAGAGGATCCAGCGGAAACGGAGAATCCGATGGAGAAATCAAACGCCAAGAAAGCTCCTACGAAGAGGGTACTACTACGCACCACTTCTGCAGCTTCGCTTCAAGAAGTTGAGGAGAGCACCGCGAAAGGAAGGAGGAATCGAAAGCCGAGCAAACAGGCCGCCGATCAGTTCTCGTTTTCGCAACCGGAAAAAGCGGACGATCCGTCGTTGGATCAAAAAGGTGCGTGCAAATAATCGATGTGAAACGTATTTTAATACGTTTTCGTATTACAATCATTTCTCTCCGTTTCAGCCATTGGTGAAGTGCCGAAGTACATGTTCTCACCCCCTCACACCAGGTCGAAGACCGTGGCTCCTGATCATCGTAGGTGGTTACTTTTCAATTAGATTAATTTTCCGTTTTTGTTATCAGCATCATTCTGCTTTACTGTCTTCTATCCACACACGGCTCTGCGACACTCTAACACCAGCTAAGACTTCGACACTCTTATTCCGTATCAATTTTTCTAACTTGCAGTAAGTTGTATAGGTAAATTGTTAATGCCGAACCATTGTATGTTTTATATACAGGAGGATGAAGGGCTTCATTCCAGTTCTGAGCGAGGACGAGTGTGAAGAGGATGAGGAGGCGGATGAAACGAAGGGGCGAAGCATTCTGCAGAGAGGCACAGACATAACAAAACGGGCCCCGTACATTCGCCTAACTCGTTGTAGAACGAAGTTTGTATTGCCCAAGAGAGCAAACAGAACGACAGATTAAATGTAGTTTTACAGAATTTTCTTTTTAACCCCTTTTTTTTTTTGTTTAAACGTACATTCGATTATTTAATTTTGAATTATTTACAATGTACGACCTATAATATGCCATATACAGTCTTTCTTTCTCAAACAGTATGTACAGTGGATGACGTGTAAAAAAAAACAGAAGGAATCGCTTTTTGAACGGTTTGATCATGTAGGGCAGGGTGCGCATTAGAAATTACTATACGGTGGGACCATGCTAAACGAAACTTTTGTTACATTGGAACGGTGGAATGTTCACCATGCCGCAAGGATCAATTTCTAGGCACAGAGGTGGAGAGGTAGTTTTTTTTTTGCTATCGATTTAATAATATTCAGTGTAATTGAAGTTAGTGATAGGTATATTTTATTAGCAAGTGATCCCATATGACATTGACGCTCAGAGCGTATGTTAATGATAATATTTTGTGAAGGGCATATATATTTTTTGGAAATTAACATGTTTGATCCGGAAGATTATTTTGTATAATCTATAAATTTTGTTGTTTAATTCAACTACTTCGTTTGCACGTGCAAAGAGCGGCGTGTTTCGTTCTGATTAGTGGCATTTTTAGTTTCTGAGTGTTTAGGCAGATGTACAGAAAGAAATCTTTTGTTGACCGGTATTTTCTGAACATTAACAGCAGGAAAGACTTTCGAGAATGTATTATACAAAAGGAACGGCTAACATGGTATTAACTATAAATGGTAAGATTCATTTGCTCCTATACAAAATACAATTGTTCTTGAACATACCATTTTCAAGTCGAAAGATAGAACTTTTGCTTTATGATCACAATAAGTTCATAGAATGAATTATTGTTGTATCGTATATTAATGTGTTATGGGGTTTTCACTGAAAACACGTGTATTATAACTATGTAAATAATTTATTAATATACCCATGTATAGCTGTATTCATACAATAAATGTAAAAAAGAATTAATACTATCATTATCGAATAAATTTTCCAAACACCATAAATAAGTATCTAATTAAGCTTACATACTGAAGCAATGTTACATAATACTATAAATGATCCGCATCTATATCGCATAGATTAATAAAGATCTTGAGTAATACGTCCATCCAAAACTTATATCTTCACGAATTAATTCTACAAGAATTGCTTCGTTTATTTAAATACTTGTTCCCTAGCACGAATTCATTGCTTAGAAAATACTTGTTTTAAAATAAACTTTCGATCATGGTAATACATACTAAACTTTGTCTGGTATAAAATGAACTTTATAAATGTCCTCTTTGGCAGTAAGTTACTCTTGGTTTCTGCACCTTAACTAATTAAAAAAAAGAAAAAAGAAAGGGAGAATCATTTCGCTTTTAAGAAGCAAGCGAAATTAACGATATATTAGATCTATCGCAAATTTAGAGAGCGTGTATCTATATTTGATTAAAAATCTGTTTCAATTAGATCATTTGATACTCAGTCTAAATTGTCAATCTTTGTACACCATTGTTTACTTATTCGATATCATTAAGAATACTAGTTGAACCTTTTCTTTTCGATCTTAATTCTGATTGTCCATCCTGCTACATTTAGGTTTTTACCTTTTGCACGATAAAAATCTTTGTGATATCGTTGTACAATACATACGTACAAGAAACTATTTTTTCGCACGATACAAATATACATTAAAAAAGGCAAATTTAAGATCCAGGACGGTGTGATACCTTATTATACGAAGTATTAATAAATTTTAGACATTCGTTGATTCTGCACACCGGACCGTTCTCAAAGGCACATTTATCGATATTGCTTTCGATATAACATCTTGCATCTCAATGCAAAACACCAATTTCATGGTTATTTTCTCTAACTTATACATAATAAGTAACTTACGTTGTTCATTCATGGCATCGTTTCGTCATCAAAAAATACTTCTCATGGAACAGAAATTTAATACTACAATTACTGCTGCTTGCAGCTATCCTTCACTCGACGTTTATGCTTCTCTTCGTTAGATTGGGACGGGGATTGCATTTGATTTCGTCGTTGTCCTTGTATAGGCATATAATAAGGGGCATCGTCGTTGATTGATTCCTGGGCCTGTGTGGGCAATGTGTACGTAGCAGGACTTACCGAGCTGCCAGAACTAGTCGATGTATTTCTATGCGCACTCCCATTATAGGTAGGATCAATAATAGCAGCAACGTTTGGTACTTCGCGAATACTTTCTGCAGAATCCTCCAATATCTGAATCTCTTCCGGATCCGTATATTGTAGATAAGTTACAGCTTGCTGCACCTTAGTCTTGCCCTGCGTATTTTTCAATTCTAATTTGTCCGGTCTTTGCGGCTTCTCCGCGAGGTTCTGTTCCTCGAGTTCTTGCATCTGTTGCCGCTCCAGCTTCCTCTGCCTTGCACGTTGCTTCGCTTTCCTCAGCTTTGCGCGCTCTTTGTCTTGCAACATTCGAGCCAGTTCAGCATCCTGTGCTTCCATAGCAATTTTCTGATCAACGAGCAACTGCTCGGTCACCGGATCATCCTGAATATCTATAGCATTTTCCTCCTCTTCCTGCTGCAACTTCTTGGCCAGTTCCTGATCTTTCTCCTCCTGTATATGCTTTTCGATTTCGAGCCTCGTAATTTCGTCGTCCAGTCTAAGTTGCAACCTCATCTGTTCTTGTAGTTCTCTTTCTTTCTGCCTTTCCTCTCTTTCCAAAGACAGAGCGATCTGCTTTGCAACGACCGAGTCCCTTTCCTCCCTAATAATAGAAGACCTAATTATAAAATAAATTGCGATAGAATACAGATGGCAATATTGTTTGAATCATTGATACTGACTGTTCTTGTACATATGTCTGATATCTAAGGGCCTCCAGCTCTTGCTCGACCTTTGCCCTCGGTACGTCCTCTCTAACTTGAGCATTCCGAACCTTGTTCCCAGTGTAGTGTTCCCTGACTGTGAATCGTAGTACGACAAATACAGTACATGAAAAAGAAATCGGGCAATACTTTACGAATAATATAAGGCTATTACTTTCTTCATCCTGCAGACGGTAAGCGAGTGCCCCATCCTCGTGCACCAACCATTCGCGACACACTAGTAATATTGCCCACGCGAAAAGTGATTAGGAATGTCAGTCTTAATGAGTTAATTCTAGTTAGGAATGATTTTATTTAAAAAATAAAACGCACCTTCGTTTACGCGACCTGCCTTCGGTAACGTATCCGAGCTTAGCACAGATTTCGCCATTTCACGTGAAATTAATCGCTGCCCCGCTCGAAAATACTCGTTTCAGCGGACCCTCTTATTTACAACCACCTTACGGAAGGCATACGTTTTGTTTTCTCTCCATCTTGAATATCAATGAATAGAGCTTGGCAGTGTGTTGGTGCCCGTTCTCACCGATTACGAGCATTTCTCTTTTCACGGCATGAGTAAAAAACGTTTCTAAAGAGACGTAGTACAAGTTGTGCGTACTACACGTAGACGGCGACACATTTTTACGCCAGGCTTCACTCGATATGTAGTATGAATGGCTTTGTCATTGCTTCGTTGTTTTCCCGTGCGTCTAAAAAAATTTGTATGTTCGATGCTTCAATTTTCTTTTAGTTCCCTTTAAGGATGAACAAGGTAGACGAAATAAGGGTCGCCGATAAACATAAGATTTACTGAGTAAAGCATTCTGCAAAAGTTGCGCTTTCCTCTCTTTTCCTTTCTTACGCTTACGCCTATGAGTAGTATCAGGCAATGCTATTGTTTTTTCCATGAAGACTAACACATAACGATAATATATCACGTATTTATTTATTTTATGCTGAGAAATTGGGAACACGAAATGATTTCAAAGTATTATTAATTTAATTTTACAAATAAAAAAGAGGTGAATAACCAAATGTTGTTAAAAGTATGGTTGCCGCCATCTATAAAGAAGTGGTTCAAACTACTCGTATAGATACTGTCACTGATCATTGTTACCGACAGAATGTAAAAAGTGATTTTAAGAAAACGCAGGAGTCCAGTAGGTATAAGCCTAGTAAGAATAGTTTATAAGTATTGAATTATTTGTGTTTATAGTATTGATTTAGTTGTACGTTGCATTGTAATTAGATATAAAAGAATAGTTTATAAGTAATAGCTTGTAAGTGTAAACTGCAACATTTGTGTAACTTGTATCTTCATTAATTAGTTCAAATAAATCTTCATTTAAAAGAATCCTACTGTTCTCTTTATTTTCATGCCCTATCAATCCTTGAAAAACCTAATTCCAATTCCTTAAACAAGTACTACCGTGCAGGAACATTAAATGCAAAGTTCACAATCGGAGAACTTGTCAAAATAGACCAGAACATTATTAAACTTGGCGCTAATTATCCATGGATTAATACAAAGTCGGAGAAATTTAATTGCTCGAAAATTCCTGGAACGTGACGTCATTTCTCAGAATTGCCGAAGTCGCGATACCTCCTCGCATATCATATTCTCCTAATACAAATCCACGATTTTCGACTCTTAAATTTCTGAGTTTCTGTCAAAATATCTGCCGGAAACCGTGGCTTTGTATCAGGAAAATATGATATGCGAGGAGGTATTTGATAGCAGCAATTCTTGAAAGTGACGTCACGTCCCAGGAATTCCCGAGCACTTGAAAATCTTTGCAAGGAATGACGACTTTGAAGAAGATATTGTTTCCAAGAGTTTCCTGCTGTCTTTAATAACGTGTAGAAATCGGCCCAGTAGAAGCCGAGATAATTGAATTTGTTTAAAGAAATTATAAACAAATGCGATTACTGCCACTTTCTGGCTAGGTACATCAATGACCAGAGGACATCAATTAAAGCCAGATGCATATAAAGCATCTTTATATTATATGAAAATACAATGGGCAATGGAATTCCTTTCATTGAAGATTTATTTAAAGTAGTTAAGAAAGTTGCAAAGTTGTTCCAATTTAAACATACCATGTAATACTTATAAACTATTCGTTTGAAACTACTTTTGCAATATGTGCTACAATTAAATCCTACTGCGATACGAAAAATGCAATAAAAATAAATCATTTCTGGTACCCTCTCGGCGTATCGGCAGTCGCGTAATCGTTGCAATTATTACTTACCCCGCGTTGATGATATAATACTTCTGCATTGTCGATTGCCGTTCCACTATTGATAAAACATTGTGGATCTCAGGTTTAGGATTTCCATGCGAAATAATAGACTCGCGTCACATGTAGGACAACCTTTATTATTTAATACAGTACTAATTATAACATAATACTACGCATTATTACAATATCAGTATTATTATATTGGTTGTAAACCGAATTTTTTTAATGGTGTTTTTTGCGGCGTGGGTGCGGGCGTGCGTGCCGTTGAGTGCATGCGTGCGCATTTGTGTGTACAATATCCATTATATGATAAATTCATGTAAATAAACAAATAAATACATGTACACTTATTTATATTTATTCATTTACCTATTCGCAATATTCTACAGGTAGTGCATTACATGTACACGTATGTATGTATATATATATATATATATATATATATATATATATATATATATATATATATATGTATATGTATATGTATATGTATACATATGTATACATATATGATATTTATTATTATACCCTTGTAACATTACGCGGTACATGAACTCATTCTTACCCCTTATCACGTAAACTTAACCCGAATAGATATTAGTGTATATAGATATATACATATAGATATATATGTATAGATAGATATATATATTTATATATCATCAGGATGGTATAAATAATATTGTATTTCATAAAAGCACTTTTTGTTGCTTATAATATTATCGTTTTCTTCCCATTAATTATCGCATCGCTTTTCCTCCCCCATTATTTTCACCTAACGCTCGTCCACCCCCCTCGTTTCCGCTACTATACACACAACCACCACCCCCGCAACGATATAGCGGTCTTGAACAGTGTTACGCTTCGTCCGGCATTCTTATTACCTCCGGAAGGAAAACTTAAGACACATTACGATCTACAGATATATCGATATTTGAACGCTAGACATTGTCTCGCGTTTCCTGATCGCTCTTAAATAACGCTCATGAATCTTCGAAACGATCGACCTATCATCACCTGCCCCCTCCACCCCCCGCCCTCCCATCCATAATTCCACCGCCGCCCCAAACCCCGTTTGCTTTCATGAGAAATTCCTTTCGTGCTTCGCTAAATACATTGTTCTCAGCGGTTGATTTTCTTTTCGTTCGTTCTTGTTTCGTTCAGCGCTATGCAAGTATGGTACTTTGGAAGACTATCTTAGCTCGCAATGTTCGCCTAATCCATGATCATTTAGTTCTATTGCACTCGATTGAGGAACGATCGATAATGTAGGAAGTAGACGTAACCCCAAAACTGAACAGCAAGCCCAAAATCATGAACTGCGAGATTCTAAAGTCTCCCAACTTTGTCAAGCTGAGCAAGAAAACGCAAGTTATCAGGACTACAAATACCTCTTGGCGAGGAAACCCCGGTGAGAGGGGTAAAGAAGTTAATAGAATCCACCGAGAGTCGGGAGACCCTCCCCAACGGGAGTCGTCATCGATATGGCCACGTCTGGCTCAGAATAAACCCATTCATAGTAACCGAGAAACAATGTTTCAGGTGCTTCAGGTACGGCCACCTCCAAGCGGTGTGCAAGGCGGAATTTGGAAAATGATGAGCTTAAAGGAAAATCACATCAGCACTGCTCGAGGAAGGGACTGTTCCTCTCGTCGTGAAATGTGCTAAGGGACACGATTCTAGTCGTCGAAATGGTTCGAATTTTCCATCAGAGAGGCTCTTAGTCGGGCAGGAAAATTTGAAAAATGCGCAGCCTTTAGTCGCCTCTCGTGTTCAGTCTCAAATTGAGGAGAAAATATCTCCTTGCTTACCAAAAATATCGTCACAAACTTGACAGTTAACTTTACTTCAACGAACGTATCCTTACAGCCTTATTCAATTTTTCATCTGAATTGTAACGCAATTGGATACCAAGTGGAATAAAAAAATAAAACTAATTATCGCTACTCTTATAATCACGTTGTTCGCAATAGTGTTTCTTTTTCATTTACGAAACTAACACCTTCAGTCGGCAACTGTGGCACTTGCTTTTGTAAGTATTTTTGCAAGTACACTAAATCCTCGATGTACACTCGCAAGTCCTGTTTCACGTACGGTCCCTGGCCATCCTTTTCTGCGGTCATCAATGTCGGTAAAACAAAATTTCTAAGCGATACTCGTGTCCCCTATACGATTTAAGCTCGCAACTGGACCCGTGCTCCGAGTTCACATCGAGGATTTACAGTACAGGGTTTCGCATCAGGATTAAAGAAAAGTTAACGA
The DNA here is from genome assembly GCA_948146005.1 of Nomada fucata. NCBI lineage: Eukaryota > Metazoa > Arthropoda > Insecta > Hymenoptera > Apidae > Nomada > Nomada fucata. Next base: position 31,575,457 of record OX411277.1, on the reverse strand, counting down.
GAAGATCGAAGCACCCAAGCAGATACAACGACATCAATTGCACAATTACGGCGACAGAAATAAATTGTAATAGATTAAGTACACTGGCCGTCTTACATTGTTTGATTATTGTTCCCTGGTATATTGGCACTTGGTAGTCGCAACAAGGGGGATAAAGTCAGAAACAAAACAGTAGCAAAATTTCTAAGGACGGTTTACGATTCGGATCGGTACTAAAAATCGCTGCAGAATACTCGAATCATGCCCCTTAATAGAAATGAATTCACTAACACCGATCTTGACCGACAAATCATTTACAGAAAGCAGAGAGAAATGCAGACACGGACAGCGAACATAAACCGATGTAAAAGCGAATGTAAGTATCTCCACAAAATTGTACAAGACTGCTGTGTACTGTCAACGCTTATTTTCGGACATTACTCTCAGCCAAGATCGATATCGGTGAATTTTCGTCGATAAAACAGTGTCGGTGATTTCAACCCAACCTATATCATATCGTTACGATTCCCATCTTTGCTCGTGTCTTTCTTACGCAAGATTAATACACCGACTGGAGTACTTCGTTGGAATAATTTTGATGCTCGTGCAGTTTCGAGAACAGAAAGTAATAACACGCTAGCGCTGTTCAAGAACGGCTCGCAAGCCGTTTAGTGCTCCCTCAGGGCCTGACCAAGCAATCAGCAGACCGCGCGCCGCGCTGATGGCAACCATGACAGCTTCGGTGCGTTCATGGAGTAGTGCATTCAACGAGCCGAGTCACAGCTGCGAACGAATCTATACACTGAAATTTAGAGGACACAGCTGGACCCGTCGCGTCACACGAATCTCTTTTATCTACTTGCAACCGACTCGGTCGTTAAATTGGTTATAAGCTCTCCGTCCGTCGAGAAGTTTCACATCTGCACGATGTATGCATCAGTGGTAACTGACGTAATGCACTGCGGCCCCATCGTTGGACAACGATGAACTACACGAATAAATCTTTCCCGTCACACTACTACCTCGGCTTTGTATTGCGAGTTTGAGCAAACAACACATCGCGCCGCACATATCTTGTTCTCGTTTCGCTCTTTGATTCCTTTCGCGAAACGGTTCACGCGGTGATAAAAGTACGGGGTTTCCAAGGAGACAGTAGAATAGGGAGGAAATTGATCGTTTATCTGTCGCTCCTCAACGCGAAGAATGATCTTCAGAGAAACATTGATATGGAACACCGCAAAACTTTCACCGCTCGGGAAATAGTCTCTCACTTAAGGCGCTCGTGTCTCGACAAAGCGATTCCGCCATGTCTAATTGTAAGAATGTCTCAGCCTCGTAAGTAAGGCGCATTTATTCGTAAGCACTCGAGGTTGCTTTTAAACACGTCGTGATCCAATGACAATCTATCGTCTGCCATTTTGCTGTTGCTATAAATAAATAGATATACGTGGCTACCATCATAGATACAGAGCCATTAGATTATCACCAAATAGTTGCGCAATTACAGTACACCGGTTTAGTTTTTTATACAACTACACTTTCATCTCGACTTTTTCTAATGAAAGAAGGCAAATTACGAGTTACTCTTTCATCTCATACGTTGTACTTGCGGAGTGAGTTTGTACGTTCGCCGAAGAATGTACGTTGAAATGCAAGATACTTCACGCAAAATTAGCTGTTACTTGGAAAACAACAAAAATGACGATTCAAATCTCTTTACTCGTTTCACAGATTCTCGTGTTGTCTGTGAGCTTGTAAAAGCAAAACGTGCTACTTTATACCCTCGTGCAGAGGTGTTCGTTAAATATGAAAAAAAGATATACGGGGTAGAAATGAATGGTACGCGAATAACAAAGTTGCCTAAATACATTCCTATAAAACTGATTGTCGTAGAAATTTTTTAGCTTGAGTTTGGTAATGTGATCCGCCACATTGTCACTCGATATTTCCGCCGAAATATGTCTCTATCTAAATAGAATAGTATGCATCGCGAATGCATACACGACGTACTGATAAGATCCATCATTTTTCTGGACAGTATACACTTTTTTTTATTCTAGTGCACCGAATCTGTAACAGCATACATTCTACCGATCTAAATAAAGGCTTCTGCTATACATGTAAGTATGCTTATACAGTTCCAATCCATACACACCGATGTCATAAAGAATTACCTATCAAACGGGCCAATTATACGCAACAGAAGCGGCATTTGAAATAACAATGGCCGTCGTAGTATCTCGCCGGACGATTTTGCACTTTCTTCGTTCATTAATAACCTGACGTCGTGTCGCTGTTTCTTACACGATGCTAATCGGGAATTATGCGTCGTAGTTTTCAAAGGTGATGATTGAAATTGTTATTGCTTTTCTAGAAGGCAATGAATGGTAAGCTTAAAGAATGGTCTTACGTCGGTGTCTGAGTTGAGGACATTTGTGAATTTAAAACGGTGTTACCAATTCGTCGAGATCGCCACGCTTGAAAAAGCACATCGATCGTTCTGCTGTCCTCTACACGATAGCGCCGTATACACCGTCCATGGGGACTTAAGGCCCGACCAGAGAGGGGCCAGACTTGTTTTGTTCGCGGGACAAATCTCCGCGTGGGCAAATTAACGTTCAACGCGGGCATGTGTAAGTGTAAAATCAGTAAAAAAAGAAACGTATGGTTGACGTAAAGGAATGCTTACCGATGATACTTAGAAGTGGCAGCGCGTACAGCATGCACGAGTGTGATTATCGATATCATGGAATGCGATGAAGTGCCGATAAAGTATTTCATTATTATCCAACTGCGATACGGCGCACTGGGGTATAGTTTGAGAAACATGTGTAGTGTAAAAGATGAACAAATAGGGAAAAAAAGATGAACGAAAATAAAAAAGACAAATAATTTACTTACGCTTTGTCTACAGGCATTTAAATGAAAATCAGAGTCCCGTGGATTTTGATACGACATATGAGATAAAAAAGAAAAAAAATCCGCCACTCCGCAACTGAAAAGATCGTGGAAATTGACGAGTATGCTGCAAAGATACGACGACGAATTATACGAGGCCGATCGTCGAAATTCGTATGAGGGAAATTGAAAAAAAAAGAAAAAACCTTGAGTTGATTTTAAATAACTTTATTTCTATCATCATCATAGTTATTAAAAAAAAAAAAAATGAGAGAACGCCCATGATCGGTCAATCGCTCGTTATTCGAATTCTCACTCAACGATTACATAATTAAGTAATTAAAGAAAGCAACCCAGAGACTTTTCCGAAATAAAGAAGAGAAAAAGAAAGTAAACATCTTAATATAAACATATATTAAATTCATACAATTATTAATATACATATGCATTTCATATATATATTTTGCTTCTTCCTTGTATATATAACATATATATTAATTAATACAATTAACTTCTACAGATTCAGATTAAAAATAAATAATAAATGAAAGAGAAGAAGAAAAAAAAAACATGTTAATTTATCTCCAGACTTCTTATAGACGTGTGATACTTTTAATACCTTTATAATAATGAATTAACTAATCCATTAATTATTTTGCTTATTCGGTACGGTACTACATTTATAATCAATTAATACCTTCGCAGTGATTATCTAAAAATCCTGAAAAAAGCGTACACAATTGGGTTACATTTCATTCGGTTAAAAATAGTCTGCGTGTCAGAAAAAGAATATTCAAGAATGCAGGGTGATCAAAAAATAATGGTGCAAGAGACGATTATCGAAATCTTTGAGTGGAAAATAAAACGATCACTCTAATTCCCCTGTCCCCCCGCCAATTCGTGTACGCGCGCACACACACACACGCGCGAATCGCAATACCTTGCCTCCCGAATCTTCTTCACTACAAATCGCTGTTCAGAATAAGACAGGTCCACAAAATGATAAAAATCAATTAAAATAACAATCACCGTTCAATACACGTAATACAGCACAACCGTTTCTGATAAAAGCACGTCGAAAAGGAAAAAGAAAAACTGTTGAAAATGCGTCGCTGATAATCGCTTTGGAATGAGTAAGAGTGGTAAATCACGTTTACTTTCAACTCAAAAATTTCTCAGTTTGCAGCCGGTAGTTGTGTGACAATTTCGTGTGTTTTTCAATTGCTGTCGATATATCGGCGTTCCTCCCGCGACGAAGAGAAATCGCGATTCAGAATAATATACCGCTCTATATATCCTAGGAAGGCCGCAGTTTTTCTCTTGTACTACAATCTTTAAAACACCCTGTGTACGTAGGAAAGTTAGTTCTAACGATAAGTAATATGCATATATACGTATACATATATTTTTGTGATATATATACATACATATATATACACATGTATTCCTTTTATATGCTACGTGTAATATGTAATGTATGTATACATGCGCACGCGTTGCGTGTATATGAGATACACGTACATGCATGGCCCGCGTTCCTCGCTCACGTGTCCCCCCACACATGTATACACACGAACGAACGTATACGTATGCACGCATATATATATATATATATATATGTATGTATATAGGGTACACGGACACGCACGCGTATGCGAATACGCGACATCGTTCGTACATACATGTATACGTATATAGGGTGTGCAATAATAAAGCTGAAAGTGCGATATGTAACCATTCCCGGACTCGAGTTACGCAAAAATTTCACCGAGGTAATTTCCGTTTTGCAAATAAGATTCATCGGTAACTGGAATGCACGAGCATTTCGAGGTCCAGCGGAGTTCGTCCAAGGAAAGATCGGTTCGCTTCTCGGAGGGGGGAGGAAAAGAAAAACAATACAAGTAATACGCTGTTCACGAATATGAATCTTACTCCGGAACTAAGATAGAAGAAACAAGGAATTCGTTAGTAAAACGTTCGAACTCGTTAGTACGGCGGCCTCTTGTGTACACCTTTCCGAACACCCTGTGTCATGTAAGAACACGTGCAGCGTAAGAGCCAGCCCGGGCTGTGACAGACAATCGGCCGCGGACACAAAAAACGTCTGCGAACAAACCGCCAACGCGGACAAAGATCGTCCGTTATGTGTACCCGTCGTTTCCCATGGAAGTGGAAACGACAAGAGGCAGCGTCCGCGGGCAACGTCCGTCAGCAACAAGCGAGGCCCAATGAATCGGCATTAAGAATATTCATAGACGACGATAAGACAGGCAAATAGGAAAAGAAAGTTCGTTTGAATCGTTCCGGCGGCCAGTCTCGCGACAGACCCATGCGTCGCGGGCGACTGTATTACACATAGGGCACTTAACATAGGGGGCGCTATAGTGTACAGAACAGATCTATGCAGCGATCCGGCGAAGCACAACGCTATTACGTTTATCCGTAGTACGTCACCCTTTCTCCCGTAACCCATCGTTAAGTCGTATTATCCGTTTCTCTAGCCCGTGTTACTTTTCTCTTAGATACTTTCGTTACCGCGCGTCGCGTCACCTCTCGGGGCAACCCCGGTATTCGGCGAATCGAAGGGAAAGCCACCTCTAATTGATATCGAATACCGGCAACGATCTTAGAAGCAACGGAGGATTAATTTCTCGAAAATCATCTTATTCTCCAGCTGAGGAATCGTAATTGCTTTCTTGTACTATAATTTATGAGACACCCTGTACATGTTGAATCGTTTTAACAAGCATATGTAAAACGCGTGAACGCCGCAAGGGCGTGCAATCTCTTCACCCACGAAGAAGGACTGTTAATCCCTGTTCCATCACATTCGACACACATACAGAGACGCAGGTAGAAAATGGGACAGGTTGATTTCGCGTGCGTACGCATGCGCGTGACGCGTAAAACCTTTTCTCGAGTAGAAAAAGTCGAGGCTTCTTTTGAAAATTTGTCTTTCAAACTAACCCAGCGCCTTATTTAAACCCTAATTCTTTTACAGTTAATGATTTATATACCCTAAAACAGCTATATATTCAATATTTATTATCACAACAAATATCTTTCCGCTAGTTTGAGGAAGCTTTTCGCCCTTTGATTCGATTTGATATATATATATATATGTATATATATATATATATATGTGTGTGTGTATATATATATAATATAATATGTAGTATGCATGTATTTGTGTATATACGTATGTATGAACAATATGGATGTAGTGTGTGTGTACTTAATACACGCGACATTCAATTACCCTACTCTCTTCCACTCTGAATTCTTTCTGGTCCTTTTTCTCTCCCTCTGGCAAGAAACACACGATTGCATCGTTTTCAAAGCTTCTCGAACAGTGTATTGCTTTTTAAAATTGCGATTATATATATATCAAACGGGATTCAGACAACTTTCGTTAAAAATGTTAGCTTATAATCCAAAGGATGATCAATCTTCGGCGTAGATCGGACCCTGATATGTCAAACGTGCCTTTTTTTTTGTTCTTTTCTTTGTTTTTTTACTTCGAAAAATTATACGAGAAACACCAAGCAACACCGCAGGCTAAAATTAAAATATTCTGACTCGCAATTGTTCCATACCCTTTTCTTTACGCGGAAACCACCTACCACCTCAAAACTCGACTTGCAAGTGACCTTTGGAACCTCGTAAATGCCAAACGTTGGATTTTTGTAACAATGCCGATTTATAGGGAGCCTGAAATTTCGTTGCTCTTTTCGAGATGAATAAAATGGCTGCCGGCATCGCGTTAAAAAATTTCCAAATAAAACCAAGTATACGCGTGAAACCCCCAGTGGACAGTGGAACACATACGTGGAACTTCAACAATGCAATATAATATTTAGAAGTCCGCACACCTGAAGAAAATGGAAGCTTCATCGATTTGGAGTCCGAGACGAGATCGGCGAAGTACTGATCAAGTGGCTGATCGATCATAAAAAGCCATTGGCTAATTAGATCCGCACGAAATGCTTGCGAAGATAACGAAAATTCGGGTGCTTCGGGTCTAACAGCGAGGGTCGAAAAGTCCTGAGAAGGGGAACGAGTTACTTCTCGCTGATTTCGGCCACGTTGCGTTGCGCCATCTAGCGTTCAATGCACACCTAGGCTAACAGTGTCTCCGAGACAAGCGTGGATTATGCATTCGCCTGGACTATCCCAGCACAGCCAATGGCGATTTTGGAAAAGTAGGCCGTGATACCCGGTGGAAGTAGACGCTGAAGCGTGTCAAGAGAGATCTCGATTAACTCGGCCACGTTCGAAGAAAAACTGCGACTCTGAACCTGTTCGAACTCCGCTGAACTATGATCGACCATGTCACACGGACTTGGTGCGATCAATTTTTTAATTCGCTGCAATGAACTGATCTGCGAGAACGTCCTCGCGTTAGGAGACGTGCGAGATTGAAACAATTACGTCATCGGCGATAATTACTGATCGAAGAAAAAGGAACCAGAGAAAATTCATTAGTGAAAAATGCTTGAACAACATTTAAGTAGAAGGTGAACGCGACATTCCTCAGAACCATCGTTTATATATCAACTTTCGTCATCGTCACCGTTGTCAACGTCCTGGTCGTAATTGTAATCGTAATCACGGTTATTAATCTAACACCCCCATCTCCGTCCCACGCACGCACAATAATTTGTCCCAAGCATTTGGAATCTTACCCTAAGTTTTCCTCCGTCAGAGTCTCGTTAGAATGCTACGCTACTTGTGAATATATCTCTCAATACCGTTAGACAATGAAAACCGCAAAATTGTTAATTAACTATCATTATGTCTATCATTTTTCGTACTGTTTCTCTATATTTAATTGTTATCCGCGTCATATCGCAATCTTAATGAACAATTACGATCATCATTATTGTGTAATACCTATCATTTATGTGTCCTTACAACGATATTGTTAGTTATCATTAATCTGTTTAAAACTAATTAATTTTTCACTTTTGTTAGGAATAGAGGTTACTCGCGAATTAGTCCACTTTGTTGCATTAATCAGTAGTCATTTTTTTTTTTGTTACACAGTAATTAATAATCACCTTAACGATTAGTCTCCCCTCCAAAATGCTTCCTTATAATGCATATTAATATAATAAAGTATAATCGCGTGCGTGCGCGCGCACGTCTATATGACCCGTGTGTAACATGTGTGTGTGTGTGTGTGTGTGTCTGATTAGTGAGTATGGAGTGTGACGTAAGCAATATATATGTATATATATATAATTCACTTATCGAGTGTAGATAATATAGAGGTAATATATCCTTAAGAGTCTGTTCGTTTACTTTATATGTAATCTTTTAATTATTAATTAAATAATCTAATGTGTAACCTGGGTGTGTGTGTGCGCACGCGCGCGCGCGCATGCTCGCTCGACTCGTACGTGCGTGCCTGCGTGTGTCCCCAGTATTTTACCGTTACTATTTTATTCCCCTACCTAATATGTCGTTTACGTGTCAATAGATTAAAGTTACAAAGTTGAACGTTTCTTCCCCCAGATCCCCCAATTTCCCCCGGTATCCCCCGTTCTAGTAACTTTCGGGATGCTGTGTTCCCTTTCAAAGCGTGTGCACAAGGGGTCCTTCCCTAAATCTAAATTAATAACATGACACTAACACCTCCCGTAAATTTTTTTTTCCTTTTTCTTGGTTTTCTTTTGTTTTGTTTTTTTTTGGTTTTCACATTTCCTACGTTTTCCCTTCACATCGAAACTCTTTCTCGACGGATAATCACGAAACCGGTGCATGGCACGCCATTTCACGAATGGTCCTGACTTGTTAAAAAAAAAAATAATAATAATCGCGAGAGGGGAAAGAGAGAGCGAGAGCGAGAGAGGTTATCATCCTGTTCGTCCACGAACTTTCCTAACGTATAAATTAACACGACAACTAAATTAATTAGACGATAAATGTGCGTAAAGGCTTCGTTAAAATTTCACAACGCCCGCCCCTGGCCACCTCCCCCTTCCTCCGCTCCGTAATAAGTTGAAAAATATCATCTATAGATTGTACATTCGTTTGAATTATTTGGCCCTGATCACTTCCTTATGTACATAATAATTAGTTAAATTTCATCTGTATGCTCGGAATTTCACATTCGTCACGATTAAACAACTAATAAATAACATTTATGAACAACATTGAAAATCATCTTACGTTGTTAATTCTTAGAAATGACGAAAACGCCCCGTGTAACGACCAGATGCGGATCAACTCTGTTTTTTTTTTTTTTTACTTTTCTTTTCCTCTTATAGGCTTAGGTTTATCATAGTTTTTCGCTTTTCGCAAATCCCCTTCGAGATTAGGTTCGAAGCACGACACTGACGTGTTAATTTGAACTGAGGTTCTGAACAGAAAAAGTATCGCATGGAACACGATTTTGAGCATTCTCTGGAACTTTACAAATTAGCTATCCGAAATTTATCATTAACGTTTAAAAATAATCTTCGTAACAGCGGCAATGTTTCTTTTTTTTTTTTTTTATCGAATTAAAACAAAAGCTTCGTTTGAATACGAGTGTTACGTTCGACTAAAATTTGTTTCCCCGCGAAGCTCTTTTTTTAAAACTATGTATTTACAGACACTGCAACTTTAACAGTCCATCACACGAAACTTTTTGCAACCTCTGCTTGGCACACTTTTCGGTATCGCTGAATTTCAGTCGAACGCCTCTTTTTTTCTTTTATGTTTTTTTAGTTTTTTTTTTTTATTAAGTTTTTTTCCCCTAAATCAATGTAGAATGTTTAGAAGTAAGTCTTCGATTTCTTTGATGTTCCTTATCATCGAACGAAAAGTCTTTGAACCGTTTGAAATTCGTGGAAAAATCCGACTTAAGCAAAAGAAAAAAAGAAAGTCAATTACACATACACGCGCATATGTGCATATATATATATATACATGATACAACCCTAAACAATAATTCAAACAACCAACAAAATCTTTGGGAAATTGTTTATGTCAAATAGTTAACCGTGTAATCTCACGCGTTTTTCAATAATTCAAGAAAGAGTCATTTCCTTTTTTTCGTCGTTTCCAGCGAGGTGCGTAAGACTTAGAAAATAAAATGAAAATGTACGAAGAAAGAAGAGAATGCAGTAAAGGTTCGTCCAGACTTGCGGACAATTGTCCCCAGACAATGTCCGTTAGCGTGAACTGTGCTTAACGTTAACTTTACATTTAATATTCGGGATAAAAGTAACAGCCGACTTAATTTTCGAATGTTGATTCGGTTTCTTAAGCACATTTCGTTTATATTTCCTGTAGAAATACAAGGAACTGTAGGAGTCTTACAAAGAAAGAAGCAGAAGAAGAAGAAGAAAATGAAAAAGAAGAAGAAGAGGAAGAGGAAGAAGACATAGCAGTAGACGATGAAGAAGAACAGTAATTAAAATTTGAACACACGCATTCGCGATTTTCCTATAATACTGTATCACAATTAAAAACAAATCAGACTATAAAGATAACTATAAAGATATATTACTAATATAATTGCAACGCAATGAGCATAGGTATGCGAAACTTTAAATATTTAAAAGATTAATTAGAGGGAAAAAGGTTTATAACGGTGTCTAATAATATTATTTAACTCTGTTAATATTGCATTACACCTACAAATTGTCCTTTACATATTATTTAACAAAAATGTCAGACATAAAACTATTTTATTCATGTAGCTGTTTATTTCATCTCACCGGCGTCGTCTCTACTCTTTGCCATTAGACATTGTATATATATATATTTATATACGTAAAACTATGTAAAATATATCTAAAACTTTGTATCGTTAAATTTAGCGACTTGAAAAAAAGGAGAAAAAAATCAAATTTACAATTCATCAGCGTAATATTCATAATAATATTATTAATAATAATAATAATAAGTTCAATATTGTTAAAACGTTATGCATTTAGAATACAAGGGAACATAGAAATTAATCGTTAAATATGTATCTCCGTCGATATTTTCTTTTTTTTTTGTCCTTTTCAGATAAATTAAAGTGTACGCTTTAATTTATTACGATATATTCAGCTAGGTCTCCCTCACTAATAGACGTATTCGTTATATGCATTTCAAGCTATCGAGCCCTGACTAAATTGATACTGTTAGTATATAGTTAGAATGTTTGTTCCGTATTCTCGTCGTCAGTTATCATCATTCTCATAATCATCGTCAAATTAACAATGGCACATGCCCCCAAATGCACACGCATGTATACCTATGAAAAGAGGAAAAAAAAAACGATACATCCCGAAAGAGAGGCAAGTATGCATACGCGTACGTTTTTCTACTGGCACGTGTGCACGCATGCGCTCGACACACGTAACCCGCAAACGCACCGATTGCGCACTCATATACCGACGTATGCACGGAGGGCAAAAACCTAACGCACGGTTCCATAGGAGTGGATCTCTTCGTACCACACGCGACAGAGTAGCATGGATGCGCAAGTAAGCGTACTAGAATTCGTATATTTATCGTAGAATCACCGAGGTGATCACCCCCCCCCCCCCCACACACACGCACGATGATGGGTAGAAATCTATGATTATTGGCTGCATTCCTTTAAAACCTCTGCTGCTGCTCCTTTTCGGTTTTCTAGCCGTTCTTGTACGTACGTTCAGTTTATCCCGGGGCTACTAATCTGGAGTATCTAACGCACCCCCCCCCCAACCCCTTCGAATCCAATGTTCCACATGTTTCTCGCTAGGCACAGCCAAGAATTTGAAATGTCAACGGAAAGAACATACGTTTGGTGGTCGGTTGTCGGGTACCGGCAACGAAGTTGTGACCTCGGAACGACCGATGTTGATCGAGTTGGCCGTTTCGTTTTTTTTGCTTCCCGTTTGGAGCCAACGCACGGAGTGGTACAGTAGGACCTCGATTAACCGGCTTGATCCGGGAACAGAGGCAAAACGGGTAATCGAGACCTGGTGGCAAACGTTCGCAAACACGCGTCGCACACAACTGTACGAGAGAATATAAATATGTCTACGTACAGCTCCACGTATCTCTTTCATCTTGTTAAGTTTGCATGCACGGGTGGCTCCGTAACGCGTAAAAAAAAAAGAAGGGTCGTGCATTGTCGATCGAGAGTAATCGCGACTCGGTTAATCTTAGTCCAACTGTGGTTAAAATTTGACGAAAGGATAGTCTGTTTTTCTTTTTTTTTTCCTTGGCCCGAGCAATTGGTTTTATGCAGGAAAGCCAGAACGAATTTTTTTTATTGTTAACAAAAGAAAATGGAACCCCTTTAAAATGTCCTAAAATAGTGAAATTGCATCGAACCTCTAGAATATTCAACGCCGACATTAAAATTATCGCAGTTTTATTATCATAAAATCGAATGCTACTTAACACCAATATATCACATTAGAGCCTGACAAGAGAAATAAATATTAAAACAGATTGCTTCTTCGCGGTGATTTAAAAAAGAACACAGACAATAAGGCCAACAAAAAAAGTACATACGCATACGTGTAACAAACAGAGAGAGAGAGAGAAAGAGAGATAAGGTAAGCGAGACAAAGTAGAAGATACTGAAGTAGTGACAGTGAGCAATTTAAAGGAGTCCGAGACTCGATCACAAGGAGCAAAGTCGAATGGAGAGATTATTAAGGAACACGTAATTTTTGTCGCATGCGCACAAGAAAATTGTGTTGTTGCGTCGCTGATTGACCTTAAACATGCTATAGTTCTAGTATCTCAAAGTACGTTTCCTTTTCGTGAAATAATAATTAACGACACCGAGGAAAGTCATCATTATCATTATAATTACTTGCGATTTCCTTCGCCCATTCGCACTGTCATCGATGATATGTATTAAAAACAAAAAGAAACTTGCCTTTTTATATATATATATGTGTATATATATATAGTTATATATAGCCTGTGTTACTGAAATTTATTGTACTCGTTAGATAACGCCCGAATGGTAAAGTATATAAAAATATTTGGTAATAAGTCTAGGAAATTTGTCATCAAAAACACGACGGACAGAACACCGAAGTAGGCTAATCAATCGTCTTAATGCCCCGTTTCTGGAACGCGTTCAACTATTTCACAATTGATATACGAGAGGAAATCGGGACAAATTTGTCTCTTCCATGTGTGTTTGTTTTTGTTAGGGAAAGAAAGCGAAGATCGTCGTCTCCGAGGAAGCCCACCCCAAATGGCGGGCCGTTCGGAGAAGTTTTTCGAAGTTTGCTTAAGCTTGACACGCAATTCTATGCGCGTTTATTCATCCCCAGTGTCGCGACACTCCGAGAGCTTATGTGCACTGTTATATTGTATTTCGTTTTAACCTAGCTCGTCCTTCGGAGCCCCCACTGTCGCCCCTCGGCTCGAGGACAACAGGACAATGGATTGTGTCTTTATGCTTCCCCTCTATCCCAGACGAGAATAAAAACAGAATAAAGCATTGCTGTTGGAAGTACCGGCGCTCGCGTAAATTCCGTTTACCGTCCTGCGATCAGTTAAGTTCTCTGTTCCAATTTCGAACGCAAACTAGGTACATTGATTATGTTTAGAACGCCCTCAGACCTGTATATTCGTACGCATTGTCGATAACAATTGTTCATTCAATATTGTGTTAATACTATCACTAGCGATCCTTATACGAGCGCTACGTTACTACCGAACATTAAAACTAGCGTTTTATACCGCGACGACAAATCTTGTAGCCACAGGGTATTATATATGTATGTATGTGTGTGTATATATATATCATCATCATCATCATCATCGCTGTTGCTTATCAATGTTACTCACAACTAAATATAAATTGCAATTAATTTAAATATTCGAATATTCACTACTATCGTCGCCTTTTACTATTACCGTCTTCTTGATGATCACTCGTTTTGCTTTTACGGATTATTGATCATTAAATATAATAATCAGTAACAATTATGTTCGTTTACAATTGTATCATTTGCACTATTATTAACTCCTTATACTCTTATCGTCGTTAATTCTATTCCGTTCACAGTATCGTGAGTACTGCTGCTGGCGTTTACCGCTATCACTACCACTACTATTATTATTATTATTGTTGTTTATTATTATTACTATTAATATTATTATTATTATTATTATTTACCGTTACTGCTATCACTATCTGTGCCAAAGCAGTAACACTGACACAATAACAGGTAGTGATAATAACGATAGCAGAAATTAACAGCACCAACACTTATTCTATTATTCTTTAATATTAATCATCAGTAATCGTAGTTGTAGCACTAATAATATTTGCGACCATGATAATAGTAACAATAATGGCGATCACCCGCTATTATCGTAAATAATGAGTAACGATAACGAGACAGCGGCCCGCCGCAAACGGAGGGACAGAGAGGATCATCCTACCGCTGGTCCAGTCGAAAGCTTCGATTATTATGCGGTATTAGCAGGCATTTTAGAATAAGTTGGACTAATAATAGCAGCAACATCGGAGCGATTTGGCGTTGGCGAACGGCAAAAGTAGCAGAGGTATTGACAGGGCATACGTAAGAGTAGCGATACGTGATCGATGTTAGTCTCGTGATTCATTGAAGATGTAATCGCGAGCGCAGCAGCAACAATAATAATCGACAGGCGTGACCCCGGGTCGTGTATGTACGCGGCAACGTTTGTTATTAAACGACGATGATCGTAGTAGCGGCAAGAGGAGTAATAAGAATAGTGGTAACACTATTATTACTCTATTATCACATTAAACAATATTGCCACTATTACTATCATTTGTCAACGCCACTACTACTGTTGCAACTCCTATTACTATTTATTGTCATTGCCCTCCGCCTCAAACCTCGCTGGCAATGCAATTTACACTACTGTTTTCGTTTCGCTTCGTTTTATTTATTGATACCGCTACCGTATTATTGTCGCCGCTGCCGCTAATGATAATACCCGCGTAGCGTGCGTGCCGATAGGGTTAAATTTACTTTCTAATTTATCATCATCCCCATTAACGCATGAATTGTCCATCGAATTATTATCATTACGGCTATTGTTGTTGCTGTTACCCGGGTGGTACAATTCTAGCTGTTATTGTTATCATTTTTTCATCATTATCATTAACATTATCATTATCATCATTATTATTACCAGCACTATGATTATTATTTACAGTTATTATTGTTTGTAATTCAATGGTTCGAAAGAACCTGAGGTATTTGAATAGAAGCTTAGTATTAGGCAGCTTTTTTTCAAGCATTAGGATACAAAGTTTATAAATTATATTATTGAAATACTTGAAGTCACTCTAAATTCGATTAAGCACTTATACTTGGATATGATTTACATAGGAATTTGAGTTGCAGAAAACTGAATATCTCGCTTTAAATGTTAACTAGTCTTCGGGTTTCAATTAAAAGTAAAGGGAAGAAAAAAAAAAACAGAATGAGCTAAAGAATATGCACCTTTTATATTTTAATGGCGGTCATAAAAAAAAAAACAAGGAATGTAGATCCATTTTTTTTTCTTTCTTTCTTTTTGTTTTTAACTACTTTCGTTGGAATAAGATAGTAACAACAATTCATACTTTTCTCCGGGCCGTGGCGTAAACGCGCTTAACGATCATTGTCTTTTTTTCCTTTATCTTCCTCCGACCCCTACCCCTTCTTTTAAGGGACAATTTCACGCCATTTAACGTACCGTTTTAGGCTGTAGCGTTGTCGGTTGCCAACATTCATTACCCCCCTCTAATCATCTGTTTTAATAAGCGAAGATGCTCTTACACGAAGAGTTCCGGTCAATAATATATATGTATAGAAATATCGATAAATGTCGTCCAAAATTATTACAAAACGGGTACAGTCGAGGAGAGGTATAAACGCGCTGCTCGGTAATTTTTGCCCACATTTTACTCCCCCAAATTACACCGTTCAAATGAAATGGCTGCAGAGCAGAAGGAAAAACAACTCCCCCGCAAGGGGGGCAAGAATCGTCGACGACGTTCAAGTTGTAGGCTGTGATACTCGGCACAGTATCGGTGAAAGGCTCGTCCAAGGCTGGCAAACGCAATGTCTACCACGCGACAAAGCCTCGGAAGCCGGCGAACGCTGGCGACAATTCAACGCGATAAAGAAACAGAATAATTCCCACTGAATATTTATGTCAGTCTCTGTGCGACTATATAACGCGTAACCGTGGTCGCGTCGTACGTTTTTACTTCTCTTACCAACGTCAGTAGTTAACAATTAGAAACGTTTTTCTAACATCGATTCTCTTTGGTTTACCAAACTTACTACTGGAAATTTCTTTGTATTTTAAGTCGCCCCCCCCCCCCCAAATCCCATTCACTTTTACACGCCTATCGGTAAACGGTGTGCAAAGTCATCAAGTCTTATAACTTCCGAATAATCATATATAATTCTAACATATTCGCTCTCTCAAACTTTTGATTCTTTATATATATATATATATATTTTTTTTGTGTGTGTGTTAAGAATTAAACCCCCGTTCGCAGGCAGTTACGAAAACATGAAAATCGCGGACCCATTTTGATCCCTTCGCTTGGGTTCGTCCGTTGTTCAAGAGGTTTTAAACGCCGTCCCCCTTTCTCGTCCGTTTTAAGAAAATCTACAAAAGTTTGATTACTTATCGTACCGTACGTTAGAGCTTCAGTGACTCGACCGATTCGTTTTTACTTTCAAATACTTCCCGTATATTTGCGCATACGATGCTCCGCGTATAATAACGTGTACCACATGTGTGTGTGTATATATATATATATATATATATATATATATATATATATATACATATACGAGCGTAAAACTTAGGGAACACACGAAATGACTTAAATATCCGTGACGAAACACGCGAAATGCTAGAAGGTCGTGAAAAATCAAATCCCAGAAGATCCAGATCAATGGAGGAGGAAAAAAGAAAACGAACGAAGATCTCAAGTCAGTATTTCAAATGCGTCGACGCTTGAGAGAAGAGTACCAGGAGGAGTGACAGTCACAGATAGGGAGAGACAGAGACAGATGGACAGATAGACAGATAGAGAGAAAGTGAGATTGACACTTGTCGTCCATACGCGATACACGTTACGGCAAGATCTGGTTATCCGCTCGAACAGCAAATTATCGAGATAGTAACGTTGGTCTTGCATCGTGACAAGACCGAAGGTCTGAGGGCGTTGCGATGTTACCTCGGAACGTCAGAAGAAAATATTGTGCAGTGAATAAACACCCTTTCTACCCCCCCACCCCAACCCACCCCCCCAATCGGTATGGTTATATATCAGTTCATTCAGGTACCTTTGACGCTGAAAACATACACATACACACACACGCGCGCGCGCGCGCGCGAGAACAGGTCCATTCCCTTGCACGCGGGGCACAGGCATGCACATACACGACCACCCATATGCGTGCGCAGTTGCGCACGCGAGCGCGCGCACGCGCAACAGAGGGACAAAGGGGTCCGGGCCTTACGTGCCCTGGCCCCCCAACCCCAACCGTTTCTACAATCGAACCTCCTCCCAATGGTCCAGTCAAAAAAGCTTCGATCATTATTATCATCAACGTCCGTCTTCGTCCTATCGAATTTTCGTGATTAATTTCTCATAGGTGAAACACAGTGACGTAATACGATATCGATCGTTATCGATCGTGTAAGACACTTGTACACGATAGAGAACATAGTCCGGTGAAATTACACTTTAAACTTAAATGCAACGATTCGTCTCTTGTATATATTCTAAAAATTGGTCACACATTTTATATACAAATTCCAGCTACCGTAGTCTCTATGGGAATCTGAAGATAAACTAACAAACACGACAAATATCCGTTATATGGAGGTAAAGTTAAAAGCGTAATAAAAAGAAGCTGTTGCTCTCGTTGCAATCAACATATCTTCTTTTCCGTCCTTTCCATTCTTAAGTTCTTTTAAATATCAGGTCTGGTCAGGCATCCGTAATAAGTATAGTGGACTCGTTAATTGCACGCAACTGAAGCGAAAACAGATCCCCCAAGGGGGAATATGCCGACATTCCCGCGCGTCGTGAGTTATACGCCGCAGCCATTGAAATCGTTAAAAAAGAAAAAAAATTTGTCCCCGATCAGTGCACATTTCGGCAATAAGAATATCGATATACGCTTCGCCGCCCGTTTCCACGTTAAAATTAAAACCGTTTCCATGCCGATACACACATACACAATACATTAATTTATGCCCCGCCTCGTTAAACCGTTAAAATTAATTCTACATAATTCGGACCTTTAATTCGTTAAAAAATCATCCCTACGACGGAACAGAATAAAATGTTTTGCAAAGCTCCTCGCTCGTCATTCAATGAAAACGATAACTCACCGCTCGTGGGAAGCAAGAATTATAAAAGTGCACGCGACCCATTCGGAAAGACGCTGCACGCGTGCAACCGGGGGAGAGGAAAATAAAGTCGCACACGAACGAAACGGCGTGAAAAGAAATTCGCGTACGAGCCGAAACACGCCCCGAGCTCGCCTTTTCGTGCCTCTCGCGGCCGATATATCAAATGTAACGTCTCGATATTTCCTACTTTATACAACTAATAGAATTTTCGTCACACGTAAGAGAGTAATACCTGTAGAAAGTTAATAACATAGCACGACAAACGTGTTACCGAACCCAAGTTAGTTACGCGTAACTATTGCAATACTTTGTCGAATTGAAGATCGTACATGAACGGATGATACGAAGAGATAATATGTTACGCAACGGTGCCTCTGTCTCGAGGCACTTATCCATAAAGCGTGGTTCGAAACTGTTACGGAAAAGGAAATCGAAACTTCCGGAACAAATAGATTTTACATCACCGTGTGTAACTGTGAAAGACCTTTCGCCCGAAAATTCGAGATCATTTCCGAAATTTTGTTCGCAAGACATCTTGGTTTCTTTTTTTCTTTTTTTTGTTTTTTTTTTTTCTCTTTACGTCTAGGGTCTCACTTTCAACTTTCAACTAAATACTCCAACCCAGCAACCCTTTTTCTAGTAGCAACCAATTGGGAAGTGGTATTAGTTTTTCTCCTAGATATCATTCAGTTTTACAAAAGGCAGAGAGACAGAAAGAGATAGATAGATAGATAGATAGAGAAAGGAGAGACACGCACCACACGCACGCACGCACACGCACACACAGATAGGCAGACACAGACAAAGATAGCTAGAGAAAACACATCGAATTACCATATTCGTTATAACTCTATAATTAGTAAATGGTAAAGAGACACGCTGGACATTGGCACGACGGGTGGCATTTAGATTTAATATAGAATAAAATTTACGTTATTGCGATAACATTTGGTATCGTTTTTGTTGTCGTCGCAAGAACTCGGACCCCGCTCTATCTTTTTTTTTGTTTTTTTTTTGCTTTTATCCCTCGAAAGGTTTTTCTGGGCATGTCACGATAGAGAATCGATTTTTTCGTTCGAACAATGCCTCTGAAAAAAAAGTTCGCGCCCAAACACAAGGAAACACGATTCCGTTGCGCGTTCAATGCAATTTAAGTAGCGTTCGTCCCAAACCCCCCCAAAAGAAAGAGCGATGAATTGTGGATTTAGACCCTAAAAATCGTAACGACCTTTTTTTCCCGTTTGTTAAAATCGATATCTATTGGAAGTTCGATATCCGTTGAAATTTTGAATCGCTATAGTTCGATACACCGTATTTAATGTCGTTGATTTTTCTTTGTATTTTCTTTGTTTTTCTTCTTTTCGTCACCGTTGCACGTCGAACGATAAGAAAGTCACACCAAAAAGTCGATTCTATATCAACGTTGCTAATGGAAGAGGTATATATATATAATATATAGCCCGAAGCATCGACGCGGATCCTCGCTTTAGTTTCTTTAAGAGGTAACATTTCTTCTCTTTTTTTTTCTTTTCTTTTTTTTTTTCTTCATTCACACCTTATTATTCATTCTTTCTGTTCGTTTTGTTTGTTTGTTTTTTTATGTGTTTTGTTTTGATTAGATTGGTACAGTCTACGTTTGATACGCATCGCAGTCTCGATTAAAGGAAACTGTTCAGAGCAAAAAAGTGGAACACTCGTGAGACCATCGATCATCGTAAATTTACTTTCTTACACGCGCATTCTTAAGAAAGATCTATATAAGCAGCCGACGTATCATATCTTTTCAAAGCTAATGGGGGGCTGCGCGTTTCATGCGCACGCCTAAGAACTTTCCTAACCGTTTATCATATTTCTTTTCTTTCTTTTTGTGCTCCGATTCCCAAAATACGCGCAAGGAGTTAAAATTCGTAGTTATCTCTAAGAAATTATCTGCATGCCGATGTTTTAATATGAATTATATTCGCGCTTAACCGGTCCCCGCGTGTTAACCTATATACATATATCCCGTTCCGGATCGAAGTGTTAAAAATCGTAACACGCGTCGGTATAATACTCGAGACGCGCTCTGAATTACCGACGCGGTCGTCGACATTATTGGCAGATGACACGTGAACGGCACCACATTTTTTTACAAACTATATAAAACAAATAAACGGAACAAATATAACGTTGCTGCGTAAAACAGATGCCAATAATGTGTCGATACGAGAAAGAGAGAGAGAGAGAGAGAGAGAAAAAAAAAACAAAAAAAAACAGTTCAACGGAGTCCGAAAATAATGTATATCTATAACGAATCGTATATATAGGGCGTAACCGCTTCGTTTAACTGCGTCATAAAAACACGCGCGCGCTGCAATATAATTGAATATATTAAAACATCGTAGAATGTAGCATACCGAAGGTCAACTTAATTAAACACTGGAACATACTGATAATACACATTTCTGTATGCACAGAATGATTAAGCGGAAACGTATGTTAAGGAAAACGCGGCCTGCACAGGAAGAATACTAAAAGGCTCGTCCAGAGACCGGCAGACGATTGTCCGCGTGGGACAAGCTGTGCGCGCGGTTAAAATACGTGGTCCCGCGGAGGAATAGTCCGTGGGACTTTCTTCGCCCTCGATGGGCCAGGTGTCCGCGGACAATGTCTGTTAGCGCAGGACGAGGCTTAAATGGATAACTGAAAAACGTCGTAAAACGTGCCTATCGTATATATGGTGGTGCGCACTGTGTACACACATACGCGCAATGTTGGTTTGTCTGGTGAAATTAGTATTATTCTAAAAATACGAGAGACTTGCAACACAAGCAATATTACAACAAGAATACTAATTTTTCATTTGAGACGGCGCACGGTGTACGCCTAATAACAGCGGCTGCCCGTCGTCGTCGTCATCATCATCATCATCATCATCGATCGTTAATTATTATTAAACGTACACGTGGCGCCACACACCGAACCATTGAGAAAAATAAAGAAGAGCACGGCGCACACCAAAAGCCTTGAAATTCATGATATACACCCACTCTCCTGTCCCTCCCCGTCATACATCATCCCCGAACACCGCCCACGAATTGAAGAATCTTTCGTCGAGAGAGAGAAAAAAAAATGAGTTCAAATCAGATCCCTGTTTGCCGCCGACAATTCAGACGGCGCTGATTTTAAGTAACTTCATCGCGCGAGAACAGGCTTGTCTGACAATGCGGAATATAATTGACGTATCGTGAAGTAGAAGGCTTGGTCGTCGCACGAGTGACACCGCTCCTCCGTGCGGCACTCTACATCGACTCACCTCCCAGAAGGTCTCCGGGTAAGTACGAGTTCAGAGAACTGGGCGTAGCACGTTGCTGATCGTTGCTGTCGATGCCAGTGTTGCTCCACAGGGAATTACTGCTTGGCGGGGCACCCCACAGCTGGCTGGAACTGCCGCCCCATGTGTCTGGCGGTGGGCCAGTTTTGTTCGATGGCCGCAGGCCCCAACCGGCACCCGCTGTCGCCCCAGCTTGCTGCTGACCTCCGTGACTGAGCTGTTGCAGCAGAGTGTGTACCTCGCTGTCTGCTGGGGACTCGGCGAAGATCGTCGTGTTGCCCAGGACGCAATTGTTCAGTGCACCTTGTGCCTGCAAAATAGCATCGACACATTTTTTTCTCCCATTAATCCATGTCGCTTTCGTCGATATTCACTTGCAAAGGGAGAGAAACTTTGCGCGCAAGAATATTTTCGGGTATAAATTCGCGCGATCGATTTCAAAATTCACGTCCATCCGATGTCCAATCGAGGGGGTTAAAGCAATGAGGAAGATGCACAAAGGATACTGACCTTAATAGCCTCATCTCTTGACGAATATTTGGTTAAAGCAATTCCATGGTTAAGGTATAATCGGAAGTCTTGAACAGGACCGTGTTGCATGCAGAGAGTCTTCAAAGTAGAACCGTCGATCTGAGGCGTCAGATTCTTAAGTAGTAGCCAGGTGGAAACCCAAGTGGCGTTTGTGCTCGATTGAAAGCCCCATGAACTGGAGGATCTGCCGACTGTTCCGAAACCTGCCCAGCCGTTGCTCGTGTTTCCCGTGGTTTTGCTGCTCAAGCCCGGTGGTGGACCACGAACCTTGCTCATCGGTGCTCCCCAGAGCTCAGAAGTAACCGCAGTCGGCGGTGGAGCAGATTCACCCCAAGTATTCTTCGAGCTGAAACATAGTGACGTTTTTTTTTTTTAAATAACGTAAAACACAGAAGTAAGAAAATATTGAGAATGCCAGTAAAGAATAATAAAAGTTCGAAACTGGAAATATTTCTACCTAGTGAATGCGCTTGGAGTAGTGGCTGGCGGATTAAATGTCCACGTAGAGTTACTCAAGCTTGGTATTGACGTGTCAGGGTTAGTAGGTTGTTGCGGTGGCGGCGAAGTCTTGCTGCTTGACGAGAAAATGGCGTCCGGATCCTTGATCGTTGCTAAAGAAAGCGGCGAACGAACGATTGAGCCTGGAGTAATGCTTGGATCATCCTCGATGCTCTTCATCTGCGTACCCTAAAACGAAATGAAATATAGGTGGACCCGAATAAATACCACGACTTGGATATTATACATTTTTTTTCCTTGCGTGTGTGCAAAACTTTAAACGATCGACCGTATAATTAGTTCGCAGGTAACCCTTAATTACCCAGGTGTTCCTAAAAACAAGAGCAGCATTAAACAATTCACCCAACAGTTTCGTCGGAATGCAATGGACGGACTAGAAAGTTCAACGAAGCGTATGTTCTGATCCTTGTAATTATCCATCACTGTACCTCTACTTACAGCATGCCATCTGTAGTACTCTTTTTATATCTATTCTTTTACACCGTTCCCAACGAACACTAAAACATTTGATGCTTGCTACCGTCAACTGCAAAACTCTATTTTAAATAACACAGTTACGAATAGTCAGACGGACGGAAACGTGTAGAAAAATCGCCTTCCCGCAGGAAGTACGATATTGGAAATGGATTACCTTCCATGGCTTGCCAGGCTCGAATTCAGGTACAAGATCGGTGAAAGCAGCGGCCCCAGCAGCTGCACCAGTCGGCTGCCAATCCTTTCCGTCAGTGGAGTCCGTGTTGCCGGGGTCAGGCCATCCGCTCTCGCCAAGTCTGGTGGACCATGTACCATCTCCTTGACCCAACAAAGGATTCATGTTAGGACTACTGTGTGATCGTGTTAAACCAGCTGGTGTAGCTGCCGGCTTACTGGTTGTTCCTGGTGCCCGCGAGAACTCGTTTGAGACGTCCTTGTCCAGAGAGGGCAACTTCCACTGGTTCAGTCTTGATTGTTGCTGACTCTGAAAATAAACACGTTAACGGTTTCGATACTTCCGTAAAAGCGCCACGCTGCCGAATTTCAAGAACGTATACGCAATATATCACTTTTAACGCTTAGCAACGCAAAGTACAAATTTTGGTATTGCACAACTGGATTAACACGCTGACCGCGAGATCGATACGTATATCGATCAGAACCTTTGTTGCCGTTTATTGTCCTGCAGTCGGCAGTGTTAGAAATTCCTTTGACGCACCTTTCGAAACTGAACGTACAAATGTACTTGCCCAGTTATTTCTGTATTTGTCAAGAATGTTTCTCGTAGTTTTATTTATATATATACACAGTAGAACTTCGATTAACCGCGTGGTGTTAGGACGCAGTCTCGATTATCCGACGTCCACTAATTGATTAATACTGTACATCAATACATTTAGAAGCAATAGAAAGTTTATTCTCCGATATTCTTCGGTGCGATTGTACTTCTTTCATATTGCACAATTTACCTCGAGCTCCAAGGTGCAAAAATTGCAAAACCGTATGTTTAACGAAAGTGGGCTTGAATTTCATCGTTGTTTTCAAAATATTACGACTCATGGTTTAGGAAGATCAAATACTATGCTCAGAAATCGAGAAAATTATCTATCTGCAGTTAAAACGTTACGCCTTAAAAACGTATGTTTGAAGAAAATGTACTACAAAACGTGCATCGCGAAATACAAAAAAATTAAAAACTATTAAAAATTTATAATGCTAATGATTTGCGTTATTGTTTTACCTAAGCACGTACGATAAGTAAATCTTCTAACACGCAAGGAAACACAGAAATGAACTATTTAAATAACAATAATGACAATAGGGATACTTACGACAGGAGGCTCCTTATTCATAGTCAAATCTGTAAAACTATTTTGCAAGGCTGACATAGGATCATGCACAGAACTCTTGTAATATTCCGAACTTTGAGACGGCGGCACTGGATGTTGTTGTTGCTGTTGTTGTTGGTGCTGTTGCTGTTGTTGTTGCTGTTTCATGTAAGTTGCTTGTTGAACAGCGATTTGATTCTGAAGGTTTGCTATTTGCTGTTTCGTTTTCGTTATTTGTACGCTGATCTGAAGAACAGATTGCCCGTTACCCTTCATTGTACTTTGCACTGAGTGTTGTTGATGAAGCTGCTGCAGAACTTTGATTTGTTGTAATAATTGATTCAAAAGTATAAGGGTCTGAGGCGCGAGCGGTTGATTTAAAATTTGATGGTTTAAGTAACCTTCCTGGACGGCTAATTGAATTTGTTGTACTAACATACGCAACTGTTGAGTACTCGGTTGATTTTGAGGCGCTCTGGAAGCCTGGAAAAGAAAATAGCAACACGATTCTAAGAATATCGAGTTTCACGCAAGCCGAAGAGTTATAATGAAACACTTCCAAAGAAATTGCTCGAGCGGTATTTCAGTTCAGAGCTGATCCCCGAAAGACTTTCTTCGAGAAATCGAATATTTCTCCTTCATAAACATAAAAGTAACAAACTGTTCACAGTTTCGTTCGTTTGCTAACGGAGAAACATAAAATGGGAATGTTATTTTTGTAAGACTTGTCTTGCCGATGAAGCATGTGATTTTTTTCTCCAATGGACGCGTTCAGTGTATTGCAAAAAATGAAATGGCGTTGACATTGAAAATTATTGAGAGGCACCGGAATCAACAGTAACTGACTTACCTGATTGAAAGGTGGTTGAGGCGCATTACTGCTGGGTTGTTGTTGCTGCAGCGGAACAGCTGTTTGTTGTTGCTGTTGCTGTAACTTCAGCAAACTCGCGCTAGCAACGGAACCCCCCACACTGCTAGTTGCATTCCCACTTGGCACTCCAGCACCCTGTAAAAAGAAGCTAATTTGTTTAGCCTGGCCAGGGAACTCGCCAGATTCGAGCCCCCATGCAAATCTCATGGGGTATTTCCAAGGCCAGGCTACTCAAAACTCGACCCTGCCGTCAAAAATAAATGTTTGCGCACGGCATCGAGACCAACAAAGTTCAGAAGATTGCCAAAAACTAAATGACGTCAACGGAGGGCGAATTATAACTAAAGTATATTTGGAATAAAATATGCAATGCAGGGTTTTAGTTCCTCTCGACAAATGGTATTCTCGAATTTCAGGGAGATGAAATAAAACCTCACGCCGTTCGTTCGTGAAACAATCGCTGTAAGGTAACTGTTACAAGCTCTTACCGGAGGAAAAGACATTTGCTGTGCGACGTGATTAAATCTAGGATATGCTGGCGCAGTTGTAGCTTGATTTGTCGGGTCATAAGTGGAGTGTGCGTCATGTCTTCTCCATTGGTCCAAAGGCCGCACCTGACTTAGAAGTTCTAAAGCCTCCTCTCTGTTCATTTCGCGATTCCTCAATGCCAATTCAACGTCCTCTTTCTGTGAACAGAAAAAAATGGTGCACCGTTTAGTTACAAGGGACCTATAACTATTTACATTCCTACGGTCTGATTGCTTTTTATCGCATCAAATTGATATTAATATTTGGGGCGAAAAAATTATGATATTATTGGATCAGTAGGGTCTAGTTATGGGAGTCTGAAAGAAAAATGAAATTACTTTGAATCCCAAGTCGCAGAGGTAACGGAATTCCCTGCTGTTCCATATAACTTCTTTCGTAAGGGTAGGTTTTGTGGGATGAGCCCAACTAGGAGTAGGATCCATATCGCTATCAGCCCAGCTTCCGGAGGGTCCCATGGGTTTTGGTTTGTGCGCACTGGGCCCGCCCCATGTACCAGGATTTAATTGAGCTTCGTTCCAGGTAGTACTCGGTGTCTTTGGATCATCCCATGAACCTGTATCGTGTGGTCCTTCTGCCCAACTACCGTTCCGTCCTCCGGGAGCACCAGGGTGTCCCCACATTGGTCCACTTACGTCTGGTTTCATTCCAGGCTGGCCCGGCATTCTGTTCTGTGGCATGCCAGGAGGGCATTGTAGACCTGCGGGAGCAATGTGGAAATAACGAATAAATAAGAAATGGTTATACAAGAAATGAGAATTCGGCGAATAGAAATGGGAACAGATAAGCAACCCCGAACAGACCTCCTCGTCCCATATTTGGCGTTGGATGATCTTTCCAGTGAGAGACTTTGCTTCCAGGTATGGTCCTTTGATTGGTCGCGGTGTTTCCCCACAGGCTTGTGCCGTCGTCATAATTCGGAGCGTTTCTTCTCTGCGTGGGTGGAGACGGCTCTTCCCAACCCGAAGGTTTCCCCGGCATAATGTCCTTTGGCGGCGGCGCGGCCCACTGATTTATATTCGAGGGATTCAACATTTTAGCCGGTGGTCCCGAAGGATGCTGATGTCCCATTTGATGATGCGGTGGGCCAGGTGGTTGGCCCCACATTGCGTCCGCATTGGCGCCGTTCAATCTGCCAGATATTCCGCGGGGATCCCCGCGCATATCCGCCATTCTAGGATCCCGAGCCATCGGATCCATCACGCGCATGTGCTCGCGAGGATCCAAGGACATTCTATGATCACGGGGATCGCGCATTTCTCTGGGATCGACAGAACGAAGATCACGCGGGTCCCGATGGTCAATTCTTGGATCTCCCCAGTTGGAGCCTAGAAGGTAAACGCGTTTTGTATACCCATTGCTCATTGTGAAATTGTGCACCCATAATCCCAAATGGTGTCGAATGACTTCGTAATTTTTTACATCGCGAACATAGAATTGCACAATTATGTACGTCACACTTAGCCAGCATAGTGGCCGCTCGCCGAATTGTACTTAGCAACTTCTTTCATTTTTCTTTGATAGATTGCAGGAGTTTCATGTGCTTAGACGTCGCAAGAAACGTTTAGAAATACTTTCTAACTCGTGAATAAAATGGCGGCTGCGAATGCGTCTAAAACTGTTGCGCAACAGTTTGCAAAAACCGTCTGATTTATTGGAAAGACTGCAATTTCAACTGCAAACGGGGGAAAAGAAAGAAAAAGCTCCGACGAGAACAGAATCGGCCCCCACGTACCGGTTTGGTTACCGGCGCTAGTTGTCCACTGTCCAGCCGCGGAATTCGGTTGAGAAGAGGTTGGAGCACCGGTCCACATGTTCGAGGAATCGGCAGCTTCGTCGTCCTCGCCCCAAGTCCCACCAATGTTTGTCGCGGGTGTGTGCCCCCATGGAGTCTTGGCCTGCTGCTGCGGCGGGGGCTGGCCACCATTTCTGAGATTGGCTTCCCACAAGTCGGTGCCGTTGTTGACTGGTGTTTTCCACACTGGCACCCCATCTTTGGACATACTAGGCTCTGGGGAAGTCGGGACGTCCCAGTTTGTGTCCTGGTTTACATTCTGCTAAAATTCAAAGGGTACCTCGAAATATACAGGTGAACCTAGGCAGAGGTTTTTTGAACCACCTAATCGAGTTATCATATTTGTAAAATGTAAAACAGTGTTGGGGATCAATTTTAGACAGTAGCAGTGATCGTGTTAAAATGCGCGTCTATGGAAAAGATAAGGATACAAATGGCAAAGTACTTACGCAGCCCCAGCCATCTTGACTGAACAGCGCTTCCCTGACTGTATTCAACTGTTCCAATTGCTGTTTCGTTGAAGGATTATTGTTCGCAGGTGTATTACTACTGTTTACAGATCCCTGAGCCTGATTATTCGGCTGATTATTATTGCTAGTAGAGTTTGACTGTTGCTGCTGTTGCTGCTGCTGCTGCTGTTGCTGCTGCTGGGCTCCACTGTTGTTGTTTTGAACCGAAGAGTTCTGATTGGGTCCACCAGGATTATTAGACTTTCCCTGTGACCACTGGTTATTGTTCTGGCCACCCTGACTTGTGCTGCTCGACTGGGAAGTCGGTGGTCCTGATTGTTGGTTCGACTGCTGATTTGGATTATTCACCTTGTTCACGTTGCCTGGGAAAAATAATTGCGCTCGTTCGAAACTTCCGTTCGTACAAATTTCGTGAAATCGCGAAATCGAGAGAACGCTGCTCTAACAAAGATATATATTTTGTTTAATTAATTCTAACCGAAAGTTCTCCACAGCTTCGAAACGGTTAACGAACACGGCGGGGTCGCGTGAAATGTTCTGTAACAAGAGACGCGGGCGTGGTCTTACCTGGAACATTTTGTCCCCCCGGTGGTCCTTGGTTCTGGTTCGAGTTCGGATTACTCGCGACAGACCTGTTCACACTGTTTCCAGTCCAATTTCCAGGTGCTCCGCTGCTTCCAGAAGGATTCCCCGACGTCCCACCCCAACCGGATTGATTGCTGTTGTTGTTATTCGTAGTGCCAGTTTGCGTGGAGCCCCAATTCGTGGAGCCACCACTGTTCAATGAACTTTCACCACCGCCAGCCAATCTAAGGATGGCGGGAATGCCCCATCTCTGCTTGTACCCCAAATTACACTCGTCCAGATCGGAATGCGGCCCGAAGAGAAGCGTCAACACGTGTTTTAGGTCATGTTTGTGAACTTGTAAGACGTCTTTGGAAACTCCAATGGTCGCTGCTATGAGATTCCTTGCATGGTCAATGAGACGAGTTCGTTCTGAACCGTTCGCGTCAATAATTCCCTTCTTTTCCAATAGCGAAGGTGATATCGGGTCGGTGTTACGGGAAGTATCGCTCGTTGCCACCGCGGCGATGGTGTTTCGACTATACTTCGTGCAATGATCAGACTGGCTGGATACTCTGAGCTGATTGCAATCACGCAAGTCTACTGCGATAGCATTCGACTTCGTTTGATCGTAGTCCTCACTGTCAATGAACTGGGCAGTTTGAAACGTCGAACTTGTTAAGGTGAATTGCTTAGAATTCATCAGACTTTCCGTGAAGAATCTGAATGGATCGTAACGGGCTCTTAATCTCATTGCAATCGCACCACCGTCCATTTCAACACGGAGGAAATAATGGTTACTGGTTGAGCTGAGCAATATCACAGACTTGTAGTTATCGTTATTATTATTATTACTTAGGAGGCTAGAATTAGACTTAACGTTATTGTATTTGCCCGGATGAAGGCAGGATCCTAGTAAGGAGTAATTGTGAAAAGAGTCGAGAGAGAAGCGGCCCGATGAGGGGCGATCAGACTTGGGTATCCTAACTAGGCTAGGTACCCCTTCATCGATTGCACACTTATCTCCTGTTAATCGTAGATTTACGCTTATACTTAGTACCCTAATGTTTAATACGCTAAAGCTAGTCTTATTATCACTTAATGTCTTAGACATAGACTTAGAGTTATTGGCGGAGCTGTCCGGCATTTGGTATCCGGACGAGCCCGGTTGTTTTCTTTTTGTTGTTGCAATTGTTGTTGCAGTTGTTGTTGTTGTTTTTGTGATTACTATTGTTTGTCGATCGTCTTGATGATTATGTTCCGCTCGATTTGAGCGATTATTTAGTTTAGGATTATTATTATTATTATTAATATTATTATTATTATTATTATCGTAAGTTAGAAGATGATTTTTTGTTGGGTATTTTGTGGTTGACGACGCCACTGACTGGCAGGTCGAGCTTCGACCGGTCAAGACAAACTTGCCTGGAAAAGAAAACGTTATTCTAAAATTTACAGCAATTGGAATGGGTCCCGTGGTGTCATAAAGATACAATTATTTCTTTAAATGATTAGAACTTTTAAAAAACGTCCTTTTTATATGCTGCTTATATGTTTTGAACGTAAAGGATCACACTTCCCGGCAGTGCACGCCAAAATTGCAAAACTTATCGCCCGCTAGGATACAAATTTGTCCTTCAAGCTTCCATCAGCTTGCATTTTGTTGAAACATATTTGGATGAATTTTAACAAACGTATAGAACATCGATACTCGACAATTTCCACAACAATTCTGCACAACTGATGCAATCAATTTTACCAGTAGCGTACGTTCTTATAAAAGTTATTTAGTACGCAGTGAGACATTGTGCAGCATAAATAGTTTTTTTGTAGATGGAATAATGGCGGAGATATCAAGGCTGAGATAATTTTTTTTTATGGAAGGCTATATTTTTGCATTCTGTCTGATAGCATTTGTTGAGGCGAGTTGAACAGAGATGCGTAACAATAGGCCACTCAGTTTTATAGGAACTTATTAATACGTGTTAAACCGACCCGATATTTTTTCTCTCCTATAATCCGCAATTATCTATCGTTGTACATCGTTCGACTAGTCTCAAAAAACGCTATCGACAAACGCTAATTGGGCAATAAATAATATTACAGAGAACGGTACTTACCAGCCTGGCTCGACAGGACGGTTAAAAAGTCATTGGCGGCGGTATTTTCGAGATGGCCAATAGGTTTGGCCAATTCGATATCACAGTACCTATCATTCTCTGATTCTCTTCCCTCCCCAACCCCTATCGGACTGTATTTCCCTAATACTACTACATCCCCCTGAAACAAAAATGATATCCAGTTGCTTTAATAGGCGTCAAATATTTCTATTCGATGGAGTTTAATTGTGTAATGGTACAAGATTCATGGAAAGCATGAGAAAAATTATGGAATGAAAATTGAAACTTTTGGCCCATGTTCTTAAAGCAGAATGCTGGGAAAGCTTGGACTGAATCTTTTAACGACTGACACGTGAACGTAATCGCTCCCTTTCAATTCGTTAATAAATAAAACAGGACTAATCCTCACCATGGAATTTTGTACGAAGGCATTTGTTTCTGTAGAAATCTCATGTGAACTAGAATTGTGTGGAAACATTGGGCTCAGTTCTTCTTTGGCAGGCAATGCATAGAAACCAAGATCTGGAAAATAATAATCACACATTTATCTATCCTTGTGAACTTTATAATTTTATAAAGTACTTAAGTTAGTCTCTTTTTTTTTTCAGTCGATGGCAGCACTAAAAAGAAAGCTCTGACTTTTGTCTGTCTTTTTAAAGCAAACAAGTGAACTTCTCTATAAACGGAGCTTCCAATGAACATTGAAAACATTGAAAATGTTGAGAACATTTCACCAAGTCATGTTACAGATTTCTGTGTCTGATATTTGCGAAAGAATTCTGTATCATTAAAAAGACAGAATGGAATATCTTTTGAACAGAATCGTATCATCGATTTCTTTTAATATAGTACAAGTGCCCAAGATAAATTTGACTACACTAATGCCAGAGTTATTAATATTCAACAGCAACAAATCCTGTTGCGCTTGTAATACTTTAATTCAGCAGCGCAACAAACAGACCGTGGAATGGTTCATCAGTCTAATCGGATAGTGATAAATTACCATTATTTGTCGTTGAAAAGGTTAACGAAAACACTGTAAATTATCGGCCAATTTGTCCGGAACTCCCCCACGACCCTAAATGCAATCAATTTGTACGATTCCACTTCAAAAGATTCGCATTGTCTTTGTTCTATTAGAACAAACAACAAAGTCCATCATTTTTCTGTTATTATGTACTTTCAAACGATCGACGGAAGAAAGTCATAGACAGCCTCTTTAAATTGCAATTCAGTAGATACCATAAGCATATCTCAATATATATCGTTTGCGACAGTATACCAACGACTGTTCTTTAATAAAAACCTTGCAAAATATTGTAACTTGTAACAGGTTGAGAAGTAATACTCCAAATATTTCGTTGTTTATATATTATAAAAGGTTTAGCAAGATGTACATTTCTATTGTGGTTTTCAAGAAAAACTGCAAATACTAACCTTGTCGACTATCACTATCAGTGTGCTCCTAGCTCCATGCCAGTGGAGATCTATAATGGAACGTTGATATATTTATTCTTTTTCTTCTCTGTATGATACACGCGACTGGACAATAATTGGCAACAATTTTTTCTCGCTACATTAATCTAAATTGAATACTTCATACAAAAATCGAGGAAAGTTCAACTATCAAGATGAATTTTCTCCAATGCAAAGTTTTTTTCACACACGAATCGAATCACCCAAAGGCGCTAAAGGGGTCCATGTTAAATAAAATGTACAGGCCTGGTCTGTAAACTGAAATGCTCACTGATAGTTCAATGAGTAATAATAATAAGCAACCCGTTACAAAATAGAACATTCTTTATTTCATTTATGTCGATTTAAAATTGAAAGAGGTGGTTGATGGTTTAACTCTTCGCAGTCAAATATCTCTTTCCTGGTATGAGGAAGTGGTACATCAAAGTGGACCAAATTTAATATATATGTATATACTATGCATGTAGTTATGTGCAAGCCCAGTTTGCGAATAACACCGAATTCAATTTAATTCTCGGGAGCAACATGAATTTCGATCGATATTTTCGAAATGAAAAAGACACAACTTACAAGAATAAATTCATAGTGAGGCAACCCTACCAAAGATGCGTAACTCGTCGAATCTATACGCAATATAAGGTTAGATAACAAGTAGAGGTTGAACGAATCGAAGGCGGAAGTTTTACGTTTCGCGTTCAATTAATGCGTATGCATACATAGGTATATACACATGCACGCACGTTCGGACTTATGCAAATTGATATCGAAGGGAAAATATGCCTTTAACCTGCATCCGAAATGTACAGTGGGCTTTTACGTAAACGTAAAACAGTGTGCAATGCATTTATAGATAATCAAAGGAATATAAGGGCCATTTATTGTTCCACGGTTACCTATATATTATATATATACATATATACACACACCAGTATACATCTATCTATAATATATATACGTATATATATGCATACAAGCTATGTATACATAAATGTATATATATATGCATGATACGTACGCTTTACGGATGCGCCTGTGTGTGCGCACAATACGCGTTACAAAAATTACGTTCTATGCACCAACCCATACACGTATGTAAAAGTACATACGCATACTAGCACGTAATAAATCGTACGTATATGCATTTATAAGCGTCACGCATACTCGCGCATACACACAGGGGAGGACGTATGCACGTACCATTTATACGTAATATCGTAAATGCATACACGTACGAGTACTCTGCGTGTGTATGTGTCTGTGCGAATAAAAGAACGTAAAATGTAAAATGTGAAGAATCAAGTAGAAGAGAGAAACTACCTTCTTCTTTATCGGGGTATACGACGTACAGGAATTAGAAATATACAATTGGGTATAAACAGTCGCTGGGAAGAAATAATGAGATTGAGGGACTTACTTTTTAGATTCGGTGCCCGAAGAAGATTTCAGTCTAGTCGAAGATTATTTCGTTGGCGCACGAAACGGGCAGAGCGAGTACCGCTCCGCTGGTGGGCTATTCCCGCGAGCGGCGCTACTCCCCCGGATTTCGAGAGCTCGGTGTTGCTGATGCGCGCACCGAGACCCGATTCACAGTTGCCCGCCATGGAAAAGACCCTTTCACATTCCCGAATGAGCGGTAAAATAAATCAGAACACGCTACCCATGCGAATTATGTATGGCGAATTGCATATGAAATTTACACTACCGGCGAAATATATAATTTATATGTTATATATATTTCGATTTTACAATCGGACATACGATAAAATACTGTATAGCTTGTATCCTGTATTGCTTCAACGGTAATCGCAACGGTTGAGTATGTGCAGTTGTCTGCTAGAAAGCGAGCTTTTAACAAATTCAAAATTCAACGGTCATTTTCTAACTTTGAAACGCGTCTAGAACTAAATGATATTTTTCTGTTGACGCACTTTTCGTGTAAAAAAAAAGGGAGACTTTGCTGAAACCTTCTTCGGGTCCATTCACGTTTCTATTGGTGACTTCTTGCGACAATTTCGCGTGTGAATTCAATATTTTCCTGCGATCGCAAAGAAAAGTTCTGCACGATTTGTTATACTAGCAAACTAGTATTTTGGTGAAATAACATTTCGATTATTCTATTCCGATAAAATAAATTCATTGCAGAAAGTATAATGGTAGAAAAATAAGCTTCGAAAATTATGATAGAATATATAGACTTCGTAAATAATATGCGTTGGATGTTTTAATACGACCGCCATCAAGTTTAATTATTGTCTATTACAAACATCGCTTACAGGCGCGTACGCAACATATAGTTATCAATTTTCATACAAATAGAAAAGAAGAAAACGCTTTAAAAAATCAGGATCATTATCATAAAATCGTATTTATTTTAAAAATGTTCTGTTCAAAAACTGTTGCGTACCTAACGAATTTGGAATTCAACAGAAAGAAAATATGAAAAATTCAATTATGTCTCTTTCCATGCACTAAATGATACGGAAAAGGCGTAAAAGGAGCAATAATTTTTTTCAACGGGCATTAATTATTCCTGTGAGAAAAATTTTCTTCCAAGAACACTTTCCGAAATTTTATTCTTATCATGATTTTTTATATAACACAATTCTTGGCATATATATATTCCGTATTTTTTCAAATATAGATGTATACCTACAAAATTTTGAAGCCGACTGTACAGTGAATAGTAAAAAAAAAATTCAGAATTGAAATGGGACACACACAACGTCGATCGTATTACACATATGTAGGCATACAGGGAACAAATATCGAGTAGTTAATGGGTTATAACTTATACGTATGCGTTCGATTATTCTTTCGATAGAAATAAAAATAAAACGAATACTGTACCATGTGACATGTCCCATTCGTAAGATTTGGAAATTATCGACCCGTTAAAGGTGATACTACCTATGCAGATATGCGATACGAGAGAACATGTACAATCTTTGCTTATAGAGAGTGTACTAATATCTATGCGTGTACAAACGCGTGCTGTTCTGTCGGGCGCACGTCTGCCCTTTTACTGCAACAAGTTTGCCACTATTACAATTTGCTATTTGTACTCATGTCTCCCTCTATTCCTTTCGTCATCCCTCTCGAGGAAACAAAACTCTCTATTTCCCTCGATCTATATGCATATATATATGTATATATACGTCCAAAGACTAAAATATTTTACAATGGGTATCTAGACAAATTTTTAAACGATCTCGATTTTTCGTCAACGTTTAAACAAGTTCGACGTTTCGACGTTTCGACGATTTCGGAAGAGTTTTGAGTTAATATTAACTCGAAAATAGATATATATTTTTCCCTATTTACGTTTTACATAATAATAGAAAATTCGTCAACACTTTTCGAGGAAAATAATGAAGAAAATCCACAATAACAATTAAGATCACAGATTATCGTTGATTAAAGATTAAAAATACGAACAATTATTTCAAGCTGCTCACAAGAAGAATTGCATTTTTATTGTTCGAAACTTATATCAGCTGGATAAAAAATAACCCATTGATTTCAGCAGAGGTATTAGAAGTACACTTGTTTAAAATTTGTTTATGGAACCTGTAGATACTTTGTTTGTTTAAACATATTTCAATGAATCGATACAATGTAATATTAAAAAAGACAAATGGCAAGAGAATGCCCATACATAGACCAGACAGCATTATTCTTGTTTTAAACAAATAAATACTATATGAAAGTTTAATAAAGTGCTTCATAGTAATAGTCAATCAAAACAGCAATCATCGAATGTGAAATAAAGGTAATTAACGTACGCTTGTACTTTAATTCTGCAAATTACAGCGTATTGTATTTGCTTCTGTACTCTATCTTCGTCCTCATTCACTTTATGAACTTGACGTATTATGCATTGTGTTAAACATAACATGAAACAGAATAAAGCAAGTTACATTACGTTGGTAAAAAAATATGGAGGATATCGTTTGACAAATTCTAAAGCCCGATAGAACTGAACTACAGATTGAACTGTAGAAACACAAAAACCAATGGATAATTTCATGAATATCGGAATCTGCCGTCTAATCAAATTGAAATGCAGTGGACGATGACTATATTGATCGATGCAACTCTGCGAACAAGCCTTCATGTTTTATAAATTACCAAATGGAACTTGTGTACAATCTTGTTCACATACATCCATAGAGACCACTAACATATACAAACTTAATTTCCTTAAAGAATAATCGGTCGAATATGCAAACCCTGGCCTCTGTATTACCATAGTCTTTTATATCTCAATTGTAACGCTCTGCTATGCTATTTCCATTTGCTATTTATATCGCGAGAACTTCTTTTCGTCGAATATATATTCAACAAGAGGTTAATAATATAAGGCCTTCGTTTAATAACGGAGTGGTATGTTTATTAATCATATTCGCGAAATGTACAAACGTACGGCAAGGATGTGTAATTCGATAAAATGGCGTGGTCAGAGTTCGATTTCTTCGTGGCTTCGGTCAGAAACCGGGACGTTTTATTGGCGACGCGGTAAAATGAAATCGGTGGTTGGTACGTATTCGAGCAACTATTTTGAGGTTATGTTTATATATGTATCATAATTAAGAACAGAAATGCGACTTACCAGAGTGTGTAATCATAGAAAGTTCTTATAGTTAGATGAATCACAACCCTTTCTCTTTATACGCTTTCAAAAACACATTTCGTTGCGAGCACAATATTTGTTTACCGAAAATACATTCTCCACCACTAGGCACGGAGTCTCCTAAACTGTACTGTTTTATAGGCCACGTCATACAAAACAGATCGAACGAGTACTCCCAGCTGGGTACTATCTTTTAGATATGGACGCCATCTTGCATGGAGAAGAGTGGCAATCAGGTATATGTGTATGGCGTGAAATTCAAATGAAATGTAAGATACATTAATTAAGCCTGGTGAGTTAGCAATATTCTTGTAATATTTGGTAGCATTTTGTAGTATTTTCATGTTTGCGTTTTGTCATTTCTTTTCGCGTCACACTCATGCCTGATAACTTTCCGATTAAAATACTGGTTCAGCGGGACAGACAATCGTTCGCAGGCACAGGCCTACAGGCAGATTGGCAGGTATTTCGTTTTGCGTGGAAATGGGGAATGGAGACAGTCCGCAGACATTTTCTGGCCTCCGGGAATACTTGTCTGCAGACAGTGTCTATTGGTTTGGATCAGGCTTTGTAGAAATCATCTGTAAATTCTTGTTTCTCGTACACATGGACAACGATCCTTGGTCTCTCTGCAGCATGTATTTTAACCGAGGGCACTGCATGTTCACTGCCTGCAGACAATTGTCTGTCAACCTGGACGAGACTTTGTCATTAATTTATTTGTTGCTAAACTGGGATAAAACAATTCAAACGTTCACGCATTCTGTTCGAATGATTTGCTCCATATGAAGTTTCATTTGCAAGATGTCCTTCCAACCTATATTACAGCACTGTCCCAGCTGTTAATATTTAAAAATATATACGCCCAATTCTGTTTTCACATGATGGATAGGTTCCCGAAACAACTGTGCTAAAGAAACGATATGTTAAGAAAAATATAATGCATGGTGAAAAAAATAGAAGACTGGTTACAAGTCTCATGAGAACCCAGTACAGATACTAAGTCGTTTTTGACCAAATCGTACGAAAACCTTTGAAATCTTTGCTTGATTTTGATTCATTTAACGTGTTTTCTGTGGTATGAACATTTTTCCCCACTTTTTCTAAACACATGAGCGACCCAGACAAATGTGGGTACTGAAGATAAAATTGAGGAGACTTACATGCATTGCGGTAAATTCGAGAAAAGCCTTAAGATTTTCAACAATTTTGCTCGCAAAATAGAAAATACGATTGAAGAAAAGGACTGTTTGAAACGTGTTAGTACAATATAAATCGTGCGAAAGAAATTGAATCGTCTTTTTCTAAATCTTGTAGAAACGGAATTGGATGTATCTCTGCTATGTAAGGTAATATAGCTTTATTCGGGTATTACATGTATGACAAATTTATTTCCATTCTACGCGAAGAAGACATCGAAGAACAATAAGGATCGACCTAGGCTATTTTACAATTTTCACATCTCGAGAAGATGTCCGATATTTTCAATGATTGACACTAATGCGTATCAATTATTCAATTTTTAATACTTTAAATTTGCATTCGTACATCAATTAATTATCAATACATATCCATGTATCGATGTCTTTGCACGAACATCAGTGAAAAAAAACTAGTTACAATTATGCACCGCATGCAAATATTTTCTCGATGCCAATCCAAAGTCCATTTCAAATAAAATTATTTGAATTGTGCGCTCCCCTAGGTGATCAACCGTATAATTTTAATAATCAACATTTTAAGTATCTCAAGTAGAAGAACATTACAGGTGATATATTAGGTTCCTTGATACGTTTGCTACGCATGCACATTCAAATGTTGTTGCCTATTGAGTGCGTACTACAAAAGAGACCTTGATATAGAAACGAAAACATATGTTACTAGATGAGTTTTATCTTTGCTTTAAAGGATCGTCTAAGCTGACAGAAATTGTCCGCGGACAGCGAGCGCAGTTAGCTGTAATATGCTTTCAGTCGCCCATTTCGAACTGGTGGCCCTTCTCGTGGAACCACAAATTAATATTGCCTTCAATTTTTTCGCACGTAACCTACATGCCACATATCTGTACATAATAAATAAAACTTAGAATAATTAATTGTGTCCATGGCTGTATCCGGCTCGTCTACAAGTGTACTGCGGAAAACATGGCTGAAACATGGCAATTCTACGGTTTCAGCGAGCATCGAGTTAATTATCGGCAGGATTCTTAAGCCTCGCCTATACTAACAGACATTGTCTGCAGACACTTGTCCCCGGGCATCGGAAATAGTCCGGTGGCATTGTCTCTTGTTTTCCATTCTCATACAAAAATGAAATAAAAGCTAGCCCATGTCGGTAGACTGCAGATATGTATTTTAACTGCGAGCGCTGCGCCTACAATGTCTGTAGACAGACACGTGTCTGCGGGCAATTGTCTGTCTGTCTGGACCAGCCCTTCAGACAAAAGGAATCTTTCTTTTCTTGTGATGTTCTTAAAAAGCAACACAGTTTATCAGCTATAGTTGCAACTTTACATATACATATACATATATAGGTGCATTTCTACTACAAAAAAGTCATACGTACTTCATTTTTAAAAGAAATAAAAAATAAAAGGAAAAATAGTTAAATGCCGATATAGCGACT
The DNA here is from genome assembly GCA_948146005.1 of Nomada fucata. Lineage (NCBI taxonomy): Eukaryota > Metazoa > Arthropoda > Insecta > Hymenoptera > Apidae > Nomada > Nomada fucata. Next base: position 31,535,952 of record OX411277.1, on the reverse strand, counting down.
AGATTATTACTTTGAACTAATAATACGTTTATCTTCGATAAGATTTACGACAGATTTGTATACACCCTATCTAACGTTTTCTTTTCATTTGGTTTTCGATATTTATTACACTTCTATTTGAATATTCACATTTTTATTACATCAATCATTTTATTTACGCTAGTACATATTTTTCTTCCCCAAATAACATCGAATCCTTATCTCATCTGACTGTGTTTAAATTTTGTCCCAAAATGTTTTCAATATTCTTTCAAAAGATAAATGGATAAAAACTCTATTAAGTTCGCGTGATTATCGTAAATTCGTTCTAATAATATATCGAGTAATTATTTTCAAGGTAACGCATTTTAAATGCATTTAAATATAATTTCAGTTGCAAGAGAGATAGAGAGAGAGAGAGAGAGAGAGAGAGAGAGAGAGAGAGAGAGATAGAGAGAGAGAGTGAATTAATTTATTATCTAACTGAAATAATTACGTGTTAATTATTGGGTAAGTAAAGCGGCTAAACTATTTAGCGTTTATAAATAAAATTCTATTTCAACGTTGTATACGTTTCATTGAATTCTTGTCGTTTGAACTGCTTTTTTTCAGTTACGAGAAGATTCTCTCCCGTTTCTCGAAAATCCTCGTCAAAAGTCCGAGAGAATCTTTAATTTCATAATTTTGCCATCTATACTTCCTTACGCAAGGAACTCCAATATTGTCATTTAAAAATAGAATCCGTAAGAAATGATTAGTTAAGACTCGGATTCTGCCCGATATCCCATTGGATCTCGATTCTCGGCCATTTTGTTTGAAGCACCGTTAACATAGGATTACTTTCCATGATGCCCTTTATAGTGCACTCCAATAAGACCGCCTGGCCCTTGTGGTAGGTCACCTTATTCTCCGGATTGCTATGTTGGAGACCATTATAATGGTACAAGGGAAACGTATCCGGACAAGTCCGTGGTTCTTCGGGGAAAAATTCGTCCATAAAGCTGGCGCGTAAAATAATTCCCAAATTTTCATTGTCCAACTTTTTCCTCATCACGCTGACGCTAATAAAACAACAATCACATTGTAGTTTACTAAATTGGGACATTCTATCGGTTAAATGTTATATTGTGCTCAGATTTTGCTCGTTCAATTCGAAACTGTTGAACCTTGAAAGAACTTATCGGGACTATTGTCTTGTCAGGTGTTATTTAAATCGAAAACTTTGAAATTAAAAAGTTGTATCAATCTAAAATTGAACGTTGGTCCCATTTTGAAGACTTTAGTAGATGATACTTACTAGTCTGCATCTGTGACCAATCCCAGTTCAGCAAGAACGTCTTGGAGCGAATTGGCAGAGATGAAGTTATTTCCCTCGGGATCGAATTTCCTGAACACCCTCTTCGCTTGATCCGCGGGTGTCTCGGGACTCACTAGCCTTGGCTCGGTAGAGAACAGCACCGTTAAATGAGTTTCTGAACCGAGCACCCAAATAGGATGCGACGGTGACTTTAAAAAACTTCCTACTTCGCAGTAACACAGGTGCTCGAGAAGAGCCAGAAACCCTACAGGATTTTGTTTATCTATCCCTCGTAGTTCTGAAATTTTGCCGAAACGTCTCACCGTTAATACGATACAATACTCGACGCGAACAAATGGATCAATAGAAACCATAACGCGATCAGAACTAGTTAAAACTGGATTTTTATCAAATTCATTTCGACAATAAGCATTTCTGCCAAAGAAATGTTTTAAAGAAAAAGTTAGCCAGCCTTCAGCCTGCCATACATTTGTATATTAGGCATTTTCAAAAAATCTTCGTTTCAATAAGAAGGCAAGCTTACCTTGATTTCTTTAAATGACACCATATATTTCTTTTCAGCCGAAGGCTAACTAAATTTTGGTCAAAACATTTATTATCGGAAGTGGTTGAAAAATTGTGGTTATTCTTACAGGACACACCCTGTATACAATAAATGTCTTACTAAGGCCTCCAACATCTTGATCATGATCCCATACATGGCTCACCGCTTGTCCAGTAAGCATCAAATTTATGAGACTCTGATTCCCGTAACCGTACGTTGAATCAATCATTGATTCCAAGGGGTCCGACATTTCAGAACGAATTTCGGCAACGCCTTTTGTAACAACTGCACTATAAAGTAGCAACAGAACACCGTAGGTGTCCTTGAACATGTCCACTCTTTCGGAAAGGAATTCTTCCACTTGTTCAGAGGTGTTCGTTGTAAATAACCTGGGACAAATCAAAGTGAAGATAATAAATGATTACAATAATGAGTGGCATAAATGCCAGTCATGATGAATGTGCCTAATAACAAGTCGCACGTGTATCCAGACATGTGTCTGGAGATAGTAAACACACAGTGTGCTATAAATAAATAGAACATAATTTTGAAGTAAAATGAATGCACCAACAGCAATAAGAATTTAAAACGACGGTCCCAAAGAATTATTTAAAGATTTTGACATTTCTAATACTGATACCAAAAAAAGGAATTCAATTTTAAAAAATTAATTAGTATCAGTGTTATATTTGAAATATCCGATATCCAAATTTATTATGACTGAGTCAGATCAGCTGAACCCTCCTAAATAAATAAATAAAATGAAGAAAGAAACAATTTCGCTCTGAAGAGTGCAAATTTCCTCACCTTAATTGCGAGTGGAAAAAATCATAATCTATACTTTTGCATTCCTCGTTCATTTCTGTCGGCAATATTTCTTTACTCTTATCCTGTTCCGCGATATTCCCCACGCGTATCTGTCTTCCATCGTGCGAGATTTCTGACACGCATTCCATCCACTTTCCCCTTTTCCCACTTTCTTCATTTGAGAATTTGCAATCCGTAAATACGACAGAGAATTTTGGTGCCTTTGCATCCACGGCTTGCTTCAAAATTTCAACGAATGCTCGAACAAGCAATTGATAACAATTATCTAGGTTGATGCGTTTCCAAGTGGAAATATCAGTCTGAGAAAGTAGTTCTTTTAATATAAAAGCCTGCACCGGGGCGATCACTGCGCAAGGGCCACCCTCTGTTTGTATCAGTGCTGTAGGTTCATCTGGACTGAAATAGAATCCTGAAATGATCAAGCAAGCAATAAGATAAATAGACTGAGCCGATTGATGTTACTCGAGGAGCACCACAAATAATACAGAAAACAAGAAGAGTACAAGTACAAAGCTATGGGCAAAAGTTTTCACAAAACAGCGTTTCTCGGATTGGGGGCAGTTTTATTTACCCCCTTCGGAATTGTAAAATAAAATAATTATATACGTCGACAGAGAATAATAATAAACCGTACATTGATTCCAAAGGGGACGTTCGGGCAATAGAGATAGCAAGATTAACGGGAAACGAATTATTATATACGTTTATTAAAATCCTTTGCAAATCGATCGAAATACAGAAAAGAACGAATTCTTTCATTAGATTCATCTTTGTGAATTTCATGGTCTTTGACTGTTAATTAAACTTGACGACATTTACGAAAATAATGTGCTTACCTTGGGCCCATCTCTTAAAAACGTCTTTTTTAACAGTGTTACCCCAGAGTAGCGTTTTGATGGAATGTACGAACTCATTATCGCACTGAACGGCATGTTCTGCCATTATCTACACGTTCCTTTCTCTCTCGCCTTTTTTGGTTTCCTCTTTATTAGCAGAACATTCGGACGTGCGTCGAGGAACAGAAGTTATATCGTCGTGATCATAATATTCCTTCGTAAGTCCGACGAATTGAATTGTTTAGATTTTGTTTTTCGAACGATCGAGTCTGTCTGTTATAACCTATCTTACGAGCGAAACAATCATCCGGTAGTCCGCCATTTTGAATACGGCACAGGTGATATAGATACATTGTGCGCGCAATTGAGTATACGATAGTTGCAGGGTTGATTTTCATTCGAATCAATTTTTATTCGAATAGTAGACAATATAGTCGAGTAACTCAAAATGCATACCGCGAGACGTATTATTATCCTCCCTTCTCTTTTAGCTTTCATGTTTATTTACAGTGTGTTAGGCAATTTATAAAGATAGGGCCTGGAATAATATTAACTTAACTAAATCAATTGAGACTCAACTTTGAATAAACTTTGAATAACTTGGATATAAAACTTAATTAATTTATAAGTACCGAATACGTGCTTTCGCCTAAGACGTAGATTATGGAATGCGAAGATCCTAAATTCTCTCTTTCAATTTTTAATATTAAACAGTACACGTCTTGGCATGTGACCAATTAAAATTAATATTAGATTTGTAAACTAATTAAAACTAATCCTATTGGCTATCTATTTTTAGATTCTCATTAATGACAGTTACTCAATTAAATAATTTCTATCTGTAATGCTTCGACTACACAACTTCACAATTTGAATTCTGCGCATGTTAGTTCCCACAACGTTCAATAGAGGGCGAGACAACAGATTGAGGGTGGACGTAGGTGGTAATTTACAGTGGGACGTAAACAAGTTTTAAACTTATCCATTGTCCACGATATTCGTAACATTAGCCATAGGAAATATTAAATATCGTCCAATATTGAAACCTTTCATTCAGATCTCTATTTATTTTGCATTTTGTAATTTCTTCACGATTCATTGCAACGAGTAAGAACTGAGGTTAAGTCACGAAACACAAATAGAAGATTGCCAAATATATCATGGAGCATATGCTATCGAAAGTTAAGTGCGTTTTACCTAAAACTTAACTTCTATTTTCAATCAATAAAATATTCAGTCACATAATCTACACGATTTCTCGCATGTTTCTATTCTAAATTACTTCGATAACCATCGAATATGTTCGTTCGTAAAGTTATACACATTTTAAGGCAAAACGTTGCCAGTAAAACTATCAGCAATACGTATAGACTTTCAGTGATCGGTAATATTAATAATTTCCAACATCAATCAGTTCGAAAGAATTTCACAAATTTTTCTCACGGAAGAGAGAAATTCAAGAAGAGCTATCCACTTCTGTTCTTTGTGATACCTTGTTTCGTTGCTACCTTCATCGACTGGAGGGGGTAAGTCATTTTCCTATATAATTGTTCATTTTTATACAATTCAGATATCTATATCCAATTCGTCAACCTTTCGCTATTGTGCAATATATGTTCTTCAGGTTGAGGCGAAAATGCTTTTCTACCGTTAGCGCTGCTCAAATGATAACGGATGAGCAGTCTGATAGTCGAAATAAAAATGATCAATTGGAAGACACGCACGAACAAAAGAAGAAGAAGAAAAAAGAGAAAATTGGTTTTCGCGATAGAAAGGTCAGTAATTATCGTTCAAATCTGGCTTAATATGTTGTTCTTTGGGCAGGACTATAATAATTGGACCGTATGACGCACGGCGTGCCTACACCAACGAATTGATATTGGTCAGGTTCCAAACTACTCAGCCGTCCTTGCGCTGGCAAAAGATTAAGGGATCGTTACTGCGAATGGTTCTAGTATTCCAATTATATGACAGAGAAGCAGTGTTGTGGGCTCGGTATATTGATATGTTATTTGTACGATACTGGGACCAAAGAAACAAGTCCCCCAAAAAGAATATATAATTCAATGAATTATGTAGTAACGCTCTTTGTTGTAAGATTGTTATAAATTTGTCAACTTCGGCAAATATCAATTTATATTTATTTGCTTATCACTGTTAGCCTGGTTACACATCAGTGTAATACATTTTTCATTTCTAAGCAAACCATGCTTACAGATAACTGAGTATGAAAATCGCTTGCGCGCATACTCGACTCCGGACAAAATCTTTCGTTATTTTGCCACTGTAAAAGTATCGAGCTTAGAAGGTACCGACATTTACATGACACCCGATGATTTCTTGAGGTCAATTACACCTGGCATGAGACAACCAGATGGTATTACAATTTTGCTTTACATTATTTTGTTACATTATTTTACATACACTTCACGCTCTCTCATTACGTGATTAACAGTTTTCTTTAATGCCTGGGTGAAATATCTCTAACATAGATTTAATATTCTTGACATCTTTACTAATCCTATCCGAGCTTGACATAATTCGCTTCATTAATTAATTTTTCTAGCTATTCCAATATTTTGAGTATAATTATGCAATTAATTTCTGGACAAAGTGCTCTGTAACTTGAATTTTTCCATTTGTCTGCCTTTGACGCCAGAACAAATGAGCCTGAGGTACTCTTACAAAATAGGAACGGCAAATATCAATTTTTTTATGCTTATCAATATTTCAATAGTATGTTAATATTACATACATTGAGTTCATATATTGTCTCTTTCACTAATTTTTATTACTACCTGAAGCGTGTTGTAAATTCAGTGTCGTAGGTTTAAAGTGCCTACATCATTGTCTTCCTTGAAACAGCAAAATTATAAAGTACTAATTATTTGCAATGCAGATCATAGAGTATGAAAATCGTATGAGACATTATTCTACTCCCGACAAAGTATTTCGATATTTCGCTACTCTACAAGTGGTCACCAACGACATCCATGAAATCTTCATGACACCCGACGACTTTTTAAGATCAATAACGCCGGGCCTTAAACAACCAGATGGTAATTTTCAGCAGATCTAAACAGTTGTATGTTTACAAATGTTTCTAGATGGGTTCAATCTTTTCCTAGACCTTTCGTTACGTTACACATCGTCAGTCCAATGATTTATGCTTGTAGTTATGGTCAAAGAAACGAAGTTCACGAGTTAAGCGTATTTCGTTTATCGTATTAATAAAACACCTGAATATGTTACTTTAGCACCCTGTATGTATGCACGAGCTTAACATGTATATACAATTTGAGTGCTCGTTTGTAAAACGCATGCAATACTTTACGTGATTCGTTACGAATTATTCATTATCTTTCAATCTCGTCGTATAAACTACTTACAGTGTACTTAAATAATTTTATTGCTTTTAGGACTCGGCTTGGACAAATATAAACGCTACGATCCAAAAGTGAGTTTCTCAGAAACGTCTGATTTTTCAATATGCATATAAAACAATAATCACCGCTCAGATATTCGTAATTACTTGCCTAAATATTCTTTCACGAACTATGAATCTATTTTTTTTTTTTAGAACATTCATACCAAGTTGGAGTTGGCCTTAGATGAGGACAGCATCTTTTACAAGCTCGGAAGTGCTGGCTTAATCACCTTTTCTGATTATATATTCTTGCTCACAGTGTTATCCAGTGAGTAACATGTGTACAGGATTATACTTTTAATTTTATATTTATATGTCATATATCGCATTGATCCCCAAATATGTTTCATTCAGCTTCTAGGAGACATTTCGAAATTGCCTTCAGAATGTTCGATTTTAATGGTGACGGTGATGTCGATTCCGACGAATTCGGCAAAGTAGCAACTTTGATTCGACAGCAAACCAGCATCGGGAACCGTCATCGCGATCACGTCACCACTGGCAATATGTTCAAGGTACTAAAGCTACTATTATTTTAAACATGTACTGTATGAGTATAGTATATACGTTCTATTTAACGCCGCATAATGTGTACAATTTGTTATCTTTCTTTCAATTATTTTTTAAATATTTTCTCGCATTTATTTTCTTCTAGGGTGTTAACTCTGCGTTGACTACATATTTCTTTGGATCGGATATGAAGGGAAAGCTAACGATTGAAAAGTTCCTCGATTTTCAACAGCAGCTGCAAAAAGAAATACTCAGTTTAGAGGTATGTTTAAGAAGATGTTTAACGAAGATATTGAAGTAAACGTCACAAACGAAATACGCAGCATACTAATTGCAACGAAGAAGTGTTACTTTGTCTAATTATAGTTACGAGTAACTGAATATCATTACTACGGTAAGAGTGACATTGTAATCACTGTTCGAAAAACTATATCGTTGCAGTTCGAGCGGAGAAACCCAGATGAAAATGGTCGTATATCTGAAGTAGATTTCACAGAACTCTTACTTGCATACGCTGGTTATCCCGACAAGAAGAAAACGAAACTTATTAAAACAGTGAAGAAACGGTTCGTGTACAACGTATTAGCTAAAAATATAATGTATAATTTCGCCTCGCGAAAGGCGATGCGACGGTTGCATTTTTGTAGATATTTAAAATAAATTGCAATCTTTTTTCAGCTTCAAAGAAAGCCCGAAGGGAATAGACAAGGACGAGTACCTCAAGTTCTTTCACTTTTTAAATAACATCAATGACGTGGACACCGCGCTGACTTTTTATCATATCGCTGGAGCATCAATCGATCAAGGTTTTTAATATTTACTTCGTTAAACGCGAATTATTATTATTATTTTAATTATATTTAAAATTTACTAATATATAAATTGAACTCGTATCATTTAGTATTTTGTGTGATCCGTAAAGAAACGTAATTCGCATTCAAGTATTTGCTGTGATATTCGTATTTAATGGAGGTTTCTTGTTACATTGCAGCCACGCTGAAACATGTGGCGAAAACAGTGGCGCATGTTGATCTGAGCGACCACGTTATACAAGTGGTTTACGCAATTTTCGATGAGAACAGTAAGTTTATTTGATAATCGGAAAGCATTGTAGGATTAGTAATTAATTGCAAGATTATTTTTGTACTTTTACCTAAAGTTTCTTCAGAAACTACATAGCATACAGAGTGATTGTGAAGTGTCGATAGAAACTGCATACTACCCTTTGTCCCGAATCTTTGCGCCAGCATCCTTTACACCAACTGTGAAAAGAAAACAGTTGAGATGATCCGCTTTCACAGAAATGAATCGAAACTTCATAATCATTCTGTACTTATTGTTTCGTTGTTTAAAAAGAATTGGTTCACGACGAGTGACAGATCGGCTTATTGGCAATGCCGTGAAATAAATGGCTCCTGCAAGAACATACGTGAAACTCGAAAGAATAGTTTCGTAAATTGCATACTATTCGAGTACAAAAATGATCATTCTTTAATTTTCAGTGGACGGTCAGTTAAGTAACAAAGAATTTGTCGCTGTAATGAAAAATAGAGTGCAAAGAGGATTGGAAAAGCCAAAAGATACCGGTTTTGTGAAACTAATAGAGTCAATGGTAAAGTGCATGAAAATTAGTTACGGCATGCACTTCGATAACTAGCATTTAAAAAAAAACTATTAATACAATTGGATTCCACCTGTAATGGAGCACCCCATTACCGCAAAAATACCAATTCGGTCGAAATTAACTAATAATTAACCATTTCTTTCAGTAAAACAATTTCAATATTAACTCTGTAATCAATAAAGTTGCATCGTTACACGAAACATGTTATTCAACCTGCCCCATTTGATGTGATGAGACGAATATAGAGGTTGTTTTCACGATTACGAAAACAGGTGAGACAAGGGTCTCTTCCTTGTAATGGAAGTGGTTTTTCCTTGGAGTTAGACGAAAGTATATTTGTATATTAACTTAATTGACAATAGTACAACAATTTTCAACAATGACTTAAAAACCAATCAGATAGCGTTATGCTTTCGATAAAAACATCTTACTGAATTATTGTATCTCTTTAGTTCAAATACAGCCATTACAGTTTGACATTTTTTAGAACATCAGTAATGGCTTGGACACTTGTCGCAACTGCGTATGCACCAGCGTCCACATTTTGCAAATATTGCGCCTGTTGTACGTAGCTAGCACGTCCCACTCTGCAACCGAAATTAGGCAACTATACATATAAGCAGTATTTTCTTCCCCATAAGGAAACGAAAAAAACCACACCACATCCTTGCCTTCTCTTGTCCAAAACAAGTGTACTACATATGTTACTGAATGGACTAGTGCACATACCTCGGTTTCATGTCTTTCGTGGACTCACATGCGTGCCAAGTTGCATTCTTCACTTTGTCACAAATTTCAGACAACGTAATTTCGGATTTAGTGATAGCAGATTCGAAAGATTCGCAGGCAGCATGAATGGCATCGATCTAAGCAAAACGTACAATGTACAGTTGAAAATAACTGTTATCAATCCATATTATAAATATCCAAAAGCCGTTTTATAATACATATAAGAAGGGATTTTTAATCCCTATCCCTATCTTTTGGTTTTACGTTAATATAATTTTCGATTGAAAACTTGATCTTAACTATATGTACCATATTTCCAGCATTTAATGGGAAACATACCATAGATCTGTCTCCGGGTTTTGCCTTCCCGTATTTTATCAAACGATTAAGACCACTCCGTAATGCTCTGGCCCAAGTCTGCAGCCATCTTTCGTTTTCTACTACTGTTGCTAATTCCGTGGTGATACTAGTGAAAAATAGGCAATAAAGCGCTCCGGAAGTTCCGCCCATTTGTTCTTCGGCTATGTGAGCGAATTCATCGAAAACCGACGACGGATGCGAGAAATAGAACTTGTCTAGCTTCGAAACAATATCTAAAAAATTTCGAATTTCCAAAAATATGAAACCAATCTGAATCCGCGGGCATCTATAATTACTTCAGCACCCTTTGACCGATCTATTCTAAATTTTGTATACTTACTCTCTAGGGCCCTTTGGAAACTGTAGGATACCAGGCAATCTAAACACCCCGTACATACAAATATACGTACCAACTGCGAGTCTTTTAAGCGTTGATCCTGTATCACCGTCTCCACAACCCTTGTCGAAGTCGTTGAGTTTGCTTTCTGCCTGAATTAAAGCTTCGCATGCACTTTTAAAGCACTGCTTCAATATATTCTGTAGCTCTGGACTAATCTCCATTCCAAACTTCTTCACGGTCCTTTTTACTACATCTTGGACCACAGATGGTGCCCCTTCTATAGGCACACTGTATACACACCCCGGCCACCTTGGTGCGTTAGTAGGCGCATCCAAGCAACTCAGAAACAAATCCTTGTTGCTTTCGGATACCTTTAATAATGTGATATGCACCCCTGCACTATTCAGTGACGTGACGAGTAAACCAGAATACACTCGAAGAGGTTTTATATTCATATTCCCTGTTTTAACAAAGATTCATCGTATAATTATTGAAATATAATAGTAACTTTTCCTGTTGTAAAGTTGGCATTGCCTTCCATTTCCGTTGCATTGATTTTGGAAATACTTTCAACGACTTCACCGTTACTTACGAAGATGTTTGACCACGTCGTGAACAACAATTCCTTGTTCCAGTTGACTCAACGCTCCAAAATTATTAACAATAACTGCCACTGAGTCTCCACTCTTCAAAGATAACGCTTCGCACACCTTTTTCAACATAAATAAAACTATTTCGCTGGATGATTTTATTTTCATTTTTGCGTATCCAGCCTCCCCATGAATACCCATTCCCACTTCAATTTCATCCTCTGCGAGCTCGAACATTACTGACTGACCTGGAACAAGCACACCTCTTTCATTGTCGTATTTCAAAATGGGTAGTCATGTTTAATCACTTACCCGGTATGGAACAAGCGGTCAGTCCGACAGCGTAAGTGGCCATGTTTTGCAACACTTCCTGCGCTGTTTTATAAACATCCTCAAGAGGCGATCCCTTTTCTGCCAAAGCGCCGGTTATTTTAATGACAAACAGGAGGCCAGACAGACCACGCTTTCCAGCAGTACCTTGCTCCTCCTTTGGTATACTGCAATCTTCATTCACAATTACTTCCTCTATCTGTTGTACAGGACAGCACAAAGTTAGATTTTGACAGCTCAGTCTAGCTTTGGAGTCATTTATTTAAACAGCTAATCACTTTTCGACCAGTTTACCTCGATACTTTTAAAGGCGATAGTGTAATTCGGTTAGTGCAAAAACAGAAATACGAGTTTCCGTTCAAAAAATATTGCGACTGCAAAGATGAATGAATTTGCAAAAAATATATCGACCTGAAAATGTAATCATTCTGTAACATTTTCGTCTAATTGCATCAGTTATGTGGATCACATCGTATAACATTTCAGTGCTGTCCAAAGATGACACCAGAGCAAGTAGTGATTCCCCCCGATTACTGGCCATATGGCCGGGGATCCCCGCAACGCTAAGAGGACGGCCATGACCGTCGTTATCAAGAAATTTCAAACACTTCTCATTAAATTAATGACAGTGATATGAGCACAATATGTATAAAAAAGAACTACAATTCATAACTGAAGTGGAGATAGAAGTTTAGGTCTTAATATCCATTAAAGTTCCTCTTACTTTTAATTTTGCTTGTCGTGCCTTCTCCACTGCTATTCCAAAATTTAAACAATCTCCCGTATAATTCGGTACCAGCATTAGGACTCCGGCTGAAAATATATTATTTATCGTAAGTACGCATCTATATATCTCCTCAGTATATACTCTCGTGGAAAATCGAATATGCTCCAAACTTTTGAACAGTGGTATACGTAATTGAATCGCAGAGAACAGAGCCAGGTATCCCACTACACAAACATGTTCCTAGACTGTCGCTGTACGATACCCAAGAAGTATACTCGCGAAATCACTCTGTCGTCATTTACCCAGCTGTGCCTACTGTTATATTCTCAATTCATATTTCGCTTTAAGATTTGTAATCTTTCTGGGCCACTTTCTTATGTAAATCTCGGAACATATTTATGTAGCCGTATACCTGATTCTCCGTTCATTAGATTGGTAATATGTGCTGCGCAGCAGTATTCTTGCGTCGAATGTACAGCACTGTAGTTTAATATTTAAAGTTTTACTTTTTTAATAATTTCCTGGCTTTATGAATTTATAAAACTTTAATAATATGTTTCCTTTATGATACCTTGACTGTGCTTTGAAACACGATCGATGGCGTAACTAATGTGTTGCGAAGGAGGTGCAGCGTATATTGAGCCTGCTACAGATGCGGCCAACATACCGATTCCAACGAAACCTGTAAAAAGCCATGTTTTAGATTTCATTTCTCAACAAGTTAGATATCCCGTGTGATGCCAGTTACATTGCACTGGACACTTTCATATTACACATTTCTTAATTTCATCGTTTCAATAGATACAAGAACCATTCGAATTTTTAAAACTCCATGTTTTAAAGATGGAGGCACCTTACCTGCAGCGAAAGGTTCGTGTCCACTTCCGCCACCGCATATCAAAGATACCTTGTCTTTTCGCTGCTGAAGCTATAATCAGATTCATTCCATTCATTAAAAATATATCATCTTTATTTATAAAACGATTAAAAATCCATCGATAATGTAAATACTGATCGTTGCAGCGGCTGATAATGCGATTTTTATTTTTGAATCTTATGAAGAATCTGCACGCACCTCTGGTATGAGAATAACCTTGTGTGACACTTGGTATTCCAATTGGGGGTACGCGTACGATGCACCAAAAAGAGTTTCGGTGACAGCATCGTTGACAGAATTCACTAAGCTTTTCATAGTTTTCACGAAAGTTTTCGTCGGATTTGAAACGAAACAAATGTACTGGCTTACCAAACGGTCATTCGGCAAACTGGGAATGAAATATTCTGCAGATTAATCTTTGCGTAGAGGTCATGAGTTATCGCAGACCTGACAGCAATAATACATATATCTCGTAAACGTCAATTAGCTACCAGTGGCCGAAGCTGGTACGTCATAGCATAAATATATGTATACAGGACGGACACATTAAGAACTGTTATCTAAAATAATTGTTGTTATTGACTTTACCAAAAATATGTTTCGAAACGAATAGGTTGCATTCGAAGGGGCCAACAAGATGTATACGTTTTTTCGTTCATAAAAATATCAAATTGATCTTTAATTTTCCAAACGGCAATGTATAGTTTCATTATTGCTATGCTGTGGCCGATGAAATTTCAAATGCAGTGACCTACGACATTTATTTTTTGGTAACGGATCTTGCTGTATCATCCTGTATACCGAAAATATCGCTTACGTTCTGCATATTGGGAAATTGTAGTAGTGACGTGCCTTAACGACTTTCCACGGTAGTTGTGAGCCACCCATAGAAGGGGCTTAGAGTGGTCAATTGCAAACCTTTTTATTGTTAATAGCATTCGTTTCCTAACCCGTACAATCAGACAATGTTTTCAAATTCGATACACTTCAGATTCTAATAATGCATTACACTTCAGATTTTAAGGGGGACAATACATGTACATAGACTGCACACTAGGTTGCCTCTTATTTATTCCTGATGAAAATTTTTCCTCCGCACCCCTCACAATAGTCACAATTTATAAAAAAATTGAGTGCGCGAAATTGGCCAGAAATAATTAATTAAATGCTCATGAAATCGATTTCTTTCGATCATCTTCTAAAAGTAGTCTAATATTCAAACCAATGAATTTCAATTAGCACCAGTGGAGGAAACCATAGTAAACGATATCTGCATCTTTCATGCCAACATATACTGTGAAGCATAGATTTATGCACATTCTACTGCTAAAGCGCGAAAGGAGGCACGGCCCTAGTGTCGTAGGTCCGGCTAAAAGTTGGTCAGAAAACGTAAAAGTCCAGTAGGTATAAGCCCAGTATCGTAGGTTCAGCTAAAAATTGGTCAGAAGCCGCGTAAGTTCAGTACGAACGACCTTTGTACGTTAGTGCAGATCACCGCTGCCGGAGACCTTCAAGGAGTTCGAACATAGCGAATACCACCGAGCGCGACCGAGCGCTACCGACGCGCCGGCGCGTCGCGGAGTGGGGATGCTCGGTGTGCGGTGCGCCCGCCTCAGTACTAGTTGAAGCATCGCCGCGGTCGGATGGTCTGTGTTGTCAGAGGTTAGCGACATACATAACCTTACAATACAATAACATTTCGGAGCCTACTTTACCACCGCATACGCTTAACTATTAGCTTCTATTAATTAATACGCGTCTATTTAACAATCGTTTGACTATCGCGGATTTACTTTGAAGTCTTTATCGGGTCTCTTTTGCTGGACGCTTGACCGGTCAACCGGTACCACCGATTCTTTGATACCCGATAACTACTCGTTTATTAAAATATCGGGTTAATTAATTTATTAGTTTGAACGGTTCTGCGAATCTTTACTATACTTTATTACACGATTATTCGGATTCAATGCGGTGTTAAGGTTACGTTTGTTTTGTTTAAAATGACACTTACATACCGATTTCGATTCTGATTTTAGCACAGGTTTATCACGTTGCTATTCTTTTTGTTGCAGGACCAATGTATGATTGGTTGGTAGAGGATTATATATCAAGGCTGCGGAATTAGAGTATTGAGATACAATTACTGCGATGCATAACAAACAGTCCTATGACCTATGATGAAGGGCTGGTAATATTTAAATTATTATCCCAACGGTTGATGTATATGTCTTGTTATCTGGCGAATGGATTTCGGTTGAAAGATATTGAACAATTTCATTATTGTAACTAGATTTCAATACTTGCGTCTCTCAATTCGTATGTCCATGTGCATTAAATTATTAAAACATTTCAAATAGAACTTAGCATATACGTGATTGAAACTAGAGTCAGTAAATTACATAAATTCTAAACGAAAAATTGAAATGCGTTGATGTCTCGCTGCATCTCGGTCGCGATTTCTATTATAGCTTCACTATTGTTCTCGTAGACACTTTTATTATCTCTGTGACTAAGTTACAAGTACGGTCAAATTGTATTTTCGACGCAGGATTGCTCGCGTAACTACGTACTTGCTGCCATGCTTTTAAAGCACGATAAATAGTTTTGAGTCTTAATTTCTACAAGCAGCTACGGGAAATTATAAATGTTCGCGAAATTGTTTACTTACTAGCATCATGATAACCTTAAAACTCGGACAAGGGGCAGTCACGGTACACTTTTCATAAATCGGTATTAATATATAATAATATATCTTGCAAACAATTAATAGTAATTGAATCTGAATATTAATACGGTAGTACTTTATTAAAACAAAGAGCAGTATTTCCTCAACAGACATTCAACAGGATGAAGAAATAATAAAGAGGCAAATAAAATCAACTATATATTGTTTCAATTTCTACCTCCTCACCCTATTTACTAACTTGTACAGATTTTCTTTCAGAAAAAATTTTGATGACCGCGCGCAATGCGGTCAGTAGAGTCAGTGTTTGTTCCGTCAAAGTTCTTTCTATTGTTTTTTGAGCGCAACCGCTCTTAATAATTATAATTCAGTATACATACTAGTAAAGGTACGCGAAAGTAGAGACAGTGTTTGCTTCGAAATATTTCTCTCGCGAAATTAGAGTCACTTTGTTCGTCGATCACAATTAATAAACGCGCGCGATAGTAGTCTTTTATTTTTTTATTATTTTTTCTCAATGCGTATTCCGGTATTAGAGTCAGCACCTATGCAGTTCGGCGAGTTCGTGGCTTTCATCCATCAACTCGAAGAGTAAGTATCTCTGTATTTCTTTAATCTTATTTTGCAATGGTCTTTGATCATTTTCCTGTTCGAAAAGTAGTGAAAATGCAAGGATTTCAATGTTGTCTGCTCCTTTGAATGTTTCAGAAGGTGCCTTGGGCTCGATAGCGCCACCATAAAGATATTGTTGACCGCGCGCAATGCGGTCGGTAGAGTCAGTGCTTGCTCCGTCAAAGTTCTTTTTATTGCTTTTAGAGCGCAACCGCTCTTAATAATAATTAAACATAAATGACAGTAAAGAGCCGCGAAATTAGAGTCAGTGTTTGCTCCGAAATAATACTCCCGCGGAATTAGAATCACTTTGCTTGCAAATCATAAGTGTTCCATTAGAGTCAGTGTCCTGTTCGGCGAGTTCGGGCCTTCATCCATCAACCTGACGAGTAAGTATCTCTTTATGTCTTTAATCTTGTATTATAATAATCTTTGATAATTAACACATTCGAATAGTACTGAAAATACAAAGATTTTAATGTTGTCTGCCCTTCTTGATTGTTTCAGCAGCTTCCACGGCTTCGACGGCGACGAGCTTGACCGCGCCCCTGGTGAGTCTGCAACCGGTGAGTGGCATGCTTTAAAGTTCCTCTGGTCACTCAATCATGTCGCAGGACGAAAGGTCCGAACCGACACGAGTGATTGGTTGTAATTACGTAGATTTTTCTCGCAAGCACTGTGACCATGGGTATATGGAAATATACTCATGAGTAGTAACTTCTTTACTGTTTTATATTATACTAGGATAGGTCTTCTTGTACAACGCGTTTCAATTTAGTTTGAGAATTTTAAGAGAGAAATTTAGTATAAAATATATCGCTATGCATCTTTTTATAATAGACTATTTAATTGAATACGTTTGAAACAAATATTTAAGTAGTTATTAATTATTAGATGAATATAATGTAACGTCCAGTATCATACGTGCACTAGTTTGTAGTGGAGAAGTCGAATACCCTTCGACTTCGTTTATTTGTCAATTGCAATTAGTGCACAGTTATAATAAAATGCATAGCGATTGGTGTTAGTAAGAACGTAGTATTTCTTCTTTTTATTACTTTGATTGAATATAAAGTAAAGGTACTGATATACCTTATCAATTTGTTGGAACTATCGAATAATTTTATTATTCGATATCTATATTAGTCTTTAGCGTATAAAGATATGAATAAATTCACTTCTTCCGTACAATATATTAATTAAACCTGAATGTACAAGAAGACAATACGCGAACGGGTAGATCTCGATATCAAGGCAATTTACTTTAAAACCGACCTTGCGTTTTAGAAGCAATGCTTTGATGACGAGAACGCCCGAGGATGTTTGAATTTATTTCAAAGTATAACAAAGTAGAGTCATTGCCTAATTTTTCTAATAAAGTAGAGTCATTGATTAATTTTTCTAATAAAGTAGAGTCATTGATTTTACAAATATCTTTAGCCCGTTAGAAAATCAGTATGAATTTATCATCTTTTTAGACGAGGATTTCCAGGTTTAACCCTTTCCGTGTTCACTGCCCGGACCCCACTCACGTGCCCCGGTGCTACTTGAGTGGGAGAACGGTGGCAGAGCACGATGAGATTTCTTTAGTTGATAAGCTATGATGTTGGCGACTGACAGTGCGTTTGGTGTATCGTGCACGACGTAATATCCGCATTGTGTGTGTGGTTAGGCTGTGGATTTGCGTCGTTCCGTACTAAAACGTATTTACTCTGACGAAATATCAAAAAGAATCGAATATACGTATCAATTGCTATCAAGTACCTCTTTTATCGGTGCTATTTAATTATTTTATTGAATATCTCAACCGCGACGTGGTTTTTTCCACGTGAACGCAAAGATCCCAGCCACTGTCAGTCGATTTCAGGAAAATGGTACGTACATTAGAGTGTGCAAGTTGTGTGACGACACTTGGGTGTCGGGGGCGTCCCGGGACGCCTCCCTAGTGTAGGCTTTTGCGCCCGAGTGTTTGACTGAGAACCGTGGAGTGTCGTGTGTTGGTGTGCCCGTTTGCCATTTTTTAAATATAGGTCTAGGTAGGATAGGTAGCATACTTTCTGGTGTGACTGATAGACGTAAGTAGGTAGGGCCGGGCAGGTTGACACAGTCTCTGATCGGGTGTGCACTATTTCGCGTGTTCAACCTGTTTCTGGAAATCTGATTTGAAAAGTCGACGGTGAAGCTGCGGCGCGAACGAAAATGCGTTCGCCTCTGGCTTTGCCTATCGATTTTTCGAATCCCTCGCGGTCGCGGTCGCGATTTAGGATCCGAAACGAAACGCCTTTCATTATGCTCGAGGCTGCACGTGTGAACGAAGAACGATTCAAATTTTTATAGTAATCCTTGCGATTTTCCGTAATCACAAGTTTTACTATTTTATTTGGTCGTGATTCGGCCACGTGGGTTCCATTTAGCTCCGCGATTCAATCTCTTAATTTCACCTTTATGAGTTTTTTCTTGATTTCCGAGTAGAGCCTCGAGCCTAGTTTAAGTTTCAGCTGGCCCTCGGGTCCAACGAAAAGAAGGGGCTATATGCCGAAGAGGCCCGACAAACTGTCGCTCAAGAGGGCAACTACCAATGGTTCTCCATTCTTTTTAAGAATGGGGAATCATTCTGTTACTACTTTGTCACTGTGCTTGCATTTTCATTCGTAGAATTTTTATTTGTACTTGGCCGACGCACATTCCGGCCCAACGATACAGCCCTCCCAAAAATATCGCGTTGCTTTAGAGTTGCGTTAAATGCCACGCGGTTTTTCATTAGAGTTGCGAGCAAATGAAAATCGCGATTGGTTTAGCGTTGCGCAACGACGTCGCGATCGTTCTTGCAATTTTGCCGTTCTTATTGATAGTTATATTGTAGTATTTTATAATATATTTTACGTATGAGAAAGTTTGTAGCGTTGCGGAAATTATTTTCGCGTCTTGAGCCTTCAGCTAACTTTTCAGGGGATCTTCAATTTGCTTGTTTTTTGATATTGCAAATAATTTAATATTTGCTTTCTATCGGTCTTGATAAATAGTGTTGCGAAATGATTGCATCGCGAGTTCCAGTTAGCGTTGCGTTGATTAAAGATCGCGTTTTTAATTAGAGTTGCGAATACCAGTCCCTTATTGCTTCCAATTGGAAGCCTGTTCCTGTGCCACCCTTGAGGGTGGCACATCATCGTCAGCCAAAGATTGTGGCTGACCAATTCTTTGGCAATTCTTGTTCTATAGGGTGTATTTTTTCTTTACAGCGCTTTCTTCTTAGTGGAATGTCTGTTGATGGAAATACTGCTTAAAATTTGCGTACATAATATTAAATTTCGTGCGAACGAAGTGAAAAAGAATAGAAAAAAAATAAAAGGAAACAAAAGAAAAGAAAAAAAAGAAAAGAAAAAGAAAAGAAAAAGAAAAGAAAAAGAAAAGAAAAAGAAAAAGAAAAGAAAAAGAAAAGAAAAAGAAAAGAAAAAGAAAAGAAAAAGAAAAGAAAAGAAAAAGAAAGGAAAAAGAAAAGAAAAAGAAAAGAAAAAGGAAAAAAAGAAATAATTCTAGATAGTAGATTTCAATTAGAGTCAATACTAGTGACTGCTCATTATTGGAGTTTGGCTTCTAAATATCTTCTCTAAATCGTTGCAATTTTATTCTCACCCTTTTTTCAAAGTAGAGCCAATTTTTATAACTTTTCGAGCTTGCTTTGTAGAAATTGAAATTCACTCGCGATATCCGTAAATGTTTAAACAAAAATCCTTG
Source organism: Nomada fucata (assembly GCA_948146005.1). Classification (NCBI taxonomy): domain Eukaryota; kingdom Metazoa; phylum Arthropoda; class Insecta; order Hymenoptera; family Apidae; genus Nomada; species Nomada fucata. The sequence goes on along the minus strand of OX411277.1, from coordinate 31,515,903 downwards.
CGCGAAAAATGTTCTTGGCCGTACTTGGACCTCGGCATGGCGATAGTGGAAGTTTGATATTTTGCTTCCGAATAATCGTTTGTCGCTTCTTTGTAGAAGCTAAATAGAATCAATTGTAGCGAAATGTGACTACTTCAATTTGAAGTTTTTAATGAAATAGATACTACCAGTTTGATCTAAAAAGCGCAAAAGAATATATCAACTTGGCCGAAATCCAATAACCAATTGTTATTAAAATGTAGCTACACTTTTCATATCAATTGGATTTTATTATCTGCGATAAAAATCGGTTATTACGAATTAAAAACATCTTCATATCAATATAACATGGTGGGGCTTGGGGATGTTACTAATCCAATGCATGAGATTGTTGCAGATTGATACAATTATGATATATTAAACAAATGCAACTACTTTAGAGATTCAAAAGTGGAATGAATACAATAGAAACCCAGAAATATTATCAAAGACACGATTGGAAAGTATCAAATGAAAGAGCCAGGCTCCCCGATTCAATTCTTGTTGAGTTTATGAATTCATTTTTATAATGCTTTACTAATTATTTCTAGTTTTTTGTTTGTTTCAGAAGCATTGAAGAGAATCAACTAAGGAAGAGGATTCATGAATATACGTATAATGTAACCACATCCTCCCCAACCCGCCCTGCCCTTGCCCCTGCCCCTGACCCTGACCCTGTCCCTGACCCTGACCCTGACCCTGCCCCTGCCCTTTTAACTAATTACATGTGTTAGATAATTAATTAGGCAGGCCCAATTATAAATCGAACAATACTTTTAGCTCCTTATGTAGGTAGGGTTCTGTTGAACACACAATCCTAGATCTTTAAATAGGCAGGTTTTACACGAATTGAAATGATTAGACTTTTAATTAGGCAGGGTTTATACAACCAAAAATGGTTGGCAGGTGTTTCAGTCTGTTTCTAGGAAACTATGGACCACGATATTAATATGAACTAATTGAAGAGGAATTAAGTATATACATACTTATACCCACATGAGTATGGTAAAGTATCTATTACAGTCCTGTTTAGGTAGGACATTATTGAAATTGTCCTTTTAACTGAACTCTTAGCTGTTATACTAGGCAGGGTCATACTAGTTTTAAGATAGATCTTTAGTTAGGTAGGGCGAAATTTGAATCTAATCTAGTATTTAAGTAGGGAGGATTTATTTTTAATCTGTGTCTTAGTTTTTAAGACAGCAGTGTTCACCACTGCAATAATAATTCGTTGTCTAGTTTTTAAGATCATAGGATACATTTTTTTAAACTTTTGTTTCAGGAAATTGAATTCCTTTTCAGATTTTCTTTCAGGTTTCCTTTCAGGTTTCCTTTCAGGTTTCCTTTCAGGTTTCCTTCTGATATTCAATTTAGCTCGCGGTCGCGATTATTCTAAGTACTCCTGTTGTTGTCGTATTTGTACTACGGTCAGTTAATGAACGTTCTACGAATTGACAATGATAGGAGATTTTTCTTCCTTACAAATGATAGTAGAATTAGTTTTTGCGTAATTGGAGGGTGGAAGGGCCGTGGCTAGGGTGGGTCTCCATTCGCAGTAACCTCCACGTGGTGAGACCTGGGCAATCAATTATTTACTGTATAATTATTAATCGGTGAAGAGACGTTTGATAATTATGTGGAAAATAATTCGAGCGAATTGGCTGCGAACTTTCCCCTCCCATTCCCTTTTTTCCTTCATTCCCTTTTCTGGTTCATTCTGTGTGCCTCTGGCTTCAATTTCTGTCCGCGGGTCATTGATGCAGCTCGCCAGGAAGTGGCAGTAATCGCATTTGTTTATAATTTCTTTAAACAATTTCAATTATCTCGGCTTCTGGTGGGCCGATTTCAATCAACGATGTCTCAAAATAAAGGGAAACGAGTAAGCTACACGATAAAAAATACCCCGTGGCTGTACCTATGTGCAGTTGGCAGTAATAACAGTTTCAATTGTTCAATTGTTTATAACAAATGAACTGTACATGGAATCATGTTCACACCTATTGGAGATGATAGGCTATGACTCTGGCTTCAATTTATGTCGGCTGGTCATTGATGCAGCTCGCCAGGAAGTGGCAGTAATCGCATTTGTTTATAATTTCTTTAAACAATTTCAATTATCTCGGCTTCTGGTGGGCCGATTTCAATCAACGATGTCTCAAAATAAAGGGAAACGAGTAAGCTACACGATAAAAAATACCCCGCGGCTGTACCTATGTGCAGTTGGCAGTAATAACGGTTTCAATTGTTCAATTGTTTATAACAAATGAACTGTACATGGAATCATGTTCACACCTATTGGAGATGATAGGCTATGACTCTGGCTTCAATTTATGTCCGCTGGTCATTGATGCATCTCGCCAGGAAGTGGCAGTAATCGCATTTGTTTATAATATCTTTAAACAAATTCAATTCTCTCGGCTTCTGCTCGGCCGATTTTAATCGACGACCTCTCAAATTGAAGCTCTCGACTCAAGGATCAATCTTCTCCACTCTTGGAACGACCCTCGTGTGTAGCTTCGGTACAATTCTCCAACTAATTGTTAAAATGTTTATAAAAAATTAACAGCACACGCAGCATTTGCGAATCGTTTATTGTCGTGTAGCGGCATCCTTTACCTTTATTTTGAGCACTCGGTCATTGATCTAGCGCCTCCAGAAGTCGAGATAATTGCAATAATCCGGAGTGCATATCTGCCGATATTTCAATTGTTAATAACTTTTAAACCGCAAGTGTCATATCGTTGCAACTGTTGGAGAATATAGCTATTGTCCGTAGCTTTAATTTGAGATAAGCCCGGTTAAGAAATACACACTAGAAGCCGAGAAAAGCGCAATTGTTTAAATTAACGATGTAATCCAGGAATTCGGTTTTGGCGGTGCGCGAAACTGCGAAAAAGGCCGCAAACGCGAGATGGCGCCACATGTCTGTTTACCGACATAACGTTACCGATAACATTTTGTAAAGTTGTTATCTCGTCTCCTGGTGGTTGTTTTTTAATAAATGGTATGTCAAATGAAACGGAAGGAAATAAGCTATTTATCTGTAACAGTCTTGTTGATTTAACTTTATCCAGGTGCCCGTAATAATTGCTTTAATTATTTAGAAATTATATATAAACCCAACCCAAACCAACAACACGTGAAATATTTCTGACAGGCTTCTTAACAAAGGTATTTACGTTTCTGAATATTTTTTTCTTTCAATATATTTACCTGTGTGCAATAAGTGCATACTAACAATAGTATTCTTCTATATTTCGGCCTGACGGTCATGAAATTTCGACTTATTGTGCATATAACCTACTTTTAGATTAACATGTAATCTTGCGCATTCTTCTCTTTCACTCTTCTTTTTATGCCTGCTCTACCATACCTATTACTCTATTTCTTACTAGCCATATCTTTTGCTCATCTTTTATACATCTTTTGGTTTCATACTCTTAAGACATTTTTCTATCATTTTATCTAGTCTTCCAAGCACAGCGTCCTCTATCTCAACCCCCAATATCTCTTTCCTTACATTCTCTTGCTATGTGTTCTAATATTCTAAATTTGTCTCTGTGCAGGTCACATTTTTTCCTAAATCTATTCTATGTTTCAGTGCTTTCATATCTTACCTGGGTTATTAATTGCTGAATGTCGTGTCGACCATCCATACTTTGGTAAACTACATTTAAAACATTTCCTTATCTGATACTTTTGTATGGTCTTTCCTTTCTTTAACGATTATTCTCTCCCATGTGACAAACTTACTTATATATCTTTTGTGTGTGCAGGTTTCGCAGGCAAAGAATATGAAGCATCGATTGGTACTTCTCATCATGCATGAAAGCAAGAAAGAAGAAAGAAAAACGAAGAACTAGTGCCACATACTTTAGTTGTCCTTTAGTAATAGTGAATTGGTTTATAAAAGTAGTTTGTAACTATTAGCGCATAATACCAATTTAGAGCAATTGTGTGATCAGTTGATGTGCGTATTCGTCTTATATTTTATTTTATATTCTGTTTATTCGGTAGATCTTGTCCAAATCTTAAGATTACTTCTGTTACAAGTTCTACTCAATATACTAAATGTAAAATGAAATATACAATAAATGATCTACATATATGTAGTTGCACAATTGCTGTAATTTAAATTTATACTTTTCTGCGTATAAACAATGGAAATTTTAGTATAAGTTTAATCTGTAAGATATCTTACAAATTCACTTGTAACAATAGTTTATAAGTATTGGATTATTTATGTTTATACTATTGCTTTAGTTTTACGTTGCATTGGAAATAGATATAACAGAACAGTTTATAAGTATTAGCTTGTAAGTTTCAACTCCAACATTTGTGCAACTTGTATCTTCATTGATTAGTTTAAATAAATCTTCAATGAAAAGAAATCTACTACTCTCTTTATTTTCACGCCTTACCAATCCCTGAAAAACCTAATTCCAACTCCTTAAACAAGTACTACCGTGCAGGAACTTTAATTACAAAGTTCACAAGCGGGAGACTTGTAAAAATAGACCTCAACCTTACTAAATATATTGCAACCAGCTATACATAAAGCGCCTCACCAAAATTCAACAAGGTTGCAAACAAATGCCTAGCGAAAATGAAATACGGTTACAAACAACACCTCGTGAAAACGCAACAAAGTTGCTTGCAACGCCTCGTGAAAACGCAACAAAGTTGCTTGCAACGCCTCGTGAAAACGCAACAAAGTTGCTTGCAACGCCTCGTGAAACGCAACAAAGTTGCTTGCAACGCCTCGCGAAAACGCAACAAAGTTGCAAAAATTCTCGAGAAAAGTTTGCAACAATGTTGCGCCAAAAATTTTGCAACAAAGTTGCAAACATTTTGCACCGGTGTTGCAAAAATTCGCGAGAAAAGTTTGCAACAATGTTGCGCCTAAAATTTTGCAACAAAGTTGCAAAAATTGGCGAGAAAAGTTTGCAACAATGTTGCAAAAATCGCGAGAAAAGTTTGCAACAATGTTGCAAAAATTCTCGAGAAAAATTTGCAACTTTGTTGCAAAATTTTAGGCGCAACATTGTTGCAAACTTTTCTCGCGAATTTTTGCAACTTTGTTACAAAATTTTTGGCGCAACATTGTTGCAAACTTTTCTCGCGAATTTTTGCAACTTTGTTGCAAAATTTTAGGCGCAACATTGTTGCAAAATTTTCTCGCGAATTTTTGCAACTTTGTTGCAAAATTTTAGGCGCAACATTGTTGCAAACTTTTCTCGCGAATTTTTGCAACTTTGTTACAAAATTTTTGGCGCAACATTGTTGCAAACTTTTCTCGCGAATTTTTGCAACTTTGTTGCAAAATTTTAGGCGCAACATTGTTGCAAAATTTTCTCGCGAATTTTTGCAACTTTGTTGCAAAATTTTTGGCGCAACATTGTTGCAAACTTTTCTCGAGAATTTTTGCAACTTTGTTGCAGAATTTTTGGCACGACAGTGTTGCAAAATTTTTGCCAGAGCTTCTTATATCCAAGAAAATCCTGCAGCCAAGTTTAATAACGTAAAGGGCAATTTTTACAAGTTTCCCGCTTAAGAACTTTACATTAAAAGTTCGTCCACGGTACTGCTTGCATAAGGAATTGGAATTGGGTTTTTTCAAGGATTGTTAAGGTGTGAGAATAGAAAGAGCAGTGGAATTTGTTTAACTAATAAAGGTTTATTTAACTTAATCAATTAATATACAAGTTACAAAGATGTTTTAATGCAAATTTACAAGCTAATACTTATGAACTATTCTTTTATATCTACTTACAATACATCGTACACCGTAAATCTTGTATCAGTTCTAAACTAACAGTCATGTAATATAAAAAATGCTATAAACCTAAATAACCTAATACTTCTAAATTATTCTTCGAAATTAAAATGTACTAAAATTTATGTAGTATTAAAGTATGTGGTAAAAGTCACTCTATCTTCTTTCTTGCATTTCTGCTTGATGAGAAGTGTTGGTCAATGCTCTTCATCCCTTTGCCCGTGATACCTGGACACACACACAAAATATATTAGTAATTATGTAATAAGAAAGACAAAGATTGTTAAGGAAAGGAGTGAATTTGATGAAGGGGGAGGTCAAGGAAGTGGCAGTGGCCTTAAAAGAGGGATAAGAAATGGTCACTAAGAAATACGGTAATACATAAGGTATAGAAGGCATAAAAGGAGGAGCGAAGGAGACGGAGAGAGAGAGAGAGAAGAGAAGGAGATGAGAGTATAAGAGTTAAGACACTATTGGAATATTAGGATATATGTACACCAAGTAATTGAAACTACTCGTGCCCTGCAATATCTACACTTACATGTAGATAAGGCAGGCACCGGAGTAGTTTCAAGCATTTGTGTATAGATGGCGGCAGTATATACACGAATACTGAATTCCATTCACCCGCAATAATCCCTACTGTACTCCTGCGGGTTTTAATTAACTTTTAGCCGAATCTACGGTCCTAACGTTGAACTTACTGGACTTTGATAAGTCTTTATAGGAATTTAAAGTCTATTTTTATATCTCGTCGGTGATTCGACACTGATTCTAGAGCCCTGTACTCCTAAGCGGCGACCACTTGATAAAGTATTAATTAAAGAATTTTTTGTAAGAGCCAACGGTACTAATGGGTAAATGCGTGTGCATTTATAGAGGGTAGGAACATACATACTAGGATTTACAATCGCGCGAGTGTTCTTAGGCTGCCTCGGTACTATAGGCGAGTGCATTTTTCCTAAATTAACGCCGGACGGGCGTTAATGAATATTCGCACGATTGCGCAGCGATTAAAATACAGTAGCCAAACAGAGCTAAGTGCAGAAGCGTCAGGATTTCGTTGCGTTGTCCAGGTGACAGGAAGATCTGTTCCCGATACCGCCGGGCAATGTACTTAACAAAGGGTACGGCGTTGCCGGTACTGTTTCTACATCCGACATGGCGTGTGAAACTAGCGAGCAAAGGGACCGACGCAACAAGAGCCTGGGAGTGCCTTTTTAATGTCACGGAAGGAGTTACCTTTAAAGTATCGCCATGATTCGTTAGATTGGGGGAGAGTCCGATAGTAGGAGAACGTTCGAAAGATAGCCATTGTCTTTATTACACCCTTTTATTCCTTTTCGTGCTCATAGGTGCGCCGTCGGTGTTACTTGTCCGTGATGTCCAATGATTTCCTCCGTTTGCATCAATTAGATTTAAAAAGGGAGCAGGCAGGACGACGCGCAGTTAACCGGTGACCACAGAAGGAAACCGGGCGAATTTCGTGAAAGTTATGAGCGCATCCTCGACCTAGTGTCCTGGTGGATGAGACTGGCGTTAATAAACCGTCAACCCTTCGCGCTTCGTGGCAACGAAAAATCGATGAACTTGACGATTTCTATCCCGCGTATGATTTCCAACATTCAGCGACCTGTATAATCATAAATACTGAAAATTAATTACGAACGTCGCTTCGAATAACAATACTGACGTCGCTCGCCGTACAGATGTTACAGCATCGTTTTCTACGATACGAGTTAATTGAATTGCCGTAATCGAGATTATCGAACAACCGCGATAAACGCTGGCGGTATTATTAATCGGGCTGCATGTTAATCGAACGCTCTTCCGCCGTTTGAAACACAGTGAGAATCCAGCGGCACTCGCTCCGACCTAATTCGCGTAATTAAATGATTACACGGTCCGTTGAGATTTCATTAAGATCTCGCCGTTAATTAGCAACACGATTCATGCTTGAACCGTGTCTCGGTGCTGGTACGTCCATCGTTTCTCTGTCAAAAGCGGCGATTCTAAAAAAAAGAAAAACAGAAATTGATCCGGGAGAATTGATCCTGTTCTATCTAACCTTCCTCCGCGATGACCTTAGCCAGCCGCTCATCATTCCACGGCACCTAGTGCACGACTGATTTGCATAAGACCGGAGTAAGTATCGAGCGAGTGTTGCGAGGTCGAATCAGAAACGTGCACCGTGGCAACATGTGCTTCAACATACTATTGGTCTATCGGTCTATTGCTTTACGCTGCCAGGATCCAAGCTTGTGCACGTATACGCGTGCGCAGGTAACACAGATGCAAGATCCATACGGTCGGCAAGTAAATTTTATTCGTATCCTACAAAGATCAAATTAGCCTCGGTTACCCTCGGGCATTGCATACATCGTTTGTTTGCTCGCTCCCCGTTGGTTCTTACCTTTTCAGAGCTTCGTGGAATAATAAATTGCCCTCCCTTAAAATTACGCGTTTAACGTACCTGTCGCTTCACACGCTGCACTGCACATGTTACATTCGTGCATTCAATTTCGGGCATTATTGATTATCCGCGAATTTGCAAAGCATAATCGCGTTTGTACAGAGCGTGCTACCTTCGCCGTTAATAATATTATATTTCGGATTGGAATAATCGTATATACGTATATCGTACTTGAACGCTCGCAGAGAACACCGTAGAGCGCGCGTCGACGCGACTAACCCGTTATTAAAAATTGACATTAAACGTGTACTATTGAGGAGTCACGGTTACCCGCAAGGAGGCGAAGAGAAAGGAGAGAAGGGGTTGGGAAGGCAAAAGCGCTCCTCTTGTGTCACGGTGTGCACGGCGATCGAAATTCGGTTTCGTAACGATCGTAAGCGCTCGGTATTGTGTTCCACGGCGCGAGATCAGCTGATTGTAATTTTAATGCGCGGGTGGCGAACAGATTTCAGCGGAGACCTTTTCGAATCCCGTATCTGCCTTCGCCCGTATTCGTTCTCCTCTCGTCAAAGTGTCCAACGCAATCGGAACCGTCGCGAGGCGAGTCCAAAGGTCTCGACGCGAGCGAAACCCCTCGCGACATGCAATATAGGGCCATCGTACTTCCTATATTTCTTTGTCTCCGCCCAACGGTTGCCAACGTGGAAAAGGACGGCGAGCGAGAAGCGAAGGACCGAGCCGGCTGATCGAACGCACAGATATAGGTATCGCACGAGTATATATTCCGTTGCGAGAAAAAGTGTCAAGTTCGTGCGAAATTAGATAGTTTATTAGATAACCCCCGCGATAAGCGAACACAATGCCATGAATACCAGCCGGCGGGATACTCCGGCGGACCTCACATAATGGCAGGATGTTTATGCTTCGCGCGAGTCGTAAATTTAAGGGACGAGCACGTATGCCGCGATAAAGTTGCCAGCCGTAGTACTTTAACGGAAGACGATGAAAACAGTGCCTCCCAAACGTCTGTCGCGGTGTGATGTATGCTCGGCGACGCTAGCGATCGACGAGTTATCTTTTAAGCCTCCGGCATCTTTTCTCGCGACTGCTCGACGCCCTGGTAATCTCTACGACGATTAAAAGGAATTGATTTGAAGATCCAACCGCGATTTATTCCCTTGGAGTGCTATGTATCTTTTATTTTTTCACGCTGTAATTCGTTCGGTGATTATAGACGAATGTATCGTACAGCAAAATGTATTAGACGAGGCGATCGAAGCTTCAAGGGATCAATGGATATAATTGCACTGCGGGTAGTGCACTGATTTAAGTATACGCCATTTGAGAGTGGAGGCAATTGCGGTTGAGAGGCACTGCGTTAGAATAATACGCAACAGAAGTAACGAGGATTATCTCTGGATATTAGATCTCAACCGAGACCTCATTAAGGCTACTTGTTCCGATGTTTGAGCTCATTAAACCTGAATCTCGATATGATTGCAGTCGTAAATCATTGCCATTGAGATTTCCACGAGTGGACGCGCAGGAAGGAAACGATTACCATCCGGTCCGTGCGCGTGTTCGAATTTTTCCAACAAACTGGCAAGAGCACAGTGCTGTTCCGATTGATTAATCGAAACGAAGTGTCGAACAATTATACGATCCGCTATACGCTGTAGCAAAAATTCTGACTGTATCAAATTAATTCGGATCAATAAAGAAATTGATAATACGCATTGAAATTTTCTATTGCAATACCACCTCCATTGAGCTCCTTTAAAATTCCAATAGAATCCGAACGAAGACCGACAATTTCTCTTCCACTCGATGAAATAATATTCCGGAAGTTTTCTGGACCGGAGCATAAATCGTGATTTGCATACTCGCGAACAGCGCGTACAAATGGACAGGATTCTCGTTGTCGGCAATACCCGCTTTCAGAGCGGCGTGCGCACAGTTTTGCAACGAGGCCTGGGCCTCTATCATCGATGAAATCGTTGCGATCCCCAAGCTATATTAATAGGCGATGTATCTCGTCGAATTTCGCCGGATGCGCCTCGGCTGTGTTCTTTGTTCCGGCCCTTCTTCATCTCCGTTGTTGAAAAGCGATGGGAACAATTTGATATTTTTCATTCGGCTTTCATACGTGGCATTATCGGTCACGGTGTACCGGTTCTAATCTCATTGTTTGCCTTGTAAATTATGCCATTTCATTTTCAGCCTTTCTGGGCCCCGACGTTTTTCAACGGATAGATCCTGTTCACGATACACCGCCGTTGGTACACAGGTAGGATGATTACGAAAACCCTGTTACCGGAGAAGAAACCGACGATTGATAGCGTTACACACTGGTCTCTAATCGTACTTCGTTTTTTTTTTTCTCCTTTTCGCGGTGATTCTCGGTTCGGCGTGATATATTATTGTTTCTCGGACAGGGCGATTGTCAGCGAGGTATCGTCGATTAGAATTATTCGTCATTGAATTACTGTGGCGAGGATATTAGTGATTGCATATCGTTGTCCGTCCGAACGCGTTTCGACTTCGTCCCCGAGTGAAAATTTCGTCGTCGCGGCTGAAAATGATCCACGCTATAAAAGGTAACGCAAGAGGGGGACACAGGCAAGCGTACGCGGACTGCAGAATTGTTTCTCAAGTTCCAATTACGCAATACGCTCCTGTGAGACGCACTTAAATGAGGCAGGACGTACTCTCTTTAAAAGTTGTGTAATTATAAATGGAGATGGGACGGCGGTGAATTAATTGGCCGACTTTCTACAGCTTTGTACGGTACATACTAGATACGTATGTGCATCACTTATGCCACGGCTCTTAAATGACGTGTGTGCGCGCTTAATTGATTTCGTTGGGAATAAAAGCCTGCCCTCTGACCCCCGGGGAAACATTAATCGTGGCACGGCCGCGTTTAGTTCCAGTTCTGTATTATTCTGTTTATTCTCGGACCCGATTTCCTTCCCATCTTCTTCCTCGCATTGTTACCTCATTATCCCGTGTGAAAGTAATTTAGTGCACGCTATCCGTGACATTTCACTTCGTAAAGAATACTGATCCGCGTATTCTTGTCACCATTATTGTTTTTATCGTCGTCACAGTCGTTCCGTTGCTATTTCTCATTTTATTACTCCGCGCAATTTCGTTCCTAACGTTATCCATGACATTTCACTGTACCCGCGTGGCGTAGGTTTGAAGAGAAATGTCTTCGGTCCCCGACCCTGTTATTGACAGGGCAGTGCAGAACTTGTTACCGTACCAGATGCGCCGTGCATGGAAACCGCATTCCTCCGGGCAACTTAACAACAATGAAAGGACGTCTAATCGTTCCATTCGGTAGACGTCTCCGACTTGTCCCCGGCTACCTCTTCTTGCACACGTACCCCGCGATTGCATGGTAATTGCGACGCTCCTCTCGGCCATAGAATCGATTCCAATCGACGTGCAATCATAGCGAGTTACTGCCCCGCGAACGTCTGCGACGAGGCGAATTAATTTGTGCGATCGATCAATAAGCGAAATGCCAACGCAAGGATTCGGACGTTCGTCGTCTTTACGCCACTCCGCGGCGCAAGGCTCAACCGTTAATTCACTATGCGGTTCCGCTTCTATTTGGGAAGCGGGGACAAACGAAACTCCACCCAAGTGCCCTGCGACGGCCGTGTCCGGAAGCTGCGTCCAGTCGGTATTGGGCGATCGATGGCATAAGAATCTATGTGGTACCCGCTGATTCGACAGCGCCCAACAAGCATCGCGGTGGTCGCGGTAAAGATCAAGGTTCGTCGAATTAGATTCCATCCGATTTCGAAGTGCGTGACATTAACACCTCGCTTCTGGATCGAGCGATCGACTGCTCAATGGATATGCCAGCATTCTTCTTCTTCTTCTTCTTCTTCTTCTTCTCTGCCACATCTGCCGTCCGTTCGCCGCTCCGTCCTCTTGTCCTTTTCCCTCTCCTGTCGTCGCCGCATTGTGCTCGAGACATTCGTGACATTTCGTCCTCCTCGATCTTAATGTCTGTGCACCGTGGATATATCGTTCTTCGCGGGTCGCGTGATCCGTGATCCACGCCGCCTTGATATCCATGCATCAGCCGCGCATGCGATGTCGAATGCCGCGGTTCGATCTGCTATCGCCGCGGATAAATTGCGTGATTCTAATTAACGGTTGATCGAGTGCCAGCGGCTGGATCGCGGGGATGAACCGTGGACGATTGAGAAATCTTCGCCTTTATCCGGCGAATATAATTTCGCGAGGTTATCGTCGCGGTTCATCGTCGTCGATTGTCCGGCCGAGGGTAACTCGATATTTAATAAATCTGAGGGTACGAGGTGTCACGAGGGGAACGTTCTCGTATCCAGTTTCACCTCTGTTTCGCATAAATTGCCGCGTGTCCGCGGGTAGAGCGGCGATAAATCCACTGGCTGCGGACGCTGCGACACGCCGCGTTTGCCTGTGTCGCGAAAGGTTTAAAGGCTGTTTCCAACCGGACGCTTTTCGGGGATCGATCGGATCGACGATGATCGTTCGACGCGAGCGAGACGGTTCGGACGAGGGGGCGCAAGAGTGGCTGGCGTGAGACGGACATAACGCGAGACGATACCTGGACACGTGACGAGTTCGCCGGCGAACATTTTACAAACATGGAAATGTCGGTGAGATTATTCACGGCACTGGGGAGAATAAGAGTTTAACGATCGAGCGGCGGCATTTTGTTATTTAGATCGGCCGGTCGATTTTCATTTTATTAAACAGAACTAATTATTGCACGAGAGATCGAAGGTGGAAGAGTGGACCGTTGCGTAACGAGTTAAAACGGAGGTGTTTTTTTTTTTTTCATTTTATCGCAGGATAAATTAATCCTCATTGTTCCCAATTCCAGGAGTCCACTCAGTTTCATCACGGCCACTTAAGAGGAGAGGAAAAATGCGCGTTTCGCGGATCGAATAGCCGCATAAACCGAGATCGTCTTTTTACGCAATGCTGAATTTGACGAAAGCCGGCTGCCCGAAGAATTCCATGGTCAAAATTATCTTTCGGTTATGAACACTTAAACGGACATGAAAAATCAATACGAGCGTAATTTCAATCATTTATTATTACGCAAGGCGTAGAAAGTTACCCCTCACTTTTAAACAATTTATCGCACAGACGAAGAGGCGAAAAGGCGAAAATAAGTACGAAGAAGGCAAGAAAATAATAATATTACTTCCCCCGTGGGAATGTTTGATACCGCATTGCGACATAGTAAAAATAAAAAAAGTAATGCAATGGCAAAGGAATAGATTTCACGAGTGGATCCACAGGGCAACGGGTATTACAGTCACTTAATTACCCTGAAGTAAGACTGATTGACGATAACCCTACTAACCCAACTCTGTAATAGCATTCCTCTGTTCACCTCTTTTAACGAGAATAAACAAAGAGGCCGTTGCGCGGTTGCACCGCACCGGTGTGCTTAAAGTTTAAGGCGAAGTAAAAGTTCACGGCGGCCACGGTTTTATTAACGAACAAGATCGGAATGCGAATGCAGAATCGTCCCAGAGAACGGAAGCGCGGCTTCGATTCGTGCACGTCGCGTGCTCCCCCCCTCCCAAATGTTCAATGGAACGACAATTAATCAGCGAATCGTTCAAATTAAGAAAGAAATGTCAGAGGCGATCGGGGATCGTCCAAGTCTCGCGGAACGAGAACGAGAAAAAGGAGCGACGGAGAACGCGTTCTGTTTCTGTTGTCTAGATGCCCCGCGAGGTATGCAACCGTTTCACGCTCGCCTCGAGAAGACGAACATGGCGCAGGGGTCTCGTTCCGCGGATTCGGCAAAGGGAACACGAGGGGGGGGATGAAAGAAACTGTGCTCGATAGTTCGGCGACGAAACACTAGGCAGATCCGAGGGAAAGATTGCGGCCCATTTCTAGTTCTAATTGACGTTTCAATGATGTTCAACGGTTTGGCAATTCGGGCCTGCTATGAAATATTGGGCCATCCTACGTTCGCCTATGGTGTTTTCAGAACCTTGCGACACCGATACACGCGCGTGCTCCTATTGAAATTGTTTCCGACAACGAAAACAGCTCTCGATAACAACGATCCGCCGGTGACTGCTCGCCGGAGGATGATTAACCACCACGTTCCTCTTTCCCCGAGAACTTTCACTGCTCGCAATGAAATAGAACACGGGAGGATCCACGCGGCGCAGCTTCGTCTTGCGCCGGACCACGCAATCGCAGAAACGTTTCCCCATCCTGCATCCTCTCTATGTCCGCGGGTCCGGCCGATGAATTATGAGCGTGGGTACAGGGTGTTCCAGCGTTCGTCTGGAACGGTTCTGACGGGACCCCGTTTGTTTCTCGCGTGAACGTGGCGAGAGGAAGAGGCCAAGTGGAACGCCGCGTTCGCACGAGTGCGCGAATTCAATGGAAGGTTACGAATATCCGATCCTCTGTCGAAGTTGCGTGTCATAGTTAACCGGCATCTTCGCGCCGTGACGCCTTTGTCTGTTGCGCATCTCTAATGTAACCAGGCATTCCCTCGGTCACGATGAAAGTGAGAATCTTCGTTCCACGAGCGGATGACCTACTGCTTGCCAGAGAATCTGGGTGCTCCGTCACTATGCTGAACGTCTGTTTCTACTAGAGACAGCTTCGCGCTCGGAATTGGAGCACCCGGTATACGCTGGACCTCTGCGATCCTAGGCCGTCGGAGTTCTCGTTCGTCTTTTCGCAGGGGCCAAGTTTGCAGCTTCTTCGCTAGAGGGGGCGACCGATTATTTCTTCCAGTCATATTTCTGCGCAAATATTGCACAGATATTAATGGTACATTCGGTTTGGCAACATTTTTCAACCTCCATCGAAATTTCGATGCCTCGGTGAAGAACGAAGAGTTTTTTTCTCCGCACAACGGAGTGCAAATATTGTGCACAATTAATATTTCACTGTGGACGAAGCGTGTCCCGGAGATGAAGCATGACGAACGGGGTAGCATTCGCACGGGAGCCTGAACAGAGTGTCTGTGCACTGTCACTCCTCTGTCACTTCAACGATGAACGCGCATACACAGGACGTTTTACAAGTCACGGGCGACGCGCTGCGGTAACGTCTAAGTAGCTCGATGCGACGTTCAATTTTTTCTTCTCGTTTTTCCAAGTTCATGCATTGTTTATTAAGGTACAATTCTGTACCATGCGAAATCTTACAACGTTTCATCCACGATGTAACATAATTTTCGCGCAGCCTCTTTAATAAAGACAAACGACAAATAGCTAAGTCTAATACCGATCAAGTACCGACGCGTAAATAACCGCAAGCCTGTCGCTTCCATGGAAATGCACGACCAAGAGTTTCCCGGATGTACTCCAACGAGATCGTGCCCCCTTACGTAAAATTATTATCAGAGAAACCGATGCCCCCCCCGTCAATAGACCCGCGGCGAGAGCGTCGGTCTCGATGATCGTGGAAAAATCAATCCTGGAAGAGGAAACTTTCTCACGACGACGGTTCGTCGCCGATCCGGCAATTAGCTCGCCCCGTCGGTCGAGGAATGTCGAAAAGTTTTCCACGTCTCGCGACGTTCGATCGACGCGCACGATTGCACGATCGTTAACGAGTCCCTTCCTTCGATACCTGGCGAGGGCGATCGGTCGCGGTAAAAATCAATTTCGACGATTGCAACCGCCCGTCGTACCCGTGGCGGATTTCGCGGTTTCGTAAGTTTGCGTTCGATGTTAAGCTTGTTATTGTGCCGGGGGAACTCGCGACTTTCTCCGTCGAAGGCGAAGGGGCACGGGAAACCGATTTTCTTTCCGATCGCGCATTGGATTTTAAAGGATATCTGTCGAACTTCTGGACTCGTCCGTCGCTTTCACTCTATTTGTTTCAATTAAAACGTAAAATATATATAATCGATCGCAATTTAGTTAAATTATTTTCTGCCACTTTTCGATTCAAACCAATTCCGACCGATCCAGTGTCGACTGTGCAATCGATCGAGTGAATATCGGGGGAAACGTTGACGAAAGGGAAATCGAGCGTTGTCGACGAAAAATGTAATCGAGGCGAGTCTCGCGATTCGTTAGATTAGACGGCGAGGCGCAAATCGTTTTCCTTCGTCGCCAACGATAGCGAGGAATTTTTTTCCGACGCCCACGACGTCGCGTCCCGTCAACCGCTGATTTACGTCATTCGCGCGGAATCATCCTTGCCGATGGACGTTACGGCGCGCAGCATTGATGAATTTCTTTCCGAATGACGAGACGGTGGGCGTTAACCGCGATTCGTAATTATCTGATAATCCGTGCGACAGCATTCTAACGTGCAGTTTCGCAATGGAAAGATGCAACCCACTCGGGACGGAGGTACTCCCGTCTGGTAAAGGGTTATTTCGCAACTATTTTCGCACCACTTCCCACGACCAGCGGCGCGTAGCCTGTTTCATAAACGTTCGACCGGAGGAGGACGATCTTGTAGAATCGCGGACGATCGATTTTTACGTTCACGGACGCTACATACATAAAAATGAACCGATCGAATATCTGTTCGATGATAAACTGTATTTAATTCGCATTGACGTAATTGAACTAAAAACGATTCGTTCGACGCACTGAGATTGAAGATATTAATTTATGCGTCCGTTATATATTTAATTATAATATTTAAGTACAACGAAGTTTACAATGTTGCGATTGAATATCATCGTGTGCAACGAGCGCACTAATTAAAATTACCCAAAAAATTACAATTTACCGTGGAACATCGTCGATCGACCTGGAACATTCATTCGTTGTAAAATCAGCAGCAATAATAATACGTACGCTAACTAAAACTACCCCAAAAATTACAATTTATCGTCGAACATCGTCGATCGACCTGGAACATTCATTCGTTGTAAAATCAGCAGCAATAATAATACGTACGCTAACTAAAACTACCCCAAAAATTACAATTTATCGTCGAATATTATCGATCGACCTGGAACATCGATTCAATATAAAATCTGCAGCAATAATAATACGTACGGTAACTAAAACTACCCCAAAAATTACAATTTATCGTCGAACATCGTCGATCGACCTGGAACATCGATTCAATGTAAAATCTGCAGCAATAATAATACGTACGCTAACTAAAACTACTCCAAAAATTACAATTTATCGTCGAATATTATCGATCGACCTGGAACATCGATTCAATATAAAATCTGCAGCAATAATAATACGTACGCTAACTAAAACTACCCCAAAAAATTACAATTTATCGTCGAACATCGTCGATCGACCTGGAACATCGATTCAATGTAAAATCTGCAGCAATAATAATAATAATAATAACACCGCACCGACGTCGAAACGTCGCGACAATGTAAACGCAAGACCGGAGGCATCTCCTCGGCCGTGAAAGGGTTGAAGTAACATCGTGCTCTGCCCTGACCTGGTCTTGCTTGCGGTTGCTGGATGCACGTAAGGCTGGGCAGAAGGCGGATTGCTCGTCGAGCAATTCCGAGCGTGCGTGTGCCTTTCTCCGCTTGCTTACCAAAGCCGCACAGCACACACACACAAAGTGTGCGCGGGTCGTGGATTTTCGCAAAAATTAAACATCGAAGTTACTTCGCCCCTACTCGTTTTCAGACTTAAACCATCTGGCACAGTTTACCCTGAGCAAGGAACCATTGCGATTCTGAATTAGCGATAGACGCTGGAGCACAGTGAATGCTGCGTGCAATTGCGTGACCCGTCACGGTGCAAAAATATTGTCGAATCGTTCGAAAAGATTGAACGGGTGCCTCGAAAAATTTACGAAGGGGTGAGAGCGAAATTATTGAAGCGATCTTTCGTCTAGAACTTTGCCCGTACGAAATAGTGCATTCGAACGAATGACAAAGCCGATCGCCAGGCGAGCGGCGATCCGTCGATCCGCGAAACCGATCGAAACGAAACGACAGGCGGATCCGTGTGGGTTATTCTTTCAGCCGCGACCGGCGAAATATCAAATTCCTTCCGATTCGTGGCACACGATACAAACGATGGAATGACTTCTCGATGCTGCACCTTCTCGAGGCTAGAAGTCAACGGCGCTGCTCGAAAGATCATTTGGATCGGCGTTGATCCGGATCAGCCTTCCCACGATGCAACCGAACGAGCGACGTGCTCTGGTCGCAACACGTTTCATCGACGTTCTTACCTTTTCTCCCATTTTTTTTTTCCTTCTTTCTTCCTTCCTTTCGCTTCCCTCCTCGAGCGATTATCAACTACGAAACGGCGTTCGGAAATTGCCAAAGCGAGCGCCGCCGCGATCTCGATTCTTCTCGTCGAACGGTTGCCGCAACGATCTTACGAGACCGCGGTGCATTTCTTTTATTTCATTCTATTTGCGTTCGTCGAGCCGCTTGTCGCACGATTTCGATGGCTCGTTTCGACGTCGCGTTCTGCGAACGAATTGATAAACCGATAAACGAATGGCGAAGCGAACTGTTCGAATTAATATGTATGGCATCGTTCGAAAATTTCGAGAATGTGCGCGTTGTTTTCAATACGAAATCCGTCGAATCGAACCGATCCCGGTGCACAACGCCGAAACGAAACGTTGGAAAATGCGTGGGGCAATAAAGCGGTGCAAGATTCGTTCCCGGCAAGGTTCTAAGGCAAGGTGAGGCAAGGTAAGGTAAGGTGAAACAAGGCAACCCGTATCATCATCATCATCATCATCATCATCATCATCATCATCATCCCTCCTCTCTGCCTTTTCATTTCTTCTGTGCCCCGGTCCCAACGCGTCCAAGTATCATCTTATTAGACCCACACGCTATATAAACCCAACCTGCCAGCATGCCGAGCAGTTACGTACTGACTTTATTCACAGCCGTGTCCGGAGTGCATCGGTGTAATAATTATCGAGCATCGACTCGTGGGCCACGTGACGTCGTTCGATAATCGTGATCCGTGAAGATACGTAAGGGAGGCACGAGTGACGTACGCAACTCGATTTTGATTATTAAAACAGCGGGGGTATCGCGAAACGGTTCGATCGGCGAAACCACGTTGAACGATTTCGGTGATCGAGTTCGTCGTTTCGACAATTTCATTATTCCCCCGTTGCCTTTTCGTTTCTGGTTCGCCGAGAGTGACGCACGCCGCGGAGGAAATAACGTCGATCGTCGTTCAGATCGAAGATTGTCAGTGGTTAAAATGTTGGTGGAAATCGATGGAACAGATTTTAGTGGATCGCGAACGCGACGCGAAACATTTCGAGCGACGGGAGTCATAACGCAGCTGGGTTTCGTCGCGGAAATTTGTCGATTATTGTACAGAGCGGACGAGGGGGGAAGGAAGGCGCTGGAATGTGGGTGGAAAAAAAAAAATTGCTAAGGGGGTGCGGTGTGCACGCACGCGACACAGTCGCCGTCGAACACAATCGTCGAGAAATTAGGGTGTGGTTAACATTGAAATGTCGCCGCGGTCTATGCGCAACCCTTTGCTCGAAACGCAATAATTTATACGCGTCGAAAAGCTCCGCCGTTCTTCTACCCTTTTGCGCGAAACGGCCTTCGTCGCGAGACAATGGATCGCTACTTTCGAGATTCCCCCTTTTGTTCGTCTCCCGACGTGCCGCAATCGTCGCGCGATCCCTCACAGAAAAGTACAATTAAATATCAGACTCGATTCTTCGGCCGAGGTGCGCTCCGTAGGGGAATCGATCCGCGTCGTGTTTTCGTTGATTGAAATTCCGCGTTGACGAGCCGGCTGAATTAAAAATTGTTGGAACGTAGAAAAAAAAAAAATCAGACGCAGTCAGGAATTTGAATTGATCCACCGAATTGATCTTTCCACAGTGTTGTTTCGAGAGAGAGAGAAATAAAGCGGTGCGCGAGTTAAGTTCGACACGCTCCGAGCCCACGGTTGTACTCAGAAAATGTTTTACCTTCAGGTGAGTGCACTTCTTTTACCACGCTTGATACTAATCTCATTTGTCCGGCGAATTAATCCCTTCTCGTTTAACCGGCGAAGGATGAATTCTGTTATTATCGCGCGACATTTAAACTCCGCTTGCTTCACTAACTTCGTTACCGTCCCTACGGATTCGAGAAGGAACCTAGAAACTGGTAGAGAATTATTCTACGAAAATATTGCGTGTCCAGGATGCGAAGGGGCAATTGAAACTAATGAAAGAATTATATCCAGCCGGTGGTGAATAGCGTGCTCCTAGGCGCGTACAATTATTATAATTAATTACAGCCTCCCGTACGGCGTGCCCCATAAGGCATAAATCACTATTCGCGTGTTAGGGAGCGTGGCAGTGGTGTCAACAAATTATCGCTATGGTAGGTGCTCGCGGTATTCGCGGATCCTTACGATTTATCAGAAGGAGATGAATCACGCTGCGTAATTGATTTATCGATATCCCGTACAACTCTCCGCGAGATTAGGCACGGCTAGAATTGCCACGGAATACCATTATCCGCGGTTGCATCTGTGCGAATCTATTCTGAACGTTCGACCGGCGACACGATATCGATTTGCTGGAATTTCCGATCGCCGCGATACTCTCCCGTAACTCCATAATAGATAACTAGTGCGATATTGAATTAATTCATTAAAAAGAGTGCACGGAATGTAATTGAAAATGTCGAGAATGAATAGAGCTCGTGGACTCACCGCAACAATAGTCCGCTGCAGGCTGCGACGGTGTATCCTGTCGCGGTGTCGAAGATCCCCCAAAACAATTTGTCGCCGGATCTATTTCCGTTTCGTACGCATCGAAGGTCGAGAGCAGACTGAGCCCTTGCCAGCCCCTACCACCGCGCATGCCTGTGTCACGCAGCCAAAATTTTCGGAACAGCAGGAGTGGGGATGCGATAGTATTCTGGATCAAGTGCTGCATGCGTTTATGCAACGCGATTCTGGTTTCGCATTGGACGCCACGTTTTTATACAACAGATTTACGTAACGTTACTGTGACTCCAGCATTGGGTCGCTCGACTTTTTAAACGGGCCAATAACATTGCAGAATGTCGCGACGAAACGGTAACAGTGTCGATAAATTACCGAGCTACCGCAATAATATAACAGCAAGCTGCTGGCGACGATATGAACTTCCGCGAATAATAATTGATTGCACGGTGTTATACATTGTTGGTATAATTGAAACAAATAGCTCGTCTAAATTAATGATAGAAAGCGAAACTGTTACATACTGTATCGTACATACCATCGCAGGTATCCACCGCGAGCACAATGCTCCATTCTTCTTCTATTCTTTCGTTTCAATATAATTCATATTCGTATTCATATAGTTTCATGTTCAAAATATGAATTCATCTTCTTACCTCGTTTGACTTTCGAGGAATGGAGAATTCCGAAAACCACCTGCGGACAGAGGCAGTGATTGAAGCGATCGGTGTAATGCATATCGATACATTGGAGCGTGTAATTGAAGAGCGAATGAACAGTTGATTGCGTTGAAGATCGAACCTTTCCACTTGGAACATTACGGAACGTTTCATTATAAATTATAGTCGGCGGGTAATCGTGGAAATTGATACGCGATATGTTCCTATTTAATTCTATACACTTTACGCGGATAATGACATATTAATTTTGCAACGAGGCGCCCCCCCCGAAACCGGACCAAAGGAAACAGTTTCTCACGCGTTCGTTGCACAAGGACAGGCAGAAATGAGGCGGAAGGCGCAGTAATTAAATTGTTGCGAAAGCACGGCGAATAGGCGACTCCGTACGCCAGCTGCTGATTTAATTGTCTAGACTTAAGCACTCTTCTTCCGTCTTTTCTAATTGCCTCTGATTGCAGCGATCGGACAGGTATCACTTTCTCGCGTTCGATACTTATTTACCGGTTTAATGTGCGACAAGTAAATCGTTCGTGCTTCTCTCGCCGCTGACACGTTTAACATTTGTTTCGCGAATAATTGGCAACGTTCCTCGCAGCGCAATAATAAACGCTTTGCGTGTTTAAAATAAACCGACTTATTATTATTAGTATTAAAGGGAAATTTGAATACGAATCGGAAATAACAAAATAGTCGAGGCGTCATTATCGTTTTTTATCTTGATTAAAAATAAAACATAATTTTCAGCACGCCAACGGTGCATTACATTCTCATCACGTTCGTCCGCGGCCGACCCTCGTTTTGTCAGCAATAGGAAACGCGGTTCCATTAACTGTTTCTGCCTCGTGATTCACCGTGGTTGTGTAAATGGGAGTAGGAGTATGGAGTGGGAGCGCGATTCTTTTTTATTCAACAAACAGCAATAAGATTCAACGAGAATTCAATCGAATTCTAAGCGGAATATCTTTTTCCACTGCGTGACTCTTGCGATCAGATATATCCACGTTGCAGTGATGTCTTCTGCAATATTTCTCCGCGACGAACACTGGGGTGTAGTCTTCCTCCGGTGCTTCGGGGAAACCTGCAAAAAAGAATTCTCCGTCAGAACCTATTCCAAAGTATATTAAAATAAATCCTTAAAATAATTCATGGAAATTAACACGACTTGCCATAGGGGTAGAACGCGCTACTTCAGTCCGTACACGTTATTAAAATAAAATGTGTTCGAACAATAGAAACCGCCTGGTAATTTTCTCATTACAGATAGCCATACTCTGCATGGCGGTGGTGCACGTGTTATGCGACCTGCCACCAGGAACCAGACGCAATACGTACCTGCCACCTGAGCCGACAAAGGGTTACAACTACGACACACCTCGAATACCATTCCCAAGGCCGTCAACCACCAGACCACCCTTTTCTTCAACACCGCCGTACACGACGCGTCCTTACCCGAGCCCCAAGCCAAACACGAAGTTCCCGACAAGACCAACGCCTAGCGAAGGCTACCCTCCGACAGGCACGCGACCAACGCCGGAGTTTCCCGATTATGGCACACCAACCAGGCCCACAGGAAGTACTATACCTCCTGGCGGTGTAAGTAACGCATTTTTCTTAAATATATATTTCCGAATAAACTGTGCCTTCCATAGTATACTCGCATCCTGCGAAGAACGGGAGATTGTGGCCATTTTAATTTGAAGATTCTTAGTCGAATTGAGTTTTAGTTTTATTGGTTATCAAGCGCCGTTCGAAATATTCCCCAGATTTAAATACCCCCCCCTTCGAAACGCGTGCAATCCATTTAATTCCAGCACGACCATCATCACCACGAGCCGGGCATGCCGTTCGACTTCAACTACGCCGTGAAAGAAGACGCCTTCGGCAACGATTACTCCCATAACGCCATAAGCGACGGGGACATTGTTCGCGGTGAATACAGAGTCCAACTTCCCGACGGACGATTACAGATTGTTCGTTACACCGCCGATTGGAAGCACGGTTTTAGCGCGCAGGTTTCCTACGATGGGAATCCCCGTTTCGATGTTTCTAGACCGCCAGGGAATTTCGCTGGCTATTAGGGACTGTATTACCGTCCGAGGTAGACTCGAAGATGTCGACACACGTTTGCCTTGCGGTTTTTCTTGTTAATCTTCGCCGTACTCTGGCCCGGTGCCTCCACATCTATTATTATTATTATTTTTTTCGAAGACTCCTTTGCGCATAATCGAAGAAACACCTTTTAGAGATCAGGGTATATGTTTTATTCTTCGGTTAAGTCTGCTCAGTCGATACGAATGGAAAGGACAATGGAAACGATAAATTCAGGGTGTACATGATTTTCGAAATTTCAAACGGGAGCTGAGGACTGAGAATGCTGATGAAACGATATTAACGCATTGCAATCGTGTCGACTACTACTTTTATGTAAAATATGTTTAATTGTCAATTATCAATAGAAACGAGAGATTTTTTATAAAAGTCAGAGATGTATAATTAATTATATTTACGATGTAGATAGTGTACTTCATTTCTTCAAAGCTGTTCCGACCCCTTTTTCTGCGTTATGGATTTTAATGTGATGTAAAGAATGCAATAAATTGTTTTTAATCAACGAATACACCAAATGATGGTATTAGCTTTGATAATAAAAATATACAAGCTTTTTAATATACACGTTTGTATCTATTTCTTCTTTTAAATCCACCAGTATCCCTACTTTTTCTTTTTCTCAATGAAAAGTGCAATCAACTTCCAATCGCTCTAATTAAATACATTAAATTTCTATTATAATATTCTTCTTTATCATCCTAATTAAAGAACGAGAGTTTCAACAAGTGTTTGTTGTGATATTTCGTCTCCTAAGATACATATTGATCGACGCGCACGGGCGTTCATAATACCAAATTTATTTTACACGATGCCAATACGGAAGCTATATTCTTTAATATTTTTTGTTTGCCTATACGATACTAAAACCGTGCAACGTGCCACTATTTTTCTATTAATATCCTCGAACTTCGAATTACTTCAGTGACCTAGTTCGATTTTTAAAATATTCGAATCTGAATAATAATACAGCAGATGAGAAAACGAGTAATTCTAAATAATACAAACTGCCGGTAGAAAAAAGAACAAAATGACCTTACCATTATCGAGGATAGATTACGCTGCGGTTGGTGTCACATCCCGGGGAACCACCAAGATCTTCCCCGCGACAGAGCACAGGCAGACGCAAAAATTCGCGGTTGCTGACCACGATGGTGTACTCCACGTTTATGGTAAATCTTTCAGCGACGAATGTACATAAATTTCTCTTTACATCGCCTGCTCTTTCGATCCTCGATTCGTCTTCGATTCAGGAATAAAGAAGGGAGAGCTGCAGGTGTCGTTCAAGTCTCTACCCGGACCAAGAATAAACAAATTAGTCCTCGGCGGTAGCGGACGTGATAAGGTTTTCATTGCCCAAGGAAACACAGTGAAAGGATACACCAGAAAGGGGAAATTGTTCCTAGAGTTCGATACAAATCTCATCGACCCCATCTCGTCGTTGTAAATAAATATTGCATAGCGTAACGGTTCCATTTGGTAAGTCTAGATTGGTATTAATTGATTCACTTGTTTATTCATCGCAGATACATACTTGGCCCAGATCTGGCAGCTTGCGCCAGGGATATTTATCACAGATATCACGACTGCAAGGACGCGGATTCTTACTTAGCTGGCGAAACGCTGTACGATGTTGTTCTTCTTCCCGCTGATGGATCCTACATTTTTGCGATACTTGCTTGCGGAGACTGCGCCGTAAGAAACTGATCCCCAAGGTTTACCTCTTCGTGTTAAAGAATTCTATTTGTCGCAGGTGCGAGTTCTTCATGGCACCAGGACTCCGGCGGTCCTTAGACTTCCCAGTGTTCCCACTGTGCTATCTTTGTACAGGTTTCTGTAGTTTCCATAGTTATTTGCTGGCTGAACTTCGACTATCGCTAAAGTATCTTCATCTTTGCAGCGACAGTCATGGCGAATCCAAAGAACGTGTCCTGGTTGGTACCATGGACGGCAAGGTGGGCCTGTTGATCCTTCAGGGTAACAAAACCCTCAGAATCACTTGGCTGTTGAATGCAACAGGTCCAGAAGTCTCATCGTTGGACACATTCGAATTGCAGGACGGATTGGATTTACTCGTTGGTCGCCAGGATGGCACAGTTGAGGTGTACACATTCCCAGAGGAAGACGCGTTGCCATCCCTTCGGTATCGTTACGTGTGTACAGTTCATTTACGGGAAACATACAAATCAGTGTGAACGAGTTTCGACGAATGATCAAACTCTCTTGTAGAACGCCAACGAGAGCATCACCTCTGTGGCTGGTGGCATAATTGGGGCGGCAGGATACCCAGAAGTATTAGTGACTACATACTCGGGAAGAATATTTGGATTAACCACGAGACCTCCGGGATTATTGGAGGCGGATCAGAACGATGGGTTGATTCGATTGAGGACGGAGATACAACAGTTGCAAGAGAAGTTAAACGAGGAGAAGGAGGCCGCCAGTTTCACAGCGGACCCTCTGGCTCCGTTAATTCTATCCGTTAATCACAGGTACGCGCATCTCCGAAATATTTTGTAAGGCGCGGACTAGATATTCAATCGAAGAACTGTCTGCAGGATGGTTTTAAACAGGGAAGTTGCCTCCTATTCTCTTTCCGTGGAGCTCGACACGCCTATCGATAATATTCTGATACAATCGGACACACCGATCCAATTATTGGACGTGGAGAGCAACAGTGCCGTGCTCAGTTTGTCGACTTGCAATCCCAGAGAAGGCAACTTCGTCCTTGCCACCTATCGATGTCAAGTGGGTAAAAATTAACGAACAGGTGCATGCGATGTTTCGATCGTCGATAGAAAATAACACGTGACAATTAATGGTCGCAAACAGGTGAACACCAATCATTTGGAAATGAGATTGAGGACGATAGAAGGCCAGCCTGGTATTTTACAAATTTACGTCACTTCGCAGGTGTAACTTTCTTTCCTCCCATATTATTTATATCTGCTACGTAATGAAACAAATACTCAATTGTACCGTTCAGGTGCAACCGAAGTGCTGTCGCAAGATATCGATACCAATATCCGCGCTGTCTCTTCACGTGAGGCAACACGACGAAGAGGGCACGGAAACGAACAACGAGGGACCATTCAATGAGCTAAAAGTGGTCGGAGGTTTCACCGTCGCAGAGGTGAAATACTTTTCATCCGAACGAATTTCCATCGAACGTCGATTACACTTCCGATTTTCAGATGCACGCCTGGATATCTTTGGCTCTGCCGGACGTACCAGAGAGACCTCATTTAGAGGAGGGGGAAGCATCATCTACCTACGTTTCGTGCTTTATTGGAACACGCCTGAAATGCAGATACAAGTGAGCCTTAAATTAAACGAATATTAAATCCAATGCACAAACTGTACCATTTGCAGAAAAGGCAGTGCCAGATTTCTTGGTGAGAATATATCCAGCGTGATCATTCTCAGGGATATATTGACCAGAGAGGCGACGAAAAGAAAAATCAAACTAGACGTCTTCTGCGGTACGTTGAATCTACCACGGCCATATTATCCCTTTAGCCGCATCTTTTTATTTCGTTCCTTGCTTCGCAGACGTTGCAGAGGGAAGTATATCCAGAGTACTGGGGCTGATTCTTCCGCGACTGAACGCTGTCCACGATTTGATCACGAAGGTGAAGGTTCTGAACGCTCTGGAGGAATGGGAGCTGAAGGGAGATCCCAAAGAAAATTTGTGCACGGAGTACCAGGCGTTGATAGCAGGGGAAGCTCAAATCAAGTCGCAAATGGCCAAGGACAATGATATCTTGGAAAGGCTGCACGCGGTGATCACCGATCTGTACGTGGACTGGGAAAGGGCCAAACGGTCACGCAGGTGAGGTGTCGATAAATATTCTGCATACGTTGCAATTAGTAAAACTGTTTACTTGTTTGTGTTCGAAAAATATTTCTCCCTCGTCTAAAAGAACAGAAAGACAGACCGCATGGTTTTTAAATTATACTAGAGTCGGAGATCAAATTATACTTCGGATGGTAACAATGTATTGACCTTTTCCTTTTAAAATAAAAATGTTTTAAAAAAATTGCACCGATGCTTTTGTACGTTTTTAGGATCAGCAGCAAGGACGCTGCGGAGAAGCTCTGCTCAGCCCTCGAGTCCAGAGAATTGGCCCAACTTTCGCAGGCATTCATGGATACAAGTAACACGGTGCCCGCACCGCCGTCATCGGTACCCTCGATCGTCTGAAGATTCTCGGCCACGAACATTTCTTTCTTATCCCTTTATCTGTCGCGGTGCTTGCAATAAAAGTGGACCATCAGTGTGTTTCTATAAACGTCTTCACGTAAAAAATATATATTTTTTTTGTTTTTCCTTTTCTATCTTTTTTCCCAACGACGATTCGCGACGTAAACGACTAACTTACCTATAGACTTAAAAATGTACAATGCTTACATGTACAATAGATCTTGGTTAATTATATAGTACACTATATACGTATAGTATGTATATGCCTTCATATACGTGTGTATACAAAATTTATATATACACTTCTTTATCTAACTAAATCGATATACTTTTTCTTCCTTTCCTTTTCCTCTTGTATATTCGTACTTTCCAAAGTTCTCCGCCACAAAAAAAAAAAAATAAAGAAGAAAGAAGACAGTCTTTAGAATATTTAGAAACACTACCCCGCCCCGTTGCGACAACGTCCCCCTTGGAAAAACTAGATCGCGAGAGAAACTTGGAAAGCACGTGAATGCACATCAGATAGGCAGTGCGGTTTAATCTATTAACTCTTCGTTTCAGTCATTCGCAGCGGGGGTCTGCGTCTTCGACGGGCACCAACTTTTGCGCGACAGACCGTTCCTTCGTTGCACTCGCGGAGCAACGAATTCGTTTCGTACCCAACCGGACATTACATGAAGAAATACTGCCTGCAAAAATCAATAGCCGACGTAAGAAAGAACGATGCCTCCATACGATTCTCGATAAAGTGAGGCGACAAGATGAAGAGAAACTGAACTCACATGTTATCAGGCGTACGGACAACTGACTCCAGGGGGTCCCTGTCCGGAATGGTGTCCGGCGTGGTCGACACTGCGTACTCCAAACTGGGCGCACCGTGCGGCAAAATGCTTTCAGGATTGTCGTCCGGCGAGACGATCTCCACGACCCCCGTCGCCTCGACCTCCAGCTTCAGGTCCCTCACGAGATCCTGTATGGTCTTCGCCTGGGAGCCTTTGTCGTTCTCCTCCTCCAGGTTCTTCCCGGACATCGATCTGTTCAACGGCCGGTCGGCCCTTGCCCTGGAATGCGTGTGCATGTGCCTCTTCATGTCGCTACGCACTCTGAACGGCTTCCCGCACACCGTACAGGGATGCGGCTTTTCACCGGTGTGTATGCGACGATGGTTCTGCAGGTAACTGCTCGCCCTGAACGTTTTGTTGCAGTACTCGCAACGATAGTTCTTCTCGCCCGTGTGAATCCTCCGGTGCACGATCAGCGAGTACTTCCTGGCGAAATCTTTGCCGCAGTACTCGCACTGATACTGCTTCTGCTCCGAATGGATACTGGTCGAGTGATACTTCAAATCGCCCCACTGACGGAAGTGTCTGCCGCATTCCTCGCACTTGTACGGCTTGTCCCCGCTGTGAAGACGCTTGTGGACCTGCGGTTGAACGGGATCGATTAGAACCGCCGTCGTTGCGGACACCGCGATAGATAATTGACACGAGGGTACCTTTAACGCGCTGGCAGCGAAGAAGCTTTTCCCGCAGACCTCGCACTGGTGCGGCCGCTCCCCGCTGTGAGATCTCATGTGATACACTAAACTATTTTTATGGTGGAACGACCGGTCGCACTGCGGGCACGTTAACTCGTCATCTACCGGGGAACAAATATGTATATTTACGAACGGCAATAATCGCGAGGTAAAGCTCCGCTGTACACGTACTCGACTTTCGCGTCTTTAGAATCTTCTTTTTCTTCGTTGTCTGGGGAATGTCAGTCTTTTCTTTGTCGTGGACGCTCTGCTCGTTAACAATCGGCGGTTTCACGTGGTCCCTGTGCACGTGCTCTGTTGTTACGTCGGTGATCGTCCACAGCGGCGACTCGTTGTTCACCGTGGACAACGGTGATTCCGTTTCGTCGTCTATGTGAGCACCCGTCTCCTCCACTGCGATTCAATGAGTCCAACGAGTAGAAAATAATTCGATGGACAACATTATTATTTACGTAGTAGACTTACCGACACCTCTGATCCCTTCCATGAGGTCCTCGGGCTCGCTGAATTCCTCGATCACCGTGTTCGCGAGGTTCTGCACCGATTCTGCCACAGATATCGTGATGTTGGTGTTCGTTGCCTGCGCTATTCTCGTTTCCTGTTTCACAGGCTCGTAATGCACCTGTGGAACGCGCGAGCACGACTGTATAATAATGTCCCTCACGACGCTACGATTACATTCCAGTGTTAATGCGTTACCTTTAAATGCTCGAAAAACTTTAATTGACTACTAAATCTCGAACTACACAGCTCGCACTTGAACACCTGAGTCTGTAAATCCCCAGCAGAGTCGGCGTTCATTGCATCTGCATTCAATCTACTCGAGTCTTTCCGTGTCGAGCTCCTTTTCGTTTGCTGCTTCAGTTTACGGGGGATCCTCTTCTTGTGCGGTAGAGACCTCTTCGGCCCAGAGCTGGGAGCAGCCTCCTCGCTACTCTCCGCCGACACGTCAATGTCGTACTCGCTCTTAACATTGATGAACTCTTGCTTCACGTTATGCGTGACTCGTTTGAACGGTTGCAGCGTGGGATAGACAGGCGGGGCGCTCGGCTCCGGGACAGTTTGAATCGAGTAAGTGTTCACTGGCGTTAGGGTCTCCAGATGAGAGACGTCGGGCAGGGTAGGATCGTCGTGCTGTGGCTGACTGTGGAGCTGCTGCTGTTTCTGTTGCTGCTGCAGCTGAACCGCAACTAAGGCGGCCGCCAGTCTACGATCTTCCTGTTTGAAAAGTTGAAAATCATTCCGCCGTTCGAGGAACCAGGAAGGGAATCGGGTTACCTCTGTCAATTCGTGTTGCAGCAGATCGTCCGCCTCATAGTATTGTGTCGCCGTGCCGTAATCCGTGCCGACACCTGCGTTGATCATATCGACCACCATTCCTTCGGAGATCAGTTCTCCGTTCAACGTCAACAGAGGCACGCTTTTGGTCAGCGTCTCTCCGTCCGCCCTTTGAATGGTGATATACTGGGTGCCCTCCATTCCCTCCAGCAGCACGGCTTGCGCCTCCTCTGTTGTGACTTCCATGATTACTTGTTAACAGCTGCCGACAGGGGAGAGTGCCTCTTGGAATTATTTGCTTGCCATTTGTGGAAGCTAGCTTTCTGCGCCTGCGAAAGGGTACGACAGAATAATGAAAGGAGGACACTTCAACACCACTGAACGAGTTGCACGAAAACCGACGTAGTCGATTGCAACGACGAGAAAGATCAACCGAAGAGATTTGTCGGGGATGTCAGGGCGGTTCAAATTTCGCGGTACTGGTGCATCACAGAAATGACAGCGGAATCAAGGTCACTGCACCCGTAAGCTCTATGAAAATCTCACTCGTGACTTGATTCGCGTTCAGGCGAGAAAAATCCGCCTCCGCCGAACCGTTTTGTACCAACCTTTGCGAGGCGGTGAAAATTTTTCGTCTCCCTCTTGGCAAACACGAGCGACATAAACAAAGCGAAATATTGAAACACTGTAGGACAAAATGTGACAACAGTGCTTGGGTCCTGACGCCATTAGAACGGATGTACCCTTCCTTCGCCACCTACGCTAGATTCTTTTCCCACTAGTGCCAACATAAATCCCTCGCGAAAAACACTAGACGCTCCGATCGTCCATCCTTCGAGATAATGCTCCGTTTCAACCGCGTCGACGATCTCGTCGCGTTTCCAGACGGTTCAATTAAAAATAACGATCGTCCTGCAGACAGCGTCGTTCCTTCGACCACGATGACCTCGACGGATTCGTTTCGTTTCGATGCCCGCCCCCGGAACAAATGTCGGCGATCCTCCACTTCCGGGGGCAGAGTTCGACACGGTTCGCCCGGCGGATATTCGCGAAACGTTCGAATAACGTCCACGCTGTTGCGACACGAATCGAAGCTCTTTAAATCGAAACTTCGATCCCGTCGGGATTAATCAAATTATCAAACGTCGTCGAGACGATTCGAACCTTCGTTGCGTACTCATGGCCACTATCTCCAGCCATCTGCGTAGCCTATTTTATTCAAGGCCGCATTTTTTAACAATCCGTTCCTAGTACTCGCGACAGATCCCTGTCACCGCAGAAAGAACCGAAAGTTGATGATCCACCGTATCTCTCGACGAGATACTAGGGGGGGGGACAAGAAGTGCTCTCCCTCCGTGTGCTGTCATCGTCAGCTGACTCGTTGGTTCGTCGGTTGATTCATCGCGTTGGACAAGGTTGTTGTGGCTGTTTTTTTTTCTCCTAGTTTTATTTATTTAGCAGGTGCGACGAAACGATCGAACGGTACGGCCGCACGTGATTGTATTCGCCGCGGGGAAACGATTGACAATACTGTGTCGTTCGATGGGACCGCGATATCTCGGCGCGTACAAGTACGTTTGTTAAGTAGTCGAGCTCGAGGAACGATCGTACGTTTCGACATAACCTACAAGTCGCGTCTTCGATCCCTCGACTGTCCGCGTTTGTGCTTCACCTGCCGCACGACTCGCGATTATGATCAACACGCGCCTGGTATACTTTTACTTGTTCTTCAATCGAGCCTAGACCCCTTTGTTGTTGATGCGCGGCGCAAGAACAATTGGAATCTGATGTTTATCGGACGCTTGTATGCAAGTGTTAAGGGTACGACGAGTGTTGAGTTAAGGGTTAACGATGATCGCCGTATGCGAAAGTTTGACGCACCGATCTCTTTAGGAATTCCAGCGAGTCGCCACCGACAAATTATGCGATTTATCGTTTGGACCTCTTGAGAAGTGATGGCTTCGTTCTGTCGCCGGTGGAGACTATGGATTTTGCCAGTTCTAACCTGCCTGTACGCGTTGCTGATCATTATCCTAGTGCCGATCCTCCTGGTCAATTCTGTTAAGAATGGTTTCAAGAAGCAGGATCAGGGAGCGTTGGTCGGCGGTGCGTTCGTGCTCCTCGCATTGCCGATCGCTTTCTACGAGATTGTCCAGCACATGATATATTACACGCAGCCCAGGCTGCAGAAATATATCATAAGGTACGTGGTTAATCGTTCGATTCGAGTAAACCCTGATACAAAAATGGACGGCGATATTATGCTACTTGTTCGCAACAATTCTCGGCAAGCTATATTCAACATCGCGCATCAATATTTCTCGCGCTTCACGCGGAACGTTTTCATTCGACGCGTCAATCGCGACACTCGAACAATGTTTTGTTTTAGAACCTATGGTCAAAGAACTTGTATCGATTGACCTTTGACACACTAAAGGTCAAGAGTCGCAGATAAAGCTGTAGGCTGTAAGAAAACAAACGGACCGTCCGGTGGTATCTATGCGCGAACAATTAACAGCCGGCAACGTTGAAACGAAAAAAGAAGAATTCACCTCATTTCCCACGATATCGAAATAAAGATTCCGCGAGTAATGCGATTTGTTGGATAATTCGTTATCGCCGACACAACATGTAACATCGCCGTTACGCGTACTCGGTTACCGATTACGACAGAAATGAAGTAAATGAATGTTCGTTTTCCTTCGCAGAATATTATGGATGGTACCGATTTACGCAGTGAACGCTGTAGGTATACGCCGCCCCGCAGTTTTCTCTTTATTCAAATTACAATAATATCGTATTAGCCGGCGGTCGCGCGTACAATCACCTTCCACGTTTTTCATTCAAGTGGCTCGGCCTGGTTTATCCCGAGGGCAGCATATACGTGGACAGTTTGCGGGAGTGTTACGAGGCGTATGTAATATACAATTTTATGATGTACCTATTGGCCTATCTGGACGCCGATCGTCAGCTGGAGCACAGACTCGAGATCTCACCCCAGGTGCATCACATGTTCCCGTTGTGCTGCCTGCCCGACTGGGAGATGGGCAGAGAATTTGTGCACATGTGCAAGCACGGAATACTTCAGTACACCGCTGTCAGGCCTATAACAACCTTGATATCATTGTAAGCGATCGTCGACTTAACGTTTCGAGGGGGTGGAAACATCGCGACACACAGGACGAATGATATTTTTCAGTATCTGCGAGCTGAACGGGGTGTACGGCGAGGGCGAGTTCAGGACGGACGTAGCGTTCCCTTACATGATCGCGTTGAACAATCTGTCGCAGTTCGTCGCCATGTACTGCCTGGTGTTATTCTACCGTGCCAACGCGGAGGCGCTTAAGCCGATGAAGCCGATAGGAAAGTTCCTCTGCATCAAGGCGGTGGTGTTCTTTTCGTTCTTGTAAGTCCCCGTCGAGATAAACGGGGCACGACGAAGGGGCCCGCGATTCATTTCGTCCCGTTTTTTCACAGCCAGGGTGTGATTGTCGCGTTGCTGGTGTACTTCGACGTGATATCGAGCATCTTCAACACGAACGACACCGAGGACATCAAGAACATCTCGTCGAAGCTGCAGGATTTCTTAATTTGCATCGAGATGTTCATGGCCGCGGTGGCGCACCACTACAGCTTCACGTACAAGCCCTTCGTGAATCTGGCGCAGGGTCAGGCATGGTGGGACGCGTTCAGGTGTGCAACCTTGTGTTTCATCGTCGACCCGTGTCGCCTGGTCACGCGTTAACTCTCGTCGTCGTTTCCAGGGCAATGTGGGACGTCTCGGATGTTCACAACGACATCAAGGAGCACCTGGGCGTGGTGGGATCGTCGTTAAGTCGCAGGATACGCGGTCGTAGTGCTTATCAGCAGGCGTGGGGCAGCGCCACCGAACGCACGTCCCTGCTACCGGAAGCTCCGGTTACAACGGCGAGGAGCGCGCCGGCTTGTTCCTTTTCCGGTTACAGCGCGGCAGAAATGGAACAGAACGACGCCGCGCTTGATCTGGTGCCCGATGTGCAGGATACGAGCAACGCGGTGAAGACGTAATCGACAGCAATTCTTTCTCTCACTCTCCCTCTCTTAATAAACGACGGAATAATATTATTGAATCAGAATGGGGAACGGAGATGAAAAGAAAATGGGTCTACTAGCTTCGCAACGAGGGTCGTTCCTGAGCCACCGTGTTATTTTGTACAAATTTTCATCGTTCTGATCGTGCAAGACCTAATATATACATATATATATATATATATAAATATTCATTACGTCCGGGAGAGATAATATAGCGATACCGTATATTTTATAGGATTTTTTTCCTACACGATCGAGAATGTCGTTCACCTCGTCCAATTTAACGAAAGCGCTGGTACAATTCTTCTTTTTATTTTTTTCTTCCTTTGATTTGCGACCTCGTGTTACCAATGATGTATTACCAAATAATTGTACATATTATATAATGTTTATACTTAGGAGAATATATCGGTACAGTCCTCTATTTATAAAAGTGTTTTCGCGCTTGTCCATTGCCGGTTGTCGAACCAAACGTAAACGGAACCACGGAGTCGGGCAATTATTCGGATTCGACGTTTCATTGTCCGCGAACGATTCATGTGATTCGTTTAATTGGCCGCTCAATTGGCCGCTCAATTGGCCAACTCTGAGAGTCGAGGCGTACTTGCGAATAACGGTGGAGAAAAACATTCCTGCCAAGTTGTACACGGCTGTCCAATTTTTCTAAGGGCTGTCTCGATTAAGCGAACGAAGGTGGGGGGGGGGGGGGCAGACGGTGAACGCAGGAATACTCGACTATACGAGACGACGGGGGGAAAGAAATTCACAGGATTGTCATATCGATAGATTTCTGGCGCGTTAAATGAATGTTTAATCGCTGCAGGAGAGAGACGATCGATCGGAGATACTTTATTTTCAGCATTTTCGAGTAGGACATTTATAGGGAGAACAAAGCAAAACAACCAGAAATTCCGAAACCCGATTAATAACGGGGAGAAACATCGTTCTGCGAATGCTCACTAGACGCGTGCCGCGAATTTTTGTAATCGCGTCTACACGCGGATAAAAAGGAAGCAAGGTGCGATGCGGAATAATCCTTATCAGAACGTTCGGACCAAAGAAATAGGGTATATATGTATATTTTGTCTTGAAATTAGTACTGTCCACGGATATTAGGAGGCAAAGTAGTTTCCCGGTTGACCTAGTGATTTCTATTGTCAATTAAAAGCCCCGAGGAAAATGATGATATTTTTAATATGTTTCTACCATGTTATTTGTAACATTGTGATATATTTCGTATCGCCGTTAAATTATCGGTATCCTTATCGATCGAGCAGACGATAGATAGATGAAACTTTCGCGCGATGCGTTGTACACTTTATCGCCGGACGAGTTTAGGTAATAGATTGAGTCCATTGAGAAACAAATTCCTGGCCATTTTTTTTTGTTTTGTGCGAAACACACGCAAGAAACTTACGATTACCCATAAGAGTACTTAATGAAAACGAATGCCGTACCATACTTGAAGAATAAAGATGAAAGAGGCGTACGAAACACGATCCTACTACACTGTACGTTAAAATGGATAACAAAGAAACAAAAAATGCATTGCTTTTGTATCATTAAACTTTTAACCGTAAAATGTTTAT
This sequence comes from Nomada fucata, assembly GCA_948146005.1. NCBI lineage: Eukaryota > Metazoa > Arthropoda > Insecta > Hymenoptera > Apidae > Nomada > Nomada fucata. The sequence goes on along the minus strand of OX411277.1, from coordinate 31,479,560 downwards.
TTTTAAACCTAGCTTAAGCGAAGCCTGTCTCTAAGAAATAAGACAAAATTGTCACTACACGTTTGAAATCTAAAACGAAAAAAATATATATATATATATATTTGAAAACGACAACCATTTCGTTTTTTTATTACTTTATTACATCCTTCCTACCCCATACAAAACGTACGCTCCGTTCGTTCTGTTGCGCACAAATCGGACATATATACAAAATGTAATGAACGTGATTTACCTAGTTGCTTTTTACGCCTATCTACAATACACGTATATACCATTATACATGGCGCATCGTCTCAGTGTTTCCTAAACCGTTGTTTCCTTCTCTCTTTAAATTTTTCGTTCCTCCCTGTCATGATAACTCGCATCGCACGGTACAGATACACAACGTACAGATTCTAATTTAGCCTCGGCCGTCGTTCCTTTACCGGCGTGCGAAAATTCTGTGCCGATTATTTAAGGACTTCTTCCACAAGAAAAAAAAAGAAAAGAAAAGAAAAAGGAAAGACTGACAAGTTTAGTACGCTCGTTTTCTCGCTCGATTTAACGCGAGGAAAGAAAAAGCAGAAATAAATTAATATTTGAAGCGTTCGCACGTCAGCCACCAGGGCCATTATGCTGCTTTATCACATACCATTCGTGTTTCAGGTATTCACAATTTCGGTGACCCAACTTTCTCATTTCTCTTTGTTCAACGCTTGAATGAATTCCTCGAGCTTCTCCTGGATTTGTCTGACACGTTCTACATGGGGGGTTTTTTTTTTTAAACAAAGGTGTTAAAATATACGATAATAATAATAATAATACTGATAAAAACCAACGGAAAGAAAGAACTTACTCAGCTCCTCGGCCAAAGTAACTCTCCTACCGGTCAGCAGTTTCTGCTTCATTTCGTTATCCTGACTATAGTCCTCCAGAGCTTCTTTGATTTCTTTATCCAATCTACGAGCCTCGCGGTTCATAATTTGCTGCCTGAGGGCGTTGGCAGTGACCTTCAGCATCTGCTGAATCCTCCAGAACAGTACCACGTCGTTGCACTCCATCTAGAGGGTCGCACGACGATATAAATATTCCCAGCGAAAAGTCGGCTTACGTTTCTCATTTACAAAGTCGCGCAGCTGACCTCGCTTTCGTGACCGGTGTGGTACAGGTAATAGCCCTTCTTGCAATCGTACGCCCTGGCCAAGCTCTGCTGCAGGAAGAACCGTTTGTACACCGGGTGCCACGTTTCCCGGACGAACTCGTTATCGATGTCCAGGTCGTTTCGCTGCAAATTCTTTCGCACCGTCGTCACCTCGTCCTGCGATAGGGTGGGCGCGTGTTTCTGGCAGGGAAAACGACGAATCAGTATCCCCGCTCTGCACCAATTTCGCACATATCAATACTTGTCCCGTACCTTGTCCGAGTAAAGGATCTTGTCCAATTCGTTCTTCACGGCCGTGCGTTTCTGCTGATCCTCCGTTTGATTCTGCCAGTAGAGCCAACGCTCCTTGCGACCAGGGCCCAGCATCTCTCGCAATATTTGTTCGGTCACCTGCAATTTGTCCTTCACGGAGGTCTCCAGGAATCGCACCGCCTGGTCCCAGTCCCGTTTGTCGTTCACGCTCCTGTCCTCCAGAGTGTTCAGCTGTATGACCCGCAGCATTTCCGAGGCCTGCGAAGACGATGGAATCAGCACGAACGGGAATAGAAATTGTGTCGCGATACAGTCGAAATCGAAATCGAAATTAGCTATTTCTTATTTGATTTAAAGCAAAATTCTCTCCTGTTTTAGTTTTTTTTATCGCGTACATATTAACGTTGTTCAATGAGCAAATGCGTGGCCCCCGTGTCACGTGTTCAGGCGTGCCAGACGTGACCCGCGGGCCGCGGTTTGCTCATCACTGGTTCAGAGGGTTCTTTACTTTCTCCTCCCAGAAGTGTCGCCGCATGGCTTCGTTCACTACCGCGTTCTTGAGGTTATCGAATATGTCGTCGTGATCGGGGCTGAGCTTCGCTTGGCTCATGAAATGCTCGAACTCCTGCTGCAAACACTCCCAACCGCTCTCCACGCTTCGAGCAGGCAACTGTTGCTCGGCCCATTGCTTCAGTTTGATGTCGACGGTGGTATTGAACGTGCCTATGGAGTTAGAGAATTGTTACGATTCTATTCGCTATTGGAACAATCGACGAGTCGATATTTTTATCGTTCCGTACCGGGACTTCCACTCTGAGCCGCTGGAAGATAGATGTTCTCGAACACGTGCATGCTGACCTTGTCCCAGATCCTCAGCATTAAAACTTCCTCCCAGTGTCTCGGGGAAAGTTGCGACAGGTTCACGATCTCGTCCAGGATCTCGCCGCGAGCCTTCTCGAACAGCTCGTCCCTGTCCAGTTCCCTCAATCTACGATGGGAAGCAGCGATATTAATATTTGAGGCGGCCAGCTGGAAGTGATCTCGCGGGGTCAACCGAGGCTGTCAACCTTGGGAAATTATTCTTCCATTCCGTTTCCAGATTGAACCTGGTGGCCTTGAAGGCGTCCGCCTGTTGCTCCACGGTCTCGCGAACCATTTTCCAAAAGCATTCCGCCACCGCGAGGCTCAGATTTTTCGTGGTAACCTGGCCAGACATCACCACGCCATCCCTGTTGAATCCAGTAAAAAAAATTCATCCCGTTAATTCCAGGTACGCGAAATCGAATCGAACAGCTATTCAATGAGTACGCACTTGAAGAGTTTCGAACTTCTGAAGTATTTCTCCTCGTAGTCTCGAATCGTCTGTATGCTGTCGTCCTGTCTGCCGCGGCCAGTAACGACGGCAAAATATCCCAAAGCCTTCATGGGAAACAGCTTGCCCGATAATATCTTTCGAACCCGTTCAGGATTGGCCAAGTTCTCTGCCAGATCTACCTAACGGTGTTACAATATATATTCGAAATGAGTTTCCTCGAGTTTCGTTCGGCGAGCATTTGGCGCAACCGTTTACCTTAGTCAGGACGAAGATCGTTCGTTTGCCCGAGGGATCCATCTGAGCGACGATGTCGGTCACGTTGCTCCTCTCGGCATCGACGGACCCGTCCTGGATGCACAGGATGATCGCGTTTGGATTGCTCATGTACTGTTGCGTCATCTGTCGAATAGCGTCCCTGGTGTCCTCCGCCATGTCCACTGTAACTGTCTGTTGCAAAAGTTTAACGTCACCGATCAGTCGTTGCGACACGTTACAACAGATACCGGTCGCTCACGCTAATTATCCCCGGCAGATCGACGAGGACCATACGCTGAAGGCCTGGCCCCTTCACAGTCATCGAGATCACGTCCGGGCTGACCGTTTTCCCATTTTTCACGCTGTTCTTCATGCGCAACTCCACCTCGCGCCTCAGCTCGGCCAGCTCCGACTCTTTGGTCAAGTCGAACTCCCTCGAGCTGTCTTTAAATTGAGCTATATGATAGGGGCCCTCGCTCAATGTCACCTTAACGGGGGCTCTGGTCATCATTTCACCGCCGCCTCTGAAACGAGATTCGATTTTAGGATCTCGATCGACGCCGCCCCCTTTTATGTCCTCCTCGGATATCGCGCGGTACCTGGGGAATATTCTTGCTTGGGCGATCATTTCCAAGACGGATGTCTTACCAGAACTTTGATCGCCAACCACCACCACTCTTGGCAAGTGATCGGCGGTGGAGTAAGCGCTGTCGTAATCGTTGAGCTCGTCCAGCACGTCGCTGTACATGTCGATCAAGGACTTCTAGAAGAGTGGATACTGAATTGTCGAAATGCTTCGTAAGACGCGATTGATGACAGCGATACTGCGACCGAGTTTACCTTTATTTTCTTGTTGCTCAGCTTCTGATTGCCACGCAGAAGCATTTGCTTGCGAAGCTCCTTATTTTCCCTCTCCAATCTTTCGAGTTCACGCTGGTATCGCAGCTGTATTTGCATCACTTCGTCCTGCATCGCGTTCATCCTTTCCTGCGACTTTTCTTCAATTAAAGGTAGAACGGGTGTAATTGTAAGTTTTCGAAATCGGCGAGGACTGAATTGCAATGCACTAACATGTACATACGGGCTTTCTTACGTTCCTCCTCGATATGTTCGTCGGCTAATGGTCGAGCAAACGCTACAGAATTATTCGACACCTGCTCCTTCGTCTCTGTTCGTGGGAGATTTTAGAAATTTAATTTACACGGCTGTTTTCGATTAAATTGCTGTCTGATCAAATTGGGTTGCAACACTTCGCTGATACGAGACTTTACGAATGAAACAATCGAACAGCGTTTTACATAAGGATCAGCAAACTGTTGCAACTGAGAAGTATTTCTCCGATAGTAGATTGAATTTATTCTGCAAGGTATTAGAGAAAAGATAATCCTGACTCTAATAAAATCAGATACGAAAAGATAAATGAAAATATAAAATCGGGTCTGTCCCATTCAGTATTTAAACTCGTAATACTTTTAGCCAATCTAAGTGGAACATTGAATTTCGGGCCAATATATTTTGCCAAAGCATTGAAAGGATTGTCCAAAAGATATTAGTTAAAAAAAAAAATGCTGAATGGACAGACAGTAAGATCAGATAATCCCGAGCATTTTTACACACCTGAATAAAGTTGGTATACTATTGTTGAGATTGCGTCAAATATACCTGAACAGAACAGACCATAATAATACATTTCTAACTATATGCATGTGATAAGGGGGTGTTTTTGCAAGCAGTAATTAAAAATAAATGTCGTGCACGCTACAATGCGAACGATGTTCAATTCCGTTCTTCGAGTGAACAGCAATTGATGTATAAATAATATACAGGTAATAATGCATGGAGTGAAGATTGCACGAATTCGTACAGATTATTTTGTCTGTTGCAAAAGATTTCTTTCGACTTATAGCGTGTAATACTATAAAATCATAGGTATACCAACTTGAGAATTAAATTCGATTGCATTGCCATAACTGGAACTTAAATGAGCGAACGTAATCGCAATCCAATATGGCAAGAAAACGTCGGGCAAATTCACAAATCAATGGGCAGAGAGGGAATGTTTTGTAGCGTTAAAATCGGGATACATTAGCGGGTTACGGTGTTGGGATTAAATAATAAAAAAAAAACCTTTCGTTCAAAACTCACGATTGGAAGAAACATCCACGCGCGGTTGATTCTGGTCAATTTCGGCCGCCCTTATAGCATCATCCAGTCTCTGATCAAACCATTCTCTGTACTCCCTATACTTGGCCTCGCCAAGCTGCCTTACACGTGGATCTGTTTGTGTTTGTTCGATGCGTCTAATCTATTTTTTTTTTGCCTCACGTTTTCGACGTTTCAAATCTGTCTCTACGTTACTCGTACTCACCGAGCTCCATCTTCCCCGCCAAGCTATCTTTAATGGACATAACGGACGCACGAATGTTCTCCCACTTCTCCTCGCTCGGAAATATATTGTCTAACCAGCTCATATCGGGCATCACCTCCTTCCACTGCTCGTATTTCTTTAACAAGACACAGTTTCACGTTCATTTTGTAGTTGCAGACTAACGACGGACGTTACCACGAATCGATTCCACTTACTTTCTGCAATGTTACTCCGCTGCCCACCGCGCCGCCCAGCAAGAGGTAACGTACTTTCAGCGCTCCTCTCAGAACTCGCCCGATGAGCATGGCGTACGCACGGCTGGGTTTGACAAAGTAACGGGCGTGCGGCGATGCTAACAAGGGACGATAGACTTTGTTCATTCTGCCGAACGTCAGGTTTCTCGTGCTAAACAGCGGTACATGGTATCGTGACGTTTTGGAAAGTAGCACGATCCTGTCTCTGAAAGAAGAACCACTGAGTGTTTTAGATGAGGACACGGTACACCACGCGGAAAATTATAAAATACTGCTGCAGAGGCGGGTAACGATCGTGCGCAAAGCGGCTTCTTCGATCGCCAATGCACCGAGTAAATAAACGTTCGAAGTTTCGATCGGATATACGGACATAACCTAAACGCCTGCGACTCCGTTTAATTCGACAACCAGGTTAAAGGGGGGATTGTCAAGTACGTACAGCACGTGTTGGATGCTATTTCGAGCAAAATAAATGTTTCCCCGTGCGTGCCGACGAGAATCTTACCCTATTCTACCGCAAAGAATTTGCTTCATGTTGGAGGTTAAGGTCGGAGCTGGCAGCCGCGGAAAATGGTTAAAATGTACGCGTTGCACAGTGATATACGTATATCATATATCAAATTAAGGTTGTAAAATTGCTCTAAAATCGAACGGGGCCAGATGGTTACGTTAACAATTCATTCTTTCACACTTTCAACCTATTTTAACGATGCATATAGGCATCGCAAAGAACGGACACTGCTTCGGAAAGCACATGCGTGGAACTATGTGGCTTGCTTGCAACTCGCCAATGACGCGCATTCGATACCGAAGCTCGACCAATCGAACGGTCGAAGCGATGAGAGAAGCGGGAGATAATCGAAGCTACTCTGTTTTACAAATGTTACGATTCGAATAAATTTCTAATTGCCCCTATTATCTCGATTATTTGTTGGACAGACCTGTTCTTTGGAATTAGAGTGAAGAATTGACGTATATATTTCTGTTTCTGGGCAAGAAGTTTCTCAGCCGTGCGGTTTCTGCAGTATAAAAGCGGAATGCGAAATCGGCTAACGAGGCGAGATCATTCGGAATGTGTATTTAAATGAATGCAGTAAATACTGTACGATTGCGCTACTTTTTGCTGCGTGAAAAATAAAAATAAATCGTTAAGTTTTCGATTACTATGTGCTAATATACGATTGTATAAATACGCCCTTGTGAAAATTTATACAAGTTCCACGGAGTATTGAAAGGAAGATTGGAGTTTGTTTGAAATTCTCTACACGAAAGCTATTTCTACTGTATCATCCCATTTCTCAGATACCCTGTCCAGATAAGATACAAATTTTTCGCAAAGGTTCCACCCGTTCAGAATACGTATATACCCATCAGTAGTGATTCTTTAATAATTTTATTTTTTTCTTTGCAATCCTTATATTACAAAACATACTTTTCCAGACACATTGAAAATATGCTCTATTTACATTGGATTGTTGCCTAGTTTTCTTTTGTGCTAACCATCATATTCTTCTTGTCGCCGTTGTTCGCCAGTTGTTTGTCTTTACAGGAATAATATTAATATATCTATTCGCATAGGCTCTTGTATAATAATATGATTATGGCAGTACATTTACATTAAAGTCTATTTAATTTTTTTTTTTTTAATCGTTTCTGTTATACATTCATATTATCTCTCCATATCTATGCATGTGTATATATACATATGCATACACATCATACGAAAGCCTACGTACTTAGAATTATGTGCATCAACTAGGCATACGAAAGGAAAATTTCTATCGCCCATTGTTCTTTTTTTTTTTTTTATCATGTATAAGCTTTATCCTTAAATAATGTGGCAATCATCATCGAATCGTTGACGCCGCGATATGAGATCTAGGGAAAAAAAATTCGAACGCATCGAACGAGAAAAATAAATGAGAACTGCGCTAAAACGAACTCCTCGAATGTGGTTTCCTTCTATTCAGAAAATTCTGAAAAAAATTCGCCTGGCGACGAAAAACAGCCGGCGGCTAAAATATCATCTTACCCATTCACTTTTCAATTCTATAGCGATATGTTACCAATCACAAAAAAGCCGGTGAAAGCACGCTAATCGATTGGACCCCAGTTTACATCGTCCACTCTCATATTAATTAAATTAAATCAGCTATAAATCTTTAATTCATCGTTATTATTATTATTTTTTTCCATTTTTCAATCAACCTCGATTTCCCTTAAATATTTTCGTCTCGTCACCTAAAGATCCGCTATGTTAACTAAAACGTTACAAATGCTCCTAAGTATTGTCTAAAGGTGCTCAATTTTTTTTTCTTTTTAATTATTATTTCCTTTAATGTTCGCTATTTCTTTTTTTTTTTCACATTCAGTCTAAGATTATATTTATAGTATTTATAAGGGCTTGGAATTATTATATCCTTAACGCAATACGAGCTAGCCTTTTTTTTTTTATTGTTAATGCCAAGCTGCTATGTACAGGTTGCCATTTTCCTTTTCCATGATCTCATTGTTCCTCTTTCCTTGCACAAGTTGCTCGCAACGTGCGTCGTCTCTAAAAGAAAAAAAAAATCGCGACAGACATGCATCTTCCTTCTATCCTTTCTATGTAACAATTTATATGACCGAAAGAAATTGGAATTTCTTCTGGCAGTAGGTCACGTTGCGTCCATCGAACATGATCGGACAATTTAAGCGTCGATTGTGAACAGTTTTCTCAGCGCCACCATCTACAAACTATAACAGCATCAACTATAAAACGAAGGCAATTAAAAAAGAAAAAAAAAAAAAGAAGAAGAAAAGACAACTAAATTCGCGTTGCTTCGTACACTTCGGAAAAGGATTACGAAGGAGAATATGAACAATTATATAATAATTCTGATTCCTAAGACATAGTCTCTCCCCTAATTTCTTCGATTCTAAAACACTCAGTTGATACAACTCCGTGCGCATCCGTTTACGGCGTGAAACGGTTTGCCAAACTGTTCCCTCGTTGCCACGGAATATTCGGCAAATAAAAAGTTTGCCGTTCGGCAACAGAACCACCCACCCGCGCTCCCCGTCTCCTTTAGCTACCTTAATTGAAACTAATTCCTTCATTCGCCTCCGTGAGCCTAAGACTAGTATCAAAAGATCCAGTTACGCTACTTCTTGCATCCAAAAAAAAAAAAAAGTCTCTCTAATCTGTTCCACTGTAAAATCCTGCAGTACGTCATTAAGAGATCCTCCGGTTCTTCTATTCGGAAGAAAGAACGGCCGGTCGTGTCTCTCTCAGATCGAGTCTAATCACTTGTCGCCATCAAGCGACGAAATGCGTATCAAAAGTTTCTCTCTGTTTCTTCTAAGATCCTCCGCGTTCTCCTTCGCAAGCGTCCGCTCGCCCAACGCAAACGAGGACAGCTCGTTTCGCAGCAGCCGCCAGCTGCTTCGACGATTCTACGTATAAAAAGACGCGTCGAGGAACCGCCGCGTTACTCTTCGAGTCGTCCAGCTTCGTTTCACGATCCTGCCAAGGGACCTTTTCTCTGCATTCCTCAGGGTGCCTCGTGGCCACTTCGACGATCCTAATCGTGAAACACGTATCAAGAGGTGCTGTTTCTATGCTTCTTACTTTTTGCCTTGCCCGCTTCGAACTCGTCCTCGCTACGCCGCCTCTTTTCTTTCAGCTGCTTCTCCATGGCGAGCATCGTGATCATCCTCTTATGGGAGTCGCCGACGATCCAGCCGTGCTGCTCCTGTCGATCGTCCTCCTCTTCCTCGACGGCTGGCACCACCTCCACCAGCTCCTCCTCGTCGCTGGAACTGGACCAATAGTACAACTGATTGGCGGCCGATCGTTTCCTCCTGCCAATCGCCACACCGACGCCCTCCTCCACTTTGTTCCACGACTTCGTCGTCTTCAGTTCCTCGTCGTCAGAGTCCCTCCTGCCGCTGGACGACCTTCGTTCCTTGTCCTTCGACCCCCTCGACTCCGTCTTGTTCTTCCTGTCGACGTTGGAATTTCTGTTCCTCTTCCCGGCGCCCGCGACCTTCGCCTCGGTCTTCGCCGGCTTCCTGTTCTTCGCGGGAGACCTGGAGTGCTTCTTCTGTCTCGCTGGAGCCTCCTGGCCCTCCTCCGTCGCGGATTTCGCGCAGCCGTTCTCCAAATCGCTGTGCTCCCTCTGACCGTTCTTGGGGCAGAGTTCCTCCTCCTGTTTGCTTTGCTTCCTCTGCTTCTCCTTCGTTTGGTGCTTCTTCTTCGGCGAAGGCTCCTGCGCAGCTGCGACGCTCGCCGACTCGGCGCCGTCCGCGGCGTCGTTCGTCCCGTTGCTCTCCGCCCTCGCCTCCCCGGTGCTCTGCGCCTGCGACTCCTTCTTCTTCCCAAGTTCCCTGAGTATTTCCTCCTCTATCGCCTTCTGCTCTTTGGCGATCATCTGCTCGTGCTTCTTCTCTATGTATCGCTCCTTCCGTTTCTCCTTCGACTCCCTCTTCTGCTTCCTCTGTTTCTCGTGGTCCGATCTGTCGCTGAACCTTCTGTCCCTGGGGCTGAGCTCCTCGTCGGAGCTGCTTATCTCTGCCAGCAAACCCTGCTTGCCGATCGCGCACTTCCGCTGCCTCCTCGTCGGCTGGAAATCCATCAGGATCCTCTCCTGTTCCTCCTGCATCTTCTTCAATTGCTGCTCCTTCCTCTTCTTCGACTCCTGCACCTTTCTACTGAGGAACACGTGGAGCGGCAGGTTCTCCGACTCGTTCTGCGGCTTCTCGTTGCTCGACAACTTCTCCGGCAAGGTCAACAGATCGTTGTCCGGTTCCTCCTCTTGTTCCTCTGCAGGTATGGCTGTTTCGACGACCACCGGCTGTTCGACAGGCGCGCCTGCGTCCTCTTCAGGTTCCGTTCGCGATACAGCGTCGACGCGACGTACTGGCTCGATATTTCTGTCGGCGTAATTCGTTTCCAGAGGTGTCTCGCCGTCGGCCTGGTCCAGGAGATCCAGAGCCTCCTCCAGCGGGATCAGCTCGTTCCCCTGCATGTAATCCGCCTTGCCGTCAGGCTTTTCACCCGGCAGGCTCGAACTCCTGGCCTCCGCCACCTCCTGGACCTTTGGTTGCTCAGCGCTCGCTTGATCCTCCGCGTCCGAATCCACGACGGAACTGTCCTCCCTGTACAGATCGTCCATCTCGAAGTTCCTGCCGTACTGATTCTCCGTTTCCTCGTCGCTGTTCCTCGGTTCGTCCGCGTCTTTCCTCTCGTCGATCACCAGAGGATGATCGGACATCTCCGACTCGGACTTCTTGTTATCGGAATCGTGTTTGGCCTCGTCGCCTTTCAGATCTTGCCTCCTCCAGTCGTCCGCGCGATCCTCGTTCCCCGACGAGTATTTATCGACGAACTCTCGGCTCTGCTCGACGCCGTCCAGTTCCGCCGCCTTCTTCGCGGTCTTCTTCACCCTTCGCTGCCTCCTCGTCTCGTAATCTGCGCCCTCCTCCTCGTATTCGCTCTCTGACGAGGTGTACAGCTCCGCGAAGATGTTCTGCTTCCCCTTGGAGCACGTTCTCTGGCTCTTCGATATCCCAACGCCGACGTCGTCGGTCTTTATCGCGGTTCTGTACTCGTCCGAGCTGTCGTTCTCGTACCAGGCGTTCCTCGTCTTCTTCTTCGAGCCTTTGCTCCGCTTCTTCGTCTTCGAATGCTTCAGAACCGGCTCCAGCATCCTCTTCGGTTTCGCCGTCTTTCGTTCCACGAACTCGTCCATCGGCCCAGTGACCGACCGCTGCTGATCGTCGTCGCCCTGGAACGCCTTCAACGCGCCCTTCGTCTTCGGGGCGAACTTCTCCAGCTCTTTGAACTTCCGATCGATCATGGACTCGAGCCTGGTGCTCAGGGCGTCCCCTGCCTTCCCGTTCTCCAGGCTATCGCCGATAGCCTTCGACATCAAACCGGCCACGTCCACCTCCTTCGTCTTCAAACAGCTGACCTCGTAGCCTGGCCTGCTCCTGTAAGACATCACGCCGCCCAGATTCGACTCCGTTTGACTCTCCTCCTCGTCGAACTCGTATACGTCCTTGATCCTGTCGGAGCCGAACTCCTCCTTCCTCTCGAGGCAATCGCGACGCTTCTTCCTCTCGACCAGCCCGCCGAGCTCGTTTCTACGAATCAGAGGGAACTCCTGGTGCTTCTTGGCCTTCTTCGCCCTACGTTGCCTGTGGACGTTCAATTCGCGGAGGGCCGCCTCCGTTTTCGACTTCTCCTGCTGCTTCCTCTCGTTCATCTCCTTCTTCCTCTCGAACAGCTCCTTGATGGGATTCCTGGGCTTCTTTTGTAGCTCCTTGGGCACGGTTGCGGGGCACTGCTCCGGCAGCGAGTCTTTATTGACAGAGCAGGTCTTCGGTGGCTGGGCCGCCTCGCGGGACGACGAGTCCCCGGCGGTGGAGGTCGGTGCTCGAGCGCAGGCCAACTCTGCCAGGACCTTCATCGGCGTGGATCCGCTGCGAAGAGGACAATTTCAGATTTAATAATAGAACGCCAAGGGGATGGCCAATTCAATGAGAATGGCCTCTGGAAAGCGAGACAGGATTTAGAAAGGAGAAACAAGATAAATCTGGCTCACTTGTGGTCGTGCTTTTCGTTGCTGTGCAGCAGATTGGACAACGCCTTGTCCAAAAGTCCTCCCAAGGAAGTGTTCATCTTGCCCTTGAGCCCTGCCGGATGCAAATGAATCTTCCCGCTGTTCTGTTGCTGGTCCTGCTGACCTCTGACATGCACAGCATCGTTGCACTCGCCGTTGGGCAGATTCGACGCGGACAAATGCCTCTGGTCGTTCAGATAAGAATAGGGGTTGCCCGGAACGTCCTGACGGTTGTTCTTCTCGTTGCCAGCCCTCTGCCCGAACGTGCTGGCGATCAGATTCTCGCTCTCCCTCATTCGTTGCTGAATCTTGTCCCTCAGTTTGTTGTTGTGCTCGAACGCCACGTCCAGGCTGTCCTCGTAGCCCAAATTCTCGTGCCTGGACATGTCCGGGCTGGCCGATCTGCTCGAGTGCTCGCTTCTCAGATTTCTGCCGCCCCGTTTCGGATAGTCCCTCTCCCTGGTGCTGTACATCTCCTCCCCCAGTAACTGAAATCCAGCGGAAATGGTCAAGGACTCGTTGGACATTGCCGCGAAACGTTTGGTTTCGCCGAATTCGCGATACGGTGCAACGATCGTTAACTTTCTGCTCGCTGTACGTCACTAGCGAGTAGATCGTTCGAAAGCGACAGGAATTAACGGGGGGGTTGATTCGACGACAGAAGTTGGGGGTGGGTGAAAAAAAAGTTACCTCGAATGGTAACCACCTCGTGACACACGGGATAACGATCCGCGATCGAGTCGGAATAGTTTCGGGCACCGATCGACGAGTATCGTTAATTGGAATTGTCCGTGAGTCTAATCGAAGAGAGGAGGATTTGCCCCGTCTTTTCTTTTAGCGTCATTTTTCGTGCGTGTAACGTTAATACGTATCCAAGCGTTAGTAAAGCCAAGCTGAACATCGTTCTGTTAAGGAAAGGGGAAGGCAGCTCGATATTTGTCGACGCAGAAAGATCGGACGGAGTCGTTCGTTAATGCTCAGCATTGGATATTACTCGCTGTTTGACAATAGAGACGTATCTAGGCAAGTGGCACTGTACGTTGTTTGAAAGGGAGGAGCAAGTTCCATAACTACCGTACACGCTAAGAAATGTCGAAGGAATGAGAGAACTACCTTTTGCATGCATACTGAGAGACATTGTCTGTATAAAGCTGGTTCATAGGTCCTGCAAAACATTACCACAATAATGTATAGAGTATTTTCCCTTCTTGGAGTTCTATGTGAGGGTGTTTTATCCATCGTCGCGAATCGTCAAAGTGTTTTTAATTCTCGTCGTTGTTCGACATGTTCGTCGTTAAGCAAATTAAGAATCGTGCGGATCTCGCGCGACTGTTCGGGAAACACCCGTGCACATAAAAATTCCGTGAGCATGTAGAAAAGAGAGCGTATCCTGCAGGTGCGAGCTGAAAGCTTTTTGTTTTTTTTTTGTTGTTTTAGATAGTACACAGAGCACACAGTGCGCGATCGATTATTAAGCAAAGCGTACGTGTTAAGCATTGAAAAAGCGACGGCATGCGATGTGTAGAGTTATCGATTAAATGGCGTGCGATTCGTTTAATCAGTTCGTCGTACAACAAATTACTTTGCAAACTACTCTCGCGTGTTACGAAAACTGGCCGTCGAACTTACCATGATTCAACGCAATTTTTATATACTGAACGGGTTCGAAGGGCAAGTCAAACGTGTGTAAATAACGTTTAAGAAAAAGAAAAAGAATTAGCGTACACAATTTTCAACAATAATACGAAACCACAAATTTCTATCGCCGCACTCGGAATAAATTTCCATTAATTCGATCAAACTTGAACAATCCTCGAGCATGCAACGAGACAATCGTCCCGCTAAATACTCACCTGGTTCACCGATTCCAGAAGGCTCCCCAGGCTATTCTGGCTCTCCACGTCCCTCCACCGATCCCTAGGTCCCCTGAACCCCTGTTGCTGTTCGTCCTTTCGATGATAATTCTCGCTGTGATCCAACTTGATCTTCTTGGCACCCCTCAGCTCGTTCTCCGTGGTCGCCTTCAACCTCGAGCAGCATTCGACGAACAGCTCCTCGTCGAAGTTCAACACCTTGCCCTGCCTGGGCTTCGTCACTTCCGCGTCCTGCGGTACGTCCAGGGCGTTGTCCTCTACGGCGTCGGTGGGCGCAATGGTAACCACCTCCCCCTTGTGTACCGACGAGGGTGACCTGATCACGATTTTCTCCCCGGAGAACTCGCTGGAGCTTCTCTTCCGCGTCGCAACTTCGTTAGCAGCCCCGTTGTCGTCCTCCTCCTCGTTCTCGCTGTTCTCGCTGCTCTCTAACGAGCTTCTCGGCGTGCCGCAGATGAACAACGGCGATATCCTCCTGTGCTCCGCGTCCTCGTTCACCTCCGCCATCGCGTCGGAGTCCCCGGTGGTCTGCGAGTTCCTGTCCATGCTGGGCGACCTGTTGCGAACGCTGCTGGGTGCCAAACTGCTGCAACTCCTGGACGATTCAGGATCTATGGACAGCCTGCTGCCAGGAATCTCATTTCCCTGAAGATCCCTGGGGAAACGATCGCCTCGGTCGACCGATTCCTCGTCCTTCGGCAGCTTCTTGTCCAGTATGAGATCGCTCCAATCCTCGTCGTCGGTCTTGCACTTGCTCTTCCTCGAGGACGACGATTTCCTTCGCTTCGTCGATCGTTGCTCGTCCTCGGCTGGATCGTCCAGCGGGGCCACCTTCGAGGAGTCCTCGTCGTAGTTGAAGGAACCGTACCCGCTGTCCTTGACCGTCAGGTCCACCTTGTCCTGGCTCCTCGAAACGGAACTGACCTCCTTGTGCCTCGACTGTTTCTGACCTTTATCCGCGATGGCCTCGAACACGTCGTTCTCGAACGTCCTGGAAATCAGTTCCTCCGCTCTCTTCTTGCTTGGTCGACACCTGGTGGACGGCAGCGCCTGGAAGTAACCGTTCGACGTCACCTCCTCGCGTTTCCTTCGATTGACCCCGACGAGCTTCGTTCTCGAACGTTGACTGGACCTGTCCGACGAGGAGCTCTTCTTCGATCTCTTTCCCGGACGCTTCTTGGGGCTGGCCGCGATCGACGACGACCCCGGGTGCCTCCTGACGCTCCTCTCCTCCGCTGACACCTTGGAACTCGTACCGTTAGGACTGGACAGACCCAGCTCCGCCCTGGAGGTCTCAGAGTCGTCCTCCGACTTCGACACCCAATCGTTCAACACCTCCTTCACCTTGTCCACCTTTTCACCGCCGAATACTCTGCCGAACACGCTCTTCACTATCTTATTCTTATTCTGAGATTCCGTTACGCCCTCGTTCTCGCTGTCGTCGCTCTCGCTGATCAGCTCGGCGATCTTGCACCTCGCGGAGGCACCCCTGCCCCTGGAACGTCTGCGATCGTCCTTGGGGTGCCTGCGCGACCTGGTCGACCTTTTGCCGTTGGATTTTCGATTGCCACACTTCGTCTCGCAAGGCTCCCTTAAGTTGGAGACGCGTCTCGTCGCTCGGTTGGTCTCGACGCTGACGGATTCGGACTCCTCAGTGGTTCTCAACTGGTCCGGTTCGCGTTCTCCATGGGACGCGACTCGTGGCCCCGTTTGCTCGTCGGACTTTCGACTATCGATTGAATCGTCGGCGGTCGAAGAGTTCACGTCGATGTCCACGCGTAAATTCGTCTTCGGATTAATTCCATCGACCTCGGGCGTTTCCTCGGACTTCGATTCCTGGTTGGAGTCCTTGAGGTAGCCGTTGGACGACTCGCGTTCCTTTATCTGCTCCAGTAAAACCTGCGACAACGGTTTGTCCGCCAGACTGGAGGACGAGGAAACCTCGTCGTCCACCGAGTGAAACGGTTTCAGCTTGCTGTTCAGTAATTCGATGTTAACCAGGGAAACCTGTTTCAACCCGAACGCCTCGAAGGTTGTCTTCGAGGTGTCCAGTTCCTCGACGATGATCGATTCGTCGGGGTTCGTTTCGTTCTCGAAGCGACCCGTGCCCGTCGTAGAATTAATACTGTGAGAATTGTTTTCCGGATGCGACGCGTTCGACGGGGAACCCGACCTCTCGTTGTCGTCGATCGTTTCAGCCCGTTCGATCGATTTCTGATCGCTGCTCGGTTCCGGAATTGTTATAAATCCGTCAGAAATGAATTCCCCTGGAGTATCTTTCGATTTCAATGGAGCTTCGTCGATTTTTTCGCCCGAACAGCTCCCCGTGTCCTCGATTTGTCTCCTGGCCCTGCCCCTCTTGGACTTTCCATGGCGAGAGATCTTCGTCGACTCGCTCGCCTCTTCGTTGTCCACGTTGCTCGATGGATCAGTCGAATCTTCCAATAATTTCTCGTCGTCCTTACCGATGCCTCGCACCTCGCAAACGTCGGGCGCTTCGATAATCTCCGCGCTCGGCGTTTTCGCCGCTTCATAGGAACTCGAGTCCAAGCTCAGCTGGTCGGTTTCCACCTCGGAGTTGTTCGCGTCGTGGTCGACGGCTCTCGAACGACTCTCGACGCTAATCGTCGCGGGATCGTTAATTAAGGTACTAGAATAATTTACGTGGAGGCTGCTTTCGGGTTCGTCGCGTGGCTCCGCGCGGCGTTCGCTAGGGTCGAATGTCAGGCTTAAACGTTCCTTCGTATTCTCTAAACTATTTGTCGAAAAATTCTCAGTCTTTTCCTCTGCATTTAATTCGTACGCCTTGTCCCCCGAACCGAATACTGTGTCGGCGTCGGCACGCGAATTGTTCGCCGCGGAAGTGTCGCCGGTCGATTCCAGGCAAGGTTCCTCAACGACGTCCACCGGGGCGTTCGCGGTCCTCGAATTATTGTCCAACGCGTGCAGACGCGTGGAGGTTTCGATTTTCATCGACGCTTCGTCGACGAGAGCGGACGTCGAAGCGGCGTCGACGACGGTTTCCAGTACCGAGCTGTAGGAGCCGATTTCCTCGTCGTCCAGGACTTTCTTCTTCGTCTTCTCCTTCGCGTTCGTCTCCACAGCAGCGGTGACCAACGATTTGATCGGCGTGGAGGTGGACTCCGGCTCGGGACTGACGTGATCGGTCAGAACGTACTCGTCGTGGCTCATGTTCTCTGTGATCTTGCATATCTCCTCGTCCAGGAGCTCGTCCTCGAACGCGTGCTGCTGGCTGGTCCGAGGATCGATCAGAGGATTCTGTTCCATCATTGAGGAGTAGCGAGCGTCCTCGCGGACGAGGTCCACGTCGCTCCTGCCGACTGTAGCCGACGGTTCGTCCTTCGACGTCGCGGAGGCGTTCGTCGCCTCGTCGCTGGACGCGTCGTTCTCGCAGGCGTTGCAAGGGTCGTCGGTGGCGTCGTTACCCTCGACCAAACCTTTGCCCTTGCCGCACTTTCCCATCTGTATCAAATGGGACTGCGACTGGTTGTGCTTCTTCAGGGAGCTCTTCCTGGTGAAACTGGTGGCGCAGACGTCGCAGAAGAACTTGGCCGCCTCCTTCGTCAGCTTCTTCCTTTTCTCCACGATCAGAATCTCCCCTGTCTTCTTGTGGACGACGACGTAGTTGCCGGCGGCCCTCTTCTTCGGCGTCTGAAAGCCGTCCTGGGTCGGCGAAAGGCCGTCCGCCTTGTCGTCGGACTTTTCCTCCTCGTCGTCCTCCTCGTCCTCGTCCTCCTCCTCCTCCGCGATCAACTTGCCCGAATCTACTGCCTCCGGTTGTTCCTCGTCCTCTAACGCAGCGTCCTCTTTGTCCACCGGACGCGGCGCTTCCGCTGGAGCAACGGCGACCGCGTCGTCGTCGTCGACGCTCGTCGGTCCGGGCTCCGCTCGAGGCGTTTGGTCCTCCTGAGAGATACAATCCTGAATGTCCATTGGAATGTCGAAGCCGTCTACTAGGAATAAGAGATCCTCCAGGAATGAAATGTTCTTCTTCGCCCTCCTCTTCAGGCTCTGCCTTCTCTCGACAGTCTTCTCCGCGTCCACGGACTCCGAGTCGGTGACGGAGGTGTCCGTGCCCTGCTGAAACTCCTTCTTCCTCTTGGAAAATCGTTTCTTCCTGAAGTAACTGGACTCGCTGACGCACGAGGTCTCCGACAAATCGTCGACGCTCTCGGCGCGTCGGTTCAACGCCTCACCGCCTGCCAGATCCTCCGTCGACAGCTGCCTCCTCTTCGAGGACCTGGTCCTAGCCGTCCCAGGCAGATCTACGGACGCCGACGAGCCGGATGTCCGCGGGTCCAGCTGCTCCTTGGCGATGTCCGCGGATAAACGCGTTCGACCCTCGACGGAGTCGTTCCGCTCCGCGTTCTCCGCTTGATTAACGGCGACGTCCGCGTCGCTGGTCTCCGCGTCCATCGGGGGACAGTTGTTCTGCGACTCCGGATGCTCCTCGACGACGGACCTCCTTTTGTACGTTCGCTTCTTCGTGTGCTGCAGAACCTCCGTCACCTCGGGAACCTTGAAATGCTCCAAACCGGACGAAACGGCCCGTAGATCGCTGGAATGCTTGTGCTGGTCCTCGAACTCCTCGCTGGATCTGCTTGCCCTCGTGGACCTCCTTGGAGGCAGCTGTGTCGCCGTGTCTAGTCCCGACGATTGAATGTCTGCCCTGGAACAAGGATTGGCTTGGGTGGCGGTACCCCGAGGAAGCGTTTGATCGATTACACATTTCTTCTTTCTTCCTCGCTTTTTCGGGACCTTGGGAAGAACAGGGGGCTCCTCGATCCTGACTGGGTCCGTTGCTTCGCTCGTCGCAGCGTCCTGGACAGTCTCCTCTTTGGTTTCAAGGATTTTCAACCTGGAATCTTCCTCGGCTACCTTTGACCCGTCCCCGGTGCTTGATAGTGTCGTTTGTGCCGGTACACCTTGTTCTTTCGAAGATTCGTCGTCCTTGGACGGATCCTTCGCTGGCGATTCTAAATCCTCCGTCAGGTCGACGTTGCCGTAATTTTCAACCGTGTTTTCGTAATCCTCGTTTCTCGACTGAGCCGCGCATTTCGTTCTGGAAGATCTCCTTCTCGTTCCTGCAACGTCGTCGGACGTTGCCTCGCAATTGGAAGATTCGTTCGTTTCCTCCTCGGACAGCTGACGATTCGCTTTCTCCTCCTGGAACGATCTTCTTTTGGAGGACCTTCTGACCGGACATTCGACACGCGAACATTGTTCCGGCAGTTCCACGCAGGACCTTCGTTTCCCCGCTGTTCTCGGCGACGACCAACCCTTTTCCTCGCTCGAATCTCGAACGCCATCACCAATGCCGCGGTCGTTTATTTCCTCTTCGCTGGTTCGACCGCTCGCTTCCGATTTTTTCTCGACGTCTCCTTTGAATTTCTTAATTGTTTCAGTGGAATCGTCGGCCGTAGTCGCGTCGTCCACCTCGTTGCGCTCCGACGCATAGGTCGAGTCCGTCGCACCGGTCGCGCTTTTCCGTTTTCCGGACTGATTTTGACCCGGGCTAACTTCAACGGCGGACAAATCGTTCCGTATATTCTCTGTGGTAGAAGGCACTTGCTTTGATTTTTCAATTAGATCCAATATGTCCGATAAACGCAACTCGTCGGCGCTCTGGTTCCCCTGAGAATTGTCCGCCGGTTCCAACGGTTTCCTCTTGTTCTTCTTCGACGAAGCTACCTCCAGGGTGCGTCTCTTGTATTTCCTTCTCGTCTTCGTACTCTCGTCCTTCCTGGCGCGTTCCTCTTCCTTCGTATAGCTCGTAGGCGCCTCGGTTGAACCGACAACGGCCTCGAGGGCGAAGACCTCCTCGTGGACCGTTCTCGATTCCTCCGTGGAAGCCTCGACCTTTCGACCTTCGTCCAGGGATTTCGTTTCCGTCGATGAATCGTTCGTTTCTTCGTAGGAAGGCTTGGCGACCGTTTCTATTTTCGTCTCTTCAGCTTCGAAATTCTTGGTTCGATTCTCCGCTTCGTCGGTCGAATCTTGTACCTTCGGGGCGATCTTTCTGCCCTCGGTGTCCAGGTTGGTGTAACTAGTTTCTAAATTTTGATCTTGGCTGTTCGACGCGGAGGAGACGTCCTTTAAACTTTCATTGGCCAACTCCTGCCTGCTTCTCTTCTCCGACCTGGCTTTACCGGAAGCTTCGTTGCCCTCTGGAAAAGCGGGCCCGACCTCGTCCAAAATGCTGGTGAGCTCGTCGGCGGCTGTGTCCAACAGGGACCCAACTTCCCCCTCCAGCAGCGCGTCCTTCTGTTTAGCTATCTTCGAGACAATCTTCTCCAGAAACGAACCCTTCCCCTTCTGTTTCCTCCTGGACAGATCTAGTATTATATCGTTGGCCGGCTCCTTGGAGGCAGGCTCGCTCTTCGTAGTCGCGTCTGGTACTTCGCTGGTAATCGAACCTTCTTCGGAGTCTTTCTGAAGACGAGTCGCCACTTCGGTCGAGTTATCCAAGGTATTTGTCGCCTGCGAAACGCTGTCCAACCTGGAGCTACCATTCTCCAGTGTCTGAACATCGTCCTGCACGAATTCGTCGGCGTTCGGACCGTCTATGCTCGTCTGAACGTTTAAGACACTTTGCTGGGTTTCCACGGGTATGTTCATCCCCTCTGTCAGGATCCCTATCACGCTGTTCAAGGACCTCTTGGTCGCCCTCTCTTTTTTAGGCCCCCAGGACTTCCTCGGTCTGCCCACCTTCAGTTTCTGTACGGGCGCCGGCGCCTCCAGCGAGTTCTCCTTGCCGCTGTCCACGGAGTTGCTCGTCTCGACCTGCAGCCTATTCACGTTCGTCTTCCCCGAGACGTTAACGTCAGCGACGCCCTGCACCCTCGATCGCTCCCTTTTCGCCTCGTCCAGCTTGTCCCTGGCGATACCGATCTCTCCTCGTTCACCGATCGATTCACTCCGCTCCATCGAACTCTCCTTGTCCATCGGCTCGCCACTTTTCACCTGAGAAACGTCAATATTCTTTTTATCAAAATTATCCGGCGCAGTCTTGACTCTACCCCGCCGTCGACCGACGGTGTTCCTCTTCGACGACGCGTCGCCCACCTCGCTTTGAACCTCCGCCTCGGGGGCGTTCAGCAACGAGCCCCTGGTCTGCCTCTTGTCGCCGTTATTCGTCGCGCCCTCGACCTCCGACTTCCCCTGACCGTCCGACGACGACGGCACCCTGGCGTCGCTGGACAAACTGCTGCTTCGCCGACCCCTGACACCGATCTTGACCTCGTTCGCCGCGTGTCTGTTCTCGTCGACGTCCTCGGGGCTGACCTTGTCGTCCCTGGCTGCGACCTTGTCCCTCCTGTCGGTGTTCCTCAACGACTTCCTCCTGGCGTCGAATTTCTCCTTCTTCGTGGAGGCGTCAGAGGTCGAGCCGGAGTCGAGCCTCGCCTTTTCCACGTCAGGGTCCCGTCTGGGCCTAACTTCGCCCTGCTCGGGCCTCGACCTGGCCGCAGGTTGCCTCAGACAACACCTCTTACTCGCGGCCACCCTGGAAGTCAGCACCAGCTTGGTCAGCAGATCCTCCTTGCTGCCAGAGCCGATCAGCTTCTTCACCTCGAACGGCACGTCCCGTATCTTCAACGGGCCGTCGTCGTCGGCCGCGTCGTGCGTTCTCGTCTTGCTCCTGGTGTCCAGCTTCTTCCTCGAGCCGCCTTCCATCGAGTTCCTCGCGCCCCACCTCCTCTCCTCCGCGGCCGACATCCTCGCGGGCGCGCTTCTCCTCTTCATCTTCTCCTTGCCGTCCGCCTTCGCCGCGACGCTCTCCAGACATCTCTCCAGATTCCTCACCTCGTTCCTGGGCCGTCTGCCTTTGCCAGGCTTCGACTCCTTGCATTCCTCGCGGGCCACGCCGCTCGACGGCTCGTTTCGTCTCTCCAACGGCTCTCCGTCCTGGTTCGAACACCTGCCAGGCGCACCCTTGCCGCGTGGAGGCTTGTCCGCGGAGGAAGAGGGCGTGGCAGGCGACAGGATCGGCAGATCGTTGACGGCGACCTCCGGGAACTCGTCGACGCTCGACGACGCCTGAACCGCCGGCTCCAGCGTCGGCATCTTGTCGCTGTCTGACGACAGCCTGGTGGTCCTCTTCGACGGCTGCTCGCCGTGCTTGTTGCCCCTGGACAGGGCTCTGAACTTGGACCTGGTCACGGACAGTTCCGTACCGACCTCGGTGTTCCTGGACCTGGCCGGCGATCTCGTTTCTGGGCTGGACTTCTGCGGCGAGGGCGACTCCTTGTTCGGATTCCTGGCGAACTTGCCGTCCTGCGTTCTCAGCTGCGACTTCGCCTTGATGGAGGCGTTCAGAGACGCCACTGGATCCACAGGGCGTTTCCTCTTCGGCGTGGTCTGCACGGAGGATTTGCTCTTGGCCGACTGACCGGGCGACCTGGCCTCGCCGTGGCTCGTCTCCGTCCCGTCCAGCTCCGCGTCCTTGTCGCCACCCTTGGGCGACACCTTGGGGCTCTTCGCGGTCCTCGCTGCGTCCTCGACGACGTCCGTCCTGGTTTCGCACGGCTCCTTCGCCGCGGCTCTCGCCTTGGCCTTCAGGTATCCGGTCCTTCGCGGCTGGTCCATAGTTCTCGACGCGCCCTCTTTCGTTTTAACGTTTCGCTTCTTACCCAGCACCCTGGGCCCCCTTGGCACCTTCGTCCTGGTCCATTTGTCGTCCCCTGTGCTGTCCTCCCTCGCCAGTGACGACCTGTCCGCTGATTTCTCTTTGGTTTCCTTGTCGAAGCCGATCCGGTCCGCGTCCCTCTTCTTCTCCTCGTCGGATCTCCTCTCGTCCGGCGCGCAGTTCCTCACTACGCTCTCGATCACCGCCGAGATGTTGTCGATCCGGCAGCGATTCCTCTGGATCGACTTCGCGTTCTTCAGGAGCTTGTTCCTCAGGGCAGCCTTGTTCCTGGACATACGGGACGCGCTGGAATTCTCGCCCGCCATGCGCTGCCTCGTTCTCGTCTGCACCTGTGCGGACAGGTAAAGTCTTCGTGGTAATGCTTTAGCTAATAATGTTTCTCGGTCGCTGCGAGAGCTGCGAAACGTTTCTCGTGAGAGCTACGCCCCTGGTGTTCGAATGGTCTTTCGAACGGTCGTTTCAATTCGCGTTTACACGAACTTCTGAATCGCGACGTTCGTCATTGGTTTCGATGTTGAATTTTCCAGCACCTTTCGGACGAATCGACGAAACGTTCGATACGACGCGTGTAAAATCGAGTTCGAAGCGGATCCAACTGTTTCCTGAACGAAACGAAATTTTCCAACTCCCGTTAACTATTCCCCAAAAATGTATCGCCCTAAGAACTTCTGCCCCGAACCCGCCGCGACGAATCTCTAATTCTCGACCAGAAATCGGTGTTTCTATTCGACAGGTGGAATCTCCAACGATGGTACGTTTTTCACGGTACATAAACTTGACTTTACGAAAAAAAAAGAGAGGGGGAGAGAGATATAAAGAAAGAGGCTAGTCGATTTGACGTTTTCTCTGTAAAAAAAAAAAATATGGAAATCGTGTTTGCGCGTCTACGTGGCGTATTCCCTGTCTGTGTAACGGGGCACGCGTGTGCACGCGCGGACGTACGTGTTGGGTAATCAATACTCCACTTATATCCGTGTCATCCAGCCGGAGCCAGTCCTGTGTTCTCGCCTTATCATTATCTAGCCTCGTCTTTTTCGTTCGCAGTCCAGCATTCGGGTCATCCGTTAACTAGAGCCGTTTGCCGGCCGCGGCCGTTTGTCTAATTTTAGTCCGCCGAGCCGATCTTGCACCGTTTTTGGTTCTCGCTTAATTTTAGCAGCCCTTCGACCGACGGGCTCGTCGCGAATCATTTTTCCCCCAAACGGGCTTCGAACGATCTTGACAACGGTCATAAATGTTTGCCGGGTTTAAAAAAAGATAATTATTATTCGCTGATTGCAAGGCTTTGCAAGTTTTGTGTTTCTTTAATCGAGCACCACTGTCGAAAGGTTTTCTTTTTTTTTTTTTTTATTGTCAATCGTTGGACGATAAAGCTGTCAATCATTTTCCACGCAATTTAACTAGCGAAGGGAAATCTCCTAACACAGAGGATCACAGCTGTTTCTAATTTCTTTACACGCGTGCGCCATTCGAAACTCGTTCGACCGAATCTAGTTCAACATTGAACAGCGAGCCGGATGAGGTTTTTAGCGTTATTCGACGACGACACCGCGGTTACGCCGAACGACCAGGACGAAGTTAACGGGGTCGTCGAAATATTCGACACTTACGTTGCGCAGTCTACCCTGTGTCCTCAGCGAGCTGTCCTGCAACACCTTTCTCGTCGCCCTTTTCGGTGGCAAATTGGCGAGCATCTTCTGTATACTCTCCCCTGGGAACAGCGAGGAAACGAGTTCGATTTACCAGACGGCGATAAAAATGTTGCAACGTCGCGTTACGAATTTCCCTACCACGTGCGAAACGGCGACAGGCCCGCGCGCTATCAACGCCGGCACGATTAATAATTCGAAAGTTATCAACGGCTCGGCAACGCCGGTCGTAATTATTGTACGGCAAAGGGAAGTTGTTAGCCGAGCGATTCGACTAAACGAAACAAAGTTTTAATTAGCTCGGTAATTAAACGCTCCTACGACGTGGTTAACAAATTCCCCGGACGTATTCCTAATTATATTCCCTTTTTTTTTTTCTTTTCTCCATCAACTTTTAACATCGCGCTGGTTCTCCCGGCTGTCGTTGCACATTTTTTTTTTTATCACCGCAACAGCCGAGTCGACGTTAAAGCTGCCGCACGATTTACACCGTCGTCCCTGTCGCCGCTTGATCAATATAATAATAATAATAATAATAAATATATTCTCGACTGTGCAACGCGACCAAAATCGTTCCATCGAACTTTCCGCGTTCGTTGCAACACTCACTGTCGCTGGGCCTGACCCTGGGCCCCGCGGGCTGTTTCTCCTTCGGCGTGGTCATCCTCGGTGTCTGCGAGTTCTGAATGTTCCTCTTCATGCCGCGCTGCCTCCGCCTCCTGCTGCGGCTGCCGAACGGCCTCCACTTGCACTTCTTCTTCCCGTTCCCGAACAGGCCCAACAGCCAGGCCTGGTCGCCGCCGCACTCCAACATATGCCTGTGCAACTCCGGCAGGGTGTTGTAGTTCTTCGAGCACTTCGTGCACACCTTCTCCGCCAGGACGGCGGACCTCGCCTTCGCCGTGGGCACGTCCCTACCCGGGAGGAAGAGGTGCTTGTACAGCTCGCGTTGGTCGCCGGAGAACTCGAAGTGGGAGCACCAGACGTTCGGGTGCGACGTCACCTTGTGGTCCTCCATTTCCCTTAGCGTCACCTGCAACGATGGGCAGAGGTGAACACCGAGTCGGATGAAAAAAAGAAACGAGAATGGCCGACGGAAAGAAATTTTGGAGGAGAATTATCGTCGTTTCGTTTCGGTGGTGCCGTTTCTCGAAAAGCTGGACGTCATTCGTAATTTCCAACGATTTTCGTGCTTTTGGGGTTGCTGAATTCGAATATTTGATTAGAAATGTAGTTTTCATAATAAACGATTTAATAGCAGGGGTACAAACGTTGCTTTTAAGTTAGGTTTTGTGAAAATTGACTATTTTCCGATTTTTGACTTAAATTGTGTAACTAGAATGGCCGTTCAGTCCGTTTTCTGGAACAGTTGAATACTGCTAAAAAAGTGCAAAGGGTGTCACTGGGTGGACTGGAGCTCCGGGGTGACTAACAGGGTTACAGTTTCCAGAGAGTCGAAGGCGTCGAACAGAAATACCCGAAAGGCCTGGTTCCTCCGTCCATTACCACTTTGTATACTTTCCAAGTCTGAACTCGCGACCTCGTGACGTCGTCCAATTGACTTATGTCAAGGAATCATGTTATCTAGCTGTAATCTTGGACCCATCGTTATTATTATGAATTATTATTTATTATTAGCGTCTTCGATAGATCTCTTTATACCACATTAAATTTCTCACGAATATATTAAACCTTTGCTCTAGTGGCACAGACAGAAAAGTCCCCTATTTCATACTTTAAATTTAAATATCTTGAAAAGGGGCGAAAAAGGGGCACAGTTTCTCAACTGGATATCACAGTTGACGCGCAACTTTATATCAACAGACATGATAACATCTTTGTTTTCCTTCTCGTTCATTAAAATACGGCTAAGATTTATGATATATCGAAAACGGAATTGCAACAATCAATTCCAAAACACGTTACTTTATCTCTGTCTAAAATTCACGTTTGTAACGCCTACTTTAATAGCGAAATGTTTCGCGCGTCAGTATCGTTAAGATAAACTTTGCCTGACGTAGTTAACGCAGTTAACAAGCTGCAATTTTCAAGATACTTAAATCTCGGTAACCGATCGACATATTTAAAAAATTCAAACGTCACTGCGCGCAACAACACTGCCATGCCAAAAACAAGCGGCCGTGCGCTTGAAAAAATTGAATTCCGCCCGGCTTCTCGAGAAATAACCGTGCGCCCGGGCCACGGCCGGAATCCCCTAGAAAAATTCCCCGGCGGACTCACGTGTTTCGAGGCGCAGGCCCCGCAAATGTAGACCCTGGGCCTGCACCACTC
This sequence comes from Nomada fucata, assembly GCA_948146005.1. Classification (NCBI taxonomy): domain Eukaryota; kingdom Metazoa; phylum Arthropoda; class Insecta; order Hymenoptera; family Apidae; genus Nomada; species Nomada fucata. The sequence continues at coordinate 31,452,887 of OX411277.1, read as the reverse complement.
CCCGGTCAATTCGGCGTACACGATCTCCTGCTTCCTGGCGGCCTCGACGGACGTCTTCTCGTCCCACTTCCTCAGCCTCAGGAAGCTTCCGAACTCCAGGCTGAACTCGGTGCTACCCGGACAGGCCTTCGCCTCGGCGCCGTTCGGCTCGTCGTCGGCCGTCATCCTCGACGCCTCGCACGGCACCACCTGCTCCGTTTCGCGATCGTTTTTACCGGTCGACGCGCCCTCGTCGCCGCTTCCCGACCCGTCCATACACCTGGACCCGACGCTCTGCTGCTCGCGGACGATGTCCGTCGCCTCCGCGGGCATGTGACGCAGCAGCAGCCTGTTCAAACCGAGCCGCTCCTTCAACGACTGCCGTTTCTTCCTGAGCGACAGCTGCGTGGAGATGTCGAAGTTGCTCAGATCCTTTATGGAGCACGTCCACTGCTCCCTGCCGTCGTACTTCCGCGGGAAGTTGTACTTCTCGAAGGACACTCTCCTGGGATGCGACCTGTTGCTCTTGCCAGGCTTCTGCGCGTACTCGCTGTTGTTCTCGTACTCCTTGCCGCCGTACTCCTTGGAGTAAACCGGGGTGGCAGCCGTCAGGGAGATGTCGATGGGTAGCTGTATTTGATTGACGCTGTGCTCGTAAAAGGACTGCTGTTGCTGTTGCTGTTGCTGTTGCTGTTGGGGTTTCGCGTCGATTGTCGAGGAGGAGGCGACGGACGCCATCGTCGCCGACGAGCTCTGGAGCTTGCCATCTAGGTGATGGAGGAGGTTCTCGCGTATGTTGCAGGACACGCTGCTGTAGAAGGAACTATCGAATTCCGGACTGCCGGGGTTGCTGAAGCTGTCCTTGACCTGGAGCATCGGTTTCAGCAGAATGGGCTCCGTTCTGTGCTCGTGATCCTGGTCGTCGGATCTCCTCTCTTTGGGACTGGGCGCTTCTGGCCGCGGTGGACTCTGGCCACCCGGCTCCGAGCAGGGCGACGGTTCCTTCAATTTTTCCTGAAACGAATCACCGAAACGTTTAACTCTATCGCAGCTGTGCGCGAGACGCGTTCGAGTCGGCTCGATTGTATCGTTACGGACTGGGTCTACCTGGATCTGATGGCCGTGGTTCTCCGTCGCGTGGCTGGCCAGCGCTTCCCGGGTCAGGTACCTGGTGGAGCACTGCAGACAGCCGTGGTACTTGTCCCCGTGGCTGCCAACCATGTGCTGGAACAGGCCCTCCAGGCTCTCGCCGCATTTATCCGAACAGTACTGGCAATTCTGCGAGGACTTCCTCGGGTTCCTGTCAGGTCGTCTGCCGCCGCCCTGCTGGTGGACCCTCTCGGTGTGCCTCTGCCTCAGGGATATCGACATGAACTTTCGGTCGCAGTACAGGCACAGACAGTGCCTGACCGTTGGCGACGCCGGTTTGCACGGGGACTTGGGTCCCTGGGACGACGTCGAGGGCGACTGCTGACCGGTTGGCTCGTTCGTCTGACAGTTCTGCAGCACAGAGGCGACCTTGTCTAAGGGTAAACTGCAGTGCAGACTGGTCATAGAAAATTCCTGGCCCCTGGACTCTCTGCACTCCCTAGACTCCCTAGACTCCCTAGACTCTTCCATGGTCCGTTCGACGGGTTTAACGTCGTCCTTTTGCTGGCTGTTCTCGTCGATCAGCTGATTGATACCGTTCAGGAGATCGTTCAGCAGGTCCCTGCAAACGTTCCTCAGCTCCGCGTTGTCCGACCCGAATTCCCTGCAGCTCTGCTTCTCGTCGGACTGGTTGTCGCTGAGCCTCTCCATGATGATCGTTCCCAGGGACCGATTCTCCTGACCGTCGTGCCTGCCAACCTCGCCAACTTCTTCCGTTTCTTTCTCCGTCTTTGAACCCTCCCCGTAATCGTCGACGACGCTCTGCCCGTCGCTGCCCACGGGGCCTTCTATATGTCCCTGGTACTCCAAGCGGATTTCCCTGGACTCAGGCCCGTCGGTCGCCTGAGACGGGAACACGGCCGCCTCCGTTCTGCTTTCGTTCGGCTTCGACGGTTCGAACTTCGCCGTCGGCCCCTTGGAGTCCTCGTCCTCGTGATCGGCGGCCACCTTCTTCTCCGGCTCCTTCCCCGTAACCGTTTCATTTTGCCCACCGCCTTCCCTCTCGTCGTCCTCGTCTTCGTTCTCCTCCTCCTCCTCGTCTTCCTCTTCCTCATCTTCCTCCTCCTCCTCGTCCTTTATCACGCCGTTCAACACGGTCATCACGTACTTCTCGAGGGTTTCCAGGTTCCTCTCCACGCTGTTCCTGTCGTCCTCCTCCTTCCGCGGGGAGTCGCCGTTTCTCGAGTCGGGCACCTTCCTCCGCAGATTATTTATCACGTTGCTCAGCCGGCTCCTCTTGTCCTGCGCGGTCTGACCCGACCTGTACGCGTACCCGTGCCTCTCCTGCTGCTGCTGTTGGCGGTCCCCGCTGGCGCTCACCGCCAGGTCGTCGAGGTTGTGCGTGGACGCGACCATCCTGGCGTCGCGTCGCGACGGGGACGACGCTGCCGCCGACGCCGTCGTTGCAGCCGGGCGCTTCGACGGCTGTGCAACGTCCGACCCTTCGCCCGTGCTCGTGTTGCTACCAGCCGCGTCCGCGGAGGCCGCTTCTGCAAAAGAAAACGTCGTCGCTGCATTGATCCATCGTCTGACGGGCACGCGGTTTCGACGAAATTCGACGAAAATTCGACGAAATTCGATGAAAATCGACGAAAATCGACGAAATTCGATGAAAATCGACGAAATTCGATGAAAATCGACGAAAATCGACGAAAATCGACGTAAATCGACGAAAATCGATGAAAATCGACGAAATTCGATGAAAATCGACGAAAATCGACGAAATTCGATGAAAATCGACGAAAATCGACGAAATTCGACGAAAATCGACGAAATTCGACGTAAATCGACGAAAATCGATGAAAATCGACGAAAATCGACGAAAATCGACGAAATTGATTCGAGGCATCTCCGCTGTTCGAGACGAGTCGCGACCACGCGGTTAATTCTCGCCGATCGACGTTTCAAGCTGGATTCCAAGCGATGGAAGTGAAACGTCCGCGCGTGCATCCAGCGAACGGGACGAGCGTTTGCCTGCGCGAACGGAAGCGGAGGAAAAAAAGGGAACACAGAGCGGCCTGGTTGCATAAGCACTCGAACAGATCAATAATTCCTTGCCGGCCGGAGGCGGTTGTAAACATCGTCGCGACCTGGTCGAGGCGAAGGGACTTGCTAGAAGTAAGTCGCGAATTTTCGCGTCGTTCCTCGCCGGCTTTCCTGTCCTCCAGGGTTTCGAATGCGACGCGGGCTCTTCTTCTCGAGGACTTCGGAAATCCGCCGCTGCTCCTTTTAATACCCGGTATATTAATTCTCGCCCCTCGATCAGCGGGCTCTTCTCGCAGGAAAAACAAATTTACACGAGTTGGAAACGGTTCTGGTAATAAGTTCAGGTAGGGGGACCACCGGTGGTTGTCCCTCTTTAATATCCGCGCAGGAGTTATTAAACGCCCGGTATAAGCCGATTAAACCGTTCCACGAGGAGGAAACCTAAATCTGACTAGTCGTTTCCCTTTCTTTCCTGCACCTTCGCTTCGCGACGAACGACTTCGAAAAATGAAACTGTACTTATCACTTTCTCGCAATTTTATCAATTTGTCAACGCAATAATTGAATTTTTACAGTTTCGTTTCGCCTCGACTCGTTGCCCCGTTCAAACGATCGACAATATTCTACGTATTCGTTCGCGAGGCATTCGTCGCGCGAAGCGTTAAATATAAATGGCATCGAATCAGGAATCGTTCGTTCTGGAACAGCTCGATGGAAAAATCGGAAGAAAGGTCCGAGAGTCGAGTGGCCAGAGCTGATCTAGCCGCAGAAAGTCCATCGAGATTGGAATGTACGAAGGTGCTGTTTCAGTCGAGGTGCGTTTATTTTCACGGGCGAGCTGCCAACTGGTGTGTTATACGGGAACGCAGTTGTCTACGCCGTGTCCAGTTCGCGAATTTTCCTTTCCTTTCCTTTCTTTCCTTTCCTCCGTCGAACGGCCGTAAAAATTGCAATCGAAGGGAGGAAGAAAAGTGTCCATCGAATATACACGAATCGAACGATAAAACGTACACCCAAGCTTCCCCGTTTTCACTCATCCGCTTTCCCTCGAGCGTTACTTACTTCGCGTCGAAGCATGCACGCGCGTAAGTCGTTCGTGAATCGCGAATAATTATCGAGGTAATTTATGCCTGAATTTTTTGTACTCCCCCCCCCCCCCCCCCCCCCCGCCGCGACGAACAGGTAGCGAAGTGGCGTGCAACAGAGTCGGTGCACAGCTTCGGGCAGCTGTTAATTTGATAGCCGTTAATGAGAGGTCGCGCACCGGCGTGCTTCTTGCGAAACGCGTTTCAAAACTCTCGCCGTTTATTACACGGACGCGTTCGCAGTTGCACGTTTCGACGACCGCGGCGGCCGCTGGTGTTTCGCCGTGTAACGTTAAATTGTATTTAACGAAAAAAAGAAGGAAAGAAATAGCCGATAAGGAAGGCTGTTTATACAACGCTTCGAATTAAACAACATTTCCAACGGCGTCGATTTCGCCTGCTACTTTTCGAATAAAAACTCGAGAGCGCAATGTCGAAGGTTCGTCGAAAGGATCTCGTTTCCCATCGACAGGAAGGTGCGCGTTTCCGTCGAAATCCCATAGGAAATATTGCGAACGGCGCTGCGTATCGCACCCCCCCCCCCCCCTCTAGCTGGAATCGACTGGTTTATTCGTCGCGGAATGAAACCCGTGCCCTTATTAACCGTTCGTTTCCTTTTGGTATTCGGTTCTGGCTGGGGAGAGAGAGCGTTAAAAATAATGCTGTCCTGTCCTCGCAGTCAGAGAGAGAGAGAGAGAAAGAGAGATTCTTGTCCGCTTAGGGATGCATAGAATTTTACAGAAGAGCGTTGCGGGTCCTCGCGTTCATCGAGCCACGGGGTCTTGAATATTTTTCCGATATTTTTCACCCGGGGACACGACGGTGGCGCTCTCTCGCGGCAGCTGCGCGAAACCCTTCTGGCTCCTCTTTTTTCCACCAGCGAGAGATCCACTTACACCTGGGAGTGGTCCTTCGATCGGTCGCCAGGTGTTGAACGATACGCAACGAAGTCTCCGCGGGCCTCGCTGGACGAAAATTTGGGGGATGATTCGCGTCGATATCGACGTTTCCTTTGTGATACTCGCGAAAGAAATTCACCAGCTGCCCGCATCATAGTTATTTCTAGTGTCGACGTTGCCGTCTTAATTCGATGGCTAAGCGAATTGCTTATTTCTTGATGATGAACAACACCTTTGACACACGGTGTTCCCATCACGAAACGAGAGGAGTGATGTAAGCAGGGATTTTTATGACTGAGTTACGTTTTATGATTCTGGAAAAATGTGGAGGAAAGGCCGCGGTAATTCGTTCGATACGCAAATTCGAAACTAGTCGAAACATCGAAGCGACCAATTTATTATTATCACTATTATTATTATTAATCCAACGATCTGCGTAGACAATAGTCTGGTCGCAATTGTTTCTCAATACCAGAAGCGTCGGACTCGCGATAATTTTTATACAAAAAGGAAAAAGAAAATCCCTCATCGAATATTGTTCGAATAAAATAGTTGGACCGCGAAATTGTTCTCGGTCAATAATTTCCTCGAACGTCGCGCAGCTTCCTTTCCGAAAAGGTTCCTACGAGAACCGGGCGCTCGGTTCGTTCAGCGCTATTAGCAGAGTGGTCGGTTAAAATTTAATTAAAATTGCCTCGACGTGGTCTTTTCCATCTGGACAGGGAAATGGGTCGCGGCAGTTCGAAACTTTTCCATAAGGGATGGAAAGCGTCGGCTGTGCGCGCCCCCGCCCCCCCCCCTTTAAATCGAAACGTCTTCGTTCCTCCCCGCACCATAATCGCCGTGGAAGATGTTTTCAACGAGAAACCCCGTAACCAGAGCGTCCTCGACGTATATAAAAATGTATCTTCGATTGAAAACAGCGTCCACGACCATTGTGTCTATGCCAGCTTTGACAACTGGACCGACCGGTTACGCTTTAATCGCAATTCAATGAAATATATTATTATTATTATTATTATTACTATTATTATTACTATTATTATTATTATTATTATTATTACTATTACTATTATTATTATTACTATTATTATTATTACTACTACTATTATTATTATTACTATTATTATTATTATTAGTAGTATTATTATTACTATTATTATTAGTATTATTATTATTACTATTATTATTACTATTACTATTATTATTATTATTATTATTATTATTATTACTGTGATTTGAAAACGTTAAATTAGCGAACTTTCAACAAAAATTTATTCGAACTTTCCACGGGAAATTAACGAACGTATGGTGCACCGTGACACCCATGGCGACACGAGGACCAGATGATTAGAAGGGAGGTTTTCGATTAAGTCCGCGCACAATAACTCCACGTGTCCAATCCTGGGAAAGTTTCAAGGAATCGCACACGGGATCATAAAATTCGGGCGACGTTCGAGGAGGAGGCGACTATTGCCCTCGCGGGGGAGACAAATAGAGAGAAACGGGGGAGGGTGTGCATAGGTATACACGGTGTTCATCGATCGCGATGCGACCGACGTAGACGCGACAATTAACGCTTCGCCGTCAAACGTGCCGCGTCCCTTGACGGAGAAACGTTGCGATACGAACGGACCGATGCGTCGATCTTAACAGGGGTTGCCGTTAGGGCGAGGCAGAAAAGGGGAGGGGATTCGTCGTGGAATAAACGGGTACAAGGGAAATGAATTAATTAATCCTGTCCAATAATTATCGAAATCGATCTGGCCGTTATAATGAACGAAATTCGCGAGAATTGCAACGGTGCGCCGTTCGCGTCTTGTCCACTGGAAACAATGAATCGAACGACAAATAAAATTTGGAGGAAAAGCAACCCCCGCCGTTGTACCCCGTTTCATTTCGTCCATAGGGTTGCCTCCTCTCGCCCGGTTCCCCACGGCTCGCAAACAATATTTCCGCCGCCGCCGTCGTCGTCGAGCTCGTCCTCATTCGACCGGCATCCAGGGTGGAACGAGCGGGACAAAGGGTGGACCGAATGATTAGAGGGAAACGAGGGCTGCTGCGCCGGACGAGGAAGAGGCGCGGAGATGAAAAAAAAAATAAAAAAAAACAAACAGAAATGAAGAAGGGAAAAAAAAGGGCGACGAGGAGGAGGAACGGAGGGAGCGAGGAATTGAGAGAGCAGAGAGAGAATGAAGACCGACGGGGGAGGTGATAACGCTGGTCTTATACGGGGTGTTAAAAACGTACGCCGAAGAGGCAACGAGGTTCGACGTGGGCCGAACGTCGAACCGGTCGGGAATTGAAATTTCCAGTTATATATAGTTGCCGTAGTTGCTATTATATATAGTTATATACTGGCCAGTTATAGAACCTGTTAACCCCGTGCAATTAAAGTTTGCTATTGTTTTGCTCGTTTTCGTGTATCGAAAGACCGACGACGCGAGAAGAACAAAGGAGACAGACGGAACTGCAGCGGCGCAGGCGTGCACAAAGTGCCGGATAAACGCGAGGAAATAAAGAGACACAGACGGGAGCGAGCGACGGGCCGATCGAATAAAGAAGACGCGGAAACCCGTGAAATTAAAAGGAAAATAATCGAAACGCAAGAAGGGGTGAACGGAGGGGAGGAATAAAGAGGTGGGGGGGGGAAGGACTAAACAGTAAAGCGAAGGGGTGAGCGGGCGAAGTGAATGAATAAAGAAAGAAAGAAGGGGGAGAGAGGCAAACCGCGGAATTAAAAAAAAATACAAGGGTGGTCAATGAAGTAAGGAAAATAAAGAAAGGGGCGAACAGCGGGCCAAAGAAGTGCAGAAAAAAGGGTGAACTCGAGAGAAATAAAGGGAGAAGCCACCGAATGAAACAAAGGGAAAAGAATACGCAAGGGTGGGATGGGGTGGGTTAAGAGCGACGAAGCGAAGAAATAAAGAAAGGGGGGGGGTTGGTTGAGAGAGGGAAAAAAGAAACGAAGAGCAGGAGGGAACGGATAGAACCGTACGCACAACGGCGATAACACGTTTCTCTTCTGGCGGTGTTTTATCCGGAAATAGGGGAAGAAAGAGAGGGAGAGCGCCGGAGAATCGATAACCGCCCCTCTGCCACGTCGAAAAGGGTCGCGCAGCCACCCTCCTGGCACGGCTTTTAAAAGAGTGAAGCTTCGAACACACCGGGTCGTCCCCCCCCCCTTACCCAAAAGGGGTGAAACCGGGGCTGGCTGGTGAGCGATGACGCCGACGATGACGATCGTCGTCACACTTCCCCGTCACTTCTGAACCACCCCCTTTTCAATCGAACTTGATCCCCGTCAAAAATTCTCCCCCGACCCTACGTATCCGTCGAATTATACAATTCCGTTGCTTATCGGTACCATCGCGTTTCGTTCCTCTCCTTACTACGTTTCTATTACAGTAATTATCGTCGTCAATGTTTCCTCCAAACATCCCCAGTGTCCAGCGTGTAAAATAGTGCACGACATTTGCGGTGCGGCCATGGAAAATAAATCCCCGATCCCCAGACTGGGGTCCAAGGAAAATTCGCCACGGTTCCGAGCAATTTCATCCTATTGTCCGCGAGGAGACGAGGGAAGAACAGGGGCCCGCGTAGATCGGGCCCCGTCGATACGACGATCGACGCGGTACAACGATTATGCGCGGAACGCAGCCGGCGAAACGTCGAAGGAACCGAAAGCGTTCGAGTTCGCGCGAGCGCAGGCGGAATCAAGAACGTCCAAGCGCCATCGAAAGGATAAATCACGGGCGTTCTATTTCTGTCAACAAACGGTCGGGCGCGCGTGCAACCGGGACGGCCCAGTGTGTCGCGGCCTCGACAAGGCGAGTCCTGAGAAACTACCCGGCGACGCTTCGATTCGATTTGACGGAACGACGGATCTCGCCACGGCCGGGCCGGGTTAAGATCCTCGGATTCGATCGGCGTCCGGCTAATTTAATTCGAGGCACGAGAACGAGGGGAATCTGGACAGGCAAGGGGGGGAAGATTAAAAGAGGGGAGTCGCGGCGGCGCTGGCGACGATCCAGCCGGAACAAGCGAGCGTTCGACGCGATCCGTCGGGACAGATCGCGCGCAGCATCGACTCTTGTTCGATTATTATCGGGGCCTTCGTAATTTCGTGTCGCGCTCGTTAACGGTCCTCCAGGCGAGCGAGGGAATCGACGCGCGACCCGCTCCGTCGGCGACGAATTCGATCGGAAATGTCCGTGAAAGTTCGCCCTAACGTCGGCCGGATTTAGCCACGGCCCACCTGTCCGGTCGCCGGCTGCCCGGTAATTCACGGTTGGTTCCTGTGGTGCATCTTGGACGAATCTCGCGGGGACGACGGGGAACAGGGAAACGTGCATTCCGGGTCGCCGGTGTTGCAATTCGAATTTTCTTGACTTGAACGACGATGCTTTCCTCGTTAATGGTACAAATACGATCTAATCAAGTCTGTCGGTCGGGACGCCGGTTTACGTTGCATCGATGCCCCCCCCCCCCCCCCCACCAACGAATGACCAACGACCAACGACGGTTTCCAAATATGTGCACGTGACCGAACGACAGTTGCTGCGGATCCGCGTGAAACGTTCTGGGAGGTGTGTCCTTTCGAAACTAGCTGGTATATTTGCTTCCTTGAAAAGGCCCGTTTCAAAGGGCTTCCTTTCAGCCGGGTCTGACACCCTTTCAGCCTGAACTCGTTCCTTCCCCGGGGACCTGGGTGGTTCTAGTCATTAGGTGGACGGCAGAGTGGTCAGAAGCGCAACGGAACCGTCGCTAATCCGTTGCCAGATGTTCTACACCGTGTCCAAGGTGCACGAGACCGCCCGATCGGCAATTAATTTCTGATTTCCACGCGAACAATGCGGGACCGAAGGAACGGCGAATTGAATACATGTTGAACGTGCAGCGTGTTCAATGGGGAATCGGTGGCGAAACGTTCTCAATGCAACTGCTCGGCTGTGCAACCGATCCTCCTTTTATCATCGACGGATAATGTCGTTTCCTCGATGGAGCCTTGGTCTCCCCCCGAACGCACGGTGAAACCGACGCTGCAGGTTCAGCGAAACGTGTCCTCGAATTAATAAAGATGATCATGCTAATCAGCGGCACGCGGTGTCTGAAAGATGCCACGAGGCAGAGAGTGTATCGTTTCAGAGTGTAGCAGCCAGCGCGGAGCCGTGTAATTAAACGGGGTTCGTTGAACCCGTGCCAGGGTTTACTGGAATCCAAGTTGCTCGATTTCACCTCCCCAAAACCTTTCCTCCGCATCGGGACGGGTCCTCTGACAGTTGAATCGTGTCTGACGCACCGGGCCCCCGTCATCCGTTGAACAAATATATCTTTCCTCCAATTAAGGTGGGCCTGACACGGCCGACGCAGCGTTCGGACGTCTCGACGAACGTCGACGTTCCACAATAGCGTGCGCGCGTTTCGTTGTTTTTGTTTTTCTTTCGCCGGATATTGCGACGAATGTCCGACGGCGGATCTGGGTCAGGCCGAGACCCATTTCTCTGCTTTCCAGGGCAATGGCCTCTTCGCAGGGCGTCGATATAGGTTTCTCGAGGCCGAGTTACTTAGCGTTTTGTTTTTTCTCTACACAATTCGACGATTCGTTCGACAGGTTACAAGCCCCTGTTGACAGATGTCACTGGAGTAATATAATGACGCGTCGAGGCGTTCTTTCTCTTTTTCAAGCAGCCAACTACGGAGGCGTGAAATTTACAGAAAAATCGATGCACAGCGGTTGGAGGGGGTGGTCCAGGATCGAACGTGTAACATTCAGGAAGACAATAATCAAGGCGCGTCCCACGATTAGTGCTGGGCCCGGTAAAGGGCCTTTACGACCCGCGCTTCGCATTCCACCGTCGTTTTACGACCAAACAGAATGACACGTCTCTCTCTCCCTACGGCCTGTGGATTTTCCACCGTGCACTTGGAACGGAGACGTACGACCGGCGAGAAAAAGGGGAAGAAAAAAAAAACCAGGGAAAATTACAATGTTCCAACGCGTCCACGGTGCATATATATATATATATATATATACACGGTTTCCTTGGTGCGACGTTTTCACAGAATGGAAAATATTCCGCGCCCGGAGAAGATGAAGTCGGCGACGTCGAAACGAATGGTGCTTTCGTTCGCCTTTGCGCCAGCATGTCGAATTTCAGGAAGGTGCTCTGAATTTCTCTGACGTCACGAGTGAATTTATTACTTTGATGAAATTTTTTTTTGTTCTCAATAGGCCAAACGCGGTTCATTAAGCGCAGTCGCTTATTATTTTTTTCCGTGCGTCGAACACTTTAAGCTGTCGCTTATCGTGTCGCTCGCACAGGCGACGGCGTACGTTGACGAATAATAAGAAGATTGTTGGGAAAAATTGCATCTCAGACGGCGAACGGGGCGAGGGGGCGACGCGTTTTGAAATCGATCTTTTTATCGCCGCTGGTCGGCTGCAGCGTCGGATTGCAACGTTTCGTTCTTTTTCTCCCTGCTGCGCTCCACCGTATTCTCTGTGGGAGATGCATATGGTGGTCCTTTCTTTCTTTTTTTTTATTTTATTTTTTATTCCGCGGAGTTTACATCACGCGCGACCTGCGGTTGGCCGTACGGAATCGCGCTCGTGGATCAACCCTACGCGAATCGCAAAAACTTTCACCCTCCGTGTTCGTTACTCGCCGTACGCCTCGATCGATCTCGCGTGAAAAGCGCCGAGGTTGAAAATAATGCGGCGGATAATTAATTCCTTCGCTGGGTCGATCGTTCCACCCGGTATAAGATCGCGAGCGCTCCGCGAACATGATTCGTTAATTGAATTAATAACCAACGGCGTAATTGTTTCACGCCGATGACCCCGGGGGACGCGGGGAACGTACGTGGCGTCCGGACGAAATATTGGCCCACCCGGTACATGGGAAAAGACGACCAGAGTCACTGTTAACTGTGCAATTTATAACTGTACAACGGCGCGGTCTATTAAAACGACAACCGCACGAAGCGTCCTTCGTTCAGTCAATCAATTAGAATAGTCAGCAGCCTTTGTACGGCTCTCGTGTACGCTCGCAACTCTTCACGTCGATTAATCGATGATAAACAAAAGCTCGGGCCAATAATTCAGCCCGAAAAAGCAAAAAAAAAAAAAACAAAACGATTCGTCGACGCCTAAACCAGTCCACCTCTGGGAAATTTATTTTCAAACGATACGCGGTCGCGCGGATCGTAACGCACATCCGGTTTCCATGGAAAAAAGATGGTTAGATTTTTAATTAATCGTACGTTCCGATCTTTTTTACTGCACAGAGTAAAACTCCTTCTGCCGTTTTGTTCGCGTTTCGAGGGATTCCCCGATGAATTATTTACTTTATAAATAATTCAGGCCCGCCACACTGTTTACAGATTTTCCTATCGATCTGTCTTAACCCGATAATACGATCACCTCCATCGTCCCGGAGATAAATCATTTATAACGCGGGGCGGTTCTGTGTTTTCTTTAAACCCGTCGGTCGACGGATAACTCTTTCATCGTTATTGTCGTTCGATAATTACCATTGGCTGAATGACACCACGACGTATCATCGGTCTAGGGGAGGTTATGCCGGCACGCCTGTTAAAACTCTACCGTTTGCATTCCGAAGAGCAGTCGAACGGCCGGTCGATAATGCAGCATGAAACGCGAGGCAGGCACAATAATTAACCAGGAATCCCACTTGCCATTTGCGACCGCGAAAATGGTCGAATCGGACCGCTATAGGACAATGTGGCTACGCGAGACCGAACCTAACCTAAACCGTATTGAATCCCACGGGCTCGTAAACGATATCGATACGAATCGCCTCAGATCCTGATTACCCGGAGTGCACTTTGCGTCGAAACGTTTCAACGAAATTACTTAATACCTTGTGGAAAGGTATGACCGATTTCTTACGAATACATCATTGCTACCACCTTAACCTTTAATAGCCGCGCCAGTTTCCGTTGCTTTAACGGGCAGCTGATAATAGAATACGGTATAGGCGGTGTATCGGTAACCTAGACCCGCACAATTCTAGCGAAAATGTTAATTTCGCGGCTGATTTAGATTATTCCGAGAATATCTAATCGAGGACTCGAACTCCGGGAAAATTCTAATTTAGCCGTGGCTGGCGAGGACTATAATAGCCCTGGAAGTTCCCACGAAACGGTGACTGAAAGGCGATATAGTCGTTTTCCCCCCCTTCTTGTCGTATCCGTGCTGCATCTAATCGCCAGACGGACGGCGAGAGAAGAAATCCTCGGTCTGGTGACATCGCCAGGAAAATTTCCCTACCGACGCGCTCGGCCAAGCGCGCGCGCGCGCGTGCCTTTAAAAAAAATCCCCCAGATGCGTAAGCTCCGGCGAAACGCGCACGACGGGGCATCTGATCGCGGAGAAACGTGCGAGATCCCTGGCAATTCGTGAACGCCGCTGTTTAGAAGGCGCATTCAAGGACCCTGGCGCGAGCGGTGCCGTTTCACTGGCACACATAGCATCTATAACCTGTCCCGTGAACGTTATCGCGCCTTAATATCGTCGGCTTATCGCCTGCAATCGCGGTGCGTGACGCCCTCGCGCATCTGTGTGCGCGCGCCTGCACACGCGAGCGCCGTGCAACTGCAACCTGCGCCGCGATTACATAACGCATCATTCAGAAACGTGCCGCCTATGCGCGACAAACCGGGTGTTTCGCAAGTAGTCGCGGGGATATATTTAGAACGGGCAGGACGCGATCGCGTGGACCAAGCTCGGGGAATAATTGGGAAATCGTCGCGTCGAACTGGACGATTGGGTGCGAACGGGAAGCCGCGGATTTTGGAATTGAAATTTTGTTTGATAATTTTGTTCGCCGTTGCGGTTTGCTCGGGCTGGGTCGCGCGAACGAGACCTTAAGGGACGACATAACGGGGAGTTCAAGATTCTTTTTTTTTTTCGATTCGTAGAGGGCCGACCGGTTTAACGATGTCCTCTAATTATTTAATTAGCTCGGAATCACCGGGGGATTAAGACTGGTTTCCACGTGGACGCTGATTGATTACGTTAGACGGGCTAGTAAGGAGCGAAACGGAAAGATCGAAGCCGGTACTGGTGTGCCCTTTTTAAACAGTTGATTGATTGGCATCGACTGAGCTGATATTTGGATAGGGTAACGTTACCAATCGCCACGGTTTCCACATTCCATTAATCCGAGAAAGCGAAGTGTACGCCGCTCGAGGAGAAAATACAGCTTAGAAAACCGTGATTAGCCGCGAGAAATTTCGTGATTCCGCAAAACGGTATTTCTAACGAGGGAAATAAAAATTAATTACAACGGTGCTCAACTCCGTTCGTAACGTGGCCGACCAATTATTTATAGGCCGGCAATTATCTTCGTGGAAACTGAAAGGAAACCCTGAAAGAATAAACGATATGGCAAGTCATAAAATTCTTACCTCTGGGTGGAGCTGGCGGGGCCCTTTTGGGGGTGTCGTCCGCAGAGGGCGTTCTTTCCCTCATGCTTTCCTATGGGACCCCTTAGAGCCACCATTTAGGCGAGCCCATATGCCGCGTCCTCCTGAAACACATCACCGAGCCAAATCTTTACGATCCATTCCGTATCAATGCTAACGTTTTCCTAACCGCCCAGCACACTTGTATCTCTATCGCTATTCAGTCGTTCTTAAAATACAGATTCATTATCATCGTCCGCGGCGGACAGTTGCAACGAATCGCATTTTCGGTTTTCGGACTTGGGGCGAATAAAGTGGCACGAATAATGGAGTAACAGTATCGTACAGGTGATACGAGGCTACTAAGGCACGCTCACAATGACACATCGACTAGTGTCGCGATATGCAAGCCGGCTAGAGCTAGCCAGGCCTCTCCTTGTATCGTCAAGATCGCGTACCGTGGTTCTCAACCGGTAATCTAGTCGCAACGCTATTTATCACTGTCGTAACAAACGCAGGAATTTATTAAAATAGCAAAAATTAAAATTGATTCGAAATTAATTCATTGAAATAAATTTTCTGCCGCGACGAATAAGGTATACGAGATCGAATATATTTAATTCAAATCGAAATTGAAGTTTCCACAGATCCGATGCCTGGAGAGTAATTCTGCATACTTGAGGGTGAATTAATTTCCGATATCGAAATGCTCATGACTGTTTGGACACCGGGTACGTGAATGTTTCCTAATAAGTTGCACGGTCAGCTACTTACTGTTTGAGGAAACGATAAGGAATAATTATTTATGGTTAGCACACAGGCTCTTCAGTCAATTGTTACTGGACACGTTGGCAGATAACCATTGTTGAAAGTGCGCTGTTATCGCCGGTAATCTAGCCTACAATTCGAACAACGTGTTACATATCGAATTACTCAATGTTTAGATAACCCCCGCGATAAAGATGCGTAACACACAAAAGCGACGCTCCACCGCCAAAAATAATTTCCGATACAATTCGATCGATCGATACGATTCGAGCTAAACTGTTCCCCGCACGTGTCGCGGTAATAATTGTAACACCGCCGGTACGGTTAACAAATAATACGATCCTCAGCAAGTCGCGTTAATGGTATTGGGACCGCGCATGTTAGGCCAGTGGCTCTCATCCGCCCCTCCAAACAAAGACCGTAGTTCATCAAGGATAACGACACAGCGATTCCTCGTTGCACTTCGCATAATGGGCATAATTGAGGCGACTGTCAGTCCGTTACTAGACTTGTCGCTTCTTGAGAACCGTGGAGGTCTCGTATCGCATGCCCAGTGGCCCTCAACGAGCGACGAAGTATCCTCGAGACTCTACACTCCAGATACACCTTCTTTTTTTCCCCCTCGCCAGATAACAATAAGTGCTCCAATAATAGTGGATTACGAACGATGTCCAGCGTCGTGATTCTAATTTATTTAAAGCGTCCGAAGAGTACCGAGGAGTATCCCGTTAAAAATAGGCCAGGCTGCGAATAGAAAGCAAGCGAAAGACCAGCTGGAATAACGTTGTCTCCTTAAGACGAAACAGTCCCGGGTGGAAATGGTTCGAGGCACGTTTCCTTTTCGATCGAGCGATCGAAACGGAATCCTTCAGAAGACGCGTCTCGTAACACGGTTCCAAACCGTTCGAGCGGACCGCTAATTGTCCAATGGACGCGTTGGATCCGCTGGAAACCCGAGATTCGATGGACGTTGGCGTAGTCCTGTGCACAAGGCAACTTCGAAACGACCCTGGCACTTCGTGGCTTGGTCCACAGCCAAGGCAACGTGCATGGCCTCTCTTTTTCCCCTCACCCCTATGCTCCCCTTCACTTCCGTCTAACGAAAGATCCGCTCCGTCTCGAGGGATATGAAGACCGTTTGGACCGATGCTGGAGCGGCCATGACGCTGGCTGGCCTCAACAGGACACACCGTTGACAATTACCAGGGTGTACTAATTTTTTCAATTGCCAATGTAAGGGGTTTTGGAAGAATTGCCTTGGCGCTGGTGTACAGGAACAATTGAAATTGGGAATGTTTCGTTCAAATTTGGAGTGCGAGTGTTTTTGGGCGACGTTATTTTGTCAACAGGTGTATTGTGTATTTTAGGTGAAAGGGTTGATTGTTCGATGTAACTGTATATATATATATATATATGTATGTATGTATGTATTTACAAGAGGAAGCTCGGAATTTTTAACAAATTATATCAGCCGCCACGATTTCATGGACACCCTGTACAAAGGGAACACAATATCGACCGGCCAAGTTTACCTGGCGATCCCTCGGAACACTTTGATATTTCCAACAGGTGAAAAAGTGGAAATTCTGGTCAGGTACGCCTAAATATAGCGGTACGACCGCCGGGAAGAAAATAATCGTTCCAGGTTTCCGCGAAGGGTGAAACGAACGCGCGGCCGATCAGAAAAACGAGGAACAGCGCGTTTCACTCGACGCGGCCGCGGAATGAAGCTTCGACGATTTAATCGCGATGACCCCGAAAAAATTCGAGTCGAACGATCGCCCCTTGTTCGAGAGCGAGAGGAAACAACCTGGTTGGTGAGTTTCCGATCTGAAGCGGGGTCGCGAGCAAAAATAAGAATCGAAAGCGTCTTCGCTAAAGCCGACCTCGACCGAGGTCGTAGAACAATCTAATCGATCCTGGGAACTGTTACCGATACCGACGTCCGCCGCACCACGATCGATATCGACCGACGAAGAATTATTCTCCAGGTGCGTCCCGTCTCGGCCGAATCCGTTTAACATTGCCGGCAGACGTCGCCGCGAGGGGCAGTGGGGGAGGTTGCGACGGGCTTAAACGTTGAATCCCTATAAATCAAAGGTTGTCGAGGGGTACACACGGTGTTTGTCTGGAATGCTGAAACGCTGCATTCCGTCGTGGAAAAGTCTGCACTGCAGCACAGTTACTGGAACCATTCCATTTTTCCCCCCACCGAATGTTTCGTCCGGTCGTCGTCGTCGTCGTCCCCCTCCCCTACGGTCTCTTTTTCTTTTTCTGTTTCTTTTTCCTCTTCTCTTTGCCGGAGACACGCTTAAGCGGTCGCGATATTGATTGAAACGCCACCGTTTCGTGTCCGTCGTCCTCGAATATCGTGCCGTGTAATCGTAGGAACCGAACGACCACCCCGTAGACCAGCGCCAGAAACGGTCGAGCAATTACGAATTTGGAGGAGTCTCCGTCGCTTCGACGGACAGCGTACCGCTGCAGCGACGGAGTTCGTCTTGGACGGTGCGCGCAACGCGTGCGAACGGGGCGAAACGACGGCGATGCAATGTTAAACGGTAACGACGAATGTTCCGCGGGCGTTCTACGCGGTGAGAACCACTGCGAGCGTGCATAGATGACAGGCCGCCGCGTGTGTCATTGGCACCATTGAATAAAACCATCGTTGATGGTTACATTATAACCCGAGCTTTATTCTGCTGGCTTGTGCGACGATCGTGCCACGTTTCGCAACCGCGGCTGCATCTGGGAGAGGGGGGGGAGAGCGAGAGCTTTTGGCGTTGGGCGACGAGCGACGCGAAAAGTTTCTCCGACGGCTGCGAAGAACGCGCGACGGTCGTTCGTTCGGATCGACTGGCCGGCGTTAATTTCGAAGCAATATTGTATCGTTTGATTGCGCGTGACCGCGCGATTGTTTCATTGTTTTTTTTTTGTCGCACGACCCTGTGGTCGATATTGTCGACCGCGTGGATCGTTACGAATAATCGACAACGCGACATTTAACGACTGGCGACGATCGGTCGTTCTATAATTGCAATCATTATAGACGCGGACAGGCGGCCCGTGGCATTCATAATCGATGACGAACGGGCGCGTTAATTGATTTTAACCGATCGTCGACGGAAATCGGCCCGCTCGATCCCGATGGAGATTCCATCGAAGACATGCGACGAGGTGTTCCTCGATCGGCGTTCGTTCTCCATTTTTAATTGCTTTCCCTCGAACACGGTGCGGTTCCAGGCGATGAGATTTTATGCGAAAAAATGCGCGTCGCACGGGGGCGCTTCGGTCTGTACGACCGTACTTCTTTCGGCTCGCTCGCTCGTTCGACGGTAAACGACACCGAAATGTTGCGCAACGTTAATGCGGGTTCATCGCGGCGGAAACATACATCGGCCGTTGGCTAGAAATTAATTCAGCATTAATATTTATAAAAAAAGCTGCGCGAGATTCGTTTTCCTTTTTCTTTTCGCGAGACGGTCGTTAAAATGTACGGTATCGCGCACGTGCCGGTTGTGTAAGCCGTACTCTGAGGATGACATTATGGTTACGCGAACGTCAAGAGCAATACGCGGTACACGGGGGCCGCGTCGATGGAAATTCACGAGCACACCTGGTATAATCGAGAAATCTAACTTCTGACGAGCCGGGAACGGAATTAATCGACCCGCCCGTTAATTACTCGTTCCTGGAAATAAATGCGCCACCTGCCACGATTGCTCCCCATTATGCAACCCCTATTTTCCTTGTCTTTATTAATTTCTCCCACCGCGACCGGTATTATCGTTCCGATCGTTTCGAGCGAAGTAATATACTATTTTAACGACCCTGCGCTCGATCGTATATTTAAATCTATTATTTTTCGCGGAGCCCGTCCTTTCATTACGCTACGAGTAATTATTATTATTCTATTCTCCTAATTCGTCCTCAATTTTATTTTCTCGATTTTATTCCGTATTTACGACTAAGGCTTACCCCCCTTAACAATTACGAGCAGCGCTAGGCCTCAGATTCGTGACGAACAGTGGCTCTCCCGGTGATTCCCGTGAATCAGGGTGGACGATCGAGATTTATTGGGGAGGATGACGGTCGCTAACAGGCAACGATTCAACTGTTCCACGGCGGCGGGCGATTATACGAACGATTTCCGGGCTAGAGAAAATGTCAATGTGAAAAAGGTAAATAGGGAACCGTGCCGTTAGGGTGAATCGTTGAGCACCATGGCGTAACGCATCCCGTTTGCGTCACCGACGTATAAAGAGAGTGGGGCAGTAGTTCAGATGGAGAACAAGTACCTACCGCGCGATTCTATTTTTCTTCTCCTCCGTGCAACATTGAAAGTAATCTTTCCGAATAATTCGAAGTAAAATTCCGCCCCCAGTTTACACTTTTCACAAAAAATATTTCAGACGTGTTTAACGAATTACGACGGAACTGTTTCGAAGGGATCTCGACGCCGCTGACGATCCCTACATTCTCCCCAGTGTTCTCGAGTTAAATTGTGCGCAAATATATTACAAGAACGCTCATGCACCTCCCTCTACGTTCGCAAGAGATTTCGCGTGTAAGGCGTTCAACGAATTCTCAATACGTTCGTTCCTCAACAGATCTCTCAGCCTCGACGTAATTGCCCGAAACGGTGTCGAATGAAATCGATTCGAGCGATCGCGTAGCGATCGACGGCCGCGCGCTATCGACAGGCGTTTCGGCCACGGCGTTCGAAGCGAGCGGCGCATATTTCGCTAATCGTCGGGGCAAAATGTTATCTCGTCCACGGCGTTGCGTCGCGACGAGGACGCTCCTTCGTCGGAACGACGGAATCGTAACCGGATCTGCTATGAAACGGAGAAAAGACTCGAGCAGATGGACATCGATGCCGATGTTAATTTCACGCAAGAATCGATTTTCCCTTTTAATCCTCGAAATTTACACCGCCCCCTTTACCGACGTCACGGTCGAACGGTTCGTGCGGACGCTTCTCGACCGAACAGCCGCCCCCCGAAAATTTGTCCAGGCTTGCAGAATTTTAAAGAAAACGATTTTAAAGTACCTACGCGTGCATACGTGTCGTACACTCGTGTAACGAAAAAAAAAAAAAAAAAAAAACAACAACAACGAAACCGTCGATAATTCACGGTAATTATTGCGCCGCTGCAGCCCAGTTTCTGGTGTACAGTGATTTAGCGTGCGTACCACATGCGTAGTCCTCGGTTCTTATCGAGTTCGATACTTGCCGATAAGATTAAGAAACTAGAATCGAGGCGTCGAAAATCACTGGCTACCGTGTGTCGAGTGCGTTACACGGTTGCAACACTATTCCTATGCAAACATGCACGTACATCTGTACATGTATGTATATATACAATAGATATATATATATATATATATATATATATATATATATAATACAAGGAAAATCGTATTGGCCGCGTACGCGAGGCGAGACAGGAAAAATATTATTCGCTGCGCGAACGAATCGAAGGAGCGGAGGATCCGGTGGATTTAACAGGGAGAGAGAGAGGAAAAAAAAACAATTCACACGGCACATATATATCCTCGGCGTATTGTTCACGGAGAGGAACCAATTCTCTCGCGCTCTCTCGGTTCGTACGCGCAACATCTCCGTGCAGCGCGAATTTCGTCAAACCCTCGCCGCTCTTTACCTGGGCTTCGCCTTCTCCGACGATTCTTTTCTTTCCTTTAATGCTGGCATGTCTCTGTCTGTCTGTATGTCTGTCCCTGTCCCCGTCGCGCCGTCGAGAAGTGTGCACAGGCAGCCAGGCAGACGGAGAGACGGTGGTGGAAGGTAGGAAAGAGCGGAGAGGCAATCTATTGTCCAGAACGCGCTCCCTCGACAACGGTGCGTCGAGTGTCCTTCGGTTTTTTTCACAGTATTTCGCAAAGGCCGGCGAAAATTCCACCGTCCAGATTGGAAACGACCGTTGGTTGTTGTTATTATTATTATCGAGCCGGAGACGGAACGCGTTCCCTGTCCTTTCCTTCGATCTCTGTTTCCTATTCGTCCGCTTTGCTTCTCGCAAATTGCGCAGCGGAATTTACGTCGAGTTTCGGGGTGGTTCACGTGGGACTCGTGGCAAATTTCGAGCTATCGACGCCTCCACGAGGCCGACGAAAATACTCCTCGCGCCGTTCCTCAATCGTCTCGCGGTTTCTGTCGAAGCCAAAGCTGTCCAGTGAAACTCGGACCACTTCAAGGGTAACCTCCCTCGACGACCAGCGTTACAGTTTCCCAGAAATTCGCATAAATGTACTTGCGTTTAGGGGAAAACTGACCGTCAATCTTCTCGACGTTTGCTTCCTCGAAGTTACTCATTATCCTGATTTTCCGTCCTCTTTACGGATAAACGTGCGTTACGTCACAGTTCTTTTCGTTCCAGAGGAAACATTTAGTCCGCCGTTTCTTTTAATCAATTTTTCCGCGCCTCTGTCGACGTCTGGGAATGTTATTTTCACGGGGCGAGTTCTTTTCCTTTCGGCGCACGGTGCAGCCGCTTCGAGACGTTTTCCTTCGTCCTCTGTGAGTTGGCTGCGAAAGTGTTAGCATCTCGCCTGCATTTCTAGGCCGGTCGACGGCGCGTTAACACGCCGGTTATCGTTTCGTTTCACGCGCCGCTCGGCTTCGTATCGATTGGTGTCCGCTTCGCGTGCACGGCGGCACAGAATCGCCGCGAGTACGACCGCGTACGCGACTGTGCAATCCTTAATACGCTTCGAAAAAAGACAAAAGAAGAAAAGCTGTGCGTCTCGCGCAGTGGACAGTTTTCAGAAGCAAATTTTAACGGGCAAACGTCGAACGACAACGACACCATAGCCCTTTCCCTTGAACTGCAAGGAATCGAGAGGAATCGATTTGCGAGAAGGCCGATTCACCCCGTCAGAAATTGTAATACACGTCGCGGAATTTATCGTCGGCTGTCTCCGCCGATGATTCGCGCACGCGAAGTCGCAAATGCTCCCGTCGAGATTAATTCTCGTTCGAGCGAGTCGAACGAGACGGACGATACGACGCACAGTGGTCCGAAACCGTAAAAACACGAACTAAATTCATATCACTGTTATTTACACATTATTCATTATGAATAGAAAGATTTTAGGTAGTTTTTGAGTTATAGAATATAATTGCAACTAAAAATTCTCTTTTTATAATTATTTTAACAATAATATTGGATAAAATATTGTTTGGTCGAAAATGGTTCCGATATTTTTTGTGGTGCGTAGATATATCTCAGATAGCAGTAAATAAAATTTGTTACATCCGATATCACGACTCTTACAATACTGATTTCGTCATTGAGATTCATAATCTGTAAAAAAACTTAACTGAAATTATATAGTTAATATGGAAATAGTTCGACAATGGGATGTTGAATCTATCCATCCAAATGCGCGTTTATGATGTTATTTAATTGAACGAACATGTTAGCAAAAGATTTAAAATGAAAAATACATACAAAATTATTTAAAAAATTTAAATTAAATAAACAATTTTTAATTAATTAAACAAAAAGAATTTAGTCAATACAATACAACAAATCCATTAATGGATTTACTTCTATGTAGGGCACTTTGGCGTTTTAACAAATTTTTATGCAGGTATCTTAAGTAGGTATTAACAAATACTTCCATGTAAATTTTAGCGCACCGATCGCTACCGATTCCTTTCATAAACTACATTAAAGTGGAAAAACGGCGCGCTGACTGCACATATATTGTAATAACTTTCAAAGTTGAAAATAGTTGCAACAAATTTTTACGCAGGTATCTTAAGTAGGGATTAACAAATACTTCCATGTAAATTTTAGCGCACCGATCGCGACCGATCCCTTTCATAAACTACATTAAAGTGGAAAAACGGGGGAAAAATAGGGATACGCGAAAAGGTATTTTTCATAGGGTTTAAATACGTAGATACCTTTCATGTTACATGTACTTGTAGCTGAAAGAACACTCTTTAAAAATATATAATCAGATTTGAGTTAGCTCCACTCTGTAAAAAAATATAGCACCGAAAAGTATAGCAAATTCAGAAAGAAACGGGATCGTTTTAAAGTGGACATTTTTCCCCCCCCCTTTGAAGGTGTCTCAGGCAATTACCGGTGCTCCGCGGCAATTTATTTTTACGCCAAGATTTAGTCTATACATATCAGAAGCTATGCCTAAAATTTCATTCATTTCCAAGAAGGTTGAAGAATTGAATTTAGTGCGTGTTTTTACGGTTTCGGACCGCTGTGCGACGTGCCGCTGGTCACGAAAGGGTTGAAACGCGCGTGCACGCAATACGCTCGGCACACGCGTACGCGAGAATTTTCTTCTTCCTGCGGGCGCGTGTTTTATCGATCGTTACCGTGCGCTCTTACGCGACAGGAACCTTCTTGTCTTTTGATACGGCGCTTGACAATAAGCCCGTTCCGTGGCGGAGTTTCGCCGATGTATCGCTGCGGCGTTCTGTGCGCGCAAGGTTCTTAGACGGTCGCTCGTGCAACTGCGAACAGTTTTCAGGTGAACGCGATAATACCAGGCCGGCAGGAAACGCGAAGGTCTTTGGGGTAACACAATCCTGTCGCGTGTATTCGACTTCAAACGCAACTTTCGTGCATGGAAATTTGTAGAACGCGTAATTCAATTAATCTCTCGAATATATAAAATGGTAATTTGATTTTCGTCGTTGTTACGCCGTTGCTACTATTATATCTGGTAACTATTATTATTATTATTATGGCGAATATTCAGCAATTACCGTTTTACTTTTCGCCAGCGTTGTGTGGCCGACGCAGGTGTGTGTATATATTGTGTTGGCTTCGTCGCAACGCGCACCCTTTTGTCTCGTCTCGTTTATTTTCCATTTTTCCGCATCGGCAGCGGCCAGATTGATACGTTCTGCAGGAGTCCGATTTTAATTCAGACGGACGACGACGGTGAAATCGATCGTCCGACGAGAGAGCCCGGCTTTATGATTTGAAAGCTTTAATAGAATTCCTGTTTTCGCGAGATCGAGGGTGCACCGGTGAAAAGGAGGCGGGGGTTGGCCAAATGTTACCGACATAACGCCGCTCCCTTTTGGAAAATAGTTTTCCCTTCCCTTCGTTCTCCGTCGTTGCCATCGTGAGTTCAATCCAGCAACGAAACGATTCGTGAGAAGAATCTACGATTTGCACTCGCGAATTAATTGTACACGCGTTAGTTGAAAACTCTGCGACATAACGGCGCGGCGATATTGCTACATTCTTCTGGAAAATTCACCGCCGAAAATGTTGCGATAAAAGGTCGCGGAAAGGTCGATTGAACGTTCGAAATGAAAATTCCTTATCGAGGCGGATTGAAAAATTCTGCGCTCGGTACGAATTTTTTTTTGCCCCCAGCTGAAACGCCAATACAAACGCCGATTTCCCTTGGAAAAATAATCGACGGGTTGTGTTTCACATGGAAACGGGTCGACGGAGACGACGTCGGCGAGAAATCGACGAGGACCTGTTACCTGCGCGTCGCGCCACCCGATACATCAGGCCTTAAAGCAGGGGGCTAATTAAACGAGGCGAGGAAAGTCGATGATAAATAGCGGACGAAATTAATGACGAGAATGAATAATTCAGGTGTCTCCTTCGTTCGCTGTCGACGTCGCTGTGTTACGGTTTACGGCTCGATCAAATTTTTCGTCGAACCACGTAAGAATTTAATACCGGTCCCGCTTCAACCGCCAGCGAATTGTTCCATTCGCCTCAATTTATCGACGGACGAATCTATCGTCGAAGCGAACCAGATCGGGTCGACCCCTTCGTCGCAGAAACGCACACCTTGCGGGCGCGACGAATTACAAGCATCGCGAATCATTTATTACCCGCGGCGCAGTCCTATTAATACACCCTTGGTTCCATTGTACACCGTGTACCAACGATACTTTACGCTCGACGCGACCGAACCCCCGAACACGTGGGCGAAGTTCGTTGAACACCGCGGCGGACACCCTGTATATATACGCCTCCGCGCGACAAATCGATTCGGACAAAAACTAAGGCGGCCCTCCAGGCCGAGTGGCGCTCAACCTACTTTTTACACCGCGCGGAGAGAAGTCGCCACGGAAATCGACGACGGATCCGCCTTTCGTTCGGCCGTCGTTTACAACGCTGACCCTCGACGACTCTTCTCGCGATCATCCGGCCCCCCTTTTTGTCGTCCGCTTTTCACGGGGCACGAACGACGTATCGACGGGTCGCGTTTCCACCGGGCGATAATTCGATTAGCGTACCGTCGCCGGTCCGCCTTGAACGTCCGCCCCGCTCGAAAACGTCGGCCGCGCGATCGACGAGGAGATAGCGCGCTTCGCGACAATAACGTAGACGCGATTCGTAAACACAGATGTCGCGATTCAGTCCCGTTTTTGCCGATTGCTGGCGCGTATCGCGCGTTCGCACAGCTTCGATCGATTTGCTCGCGCATAATTTCCACCGAGACGACGAATGTTGGAATCGTGTCGTAGTCCTCTCTCTCATTGAAGTCTCGATCGTTCGTGGCTTCGCGCGGGGCTCGAATCTGACCCAACGCGACCGACGAATCGACGGGACGGGTGAAAAAGATTGTTTTAAAAGCTGGCGTTTCAAATAGGAGCGCCGAGCGAGGAAATACGTAGAGGGATATACAAGGTTCATTCTCCGTTGCATTATTCGCGTGTAATTACCCCAGATTGCGTTCGCGGCTCGTTCGACATTTTTTTCAATCTTTTTCGCGTGCCAAATTCGCTCGGATGCTTGCTGCGAGCGCCGCGAATCCCGTTGAAGTTCGTCGAACGACGATTAATAATTGGCAACGAGGAGAAACCAACGACTTTCCCACGATTAACGATTTTACGGTTGAAAGGGAACTTTTCCATCGGATTTCCTCCAATTGCGTCAATATTAATGGAACAATTGCGGGGACACTGTTGCGCGGTGCAAACGGTGCCCGCGAATACGCCTGCGAACTTCGTTATTTGTTTAATGAGTTAAGTGTAAACAGTAAAAGAAGAAAGGGGAAATAAAAAGGAAAGAAAAACGCCACCTAATCGCCGCTGGATTCTCGAGCGATTCCGCGTGTGCCGCGTTACGTAAACGGCTATCAATTCCGTGGATTTCCGAAGCGACGTTAAATGCGCCTGTACCGTTCGGGAAATCGCGCGATTCCCAAGCACCGGGGCCAGTCAACGCGACTTCCATCTAACATCGACGCCAGAACTAGCGACGGACGGGCGAGTTCGCACGGGCGAACAAAATTATTCACCGTTGCAACGCGGCGTTAATCGGGGTAACGCGTGTATCAATCTCCGCCGTAGACTTTTGCGAGCCCAGCCGTGCTTAATATTTTCACGGGGCAAAGATTCGGACCTGGCGTTCCCAGCAAGCAGCGAGAAATGAGTTCCGCGAAGTGGCCGACTGCCCAGCACGGCAACTGCACCGCGGTAACGAAATTTCTAGCCGTTCGAACGTTCGTACGCCTGCGTCGATGATTTATCATAATTCAATCGCGAGGCTCGTGGCGATTCGCACGCGCGAGTAAGTCGGCCCTATCGAAGAACATAGGTTAGACAGCCTCTGGACAAGGGCTTCCCGGTGCTCGAGTTTCGAAATCGAAACTGCGAGAGGGGAGGGTGGTGGTGGAGGGGGGGCAACGTTCGTATTACCAATTTCGAGCGCGGTTTTCGTTTTCAACGAGCGACCGTAAGGCACGACGAGGAGGAGGCACAGCGGCAACGGGCAGCCGCGCGTATTGTACGTACACACAGACACAACAGACACACAGAGAGAGAGACACACGTATATACCCTTGTGCATGCATATGTATGCATGCGCGAACGCGAGCGTGACACGTCGAGAAATCTATGGCTTCGAGAGGACGCCCGGCGGAAATGGGAAATGCGTCGGGACGAGCGATCGGAAACCCTTTACGCCCGTCGTACTTTCAACGGTTCCGTCGGCACGAGGCCACCATATTAGCGTAGCCTCGAGTGCCGTCTTTATTGCGCAGCCGGCGAGTCGAAAAAAAAGCTGCCCCGCTAATACGCAACGTCGGTTATCTCTGCACCAAACGGGAGGGAACGGAAAAAGAGGAAAAGAATATGCACGGACGACCGGGTGAAAAAGTATCGGCAATTGTGCGTTATCAGTTTCGACGGGGAGCAACGTACCCGCGGCGTTCCTCCTTCGACTTTCCCTCGGCTCTGCCTCCACGCATATATGCACCGGCGAATTCTTCGCCGCGAAATCAGTTTACCGCGGAATCGATACGCGTGTATTTCTCGCCGAGAAAGTCCAGCTGCAGCCGCGTACACGTACCGTGTATACTTCCCGTCGGTACGCACGAGCAAATGTCTTCCAACGGTACGACCTCAAAATGTTTACAGTGGTCGCTGCGAATCGGTCGCAGATAACAGGAACGCTAACCCATCGACGTTTTGTGCGGAACGGGATATAGGCGTGTGTGCGTACACACGTACACGTTACGAATGTATACGCGAATCGAAGAGGAGACAGGACAGACGGAGAAATAGATAGATAGGAAATGTGTAACGATTTCGACCCATTTCCCCGACCGACCTTCGTACCATCTGCGGCACATAAACAACCGCGACCGGGCTTGCACGCGTAATGGACACGCAGGAGCGACGGTAGAGAAAGAAAGAAAAAACGCTCGTGCACCAGCGACGGGCGTACACGGTAGACGACGGTGGAAAGAGACGAAAAATCGACATGGACTTACAGCATCTCCTTGGCGGCGCGAAGCAGCACATCACGGTGGCGGCGACACAGCAGTCACGGTCACAGTCACGTAAGCCCCGTGCAACGGCCACGAAGTCGGGCATAAGCGGGGAAACACTCATCACTGTCACCACCAGACTGCCCGTTTTTTCGGCAGCGCGGAGAGAGAAACGCGAAAACGGAGTCCAAGGAGCGGCGCGCGTCCGAAAATCCCGTGGAGAAACCGAGTCAACTTCCCGTCGTCACTGTTCCAGGGGCTCGTCTCGTACGCGAGCAACACGACGGCGTCGTCGACACGGATGATCGCGGCACTTAAAATCCTCACGAACGGAAGAACACACAGGAGAATCGGCTGTTAGAGCCGCTGCCCGTGCTAGGCAGAGCCGATAACAAGGGAGAGAGAGCAGCGCGCTCCTGGCTCGTACGATTTTAACCTCGCTTGTAGTGATTCGGTGCAGTCGAGTTTCTTGACTGAGCGGCCGATGCCTGTCGAGCCGTGCCCCGCGAGACGACGGTGCTGCCAACTACTCGCGCGTCGGTGCGGAATGTCACTAGACCGAGCCGCGGCGGATATTCGAAATTCCTGTGCTTTAAATATCCGATTCGTGCATGGAAATTTCTTTGTGAATAGATATATCACCGTTGAACGATACGGCGTCGGTTTCGTGCCTCTCCTCTTTATACGGGGCAGTGTAACGAACGAATGTACCGTGCGTGTTCGGTAACATTTTCCTGCTACCAGGTTGGCAAGCCACGGTCTACACATTGGTCACTCGCCAGAGTGGCGGCCCTCGATTGGACGACAGCCTTCTGGTTTAATGGCGTGGCACTCGCGAACCAATGGAGGGGGAACACCTTTTTGGAGCGTCCACTACGGGTGCCTGGTTTTTCATAGAAGTCCTAACCTGTCGGTGGTGCTTGGTCTCGATCGGGACATCGATTTCAGCTTTAGAATAGCTACGTAGCCGAGGCACGTCGTTATTCGTGTATTATTACCTCTGACTGGCCGGACGCCTGCGTCGCGACGCCTTTACGCGTTTGGCCGTTCCCCGCGAGGCAATGTTCGTGGAAGATACGATGACGGAGAGCTGAGAATACGGTGCTTGTATCGTGTATGAGGTAGGAACTTCGATATGTAATGTAACCAGTGTATCTTGTGTATCGTTCCTCTCGAAAAGAGAATTCGTCGCCGGTGATTATTAATCGCAGTAACGTCAACAGTGGCTTGTGGAGTGTCCAGCTGCTAGTCAGCGATACAATTGGATCTGTGATGTTAAATAAACGCTCATGAATCAGTAATCGTAAACCTCGCGATTCGTGGAGGAGATGATTGATTGTAAAATATTGAATAATGCTTCGATAAATCATACGAATTGGAATATAATATTATGTATTGGACTAAAATATGCAACAGTAACTACCGAAGGCACACGCATGCTGGATCGCGTCACTTGTAAACAGATTATAATTTTCTTTTCTAATCGGAGACCGAACGTTTTGTAAAAAATGTTCGCTATTTGTAGTAATTATCATTTTAAATATAAACTGTTCTGTGCAACCCCTGCGAAGTGTCGTATATTTTTCATTTTCTCGACGCTAAACTGTTGATAAATAACTGATGATAAATCAATCGCGGTTATTGCTTGATAATAAAGAATTATTTAACGAGCAAATATTTGTTTATCGCGACAACTCGTAATTTCTCTTCTTTTATTCTCTACAACTGATCTCTATAACAAAACGGGTCACACGGGGAAGTTTCATAAACGATTTTAACAGTGTCCGATGACTAAATACGATTAAATTGATAATTCGTGAAGTGAAACACGGTCGTTTGGTGTCTGCAGTTACAGTGAGGAACCGGCGCGCCTGCACGAACAAGGATAAATAGCCTCGTCTAAATGCGATACAATCTTCAGCTGGTCAGTAAGGTTAACGATGGTCTTACGGGCGGGATCATACCTGTACTTGTTGTAACGACGATATTACGGGAAAAATGTAACTGCAATTTAAAAACGATTAACGCTGCCCTTCGCCAACTTCGTTTGCCCGACTTGGAAAGCACAGCAAAAGGCACTCTCTACATAGACGCGACTAAAATATTAATTTCGCCTTGAATGCAACCTTCAATTAAAAGCTTTAACGTATCCAGTCCGTATGCAATACAATTATCACTATGACCCCGTTTCCTCCGCGGACGGTACAATGAAAAATATATAATATAATACAATCGTCATTTAAAAGCAACTTTACACCGATGCTTTTTAATTGCTCGTCGAATTTGCGGTGCAGCGAGGGATAGAGGATGATCCGCAAAATGGCGCATATATGGTACTCACCGTACCGATCGCCGTGAACCGGTTTTACACCGGCCTTCTGAGAACTCTACCGGATTCCCTACGAAATTATTCCATTTCTAATTTTCTTTTCTTTCTGTTTTTTTCCCTCGCAACGTCGAGCTTGAATTCTACGATCGGTGAAAGATTAAAGGCAGACCGTTTAGTATAGAACGAAACGCGACTCGGGCAAAAATTGATAGCGCACGAGCGCGTCAGCGAACGATCGAAATAGCCGAAAATTAATTACGACGTGCCTAACCTCAATTCCAACGCACGGGACGCGAAAGCAGGATCTATCGCGCGTGCTCCAAAATGTCAGTGAACTCGAATTCAGCCGCTAGGTTGCCCACACTTCACCCCTTGGTCATTTTTTCCCCCCCTCCCCTAGCATCCCACACGTATACGTGTCGGGATATATCGTATCTCTGGGCAAACATACTCAACGATTCGTTGCGTCCAGCAAGGACGAACGAGCTGTGCATGAGCTATACGAGACGGATAGTAATTTCCGTTCGGGCGAAACCGGCCGAAGTGCAGCGATAAAAGCAGCCTATCGTAATTACCGGTGTCGAATTTCAGACGTTTGCTCGTGTTACCTATACATGCCGTTCACTGTCGATCAAAACTGGCGGGGGATCGGCGTGTTCGTTTCGCATGGCTCGTGGGAAACATGGGGGGGGCGACGCGAAAAGAATTCCCCGATAATCAGAAATGCACAGCCATTGGCGAAGCGTATTTATTGTACAGCGGGAACAATTTCTTTGAAACAGACCAATCGGTCGTTTCAATGAATTTCAAGATCGATATGCTTCTTGCCTTTACACCATGTCCTAATAATGATAATAATAATACGCGCACCGCGCAACCGCTTAACCGCAGGTCGCGCGGTGTATCTGGTTCTCGTTGTCAGAATAAAATAATTAAGATATCTGCGAAAAATCGTCTGGAAACTGGTTGAATCGGAGACGAAGTCGTCGTTCTTTTCAACAGCGTGATACGCGTCAACGGAAGCAAATAATAAAAAAGCATGAAGCCAAAAAATATTGCTGTATGTACCAAAGAAAGTTCTCATTCCAAAATCGATTACCAACATTCAATTATACACGATACGTTCTGTAATATATATATACGTACGCATTACACGAAGCACGTTCATTCACGATCTCAATTCACCGGATAATATAACAGTAATGAACGTGCAATTACGATTTTCCACCTAGCAATGACTGTGTATCCTGTGTAGCCTTACTAGGGGAGGGCAAGAGGCGCAATTAAGAGGGATTAAAAAGGGGGAAAACAAATGGCCCTAGGGGGTTACCCGGCTCCGCTACGCTGTCCCACAATAATTTCCTCGAAGATCCACGAAACGAAAGCTCGTCACGCAATCGCGAAACCTTTCCTTTTCCCAAACAACGAATGCTCTCTTAACGTTCAAATTAATACCTATCTGGTAACACGAGTTAACCAACTATCGCGTTATCCCCCTATTTCCGATCGACGAAGGTTAGGACGGACGCGCTACGTCGCGATTCTGTAACCTGCAACACACTGGCGCTACTTCTCAAACAACAAAACTCCTTTCTATGCACCGTTGAAACCGCTATTACGGCCAAACGTCGCGAATCGGTCTCTCGCTTGCGTCTTATTCATTCGAAGGAGATTAAGGTTATAAATATATCGGACTCACCGCGGCGTGGATTTTCATCTTTTATCAACGGGACGCCGTACACGGCTGCCCGACCCCATCAATATTGAATCATACACAGTTATTCCACGGTCACTGACCTCCACGAACACCAAATTCCAACTGACGCTCGATGCGACGCGTTTAGGACACGCTGCTATCCATTAACTGTTTACGTACGTCGCGTTTCCTCGTTTCGGGCCCGTTCTGAAAAAACGGCGAGCGGTCCACGGTGTCGAATCGCAACGCTACAGCGGAAAAAAACATTTCTTTTCAGGCGCATACGTATGCACGCGATGGACCAGATAGAGTACGCTAAAGTGCGTTACCGTTGCGCGGCGCGGTAGCAATGTCGTATATGCTGCAACTATACAGCTTTGCATCGTGATATATTTTATTGCCATTCTGAATCGCGATTTATCGACGACTTTTAAGTATTAGCGCGATGTTGCGACGATGGTGCGACGATTTGAAATTTCTTCGCGGAGATCGATTCGCAGAGTTTGCTCTGCCCTTTTTCCTTCGTTTCAACATTTTTAGCTAGTCTTCCAGTCGTCGACTTTCACTTCCATTGAACGTTGCATCGGGACCTGGGCTGGCGTAAATTATTCTCGTACTTGAATCCCTGTCGCCCCTTGACCTTCTTTCCTTTTTTCTCGTTTCGCTCGGAGTAAGAAAGAGCCGACCCGACGATATCGGCGGATAAAAATAATTAACCCGATGCGGTTTCTTATTATCGCGAAGGTTCTGCGGAGCTTAACAAACTTCGCTTGAACATTGTTCAAATGTAGGGGAATGAAGGATCGAAAATTATCGCGCAATAAGAACAGCCGTAAACATATTGAAATAAGATTTTAACCAGTAGCAATAAAAAAATTACGTACGAAGAGTAAAATTTAACGAAAGAAATATAACATACGAATAGTCTAATAAATGCAATAACAGAGAAGCAGATTCGTTAACAAATTAATAAGACACGAAAATAGGTATTATAATAAATTGCATACCCAAATACCTTTTATTCCAATAGTTCAATTATTGTCGTTTTCTTTTCCAGAAATGACTGGTTCGCGACTAGGCAGGGGTCGTGGCGGCCGTCTGGCCGTCTACGGGGGTTGCGCGGTGGTGCTTGTACTCCTGGTGTTCCTCTATCGTGCCGCTACGTCAGAGATGTCCAGGCTTCGGGAACTTCACGTGCAGTGCGCGCATCAACAGGAAGCCCTCGCTGCCCAACTTCAAGGTGGGCACCCCCTAAATATACCTGCGATGAATAAAAACCAATCCAATCAATTCGCGAGGAACTTAAATTTGCCCGTCGTTCATTTTCCAGTGATATTCGAGTACAAAGTGAGGCTGGAGAAATCCTTGGCGGAGGAGAAGAGCTCGAACGCGGTGCTGAAGCAGGAGCTCCAGCAGCAGGCCACCAGAGAGAAGTCCCTCAGAGACAGGAACAGCATAGAGGCCATGCAGAGATTCAATTCCCTTCAGCAATCCTGCAAGATCCTGGAGACCGAGCACAAGGACCTGCAAGAGGAATGCAAGAAACGCGAGAAACAGGCGCTGCAGGACACGAGGGAACTTCACAGTCGCATAGAACAGGCGAGGGAGGACAAGGACAAGGCGCTGGAGAAGTTGAAGAGAAAGTTCTTCGAGCTAGGCACCCAGAAAGAGGACCTGGAGAAGAGGTACAACAGAATCCTGTTGAACAACACCAGCACCGACGGCAGCATCGACCATCTGAAGAAGGAAGTGTTCCAGCTGAAGCGGGAGCTTGCGGAGACCAAGGTGTGTACCCGTTCAGAAACTTGCCAAGTAGCGCCTGAATAGCAGGCAACCGGTCAGCCATCTACAATTTACGTCAGTCGATAAAACAGAATTCTCCCTCTCGCCGATCAAACAATCTCACCCATTGATTTCCGGTTCCATCTGTTCCGCAGAAACTGTTGCGCAAATTCACCTCGTCGGACCCGACCTCGGTGAACTCCCAGCTGCATCAGTCGTTGAACAACGGTGAACCGGGGAACCTGGGCCAGCCGAACGTTTCGTCGCACCAGCAACAGGTAAGTCCACCCACGAACGACGATAAAAGTCCCCTGCCCCTGAAAGCGCCGGCTGCTGCGCCGATAAGTGTCGACGAACCACCGCAATCCAACGAGCAGCACGCGAATGACGCGAGTGACGTTCGTTTCGCCCAGAAGAACGGAAATATCGTACCTGTCGGTCCCAACGAGGCGAAGGAGGTGGACACGTTGCCGTTGCCTTACGTTGTGCGGGAGAGGGAGCAACAGAACGTCGAGGAGACAGGGGCCGATGTGAATGAGATCGAGAACGCGAAGCTCGTTGACAGAAACGAGAACGGTGAAGACGAACAGCTGAAACAGGTGATACCTCCTCCTAATCAGCTCGACGAATCCGTGGACGATAAGAAGCATTCCAAGTCACCTGTACAGGGGTCGTTCGACGATAGAATGGGACAGCTCGGTGCGAAGAGAACCGAGAGCAACGTCGCTGGGGACAAAGCGGCGTGGCTAGTGTAGAGCTGCCGCGGACGTTCGTTTCTGGGGGAAACCTGAAAAACGGAAAGATTAGCGTATAAGGCTTTTTGACGGGGGGGGGGGGGGGGGGTAGGGAGGACGGAGAATAATTCGGAGGATGTTGACGACGTTGTTCCGGATTTTTTAAATCCCTCGTCGGATTATTTTTTTAGCTCAGGTCAGGTTGTGATTTCCCCTTGGAGTATATAAATATTGTACGGGTACGTGTGAGTTTTACAGGGGGCGCCAGGGTACGTAGGGGCGAGTCGAAGTAATTTAAATGAAAGAATATTCAGCTAGGCTAGCTCGTGGCTCAATGGCTGAATAGGGGTCGCTGATAAACGGTTTACGAGCGACCAGACCGTGGACATTTTACGCGAAGACAAAATTGACATTTTATATTGTTAGTTACTTATGGTGACCTCAGTCTTTATGATGTTAGCTACGATTGGTTCCTCGTATCGGTTGAGAAATATGTTTGCGAGATATATAAATGGAAGATATATTTTATACATAAACGTTTGCGGTATAATTGTGACGAATTGTTGGAAGAATTGTGGTATCGGGGCGCCTCCATCAAAGAACTAACAATAAGTGGAGGGGGTCGGTGCCAACAAGCAGAAAATATTTCGGGTTCGATCCCCGATGCCTGCTCATACTTTTTCTTCGGTTTCTACAGAATGATAAGATACTCTTGCTTCACGGGGACTCGTGAGAAGTGCCTTTAATAATTTAAGTTGAATTCTTCGGGCACCGTGTCTCTTTCAGAGAGAAATAATCTGCTCGTTAATAATTACACGTGCACGTAATTTGCATGGTTTGCATTGTGGGTGCTTCGGGTAGATGATTTATTTTTAATTAATTTATAAACATCGTTATCTTCCAAAGTGTTGCATTTAACTAACGAGGCCAAGCCGGATTTCTGTCAGAGTTATCTGAACAACTGTCGGACGATCGACAGAACCACTTTTTCCCTTACATCTTTAGCGAATCGTTGTAGTTTGAACGTTAAAATTTATAAAAGTCCGATATTACAGTATCGTTGTACCGTTTAATTATTTTAGGAACTTCTACGATTGAAATGATTTCGTTTGACTGCCAGCTTTCCTCCCATCACGATTTCTATGGTATTCTTGAGTACCTCCAATAATTATCGATAACTGATTAACCACGAAGTAACTGTTGTTCAATTTTTTAGTCCATCGTGTACGAACGAAACACTTTAACAATCGTGGAACCTTTCTCACTTGTATCGTTCTACTTGTTAACTCGTATTTGGAAAAAGGGGAACGTATTAGGACGTTGAAATTAATATTCTTGCAAATGAAAATTATACTCCTCGTTGACAGTATAGTTTTTGTAATTTAGTATGTAATAAAAGAGAAATCATTGGAATTAATTGACGGTCCCTGGTACAAAGGAAAGATGGACAATTTCGACACATATTTCCTAAACGGTTAAAGAAGAAACGAGTCATACGTGTAGCTTGCAAGCTGTATTGAGTGTGCCTGTACGTCCGTGTTAATCGATGCATTAATAAATTGTTATTATTTTGATCTGCTTGCATTTTTTCTGGCACCCTTGCACACACCTGACTAAACTGATCTGCTTCCTTGTTAGTAAATTCTGCCGGCGACATTTTTAAACGTCCGTCCCATCAGATAAAAAGAATACACTTTGTTCGATTCGATTTTTCTTTCGGCGGATTAAATTAAACTCTTGTACGCGCAAAGCGACAATAGTGAAATACTATTTGTCAATGGACGCGATTCGATTCGTTATTTTTACATTCGCTGGACTAAAAGTAGATTTTCGTTTTGGAGCTAGCTTAATTAGAGCATAAAAGTATCGAAATAATTGATACTTCACGCTTCAGCTTTCTTTTTTTATTTAAAAAAAATTATTTCGTATTAATTCGTGCTTTGCTTGCCATTGCCTTTAGTTTCTTAGAAAGCGATACGAAAAACGAAATATCAAAGACGCGTTATCAGTAGCGACATTAACCAAAATATATTTCATCTCAATAATACCTTTCTCGATAAATAAATTTTCATTAAATATATATATATATATATGCATACAGCATGCCCTATGCAGCATCATTTCACTTACAATGCTTGCACAGCTTCCACCGAAACAGAATTTCCCGCAGGTAAGTCGATTTTGCAAAATGTAACACGTCCCATGATTAATCGTTTCTTCTTTCGTACGGTTCACTGCTTTCCCTATAAAATAAATGAACGATTAGAATATAAAGCGTCCAGGAAAGTTTACGCGTACTTTCAGTAAACAGGAACCATTCGAATAAAAAAATCGACGGCGTTTAGCAATTTATTTAAGCAACAATACCTCGCGGAAAGAGAACCCAAAACTAGCCACCAACGGTGACAGTAATAAGTACCACGCATCCCGATATTAAAAATAACTAGCGCGACACTACTCGCTGAACGCGAACCAGACGAGCCGGGAAAATCAAACCGGGAGAATTAATTTTCCAGAGTTCCGTGGCCACCAGTTCGATGAAATCGGTCCCAGCCGTGAGACTGGAGACCTCTACGCCGGCTAGCAGCAACCCGGCACCCACCGCCATCGACAGAGCGCACCCCGACCCGAAATCGGGTCCCAAGGCCAAGCTTCCGGTTGGCGTGCCGCCGATACCGGTGATGATCGATCCGAAATTGGAGAGTCGCGACCAGAGGCAGGACGAGATCGCCCGGAGGAAGGAGGAACCGAGACCGAGGAACGGATTGGACAGCAAGGAACAGGAAACGGACAACGGCAACCTGGAGCCGCCGTTTCCGGTCAGAGCGGACGCGGACCAGCTTCCGGACAGAAGGGCCAACGGTTGGATGAACATGGACGCTGGTGTCCAAGAGATCGGGGAGCAATTGAATCAAATTCGACTTCCTGAGTACGCGTCAAGTTTCTCTTTCCAATTGCCAATTCTTTACGAAATAAATCGTAAATCCTTTGTAACGATACCACGATTAACTCCACACTATGAACTTGCATATTCGTATTAGCGAAATAATTACGCCGACTTTGAAATTGGCCTGTTTAATTGAATTTTTTTGTACCGCGTACCGAAAGGAACGTCGAAGCTGGCGACGAACACGACGAGGGCGTGGACTACGACAAGGATCCCCAGCAAAAGAACAGCGATTTGCAGCTGGTGGGCGGCGAGGACGAGGGCGAAGGTAATCGAACGAATCACGACGGTCCTCGGAGGCCTGTGGCTTTATTTAATTTCATATTCGTTCACTTCCCTCCGCTTCGCTGCTTTCAGACGAAGATGACCAGATAGACTGACCGTCCCCGTGATTCGAAACGCCAGAAGCGAAGAAACGAACGGAGTCGTTTCCAACGCAAAGAAAGAAAATACTGTCCATTGATTAATTAATCAAGCCTTCGCCTCGTTGAGTACGCAACGGCTCCACCGTCGATCACCGCGATGAAAAAGAACGAAGGAAGAAAGAGGAGGAAAGAGGATTCTTCGCAACCGTCTTTAGCCTTTCGTTTCTCTCCGCTCCGATTTTCTTACGCGTTCTTAAACGAGTCTAGCCAAAAGAAAACAGAAAGAGGTTCACATAGTCTATAACACTGTACGCGAATGCTATTTACGAGTGCGCTGCTTGGCCAACGAGCAGATCGTATTTTTTATCCAGAAGCTCGTCGATTGGTTACGGGCAGCGCGTCCGATAGGGAAAACAGAGCAGACTGTATTTTTCTAGGGTTAAATCTAAGGTAACAGAAAGTCAGGGTCTCCGTGGCGCGGGGAGATTCGCCATCTCTCGTCGGCGGAATGGAACTACGAATTGGATCGCGCGGTTGAGTAACGGGTCGCGATCGATCTCGCGATTACGCAGAATCGACGAGGCGTGTTCGATGAAACGGACGATCGAGCGACTTCCCGCGGCCACGAGAGACTCGCACACGAGTCGAGACTTAAACGCACCCCGATACTTAAAGTTTCGTCGATTCGATCGTTGTTCGGATCGCGCGAAATCACGATCGATCCGGGCGCCACTAGTGATTTATTTATTGCCTATCGGCCGTCGGTCCCAAAACGGCGCTAACAATCAAGACTTAAGCGGAACGAAAGGAACTACACGCATACCTTAAGGAATTTACTACGGATAGATCGATATTTGTTATGAGCGTAGACATCTACTTATACACCGTCGGAGAAGTGATTCACGTGTACATAAGATTCGTTTCGTAATAAAACATTGAAAAAGCCCACGAATCTCTGTTTTACTTCTGTCGCGATCGATCCACACCTTAGTATCTCCAGAGTCGTCTTTCGACAAATAATTGACGCGTCTATCTGCGAACGACCGACGACACGGACACCGTCAACGGGGAACAAAGAATTGCTTCACGGAATTATCCTGAAAAGCGCGTAAATTCTGCACGACATTCTAACCGCGGAGCGTTTTATGTAATTAATTCACGTATACTCCGACGTGTCCGAGGGGGCATACAAATATTACGGCATAATCTACGCTGCCCCAGTAACCTTTAACAGCGATGATGTCATGAAAAGAAATGATTTATCTCGTCTGCTGAACAATGACTCGAACCGACCACGTATAACTTTTAACCGGACATACGATCCTTCGGACCTCTACGCTTTTCCGGCCAGCTATTGCCAATTATTGTAAATTTTCTTTGCAGAAAATTCCTGTTACCCAGGACAAATATTGCAATTCTTTTAAAATAATCGAATTGCGATGTTTCTCGCGCACATTAACGAGATTCTTTCCGCCCCGAATTCCACACGAAATTCGCGTCGCCAATTCATTTTGCCAACGCGGAACTTCGATGGTCGACGATCCGCCCAGGGAGGTGTCTCGTTACCGATCGACGGTCGCGTATCGAGCAGCAGACGTATGCAACGCGTTTCGTCGAGGTGCTCGTGATTTTATTTGCCAATGAGTCAGACGCACGCTAACACGTTACGCAAGCGTGGAACACGATACAGGACGATTCATGGAAACGATTAGCGTCGCGACGAATCATTTTCGCAACGCGCCGGCCACGAATTCGCGATGAACTCTGAAATTCGCTGTTTCCGAGGTCGAGGATTTCTGGACGATTCCTCCTTCGTCTCCGTTCCGATTCGTGCCGGGGATTACTGGCCGAAGAAACATCGACGTCACCTCGGCGCGGCTGACGCGTTCTTTGTTTGTTACACATTCGACGTTCGCCCCGCAGCGGTTGGTAAGCTCGGTTAAATTGCTGGTAATATTTTTTGGGGGGGCGCTGGGGGCGTAGATTCCGAAGGGAAGATAATTTTTTCGAGCGAACGTTATGTTAGACGACAGTGGATAACGGCCGTGGCATCGGTAGGGAAATTCGAGATAGGGGCTTTGGGTAATATTTGGGGCCGAGGGAAGTAGATTTATGGGACGTCTACCGGGGTTTCATGGGGCGTTGGAAGAGGAAGAAAAACAGAGAGAATTACTCGCAAGGCTGCCGGGAGGAGACGTGCCCTTGGACTATTGGAAGGAAGAAATACAGACCACCGTAATACATAGAAATGATAGAATGATAGGCGTGTATCGAAGAAACGAAGGAAGCTTCCTCGGAACGAGGAAATATACGCTGCTCCGGTACCGCCAACGAAACGTATATTAAATTTAGACGATATTGGGGAAGCTGTGGCAAGATCCAAAAGACGACAGCAAGAAGAGAGAGATGTATTTCAGGGGGCCGCGCTATTACGTTACGTTGGTAAAAATCATTGAGGAAGAAATGTACAAAGAAGATACGCGACACGAAAATTATCCAAATTAGTCCATGGCAACAGAACGTCGTCCGGAGTTTATCACGATTAAGACCGACGTAAAGGAGACGACGCGTCGCCGGCGAATCGTCGAAGGTTGTTCGCACGGGGATATGTAATTGGCGAATGCGGGGGCAGGCTCGTGACAAGGTGTGCAATTGAAAATGATTGTGCGATACGTGCCGCGATGAGATCACGCGTCGCGACGCCCCTCGTTGCCGTGCTGTATACGATTAACGCGAAGGAAGTCGGATCACTCTGCTTTAAGTGTCCGCTCGATCGACACCTTCAAAACAAACCTTGAAACGTGCCGCAATTGCGGATCGATTCGTTTTCGACGTTTTTCCTCGTTGCGCTCGACGAGGATCACCGACAGACTTCCTTTTTTTTTTAAATGCATAGAATTTTAACTATGCGCACGAAATATATATATATATATATATATATATATATATATATATATATATATATATATATATATAT
This sequence comes from Nomada fucata, assembly GCA_948146005.1. Classification (NCBI taxonomy): domain Eukaryota; kingdom Metazoa; phylum Arthropoda; class Insecta; order Hymenoptera; family Apidae; genus Nomada; species Nomada fucata. Next base: position 31,412,012 of record OX411277.1, on the reverse strand, counting down.
ATATAAATTCACGGGCGCGCTTTTAATCTGACAGCAAATAATACAATCTTTAAATTTGATTTTAAATTCTATTATTTAGTATAGGAGGAGATAGGTTTGCTTGAATCTAACTGTTGAATTGTTGCACGGTGGTTCAATGTTGTTGTATTAATTTTATATTCTTAACAGGGTACTTGTGTATCTCTGTGATTTTTCTTTGCTACCAGATTGTGAAATGCTGTTAGCTTGCTTCTCTGAAACTTTATCTAGGAACCATTGCATAACAGTGCAAGCTGCGATAAGCCGGCACCGCGTCAGCTGTTTCCAGAAGCTGGGAAAAAGGATTGTACGTGTTTTCTGAAGAGTTCTCGATGCTTTGGAAAATAAAGAAGAGCAAAATCGAGCAAATGATAAATGCACGCTCGACTTGTATAGGAGTACTATTGAATCGTATTGCGAAGGATTTTCCAACTTTTCTATTTCCTCGGCTTCCTCGGCTTCGAGGAAGCAATTAGTCTTAAAGATAGAATATGTTTTTTTCTCAATCAACCAATAGACGACAGAACATATCCTGCGAAAATTTTTCTATTATTTATTCCGTTTCAATCCCGCTCGAATAGATTGCATTCTAATTAATCGGAATAGCATGTATCGAGGGAGAGAGAGAGAGAAAGATCTACGTTAATCAGATAACCCGCACGAAGGGTCAAGACACCACTGCTGTGTTACAGTAAATTAACGAGAAATCGTTCACTGCAGATACGCGGCCTGTGCCCGATAAAATAACATGTTAGACAGTGTGGTAAACAACGAGCCGATTAGTCACAATCGTAACACGGAGCTCGCTAACTTCACAGCGCACGGTTGTTTGATACATTTCGAGAAATGGACCGTAAAACATTCGAACAACAGGTGCGTCCCGTGACGTATTTCACGGCCACCTTGTGCACGTGTCGCACGCGCCCATTTCGAATACCATTTGCATTATTTCTGACCCGGTTGACGAAAAGGAGAAACGCTGCTCGAATTGATAATATTCGAAGATAATAATCTCGCAGAAGATGCAGGCGATCAGAACTTTCCAGCACGAATCGAAAATAAAAATTGTTCGATCCGTGAATAAAGTATCGATGCTGAACATCGCTCTCGCCCCTTCCCTTCGTTTATTTACACTTTCCCACGCAGTCTCCGCTTCTTGAAGAAACGAACGCGCGAAGAGGAGAAAGAGAGGGGGGGGGGGAGGCGGAGAGAAAAAAAGGCGAAACGGTTTCTAGGAAAAAGCATCGGTTATCTCCAATTTCTTCCATCGAAGATCACGGAAAGAGCTTTTTTTTTCTTCGGTCCCCAACGGTAGCCTTGATCTTTTTCGTCCCAATGTACGCGTCCAATAACGGCAGAAAACAGACGTCGAGAAACGTCGCTGACGTAAGTCCCAGCGGACCCCACCACTTCTGCCGGCGGACCAGGCGAAGGTATCAAAGTCCCTGGCGGAGAAATCGCCTCAGACAGTCCGACTCTTCCTTTCGAAAAGGTAAGACGCCTTTCGCAAAGCACGCCAGTCAGTTTCCCCCTACCCCGAGTTCTTTGCCCGGCGAGGGAAACGAACGAGATCTTGGACCATCGTAATTCGCGGTTCCTCCGTGGGTGAATCTTATTTTATTTCTGCGGGAGGGAGGGAGCGTTGCTTTCCTCGGGATACTTTTGGAAATTAAGGGAACATTTGTAGACGGCGATTGGTATCTTGTAAAACGGTCCCTCGATCGTCCCTCGTCGATTGCGAACTCTTGGCTTCGTTGAATTTAAAGTAATTGGAAAAGTAGTTAAAAAAGGTTGCGAATATAATATGTGCGTGCACGGATTCTTTTAGAAGCAGGCCTGCAGTAATGAAAGTGTTGATTCTCGCCGCTGTTGCGGCGCTCTGTCTGCAATCGGTGCTCTGTGTTGATACCCATGAGCACAACAAGGTCGTGTGCTTCTGGAACAGCACGTCCTTCGAACGACAAGGTAAATTTTGGTATTTATCGTTTGCCGTTTGTATTTCGTGACAATTTCGCGATCGAACGAACCTCGATAATTACAGCCGCGAGCAAATCGTGAAATATTCGATTCTTGATCAATATTGATAACTCCTTTGCTCCGAAGAAATATACAAATCCATTGAAATTTCGCCTCAGGCCCAGGAAAGTACCAACTGGACGACGTACGATCCGCCCTGTCCCTCTGCACGCATCTGATCTACGGATTCGCCGGTGTCAAGGCCGACACCTACGAGGTCACCCCTCTCAACCCCGCCCTGGACACCGGGGTCGGCTATTCCTATTACAAACTGGCCACGCAGTTGAAGAAAGCCTTCCCCGATCTGAAGATCTACCTGAGCATAGGCGGAAACGCTGACCCGGAAGACGAGGGCCACAGATACATTGTCCTCGTGAGCGATATTTCAATTACCGATCCCAAGAGCGCATTCCTTGGTCCGAATTGTCGTACAATTGCTGTGATATGTTTCCCCTTCCCCTTGCACAGACCGAGACGTCCGAGGCTAGGTCCAAGTTCATCAACTCGGTGAACCGTCTCCTGAACGATTACGATTTCGACGGGATCGACCTGGCCTGGCAGTTCCCCCCAACAAAGGTGAAGAAGCACCGCGGCACATTCGGATCCTTCTGGCACGGCGTCAAGAAGACCTTCGGCTACGGCAAGTTCAAGGACGACAAGGAGCAGGAGCATCGGGACGGCTTCACGATCCTGGTCCGGGACTTGAAGGCCCAACTACGGCCAAGAGCCAAGGCCCTGACGCTGACCGTTCTGCCGCACGTCAACAGCAGCGGTGAGTGTTTTCGCGTTTTTCCCCTCGCGAGACGTTAAAATTAATAAGCTGCGACGGACGGTGAACCGGTCGAGAGCAACGCTCCGACGAGGCAAGGAGATTCGGCGATGTTTATCCGTCGAAAGACGAAATGTACGACGGGGATCGTTTGCGTTCGATGCCGGTTACTAGACAACGCCACGCTCGGCAAACGTTGGAAGTAGCAATGGCTCGGGTGGGGGGTCGGTAACGCGACATGGGACCCCTCTGCGTTGGCAAAAAGGGATTTGGAAAAAGATGTATTTCCCTCGGCTATATCTAGGAATGGAGTAGGATTCTAAATGTCAACGTGGACCTTCTTTCAGTTTACTACGACGCAAGATTGTTGGCACCCAATATCGACGCGGTGCACCTGTTCGCCTTCGACCAGAAGACACCGGAACGTAACCCACAAGAGGCAGACTACCCGGCGCCCATTTACGAAAGTTACGGACGCGTTCCCGAGGACAACGTCGACGCCACAACTAGGTGAGCAGTTTGTGCGCGCCAGTCAATTTCCCTAATCCACCTTGGCAATAATTCTTGGTATCGTGAAATCACTAAACGATGTATTACCATACGATGAAAGTAAAAAAGTTACCAGAAAGAATAATTGCCAGTCGGTTGCAAGCATACCAACCCACAAAAACCCCCCCGGGTCGTGTATCCGCTGGACTCCAATCAAAAAATATCCGTAAAGTATTAATTCTACTTCAAGGTACTGGCTCGAGAATCAGACACCGGGCTCCAAGATCGTCGTGGGGATCCCCACGTTCGCTCGCACGTGGAAGCTCACCAGTGACAGTCAAATATCGAACGTGCCACCCGTGACTGCCGACGGTCCAGGTGCCGAAGGGCCTCACACCGCATTACCTGGCTTGCTCTCCTACGCGGAAGTCTGCTCCAGGCTGACGGAGAGCGCTGTGGGTCGTTTGAGACGGGTCGGCGATCCTTCTAAGAAGTACGGCAGCTACGCCTCCAAATCGTACGACGAAAATACTGGAGAAGAGGGGATCTGGGTTGGCTACGAGGACCCGGACACAGCTGGGAACAAGGCCGCTTACGCCAAGGCTAAGGGACTGGGCGGTGTCGCCATTTACGATTTGTCCCTAGACGATTTCCGCGGTGTATGCACCGGCGACAAGTACCCAATTGTCAGGGGAGCCAAGTACAAGCTGTAAGAAAGTAACTAGAGACTGATTTGATGGACGTTGCAAGGGAATCCTTGATGACCAGTCGAAGCTTGATGAAGGATTGTGTTAAGCTGATTATCGGGAAGCTACGAAGTTCGTTTTCCTTCTAGTTCTCCTATCGTTTCAATGTATCGAGTATTTTCCCCCAGCTTCGTTAGTTCGCTTTCTGGCCATCGGGGTTCGCAGTACTTTTTATATACCTGTCGTATTTGTAATGTCTTGCGCATGGAATTGTTTTTTTTTTTTTTTTTGAAGATGTTTAATGCCTGTCGAAAAGCACTAGTTTACCAAGAGAGAGATATATATGTATATTAAGAATAAATGCCTTGGCCTGAGTTTTTGGTTTTCTCTTCTTTACAGCAGTGTTCCTTGTCCCGTTTCTTCCCGTCTATCAACCGCCGTGTTTCATTGCTAGATCTTGCCTCCCTCGACGAGGTTTACACGCTGCACAAACGAGACGTTACACGTTTGCATAGGTATAATATATATATGTATATATATTTCGTGCAGTCTATGAATTCGGTTAAACACATTTGCTCGGGCGTGTACGAAAGGTTTCTTTGTAAATGGACTAGACTCGTTAAATATATCAAACGTTAGGAGTTATGGCACACGAGGACACACAGTTAATACCTAGCCACTCTCACGCATTCGTAAAACTCGCGTCCGAAGCATATTACTTTGCCGACAGCGTGGCTGCAATTTTCGAAATCATTCTCGTTATCCGGCACACACAACTCATTCGTGCAGCATACAGTTGGTACAGTGAACGCGGTGTCGCAGACATTTTTGTTCCATTTGGTTCCATTTATCCGCGACCCGTTGTCCCATTGAATCGAGCCAACTGACGGAAGAAGCGTTGCTGGGTGTAAACGTTGCACAGTCGACGGACGAAACGATATTTCCAGCCGGATTAATTTTTTTTTCTCCCCTTTCGGACAGAAGAGACGAGGAGGCGCAACGAATCGTCGTTTCAATGGAACAACAGGTCGGATGCAGTTACGACGAGAACACATACCGCAGGCGTAATCGTAATATACTTAGAAAATACTGGGCATGGTAGTTGGAATAGCTTACACTCTATAGTACAGTTAATAATTCGATATACATTTTTAACAGGGATAGGGCACTCGTTACATTATGGCGTACAGTATAATGAAATATAATACACGTAGCAGTTACAACGTACAATAACACAATGGTTATCCCTGATACTTAACCCTAATCTACTGTGACCTCGGTCCTCGTTCATTTCATCTTGAGACGAACTGGTCGGCGAACTTTTAATACCGTTCCTCCGCTTGGAAACACAGAGTGGGGACTAATTTGCGCCAATTGTTTGCCGAGTAGAAATTCTACCGTAGAGAAGAGCTTAAAGAAAATTAACTGAAAAAAAGAGAAGAAAACGGTAGAAGATGCTGGAACGAACGAATTCTTTCGGAAAGAAATAGCTCGAAGAAAAACTGTGATTAATTTTTACGTAAATAAGAAACCAATTTAGAAGGTGTTTCCTTCTTCGTTTCGAAGCGTACCAGTTCGTAGAGATCGAGGAAAATCGAAGGGTCCAAGCAGGAACAGGACACACTTGACGAGATTACGTTGTCGAAAGCATGTCTGCGACTAGATTAGCTTTATCACGAGGTCAGATAGTGAAAAAATAATTACGCGGAGCTCTCTTGATGTGGTTTCCATCTATGCGTGTACACTGCGTGGAACGTATTTTCTGAAATGCTTCTCGGTGCTTGGAAATTCGTCGACTTTGAATAATGCAACGTGTGTACGTGGTGTGTGTGTGTGTGTGTGTGTGTGTGTCTGTGTATCGTTGAGAATGTCCGGTAAATTGTTTTCTTACAATTGGTAGTAGCGTTAAGCGTTTCTCTGCGAAATATTTTCTTCTCCAAGTCTTTTCTTCATACATATATATATATATATATATTTCGCTCGAAGGCTGTTCCGATTTCCTGATTGAAACAACATGTCCGGCACCATTCAGAAAATCTCTTGCGCTCGTAAATGCACAGCAAGTAAATGCAAGTTACGCGATTGGTCAACTGTTCACATAAAATATCCGCAACGGTAAATATAATTACAATCGTCGTTAACATTTCTTTGAATAGAATTATCCTTCGCCAGCGCCGATAAATAGATTCAATTCAACATCGCGCGCGTGCGCGCCTCCTAATGATAACAGAACGATCGTCAACAATTTTCGTGATCACCTCTGGGGAACAAAGTAAGGGGTTGAGGATTTTCTTCCTTTGTTTTTTCTTTCTTTCCTTCTTTTTACAATCTCGTTGGTCGTTATAGTAAAAAATAGAAACGAAGAATCATCCTGGTTGAGAACATTCTGGGGACGGAGTTGTGAAGTACAAGCGTGTATAGAATTCTCGTTTGCGATTCCTGTTTAATTCAGTGCTGTGAGATAGTATCTAACAGAAACGATAGAGGTGTAAGCCAAAGAATTGTTTTCCTCGACGGCTACACGGCTGGGAATTGTTTTACACTCTCGATGAGGGGGCTAGTGAGAGATCTGGAAATATTCCCGACCGGCTAACAATTCTCTTTCCCCGTTGTCAAATAATTCAATACGAATTAAACCGATCGCTCAAGCACCTACTGCGTTTCCGCTCGTCGACGAACATCTTCACGTGCTAATCCTTACTTATTTAAATACACCCCTCGTTAATCGGCTGCTGCATAGACTAGATATCAAATTTCAAACACGAAACACTTACGCCCGTTAAAGATCCGTCGCATTAAAACTATTCAACTGAGGATAAACGTTCTACCGAGTTACAAAAGGTACAACAACAACAACAACAAACAAACAAAAGAACACAACGCGTATATCGTAAGGGTTAACGGAAATTCCGTGGGTAAAACAGCGACAACCGAACGGCATATAAATAAATGCACAAATAAATGGCACAGGGGGGGTATCGAATCGATCCTGTTCGAGAAGTTTACTTTAAAAACGATATAAACATCAATCTCGCCGCCACAAGACCGGCGATTTCGTGAAAAACTTAGAAAGCGATCGACGGTACTACGACTCGAGTCACACTGAACGAAGAACTTCCTTATTACTAGCGAAACACATGACTGGTCACGTGTTCGTTGCGGCCGCCATCTTGGAACTAGACTTCATCCCGGATACCAAAACCGGTGCTCGACTTCCCTTAACGATCCCATTATAATTATATGTCGGATGAAACGAATTCGGCACGCTATGCCACGAATATGATCCCGGTCGATGGTTTTCGTAAACGTTTCCGAGCTCCCCCAGGTCTGCCAACCACCAATACGGAATCGACCCGAATGGCACTGCAGTGTAGTATAAATCTTCAAAACTATCGAGGCCTCCAATCTTGTTAACGCCCGCCATCGACGAGCACCAGTCATCCTCAGCTTCTATCCGCGGCCTTCTACGCGAGCATCTACATGATGGAACACCGTGTGACGTTGTACCTAGCGTCTTGGTCCACATTGTTCACGCTGAGCACGTGGAGCAGCCTCTCCGTGTCCTTGCAGGCGTGTCTGCTGTTCTGCGGCTGCTTCATCAGCATCATGGGCGCCTTCTTCTTCCTCCTCTTCTCGGTCTGCGACAGAGTGAACTCGAACATTTGCTCGAGTCTCAATCGAATGGACCAGCCGTTGTCCTTGTGCCTGTCCTCCTCGTAGGTCGCCTCGTCGACCTTCTTCAGGTTCTGGAAGGCGTAGTTCGCGGGCATCAGCTTCCTCGCCTGGGGGAACGAGTTGTGAACACGGACTGGACGCGCCAGGGAGGACCTCTTCTTGGCTGGAGTGAGTGGCAGGGGTCGGTTTTTCATGGACGCAACCAGGCTTACGGCCTTGGGGTTCCTCAGGGCCTTGGATTGGTCCAGACGGGTGAGAATCTTGGCGTTGTCCTTCAGGGACGAGGAGCTGATGGAGCTGTTGGCTTGGTAGTTGCTCGCGTTACTCTTCTGCATCAGATTGGCGGTCTTCGTGGTTTTCGCGACCTTCGAGTTGCCGTTGTTCGCGGTGTTGGCAACAGTGGTCACGTGGCAGCACTGTTCGGTGCACTGGAGGCAGTCATAGTACTTTTCGTCCGTGGTTCGACGCGCCGAAGCGGAGAATCTGTCGCGAAGGCTCGCGCGATTCTGACGTCCAGCTGTTCGGCGAGGCTGTTGTCACACCTCTTGAAGGTACTGCAGCGGGCAGAGGTTTTCCTTGTAGAGGACCTCGCCCTCCTTTCCGGTGTGGCCCGCGGATCTGACGTCAGCGGCAAAGCGAACCATCGCGACGCCCAGCACCTCTTCGCCGATCTGGATAACAATCTGCCCGGGGATAGTTATTTCGTGAGCGGAGGTCGCCAGTTACCTGTTCCTTCTCAAATTGTGACGAACGACGTACCTGATCGCGCAGAAGGGTGATCTGGTCGGTCAGTTGCAGGTTACGGGTGACTTGGAGAGTCTTCTGTCCAGATTCCACACGCATGACGTACGCGCTAGGGAAATAACCCGTTTGCCCACCTAGACACTTCCCTTTCCACCAGTCCTTCTCCGATTTGTCGATCACCGTCACCTTGTACCCGGCTCTGAAACACAGAAACTCCCTGAAATTATTCCTTGCCCCACGCTCAATCGCACCGTGGGCCTGAAGTATCCAAAATTAATCGTTGTCGCGCTCTCAAACAACATTGCTGCACCAGGCTCTCCAAGCGTTATACCGAAACCTTGTCCAGGCTCGAAAGATTGTTCAATGATTACTTGAGGTCCAGCTCGTCGCGGTGTCGAGCCTCGAAGTTGTACAGCACCACGTAGAGATTATTCGGCGGCAGTACGCGTTTCCCAGCCGGGTTCGTGTGATTCTGGTTATTGGTGTGAGGCGACGGGCAGGGTGAAGTACTCGCCGACGAGTAGGACTTTTCGTTCTCGTCCGGCAGCTCCATGCTGGACATCCTGATGGCACCCCTGATGTGCTGGCGGACACCGTGACCCTGTCCCGGACTGCACGGCGCTGCAATCGCACGGTTCGCGTCATAATGGAACAGGTCGGTTACCTCTCGCTACATTTCCCCTAGATCTCCGGTCCATCTAGTTACTGGGGGTTACTTACACAATCTGTTAATGCTTCCGCTGTCGGAGTGTCTGGGCGGCGTGGACTCCCTCTGGCCAGTGGTGTAGTAATCACGTGGACGATGTCGAACGTGAGTGGTGCCCTCCGGCGAGTCCAGGCTGAGGCTCTTCATCCTCAGGTTCAGCCTCTCGCGTCTTCGCGGGCTATGCGGCGCTTCATGTTGCGTAATGGGCGATCATAGCAGGTTAATCTTTCGAATTAATTCTATGCTCGACGTTGACGCCGTTTATCAAGCAACGTTCAGCCTTGCGCGTTATTTTCGTACGTTTGCAAAGCAGATTGTTAGGTACAGTGAACGGCGAGACAGAGTTCGGTAGCAGAAGTACAACAAACATCTTACTGGAATATTTACCCATCCTTTCCGCCTGCAGAATTTCTGAATAAGTATTGTTTACGAGAAATTTCGGGCGCAGCGTTAGCGTAGCATAGACAGAGGAAGCATTGGTTCGAGAGACAGCCAGGAAAATTTCATTTTCCGACGGAGTTCTACTGGCAACGTACACAGTTTGGACGAAAATTCAAATAAACGTGTCACACAATGAAATCTCGCGAAACAATCGGCAACTGTTTCCACGGTAGTAGAACCCGTCCGCGAATTTTCGTGCAAAAGAATAGCGATATGCAGAGATACACACACGTGTACGCACAAAGAAGTACAGAGAACCAGATATTTTATTAACTGTTCGTGAAAATAGTGTCAGCGTGCTTGATTAATTTTCACTTTGGCGAATGTCCGTTTGGCGTCAGCGTCGAGATCGGGAAACGAACATGTACATACAACGAGATAGGAACACCATATAGATAAACGATTACGTCACGAATGCACACAGTGAAAGAGCATTTCCCTCGTTAGACGAGGGATTATTATCAATCAACAAGTAGCTTTTTTTTTTTCTTTTTCTTTTTACGCAGAGAAACAGAGACTACACTGGAATATTACGTTTTATTTACTTTTTGGAATATCAAACAAGAGCGAAGCGATAAAATGGGACACGACTCGCGCACGGAGAAGTGAAAGTAGAGGAGTCTGCGGAAGAGAGCATTCTTATTTACAATATTTACAAGATTCCTCCTTCGTCATTCTTTTTCTCTCCATTCTTTCTTTACGTTCTTATTCTTTCGGCGGAGTTTCGTTTCGCCTTTGAAACGTTGCCTCTCCTTCATTTTCCTTCTTCCCCTCGTTTCAATTGTGCAATATTTTCGCGTGTTTTCCGAATTGAAAAAAGCAAAGAATATTCCACGCCTTTTCGGAGGAGATAATTGTAAAAAAAAAAAAACAAAAAAAGCAAAAGCAAAATAAGATTGGGGAATTTAAGTGTGACATAGTATTTCATTTTTTCCTGTCTTTCTTTCGAGATTCGCGCGACCTGACAATCCCAGATTCGACAACCGAACGGAAAGCACGGTTTCAAAAGAAACTATGCTGATCGAAATTATGACGTTTGCAGAGTATTGCGAAAAGAAAATCTTTAATCGTTTCAAGATAAATGTGCCATCTCGTTGATCTCTTACCTTTTCGGCATAGTCTTTTTTGAAACAATCTGTATCTAAATAACAAAAGGCCTGCAAATATAATATCATCGATTTTAGGGATTTCGGACATATTATTCTGCGATTTGGTCATGCTGAATTCGAGGGGACAACACCGGCGTAACTAGAACGGGATTTAACGAAGGAAGAAAATTGATTCTCATTCATAATTCAGCAATTCCAAACGCTATCACGTCTCAACTACTTAATCGCGATATAGAAAAAAACGATTATTCCCTGGGGCTTAAGTAATGACGTCGAGGACAAAATTCTACTGGCAACAAGTAGCGGCACCAAGAAAGAAAATTCAAAAAATGTCTACACTAAAACAATAAGGGCTGGATGGGTGGTCGACGAGCTGGCGACTCGGTGAACTAGCTTTGCCCCCGTTATCGCACGAATATGCTAGGAATTGCTTCCTGAACGAGAGGGGGCGAATGACAAAATGAAACTGTCCCGTGGTCGATGCGTCGCAACTCCATATCGCGGGGAAAGCAACTCCACCGTCGCGTGCCCCCCGTTTCCCGTGCAATTCCACGTTTTCCATCCGCCACGATTTTCAACTCGACACCAAAACTCGAGCAACACTGGCAATTCCACGTCCCCGTCGGCAATTCCACGTCCCCCGTCGGCAATTCCACGTGCATTCCCACCCGGTTGGAGTGTCCACTCGGCGGCGAGTAAAAAAAACTTGCAACGGGCTCGATCCGTACGACACGGATCGGTTCGAGATCCATTTCATTATTTTCCCATCGAGCGTCGGCCAGCTTAAGCGTCCTCGAACGAGCCTCCACTTCACGGGTCATCGTTTCCTGTTGGCGCCGCGATAAGATTGCTCCGGCGACCTCGGGGACGAGGTCGAGGGCGTCTCCTGGGTCATCAACACCAGCGGCTGACCGAAAGGCCTGGTTCCAGACATTGATCCGCCGCTGCCGCGTCCTGGTCAATGGAATTGCAACGATTCCGCCGTGATTTTCTTTTTCATTTTTTTCCTCTCTCTCGTTTTTTCCCCCGTTTCTCTCTTTTAGCTACAATTACCCCGTCGAACTTGGGCCTCAGGCCCGTGCATTATATATATCTTCCTCGTTCTCGGACCGATTTGGCTCTTTCTCTCTCGACGCAAAAAAAAAAACCAGACAAACAAACAAACTCTGGCTCCTTGTTACTTGTTAGTCGGCGCAACTCCATGGAATTTCAGCGTTAAACTGCAGCTGCGTTTCGACGACGTTACAAGGCCGATTCCGGGCCTCTGCCCGGGTTTCCTTTCTCCCACGTACGTTTCGTTACCTCCGCGAACTCAAATGGAATTGCATTTGCTAGGGGATTTGCGATTTCAGCGATAGCCCGTGACTGCCGGTCGTATTAGCTCCCTTGCCGCCCTGCTGCTCTAGCGGTTCATTCATTATTCGTTACGCATTTACTTTCGTGGGCTTCCTTTGTTATTAATGCATCGCGCGCGCGTGTTGTGTGTCTCTGTGTGTGTCGGTCAATAAGGCGCGGACGTGAGAAAGCTTCCGTGAGATTTATCTCGCGGAAAAGCGGGGAAGTTCTTTGTTCTTGCCAAAGGACGGGGGGATGAGAACCCCCAACGGTGTGCCTCGGATCGTGGATCCTCGAATCACGCCGTCTCGAGACCCCTCGACGACATCCCTCGAAGGGAGAGATACATAGAGAGAGAGAGAGAGAGAGAGAGCTCGTGGGCGATCCTTCGAGAGATAGCCAGAGATCACTCGCAACATTTTTCCTCCCGATAAACGCCGTCGTATATCCACGTCAACGCGTTCCGCGATAATAAAAATAAAACAAACGCACGAGGGTGGAAATCGTTGAGGAGCGCATTCGTTTCACTTTGAGAACGCCGCGGATCTCGTTTCAGCGTCCCTCGCAGGTCTCTAATAACGAAACGGAGAATATATGTCCGCGATTGTTCGCGATGCCTGGGTCAGTCGCGGTCCCCGCGCGTCGAGGCGGAATAAAAAAAATAAACGACAACGGATGTCGCGGCTGGCTGAGAGGAGGAATGACGATGAAGCAGGAGAAGAAGAAGAAGAAGAAGAAGTAGAAGAAGTAGAAGAAGATGTAAGCGAGAGACAGAGAACAGATTGGACAGCGGGCGGAGAAAGAAAAAAGTGGCGAAGTTACGAGTCATGTCCCTGAAGAAGACGAGCATTCCTCTGCTGATTAAAAGAATAAAAAAAATGAGTACAGGGTTACGTGCCACCTTGAAGCAGAGATCGCTCAGGTGTTCGTTTCAAATTTCATGCTACCCCCTCAAGATCGCATCCCTTGCTACGCACCTTCTCGTTTTTACCCCCTCGTAAACAGACCGAGCAAAAAAATATCCTCCCCCAAAGAAACAATTTCCAAACCCAATAAACAACGAAAGAAAGAAAGAAACGAACGAACGAACGCTGTGTGCCTCCTATTCGAAAGTACGATTAGAAAGAAAAGAAAAGGGTAACCCAGCGACGTTCGATCGTCCGTCTCCCTCACGGTTCATCGAGAAGCAATTCCAATAAATTCTATCGACGTCCCGAGGAGTCTGACGAGGCTGAAAACATTCCCGGTTCGACTCGAAGCCGTTCGTCATCGATTTCTGTCAACACGCTGGGATGCACCCTGAAGGGCGGCTCGAGCGATACGGCACCACGTTCGTGAAACGTGGAGTCGCGATTCTTTCGGGGCCGTTCCAGATGGCGCTCTGCTTCAAGGTCAGATGGGGGAAACGGTGCTGTGCCTTACCAGAGGTGGACGAGGAACAGGGTTGGGAGGAGGCCCTCGCTGGCGAAGGTGCTGGGGGATGATCTGCTGTGGGGGGCGTGGGTGGTGAGTTTGTCGAGTTTCCACGTATCTCGCCTGCCTGCTTCAGCACCTGGTATATGGCGTCCACGTCTGTCCGCGCGTTAACAGAGAGACAGCAATGCAAAAGCGCCCCGGGTAACGTTCCTCCGTCGTCCATTCTCGTTTGCGCGTCTCGCCTGTCGTTTTCACCCCCCGCAATTCCACCCCCGCAATTCCACCACCACGCAATTCCACCACCACAATTCCACTCCCCGCAATTCCACCACCACGCAATTCCACCACCACAATTCCACTACCCCGCAATTCCACCACCGCAATTCCACCCCAAGGAATTTCGATAGCGGTTGCGGCGAGACGAGTGAAAAGGGGGGGCACCCACTTATCGAAGCGGAATGGCGTTTGGCGTGGACGAGCGGTAATTGCTCGACCCCCCCCACCCGTGTGCAATTGAAACGGTGGAACGAAGACACCGAAGACACCTGTTGCTCACGGGAATTGCGTCTCCGGTCGCGAGAATTTACCATCATATCGTTCGAAGCGAGGTGAGAAACGGCCTGGGTCGCTCGTTCAGGGTCGCCGAACTTCGCCGCGTCTGAACGGGTCGCGACCGCGACGTTGAACCCCGACGAAAACAACGAACGCGTGGCAGAAATAGATCCTTCCCTTTTCCGCGACCCGACGGGGCGATCGAGGTGGGGGGCGAGGGGGGGTGGAACCCCGGGAGGAGAACGGAGAAGGGCGAACGATCGAAAGTTCGAACCGGTCGATCGCGACGCGAACACCGCGCGATCTTTTCGAACCTCTCGTTTCGTGGATGGCGATCGGAATGATTCGCGTGAAAAGATACGGGGCGGGGCATCGCTCGTCACGAGTCGGCTAGTGGGGCAGATCGACGCGATTCGCGATTCCGTCGAGCGTCTTTTTCAAACGCGACAATTCCTTTGGAGAATGAGAAGTGCGCGGTCGACTCGATCGAGCTGATTTTCGTCGGTGCATCGATCGCTGGCCGTAAGGGTGTAAGAGAGAAAGTAATAGATAGACAGATAGAGACAGAGAGAGAGAGAGAGAGAAAGAGAGAGAGCGAAAAGGGGAGATATCTCGTGACAGTACAGAGAGGAGAGACCAGAAAATCCTTCTTTTCTTTTAAAAGAAAAAAAAAAGAACGCACGGCCAAATTGGTTCGCACTTACTATGCTCCGCGGCTGGTGTCTCGTCCACCTGGGTCTGGGTCTTCTGACGACGAAGAAGGGGAATGCCGCCGCTCTTCTTCGGCGCCAGACTGGGACACATTGCCGGTTGAACCAGGTTGATGCAGTCCGTGTGGGCGTTCGCCTTGCAACCGCGACACCTGACGCCCTGACGGCTGTGCCCACGGAGCACCTGGCCGCACGCGTCGCAGGGCGTGATCTTCCGGTAGGTGTACTCGCGCCAAGAGTGACCCCCCTCCGACTCCAGGCTCTTCCTGGGGAGAAACGTGATTTCGGGGCGTTCGTTCATTGCGGTCGAAACGGATTACCGAGGTACCTAGCTTCGCAATACACGCGGAGGATTATCTTAATTGGCGACAACCTCACCTGGACATGGCGACGACAGTAGAAACGGCATGGTACATGGCCTGCTTTCCTCTGTGTTAGTGGGGCATTCGCGAAACAACAATGCTTGTTAATGGGTCTCTAAAATATTTCGCCTTCCGCGCTCCATTTACTCGTTACCATTATTATTATTATTATTATTATTATTATTAAGTATTAGTTTTCGTTAGGTACTGACTTGTCAGTTGTCGGCGGTGTCGTCGGCGAGCTCGTCTTCAAGCTCTTGAACGCTTTTAGCCATTTGTGCTTGGTACTTCCGGTCGAGCCGTTCGACATCTTCCGGCTGCTCACCCCATCCGGTTGGCCGGCTTCCCCAGCCCCGAACAGCTCCTTCTGTAAATCGAAGGGAACGACCGATGAGACGTAGGACCCGCTGGACTGGAAGAGTGCTTAAGTGCTCTCGATTTTCTCCAGTTAACGATTGAGAGATCCACGAAAGTTCCTACCCATTCGCGAAACGTTTTCCACCGGGCATTATACGATAAGGCGACGATAATTATATAAACACTTAATTAATACGCCGTCGCGACGGTGAAAATAATTCTCCTTTTCGAAACGTTCGAAATTATTGCGGATAAATCGTTCGCCCGGACACTTTTCGTTGTTCGCCTTTTTTTCTCCACGCACAGGCACAGATTCGCTCGGGATTAAAATGCAACGGTGGAGGTTATTCGTTATCGGGAGACAGGCTGTCGGGAAGTTTCAAACGAAGTTCCCGAGCACACTATGGGACGGCGCGTGTCCAGCTCGGCGACAGTGTAATCAGAATGGAAACGGTCGAGTGTCTGCGCGAGCTGTTTGACGGCTCGTGCACGACCAGCCGGTAAACAGATATCGAATAAAGGGAAGGGAAGCCCGTACGGTTTTAATGCGACGGTATTGGAAATGGAGGCAGTATTAATTGGATTTAACTGAAGATGCCCGAAGATGCCCCATAGTGTAACAAATCCAGAGACAGAGAGAATAAACGAGCGAGATATATGAAAATCTTCGAGCAACCCCATTCCGATCATTTACGTTTCTTCGACGTTATTCATTTTTCGACAATATTCTCCCCAGCGAGACCGTTATTCGGATCACTGGCAGCGAAGCAACACTGACAAAGAAAAGCTACAGCCGAGATGCCCGTCAGTAGCACGTGTTCGTCGAACATCCACGTCAGGTGCGGAAACATTGGCCACCGAAGAGTCCATTCTCCCGGACCAGGTGAGGTCAGACACGGGGAATACGAGCACCGTTCCCCGTCGAGGGCACGTGTCGCCTCGTGCACGTGTGCACGGGCACGAATAACGCCCCTGGGCACCGTGAAAGGGCCACGCGTCGCACCAGAGCCACACCGAACAATCACACGGGCACACAATTCACCAGCCGAGCCACCTGCGAGCGAGGAACCGTTACTCGCGCGACCGTTCCCAAGCGGATTCGCCGCGAGTATAACGCGCACCGTCCGTGTGTATCGCGGGGCGGAAATCGAGGCAAGACACCAGCGAGAAACCGCATAGCAACCGAAGCACCGCCGGAAATTCGCTCCGCGGCGACTCGCGAGCGCTCCCATTGTCGTTCGACGTACGCGGCGTCGTTCGCCCGGATCGCCTGGACGCGCGGTGGCTGCTGCACCAGGCGTTGCCGCCGTTCAATCCGTTGGAATACTAACGACTCGTGTGCGCAGCGCTGTCCAGCCCATTTTCGCGTAAGGACCAAGCGAGACCCCTCGTGCCACCCTGACCTAGGAGAGCGGACTCGAGGCCAGGAATGGATTTTCAGACAGCCACGGCGGAGAGTGACCCAGTTGTGAGGGCGCATGTCGCGAGTTTGCGCGGCCGTATTTATTCTGGCCACCCCGTCGCGTGCCGTTCACGCGTCCACGGATCTGATTTCTGACCCTGCTTCAGCCCCGCGCGGGGGCCAGGTGCGTCTCGGATGTTTTCGAACGCCTCGCGAGACAAAGGCGTGCGATGTCCTTCGCGTCCGCGGTCGTCGGTTGCTTTTGTTTTTCTAAGCGCGACGAGCAGATCTCGCTACAATTCGTGGAATTCAATCGACACGGCGTTATCGTTGTTATTGTTATTCTTTCTAGGGATTTGTTGGGAATGAAAATACTATTCACCGATGAGCGACGTTTCGAGGGGGACATGTGCGATCGAGGATTGTGGTTCTCCTTTTGGTCGAGGGAGTAGCTGGGGAAGCCTAATGCGAGGAAAATTGGTTCGAGGTGTCCAATTATCGATATCTGAGAACAGGCTGGCCAACAGACACCGATATCTGCTGGTCGCTGACAGGTCCATTAGGACGCGTCTTGTGGACGATTTTACCAGGACTCGGCCCCAATATCGATCCGGTTAAACGAGTTTGCCTCAGTCGCTAATCTGCGTGGCTCATTGTGACGATCTGTGGTAGGTTCTATGCCAGAGTCCGTAGGGCCGCTTGGATCGTAAATTATAGTGCCCGGATAATTCACATCGTGCGTCCGGTACGATAATGTTTGATCCAACAAAAATTACGCCTTTCCTGGGTAATGACGGTATTGATCGCCAGCTAGACCAGACGGCGGTGTTTATTTTAAAGGGATTGGTTTGGTATCGATTGTTCTTTTTTTCTAGCCAGCGAAAATTGGCAACAGCAACGAAACGTCTATTATTGGAGCAACGGGAGTCCATATCGGACTCCATTTCGGTATTCGGAGTCCTTGACGTGCCAAACCGAGAGACCAGGACATCGTATCGAGGAATTCGACGATAGCTCGAGCGGAACGCACGAAACAGGCCAATCGTTCGCGTTTAGAACGATGAATTCGATGCGCGAGATAGCGGCACGCTGGATCGATATTCGCGGAACACCGAAACCGCGACTGGGCGACGCGAGAACGATCATTACCCAGCGGAAAAAATTAATACTCCGACGCGACACTGTTCCCGAGTTATTCGTACGGTTCGACTGCGATTCCTCGATAGACAACGTCCCTCGAATAGTATCAAAATTCGTACAGAGTCCACCGCGACGCGGCGAACAAAGAAGCGTGCAATCGAATTATGATAAATCCTTCGTTCATTTACTCACGGCTCGATGTTAATTATCCAGTTGCGACGCGGCTCGCGAACGATCGTCCGAACTGGTCGAAGGCGGACACGAAACTACGACAGCACGTGCAGGTGCACGGGCAAGGTGCATTGTACTTGTTCCCCCGCGGCACGGAACAATGGGAGGCTCGTGCTAATTTTAATCGGCTCGGCCCCTCGACTCGAGAGCCGCGAATGCTCCGCGGTGCTAGTTTCTTTCTGTCCCGGTCGAGTTCCATTGTTTCTTCGGACTTGTTCGATTGGCAACGAAAGCCGACGCGCCTCGTTTCAAGAAACGCCCCGCTTCGCCCCTCCCCGCCGTTCAAACACGCTCGATTGTTTGTCGAGTGGTTGGATCGTTGACACGACGGTTTTGCTGATCGGTCGTTAACGCTTCGAAGCGACGAGGGTGGGGGGAGACAAGACGCGTTTTTGGTTCTCTCGAAAATCGTTCTCCCTCGCGACAGTTAATCGATCGAGCTTAATTCCAGTTGGGCCGTAACGTTTTCTCTAGTCCGATCGGGAACTCGCGAAACGACTACTGCCTCGCATCTCTGGTGGAAACACACGCCCAAGCACATCCGGATCGCCCCAGCAACACGACGTACCGTCGACGCGGAAACTTTTCCGTCACGGACGAGAAAGTTCGCGCAAGGCTTGTCGCGGTTCTCCAAACAAGAAGCACTCGCAGGGCAGGTGGCAAGTTTCGTATCGGGCGAGCCGAAACTTTCGAAGTGGCTGCTTCTTTTCCACGCTGGGGACATCGCGTTGGCCGCGCTGGTGCGCTCGGTAATTCCGCGAGCGGTCCCTCGATGGTCGCTAATAGCTTTTCGTTCGTTTTCTTTTTTTTCTTCCGCGCGATCGATCCAGCGCTGGCTTTCGTTTAAGCGACGACGGGAAGAAGAGGTAAACGGGGGAAGTTACTATAAAGTTAAAATTACTACGAAAGTCGGCGCAGGCCAGTCCATAGCCGGGGGCCGTTGGCAAAAATTAAAAAAGTTCCGAACGACCGCGCGGAATCGCCGAAGGCTGGGGAAATTAATCGTCGGGATTAAAAAGAAAGCGAAACAAGAATCGAAGATCGCCGGGAATCTCACGACGCGACAACGAAACCTCGACGGAACTGCAACGGAGGACTGAAAGTTCCAGATACGCCAGAACGATGATGTTTTCATATTGCCACGATGTTCGCCGTCAAACAATACCAATTGAAATACCTGTGCTTGCACAGCTGCGAGGTAAAGCTGCGCCTCCCCCAGCTCGAAACGCTTCATAGAGATGTCTTCCTGCAGCTCGGCCACTTTAGTGTACAGATTGCTTTCGGCGCTCCTGCAATTAAAGACGGGAGACCCCGTTCAACGGTTGCACTCCTAGGGAATTAATGCGCGGACGGCTGGAGAGGCCGTGGAGAGGGGGACTCCCGGGGAAACGGCGCATCTTTGTAACGTGTTTACCTTTAATAAATTGAACCGGTCGCGGCGAAAGGGGGCGAGTGGCAATTAGAACGAGTTCCCCTTCGAGATATTAATTATTTCTACCTTTCGTTCCGCGCTTTAACGAACCGATCCGTCCGGCGATAGAAATTCCCCAGGGGAACGAAACGTTCCCCGTATGTATTCACGACCTTTCCAATTCTATTTACTCGTGCGGACGCGGGGGGTCTTAATGGTCCCGTAGGTCCCGAGTTTTACTCACTTCCGTTGCATGCGGGACAAAGCGTCCAGGGCTTCCTGGAGTCTGCCTATCTCCTGGCTGAGGCTGTCGTGCTCCCTTCTCAGATTCTCCATCAGGGGCAGGGAGCTGGTTGCCGTGGGGGCCAGTTCGTCCCTCAGAGAGGGCATCTGGTTGATCCTCTCCATGGGCACCTGTTCCGGCGGACCAGGCGCGACGAACAGCCTCCTGCTGGGTTTCTTCGACGGCGTGACCGTGGCCGCCAGGCTCCTCGCCAGAACCTGAGCGTAAAATCCCTATTAGCAAGCTTCAGGGAATTGTAGTCAAAGCCGGTTCATGAGAATCCTCCGATGAATGGAAGCGGCTGCATAGCTCAGTGAGCGTCAAACCCATCAGAGATCCGATTGCGCCTTTGCACAAACTCCGACAAACAGACTGGCGGGGCGAATGATGCCTGGTTTCGACGAAATGCGTCTCTATATTTCCCCACCCTAGGATCGCTTCGCGCGGATTTCAGACGCGGCTTGGAACAAAGGTGAACGACGGGGGACGTACCTGCAGGTCGTACAAAGGCGAGATCATCTGAGCCTCCTTGGCGACGGTCAGATAACGCTTCGACTGCTCGCCTGCTCGCTCGGCTGACGCCTCCGATATACCGGACACGCATTTGCACGTCAGCTCGCACAGCTCCTCGTAGACTTCCGTTATTTCGCCCAGCAGGCCCGGAAGACAGTGCGCCTGGTAACGTTCGGTGATCGCGTTCGTCGCCCTCAATTGAAGTATGTACGCGTTGTGCGCCTCGAAGTAGACGCGTTTCAGCTCCTGTTCGCCGCCGCCGTCCGCCGTCAGGAACGCGGCGTAAGCTCGTTTGTAGTCCATCCTGGCACGCTGCAGCTTCTCCTCGGTCTTGGCGACCACCTGCTCGTAGGCCTCGCGATGGACAAACACCTGACAAGCAGAGATTCGCACGAAGCATTCGACAATGGTCCGGGACGCAGTCTTTTCAAATATATAATTATATCGTGAATCGATTTTAAGGGTTCCTCTCCGGATTCTCGAAGGAATGTATCGCACCTTTCTGGACTGGAGTTTCCTATGGAAGCTGGCCTCGAGGGTGGGCCTGGACAGTTGCTGCTGAAGAACCGCGGCTAGGTCCAGGTGAGCCTCCGCGTCGGACTGCACCTGGCGCAGCAGGCTCTCCCAAACGCGACGCATCCCGCCAGCGTCGACCCTGGCGTCGCTGGACCTGCCGCGGAACTCGTCGACCAGGCGTCGCACGGTCGCTGAGTGGCTCTCCATGGCAGCGCCCAATTCCTGAGCGAACTCCGACACTGTCGACAGAAAATTGCAATCAGGATAGGTCCGCCGTTGGACGCTTACAGATTCGTCGACGACGGGACCCATGCGGTCCCGTCGGTCGCCCATCAGGCTAAGTGGCACTCTGTCTCATTAGAGCCAATGACTGGCCGACGAATCTCATTAATTTCGAACGAAGCTTCGCATTACCCTGTCATGCGCCCCGTTAATTATTCACAGGTTATTATTATATAATTACAGGCCTGACCAATTCGTTTTTCGGGGCCCTAATTGTCCCTGGACATTGACAGTCACCGCGCACTTTTCCCCTCGGCTGTTTAATACACGCGTCGCATAACCGGCGTTCTCATTCGTTGACGGAAGCGCGACCACCTGTTCTCCGCGGGCGGAAATATTCGAAGAGGCCCGATGCGTCTCGCGTGCCAAGCACGAACGCGACCGACGTCTAGCGCCCTCTACGCCGCTCGGTGCTTCCAAGCTTCCCCGTTCGGCGACGGCGGCGCTAGGCGAGTCGTGAAAGCGTTTCGAAAGAACGCTTCGTTTAATTAACCGAGCGGGAAGCGCGATATTGAAACGTCGCCGCTGGGAACTGTATCGGATTGCCAACAATGCAATCGCTCGAAATCGCTCGAAATCGCTCGTGTCCGTTTCGAACATTCTACAGAACGCTCGAAAATGTTCGGCCAAATAACCTACTAAACGATTTCGCCAACCGTTGAAGCCCGTCGGCTAAGTTCGCCTCAAATGTTTCTATGAATTTCAATTTCCAGCTCGGCCCCGGTGTTTTCGCGTCGCGGCGGATCGGTTTCGTCGAAAGTGGCGAACGTTGAGCAGCCGTTCGTCAGCGTCATCGTCTGGCACGCGACGACGTGCGGGAAACGATTGCGCTGCCCGATCGACGTCAGCCGACGCACCTTGGCGCAGCTTCTGGCATTCGACGCGCTGCGCGTTCGCGGCGCTACGACGATCACTGGTCGCGCCACGCAACGCGCTTACCACGAATTTTCGCGGAATACGCCGTCCGTTTCGCGATACACCCGCTCTGAAAATAAATCCGCGCCTCCTCCCACGGGAGGACCGCCCGGGGACAGGTAAACGCAACTTGGTCGCGCGAATTGGCACGGATCAGGCTAACGCGACGCGATTCGAAAAGAAACTTCAATTCGACGTTAACGGGCTCTCGCGATCGAATTCATCTGCAACTGACTCCCTTTCGATTACCACCGCGTCGACGGTCGAGCGTCTCCAGTTATATCTCGCTGTTCACTAGCGACGAGCGTCGATTTCCCCAAATGTTTACGCGTGTATTTAAATACGCGAGCTTAGAAACACGTACACGATAAATCAACTGAAAATTGTCGGGGTAAACGTTGAACGAACGATGAAGAAAAATTCGATTACCATCAAACCCGCGTCGCACGGGTCCCCGGGTGCAGTTAAGCGTCGCCACCGTCGTCGGTTCGTTAACGAGCGCGGAACTGACTGTCAATTACTCGACGCGGCGGCTAAAAATAGGGGAACGTCGCGATTAATTCCGCGTCACGACGGTGAGACGAAACAACGGCCGGATCGGAATCCGCGTCATCGAATATTCATATTTCTGTCGGGTTTTTGTCGACGATTGTTCATCGGTCGGCTCGAATCACGGCGGATCGCGGTGTCGTCGATATTCCGTTACTTAATTATTCCCACGGTTCGTCTGACCGCGCTTCGTCCCTATTCCACTTGATCGGACGAGTAGTATAACGAGCTAACGGCCAGACAAACGGCGCAATGCAACGTTCAATGGATCCGTTGGGTCACCATGGCGTACTGATTTAGAAACGACGCTGTATAACCAGAGAGCCTCGTGCCAGATTATCGCCGTTGCGAAACAAATGAAAATTCATTTTCACCCAGATCTCAGGCTGGTGGATTCCTTCGGATCGAAATTAACGCACGGCCTTCGAGTTCGTTGATTTACGGCGACTGTTGGACATTCGCTGTTGCTGGTAAATGTATAATATATCACGCTAGAGCAACATCGTCTCGACGTTCCCAGAAAAGGCTCGCTAACGGGTACGGCGAGAGAACCGAATGGGTCTGGTACGCGGCGAGTCAAAAGGGACCCCAGGATCTTCTGGGTGTTTTTCGTTCGGTTCCAGAGAGCATTCCACGGCGAACGGACGTTCCCTCCTTATACATACATATACGTAATAAATATAAATAATACATATACAATAATAATAAATAATAAATAATACATTATAAATACACGTAATATACACGTTAATTTAAATACACGTTAAATACAGAAATAGTCGTTTAACAAACGTTAAAAACGTACAGAGAATTCTGAAGCAATCGAACGATTAACCAAGTGAAATCAGGGGAAAAAAAAACGTACAAAAATAGCCGAACGACTATTTCTTCCGCGAAATATCCTGACCCCCCGGTTCCATGGTGTTCCCATATCCGATGGAGGATCGACAAGACATTTTTTTTTTCTTTACACTCGAGTAGAATGTGTCGCGAGATATTCATCCTTCCCCTAAGACTCTTCTCCTGAATATTACAAGAAATCGATATGAGGTGGAAGGGGGGGATGATGGGCGAAGGCAGGCAAAAAGGTCAGAAGCCCTTCGGAGGCAGTTGCCAGGGTTACCGGCAGGTAACGCGAGCCGATTTCCCAGTGATTTCTCGTTTAGCCGAGTGCTCCCGTTGCCGGTGCTGTTCGAATACCTGGCAGGCGACGCACGACGACCGCGACTACGAGGACGATCGATGTGCACGCGTTCGCGTCACCGGGTTCCGCGAAGATAAACTGGAATCGATCGTCCGTGCATTGGCAGCGTAAATAATCGTGTCTTCGGTGTCGTTCCGCGTACGACAATCACCCTCGATCGATTTCCGTAATTATTTCGCTCGTTTTCGTTCCAGAAACGATACTACTATGGCTGTCACACACTGCGAAATACTATCGCGGTATTGGCGGATATTCTGGATCAGTTGAACGGATAGCGTCGGGTTCGTTAGCGCCTTTTGCTTCGTGGCGCTGTCTCGAGGTTAGTCGAAATGTCGAATGGCCGTTTACATCGAGGAAACAGCGAACGGTTTGAACGCGTAAACTCGCTTGGTGACCCGTGGTCGAACCGTGACGCGTGGCAACGCCGCGCGCGTGTCCTAACGAGTGATCACGAACGACGAATAGAACGAGAGGGAAACTGCGTGAAAGAATGCATGGAGCGGATGATGCGTGCGCGAGGCGGACTAGTTGGAGAGTTATAGCAGAATAGTTAGGGAGGCGAGGCGTAACAGTTTGCAAAGCGGAATGGAGAGAAGCGTGGAATCGATAAAGTTCAGACGGCAGAGGTAGCAGAGACGGTAGTATCGAGTTTTAGTCGAACAATCGCCGCGTGTCTAACGTTCACAAAAATTGACAAATTTAAAGAAACCCCAGATCTTATTGTCCCACCTGTTACCTGCCGGGCTGTTCAATAGAAATTTCCTAGAAATAATTCCCAAACCTGCTTGTCGCTTCTCTCGCGTCGCTCCGCCTTCGGGGGATATCGGATTTCGCCGGTGACGATTCTATCGGTCGTCGGATTCGAACGCGCCTCGGGACATTTCGCTGCTTGACACCTGCGATTAATCCCGTACGGGCGGTACAATCGTCGCGGGATGCACCCGCTGAATTGTCACGGATGACTGACAAATGAGTGGGGAGGGGGGGGGGGGCGTCGCGTGAATCCCGAAGTGATTAGCCGCGGACGAGTAATCGATAATTCGCGTCCTCCTTCGCAATTCGCTGTTCGTTCCGCGCTCGCGTCGTCGCCGTTATCGTTATCGCCGCAGATTCATCGATATTTATCGCGACGTCGATTGGGACGACAATGTCGCGGCAACATTATTATGGCTGTCACCGTGATTACGATTGTTATTATTATTATTATCGTTATTATTATTATTATTATTATTATCGTTATTATTATTATTATTATTATTATTATTATTATTATTATTATCGTTATTATTATTATTATTATTATTATTATTATTGCCATTAACATAGCCATTCGAAAGCGTATCAAGGGAAAGCAATTTAGAAATTAACATAAGGGTGCGAGTAAATCGGTTTTTAATTTTTCCCAACCGCGGCGCACCGTCTTAAAAAATCTGAAAAAAATTTAGAGCAACAGTATCAACGATATGCACCCGGGGAAAAAGTACGTTCGTGGTACTCCGATTTCTTCGATACGAAATCGTCCCTTCGATGTTCGATAGCTCAACGCCCGCGAGGGCGGTCGCCGCCAGCCCCTTCAATTAACCCCGTGTCACGTTGATTTCGCGTGCGACCGGCCCGGATCGATATCGCCTGAGGCGAGGCAAACATGCCCCACCCCCACCCCCTCGCGTCTGTTTGCCAGGGGGGATTAGGAATCGCCTGGCCTCCCCCGTTAAACTTTTCGTCGGTCGTTAAACCGTTCGACCACTTCCTGCCGCGAAATCTACACGTCCCGATCGCGGCGAAGGGTTGCGACGTTCCAACCCTCCGTTGCACGGCCCGCGAAAAGCAAACACTTCAATTTGCTCGAACCCTCGTGATCAGCCGGTTAACGAAACGACGTTGGAACGAGTCGGGCGTAGATCGAACGATTCGTACCGGCGGGATCAATTTCTGTTCAAGAGAGAGCGCGTTCGGCGAAAACAGTTGGAGCGCCGCTGGCAAGTGGAACGAGTCGGCGCGTGGCCAGACAGACGACGCCACAGCCGGTGGCGGAATACCGAAAACTCGGAGAAAAAATTCGTTTTCAATGGAAACGACGGTTCAACGAATTCGATCTGAATATGGTAGATCGTGATGTAACTCGAAACGAGAAACTGATTAACGTTACTCGAGAACTTTCATCGTACAGATACTTGTCAACGCGATAAGCACTCTGCACTGAATTAAAAAAATCGAAACGAGATACAAATTCGAGAGCCAGTGTAACGAATCAATTTTCGTTATATTATTCGTAACATTGTTTAATTCCTCCACTTTGTTTTACGGAAAACGAATCACGAAATATCGTAATTACCACTGCGGAAACATCTTCTTAATTTCTGCCGCGTTTCGGTGCTTTTGCGCCGCAGGTGTGCGAAGGTAAGACGTCGGAGGGCCCGGCAATAATTGCATCGGCGGAACAACGTGGACGCGACTCGCGCGGAACGGTAATCGTATTTCGATCGCAATCGAGTTGAGCGCAAGTTTTCAGTGGAGCGGGTCGACGATTGGTCGGACAGCGGCCAGAGTAACGTCGGGGCCGGAACGAAACTGGTCGAGTACTTTCCGGTCCGGCAGATGACGGACAACGACGAGCACGTTAACGAGTATCGTTCTAAATTCGACGATGGAACGATCACGAACGAGTCGCTGTCTCGTTCACGTGGCTACGAACGCGGCTCGCTTTAGAGCGACCCCCTTCAGCGCCCTTAATTAAGCCGGTCGTTGGCGTTCGTTTTCTCCGGTGTAACCGACGTTTTCCCAGCTTAGCGACCCCGATGGGGAGGTCGGGGGGGGGGGGGGGGCGTGTGGAAATTAAGCGACCAGGACCGTGTTAATTGGGTTCACCCGTTCGCGGGACGATTCGTCGAAGGTCGAGAGGCTACGATTGATCGTCCACTCGTTTTTTTTCTCGAAGGGACGCGAATCGACGCCGTCGATTCAGTAATTATCGAATAACTTTGAAACGCGATATAAAACGACGGGCCTGCTCCGTGTTTTGTTTCTCGACTTTCGACGCTTCTAAATTGACGTTTCTCTCTACACTGCGCCACGGGGTAGAAGGTGTTCGACGATCCGTGGACACTTCGAAGACGATTCGATTCGTTTATTATCGACGATCTGCCGGGATTTATAATCGTTCGACCAGACGCCACAGGGGTTAGCCGCGAATTTTCTTACGACCCTCCTGGGGCGAACAGGCCAGACGACGAGGACTTCGCGTTAAATTCAATAGACGATCCTCGAATCGAACAAGTGGAAATTAAGAGTGCCGCTGTT
Organism: Nomada fucata; assembly: GCA_948146005.1. Lineage (NCBI taxonomy): Eukaryota > Metazoa > Arthropoda > Insecta > Hymenoptera > Apidae > Nomada > Nomada fucata. Next base: position 31,384,881 of record OX411277.1, on the reverse strand, counting down.
GTCTGTACGGGAGGTCACGCTTTACATATTTACCACCCTAATTTCCGTTCGACGAGGGACTCTCCCCTTCTTCCACCCGACGGGCTGGGTAGATTGAAAAGGGGGGAGACATAAATATTCTGTGCATTAGGATCGCGTTACGGCAGAGCCACAGGGGACCATGAATCGTTCATCTGCCTGGCTCGGCACACGATAACGATTCCGCGAGGATTCGCAGACAGCGAATTCGTCAAGGCAGCGAGGAACAAGGCAACTCGATCTGGGTTTGCCCAGATCAGACGCGAGCGCGGTCCAAGTTGAGCTTGCTCCAGTTCAAGCAACCAGATACACACGATCGAAGATCAATCTAGGTTCAACGAAGAGTTCGGTACAACACTGACCCGGTGGAGCCAGGGGACGAGGTATTAGACGTTTCACAAATTAGACAGAAACTGAACGCCTGGCCGCGTATATCTGACGCTGACACAAGCCCGTTTCTCACCAATTTGAGACGTCGCGGACAGGAACACTGGCTTCCGTCGGGGACCGTGTCCAGGGATTCGTCGTTGTATCGTTTAATCCGCGACGAGACTGGGATCGACGAAGAGTTACACAGCACGAGTGGCTCGGGTCCTGGCAAACATCTGGAACTACCTCGAATCGGACACGATCTACAGGACACGGTGGAAACCTTACGGGATCAACGGCGAAACGACAGGGCGACGGGTCGAGACCGTCCGTCGAGCTGACGCGTCAGATAAATAAATAAATATTATAAAATTTTTACTTTTCATCTTTACGCATTCCTAATCTTTGTTTATACAGTTCCTGCGAACAGAAATACCATCAAGGTCCTGAGCATTATAATACAGGTGAAAATAGTATTCTTCGTTTTTAAGCTTCAATATTTAATAATTAATTTTTAACGTTTGTGTCCCTTGTCAAGCTTAACAACAACGGATTTCAGAAACGAAAATATCGTTTTTAGGCGCTACGGACAACTAGCTTGCATATAATTATATTGCATATAAAATTATAGGCCTACTCCGTGTTTTGTTTTTCGATTTTTGCACGCTTAAATTGCCGTTTTTCCCCACTGTGCGACGCGGGGGTGGATCAAACGTGGAACCGCCTGGACGAAGCGGAACGCCGTCGGATTACACGCGGCTACTCGAAACTCCTGGGGATGGAAACGGGGCTGAAACTTTCCAGGAGTTCAATCGACGAGCCGGCAAAGGGTCGCGGCTTCCCCATGGCTAGCCTGACGGCTATATGTGCAATAATTGCCGGATAATTTTGGCAATCGAGTTTACTGCCTCGCGCCCGGTTGCCCCACGGGCCACTGGGTCACGACGAAGCGGTTTCGGTGTCCAAATCGTTCCCACGATCGCTGTCCAGTGGTGGTCGTTCGAGAAACGATCCCCGCGGAAAGGATATAGCCGGACAAGGGGTCGAATGTGCCCCTGTACAAAATTCAACTTGCTAGGTGCCAGTCGATAGCGTGACAAGAGAATTTTAGAATTTTAGAATTCACTGAAAAACACTTTACGATGAAATGAAATCGGTTTTTAATTTTTTCACCTGCGGCGCACCGAATTAAAAAATCTGAAAGAAATTGAGAGCAGTTGTATCGGTAATATGTACCAGAAAAAAAAATTTGTTACGGTACTCCGATTTCTTCAATACAAAATCGCCATTTTTCATCATATTTTGACGTTTTTTATTTTTCGCAGCTCGGCCTTTCATATTAAAAATCTGCAAAAATTCTGTAATATGTGCCCCTGTAATACAAGTGTCTCTGATTTTTTTCCAAATTTTTCGACCGTTGAAGCGTGAGATGTTGGGCAAAAACTAGACTTTTATTTTCTCCCCGTAGCTACCCTCCCAGTTGAGTCACGGGGTTGAAACTTTTTCTGCGGGCGATAGGTCGATTTCGCGACGGCCGCCCAGCAGCCGGAAACGTTTGCTGGAGGATTCTTGCGACGGTAAAAACTGCGGGAGCCTGTAACGAAGTTTCGACGGGTCCCGTGACTGTAACAAAATTTCAGCGCCGTTGCCAACGAACAACGGTCCTCCGCCGGCGATTGATTTATCAGTACCGCTGGCTGACCATAATGACATTATTTAATGACGTTAGTTAGCCCCGTCGTTTAATCGGGTTTCCATGTAAGCTGAAACCTCGCCGCGGTTTCTGCCTACGCCTCCGTTTTTACAAGTCATCGCGAGTTTTATTATCCGCCACGGCGGCTTCGTCGTTTGCGAACAAACTCGATGATCGGCGCAGTAGTTTTCGTATATATATATTTCATAATAATTCATTTCGTGCCGCGACTTTTCCGCGAATGTCCCGCAGCACTTTAGCAAACAAGAAATTACTCTTCTTTTAATGATTTAAATATTAGTTTAGTTCAAATAGAAGGCAATGGTATGATAAACGTCTACGCCAAGTTTTTGTCGCATAGTTTTCGAGCTATCTTTTCTCACCAGTGTAAAAGGCACAGGTTTGAAGAAGTTTGACAGAACGTCGTTATCTCTTATCGACTGCAGCATCGAACAGAGCTCGAATTTCGCTATACAATTTCACCATCCTATTTCTAAGATATTAAACCATCGTTTGATAGAAGAAAAACAAGTTTTCAATTTCTGTATGATTCCAATCGAGTGTCCCCCCTTAGTGTCCAGTCCTCGCCAATTATCGCCCACCAGTCGCCTAACGAGCGAACGAGTCGAAACGATTACTATCGTTAAAAAAAAACTGGCATCACAGGGGAAGCAAAAATTCGCCGCAATAAACAACCCGGACGGGTCAGCGCGTTCATCAACGTCCGCTAAACGTCCTCGAATCGCCCCGAGAGTCAAACACTCATCCTTGAAAAAAAAAAAAAACCGGAGAGACATTAGAAAAACCGGGAAGCACCTCGACGAGCCTGGCGGAGGGAGAATAAAAAAAAAGCCACCCCTAGCGTGAAAGCAAACACTCGTCCAATCAGCGTTCGATTCTCATCACGGTGACGTGGGGGGCGAGGAGTTCGCGACACCTGAAACGTCGGTCCAGGAGGCAAAGCAACGAGCAAAGAGAGAGATAGAGAGATAGAGGCAAAGAGAGAGATAGAGAGATAGAGGCAGAGAGAGAGAGAGAGGCAAAGAGAGAGAGAGAGAGAGAGAGAGAGAGAGAGAGAGAGAGAGAGAGAGAGAGAGAGAGAGAGAGAGAGAGAGAGAGAGAGAGAGAGAGAGAGAGAGAGAGATGTAGAGAGAGAGATGCAGAGAGAGAGATGCAGAGAGAGAGATGCAGGGAGAGAGAGAGAGATGCAGAGAGAGAGATGCAGGGAGAGAGAGAGAGATGCAGAGAGAGAGATGCAGGGAGAGAGAGAGAGATGCAGAGAGAGAGATGCAGAGAGAGAGATGCAGAGAGAGAGAGAGAGAGAGAGAGAGAGAGAGAGAGAGAGAGAGAGAGAGAGAGAGAGAGAGAGAGAGAGAGAGAGAGAGAGAGAGAGAGAGAGAGAGAGAGAGAGAGAGAGAGAGGCAGAGAGAGAGAGAGGCAGAGAGAGAGAGAGAGGCAGGCAGGCAGGCAGGCTCGAGGATCCCTCTATCAAGATGGACTACATCCATAATGCATCGTGGTCGCGTGTCTCCCGATGATGGAAGCGGCGCGGAGGGTTGCAGGCGGAGGGCGGAGGGTTGCCTTCGGGGGCGGGTCGGAACGACGAAGGTCGCGGAGAAAGGTGACCGGCAGGCTTTGGAGGAAACGCAACGGAAACGGACTGGATACCCGTGTAACAGAGCGAAGGTGTTTCAGCCAGGAGCTGACCTGAATTCAGGTGGGCCGAATCAATACCGTCGCTCGTTCACCTCGCAACGTTACCCTGGCAACCAGACTCATTTATTAAATATGACCTGCACCCGGGCCCGGTGTGCGTGCACGTTAACCTTGCCGAGGCGAACCGCCCGGACAGTCGTCGACCCGCCGCGACCCGGAAGCCTCCGCGCGAGGACAACGAACGATGCACTCCGGCGGTCCGTACGTTTCTCTGGTCTGTAGGCGACCTTGGCAGCGGCGACCGTGCCAGGGTCGGTGCCAGGTTTCAGCGAGCGATCCGGGAGGACGCTTTCCGATCCGACCGGCGTGGGGGGAATCGGGTCTCGAATTTCCGCTCGAGAGCGCAGCGTCTTGGTCCAGAGGGGGCATGTACTGTCGCCGCGAGGAACAACGCGGACCCCGGCGTGGTTAAACGAGCGTGTCCCGCGGATCGAACTGGACCGACGTGGAGAAAAATAGACGACTCGTATCGCGCCCACGGGAACGCAAATTCGATCGTTGGCGTCGCGATAGCGCAGAGGCGAGATCGAAGGGACTCTAGGGACTTTTAGTCTCCGTCAGTTATGCGCTGCATTCAACTATCCGCTTAACGCGTTCCCTGCCAGACATTTTTTTTAACGACTTCCCGTTGAAGCCGCGTGGGGCGTATGCGCCCCACGCTTTACATTTGTATTATTCTCTTTATTATTGTTTATTATTGACTCCACAATGAATTGTTTAAAAAATTCTTCATTTTACATCGATAATACCAAATGGCTCGAACGGAAAGTTCAGCGTGGGGCGTATACGCCCCACGCGACAGAGAACGTCTTAATTAAAGCGTAGTTCGCGAACAATAAATTCGCCAGTTCACAGGCGACTCTCGTTGCCCGTGAACGTACGAAAACACAACGTGTTCAACGTTGTTGTCGCCCGTTCGTTATTCGCGCGGACGATATCCGACCCCCGTAAACGTTATAGGGAAGTTTATCTCGCGAGGAGTTTGTTCCCCCATTAGTTGGTAATAATCTGCGGCGTATGGTAATGCGAATTCTCGTTGCGCCTACCTTCGAAAACCGAGCGTCGACTTAACCCAGGCGTGATCCGGGCTAAACCCGGACAACCGCGCCGACCAACGGCGGTCTAAATCAGTGCTACCAACGGCAACGGGGAATGCAACGTCCCGACACGTCGGCGATAACTCGCGCGCGAAAGAAACGCGAAACTGGTGGCAACAACCCGGCGCCAATGATCCGAATAAGCATCCAGGTCAGCGCACATGACAGCCGGAGCAGCGGTGTTTGGAACCGCTGTTCCGCGCGGGTGTGTTAAACCGAATCCACGCCAGAAGAGGTGGGGTCTATTTATACCGCGGTAACGAGGTCTCGGATGTAATCTTGCGAAACGCCGCGATGGGGAATTCGTTTCCTCGAGGAAGAGGCAGAAACGAGCCGACGGGGGGCGCCCCCCACGCGCGAGACAAACGCAGTCGAAACCGCGTCACTTCCGGGCTCCGACGTGTCCTCCAGGACGTTCGACGAATTCCATCGGCGGCCCTCTGAGCGGCGCGACGTAAACGCGACCGACGAATGACCGTCGGGCCTTTGTCGGGGCCGAGCGAATCGAATCGCTGCAGGCGACGCGTGGAACGCGGTTGGTACGATCGAGTCTGACGGTAGTTCGCGATCGCGCCGCCGCGACAGCGCCACGCGTTCGATATTTATCGCGACCGTCGCGCCGCCGCGCCAGCGTCGCGCGTTCGATATTAATCGCGACCGTCGCGCCGCCCGGGGCTTCCTCTGCGTTCGTTAACGGCGAGCGGACCGTGTTCGACCTATTCGAGCGAACTTTCGACGCTGTTGTTATTTGAATCGGTGCCCGTTGGGCAAACGTTGCGAACAGCTCTAACGAAGTTATCGCGGCTGGTTCGGAGGAATCGTTGGGGAAATTCGACGGGAGCCACGACGCTTTATTATTGACGCGTTTCGAAACCGATCGACGCGAATTTTTATGCAGAATATTTCCCAGCGAACGCAAGATATCGGATGACTATCAATTCCGGTTATTGGTCCGCTGGAAATCAATTAACCAACGACCGTGCGACCGCAATGGAGGGGAGGGACGATAGTCTTTTTGTTAGAAAACGTAGCCTGGGGTATGGAAAAAAGATGAGCACGATAACGCTACTAGGGGAAAAGTGGATTGTCGGTTGCGTGACGCGTATTTGTGTCACCGGGACGCCGTGCGACATGTCGCTTTATATCGCGAATAATTAATAACGTTTTTTTTTTTTTTCTTCCTTTTGTACAGCACAGCGCGTTCGATTAGAGAAACGCAGAAAGGAAAGCGTCGACGAAAGGGGCGAAACAGAATCGACCACCCGTAGGGTTATTAAAAGTAACGCGCAAAACGAAATAACGTTCGAAATTTTTACGCGTTCCGAAAGACGCCGCGTTTTGTTGCCCGAATTGAATGCCTCGCGCGGTTATTATTAATTGCGCTTCCAATTACAGCGTCGTAACGCGATTACACGTACGCGAGCAGCCGGGCTTCCCCCGGCGTTATTCAATCATAAACTGGGACTCGGAACCGGCGCTCCGTCGGAGAAACAAGCTTAAAACGAACAACCTCTCTCAACCGTGCGCACAAAGGACGGCCGAGCTTAAGAGATTTCAACGCGATTCTCGTGCCGCTAGGAGTATCCGACGTTTCTCTCCGCGAAATCACGAAACGAGTCCCCCCCCCCCCCCCCCCCAATTGGTAAGTCTATCGTAGGGTCGAGCCGCTGAACAAATAATCGTGGCCCCAATTGAATACGGGGAGAATTGCGATTTCGTGCGAGCATAAACGCGAGCAGCCGTCGCGGCTACGGATCTCCTCTTTGGAAATTAGATCTCGCCAAATTCGCAATATTTATTGTCCCCCTTTGGCGACGGGCGGGGATCGATTGGAAGCGTCGCGTGGGCAAAGGTCAATCGGCCGGTACACGTGGAGCGACGTTTTCAAAGGGGGAGAGGAGGGACGACGAGATCGCGTCTGACAGAGACCGATGACAGAACGATTTCCTAATAGAAGCGGCCAACCCTTAGCCCCGACCCGGTGTAATTAATCTTCACTTGTAGCAGGCCTGATTGGCCACGACGGAAGCAACCTCGGCGTGAAAAATGCGCAAAACTTCTCACCCTCGAGTGCCGCTATCTCGCGTTCAGGTGAGCCAGGGTTTTTTTCTCTATTTTTCTTTTTTTCTTTTTTTTTTTTTACTAGAAACGAGATGTATAACTCTTCGAGCGAATAATAACCGCCACGTTTTACCACGTTCGACGAAAAGAAAGAAAGTGCTTCCGCTGGAGCTTCGGTTCGAATTGATTGGGTGAAAATGTCACTATCATTAGTAGAATGTCGCGTCATTAAAATGATAATAAACTAGCGACGGTGTTCGTTCGGTAAAAATGTGTCCCCAGATGGAACGACGCTAAAATTACAGTTTATAATGGAAACGCGACTTCGCGCGAGGGCGTCTTTGTTGGACGTCGTCTGACGTCAATCTAGGGAGACTCTAGCAGCGGCAGGCCTGCGCTTCCACGTGCATTAGCAGCGGCGTGGAACGATCCTACGGCGCGGCAGTCGCGTCCCCCCCCCCCCCTCAGGCGGTATGGGGGAAAACGATGAACTAAATGGAAATTGTGCCATTCAAGACGTTGTAACGGTGACAGGGCAATTATAAACGGAGGAAACCGACCGGTCATTCACGAAGCACGTGTTCCAGCCACCGTTTTACGGTGGCAATAATTTACGATTATGTCGTCGCGTCGAGTTATTTTTACGACGCCTCTCCGTGCCACCGAATTCCTTTTTTTCCTCTGCTTTCGCTCGTCGCGACGCTACCTGCCCTCTTTCTCCCGGACAACCCATAAAGTAAGCCTCGCCAAAGGGAAATTTCTCTCTTTCGCTGAAATTTCTCTATTTTTCCGCCGCGGTCCGCGAACGAAACTAGGGGAAAACAAACCGTCGCGCGTCCCGATTTTCAAGGCGTTCAAAAGTGGCAGGCTTCTAAATCGTTCGAAGCGGACGAGTGGCACAGGCACGGCGATTTTATTGGCGTGTCTCGTGCGTTTCGCGGTTTCGTTCAGCTTCTCCTGGAAGCGTACCAAGTCCAGGAGCATCGGGCAGACAGTCGCCATTGTAACGAGAGTTTCTATGCCAACGCGACTCGCGATGGTTTCGCATCGCCGTTATCCGATTTTTAGGCGCGTCCCCTGTGCAATTTGTCTTTCACCGCGTCGCCCTGGGTTGCAATGAGGAAAAAGTCGAACGGCACCGCGGTTCAACGGAGCGACGGAGGCAGGCGATATTCGCGAGGAATTTAGTAGAACCGGTGCCAAAGTGTCTCGAGACTTCCGACATTTCCGTTTCCTCGTTGGCGACGCGAGTTCTGCACCATCGAGGTCTCTGGAAACGTTCGCTATTCGTCGTGACAAACGAGCCGGAGCGGGCGACGTCCAATCATCTTCGAAATCGCTGCACAACGGCCTTTGTGTCCTGGATACGCTGAATCGTCGGTTATTATTACATCCGTGAGAGATTCGTGTATCGACGAGGAAGCAAGCTTACTTAGGTTGATCAGTTTCATAGAGGAATTCGGGGAATTAGTCTAGTGAATTAAGCGGCGGGTGAGATTCGTCCCTAGGGCCTAACGCGCGTCCCCCTCTCACGGTCAATCAGCCTCGCACGGGGCGTATTTAATATCGATATAAAATACGTTACAAGCCCCGAACACGAGGCCAGAATACGAATTAGGGGACTCTTGTGTATTGCAACGGGACACGACGGTGTCGTGTAAAACGAACGTCAACCCGGAAAACAATTAACTACCAGGAGGATCAACAAACCGTCCAACACGAAAGCGACGCTGCGCGATTGCACGAGTTCTCCTCGAACCGAGGAGTTGGAAACGGCCAACGATCGTCGAACCACGAAACGGACGAACGATCCAGTGGAGAAGAAAAATTCCACCGAACACACAGAAATTTCCCTAGGAAAAGGAAGGAAGTGTAAGAGATTTCGGCTGCGAGCGCCGTAGCTGGGCATGTGGGTTACGTCAGCGCGGGGCCCGACAGAGCACGTACCCATGGGACACCGTAGGCTGAAGGGAAATACGCGAGCGAGGCCCTCGAAGCCATGGCGCATGAAAAAAAACCCCAACAACGGATCCTTTTTGGCGATCACGATGCAGCATGGCATTCTTGCGTCGAACGTCGAACGAAGGAGTCGTATTGACAAAATAACAGAGTCCTGTAAATAGATCTGTCAAATCTTTTTACACGCTACTACATCCTTCTACGCTCCAGCATCGATTCGTATAGTTTTTGGAGATAATAAATAAGGACTAATAATAGTAACCCTTTACGTAGTTTCGTCGTTCCTTGTTGCCTTACAGAAGGGACGAATCGAATAATAACGACGCGCGCTCACCTGTCTGCACGAGCTTGAGGGCGGCCGCATTGTGCTGCTTGAGGGGCTCGTTGTGTCCCGGCTGCGTGAGCTCCTTGAGAGGATTGGCGACGTCCTCGCCGACGCCCAAGCGGCTGTTTTGCATAGTCCCGGCGTGTTGACGAGCGGGCTTCGCGACCTCGTGGCTACGCTGAGCCTCGCTACGGCTGCCCCTTCTTCGCCACGCCTGACCGCGTTCCCTCCTCGGCTGTTTCCACCTCTTCCTCGTTCTGTTCGCGCGGCCCGTCTGTACCGTCTCGTTCCCCTCGTCGCGGTCGATCAACGTCGCGCGACAGCTCTGCCGGCGATCCCCCGTCAACACTGGACTAGGATCACGGTCGCGGTTCTCATAGATACGCAGCAGCTCGTCCGCTGGATAGATGACGTACATGCCCGGCCGATGGTGTCACCGCGTTGTTCGCCGGTTCGCGTGTCAAATCCGCCGTTTCGCTGGCCGACCTGGCTACCTCCGCAGCTGCTGCTCCCGCTGGTGACGCGTTTCCCCGCCGAGCCAACATCGCTGCCCACCGAATCATCGTTCAGGAGTCCGTGACGAGTCGCGATGCCCGGCCACGCGAACGGTCTCATCTTCTCGGCGCGTGACCCGCCCGGGACGTGCCCGTCGTAGAGTCGTTGCTGCAGGGCCCCGTGGCTGGATCGTTTTGGGTTGATCTAGGGCCTGAGGCGTGGGTCGTTTGGTCGATGGTCGTCCGTTGGACGGCGTTGGACTCCTAACCTGGAAAGAGAAACATGGTTAGGGAGGGTGGAATGCACGGGTGGTGCAGTTGGCGAGAATTATAGGGATTTTCTGGCGAGTGAAACGGTTGGCGAACCTGACTGGACGGCGCGGAGCGGTGCGGAGCATTCGCAGGGGTATTTGGGGATTTTTATGTAGCCGGAAAGCGGTCATAGGGATTTTGTATGAGAGGGGAACCCCCCGTTTTAGTTGTTTATCGCGAATCGATGATAGCAATCGTCGATGGCACTATTTAATGACCAGAGTTACTATCGAGGATGAACTTCAATTCACCATCCTTGAACACGAGGGCGCCACTCCTATTCAGAACAACATCGCTGAAACACGCTGCATAAGGCCCCTTGAACAGAATGTGCAAAACGGCAAATCTCTACTTCCATAAACTCAACGTTTTTTGATATCAGTGCCTCTGTCTTCGAAAGCGAACTACACAAGCTAATAGATTTAGACTCAGATTTAGATTCAAACTTAGAATAGACGAACATTACATTTAGTTTAGACATTAAGACTGATTAATACAACATAAACAAAGGTATTGCATTGTACATAAAGGGTTGCTACCCGTTAAACAGAATAAATAAATAAATAAATAAATATTAAAGCTAGCGCGGGTTATGCCTCTATAATAAGTGAACAATGTCGACTATTTGCAGTGAACTATCGCCGGCAGGGCCACCTCGTCCTCAGTATCGTTATCCCTAGCCAACGGGAAAGTAGTATAAGATTTTTCGCCTCTGGGCGAACCCGGCACCCTTCGACGAGGGACGAACAAATACGAACAAACAATCGCAACTGGTTTCATCGCGGGCTTCCCAGTTTTCCCCTAAACGAAGGGATCGGTAGCGATCGGCCCTAGGGAAATTTTGTCGGCCCCCCTCCAAGGTGGAATCACTTTGTACCTCCCGAAACTGACGAAGATTCATAAAACTGTCGTGATCCGTGGAAAATCCACCGAGAATCCAATCTACTCCCTCGAGGTTGGGGGGGTCCCCCGACGACCAAACTGTATCAAATATCTGGGAGTCCCCAGTTACTCCGCAACCACGTGCCTCTCCCCCCACCCCTCAACCCTCGTCGGTACTAGCATACCCGGGGTTACTTCCCGCACGGCAAACACAAGGGTCACGCCCCCGACAATTACCAATAGGTTCCCCATTAGTGCCACTCACGCAACACGGTCGTCGTTCAGAGGGGAAAGAGGGGGGGGGGGAGGAGGAGGAGGAGGAGGAGAACTTCGTCCATTTGGCAGCGTGAAAAAGGTACACCGGCGGAAATCGATCAATCAAACCGGCACGTCGACGACGCTACGCAACCAATCCCCGCCGACGATATTTTCGACGAGGCAACATAAATCAAACTCACCTGCGAATCTTCCCATACGCCCGTATCCCCGCAACCGTTGTGTACAAAATGAATTCGCAGTTCTCTCCTCTTTTTTTCTCCCTTTTTTTTTTTTGTTTTATCTACGCCGTGTTACAGCGAAACGCACTTGTTGCTCGATCGAAGACCAATTCCGACCGAGGACGACGAAAGGAAATTTCCCGTCGCTCGTTTCCCGAATCTCGCGAGATTAATAACCCACGGGCCGGGGTCGAGGAAGTACGACCAAGTGATTCACCGTTAAAAGCTCGTCTCCCCACCTCCCTTTTCAAGGCGGCCAGAGAAACGATGTAATTATTACCGACGGGGGGCGGGATAAAAGCTGCGCGCATTAAATTACGTAGAGTCCCTCCGGCTAATTGAACCCGGCTCGCGGAGCAACCGTGAGAAGCGATTATTCCTCTCGACGGCCGCGTGAATTACGACGCCATTTCTCCCCCGCACAATTCACCGTCGATGGAGTACCAAACGTTCGATCGATTTACTCGCCGATTTCGTTATTTTTCTTTCCAACGGTCTCTTCGGAAATTGCGACAAGTTCGCCGCCGTCCGGTGACGTTTCAATTCGCGTTTCGATCCTTGCCGCAAACTAGCCCCGGAGAAAGAAACACCGCGTCTACATTCCGGAGTTCGGTTATTTCCACCGCGGGACGGACGAGTCACGCCGTCGTTTCGACGTCAACGGACGTAACCGGGTCAGCAGCCCATCGCCGTTCCGGCGGCCAAATTCTCCCGTTCCGCTCGCGCAAAGAAACTCCAGCGCGGTGTCGCCGTGCGAACTCGCGACACCGTGGCCCCCCTTTGTTCCGCTTTTTACGCTCGCGATCAAAGCGCCGCCCCTGGTTCTCGGAACTGTCCGACTCCAGATTTCAATTCCAACCTAGCCGCGTCGATTCGCGACCGCCGTCCGGCACTCCTATTAGCGTCGGGCACGTTCCTCAAAGTCCGCTGAAAACGGTGGCAACGAAATTAATTACCGGTTAATTACGCGCGCAGGGGTAGAAAGAGTGGCTCGACCGTCTGAAAAGTTCGATATCGCATTAAAAAAACCGCCTCTGACCCGCAAGCCGTTTCTGAGTTCGCCGGTGAAATAATTGAAGCACTCGTTCAATTATCCCGTTTCGCTCTTACCCCCAGTTCCCCTAGTTCCCCTAGTTCCCCTAGTTCCCTCGAGGGGTGCCAGACAGCAAGGAAATGCCCGAACTACTTTTATTTTTTTATTTTTTTTTTTGCCAATACGTGGAAACAATGGTCATCGGAGGGCAGAAGCGTCACACCGGTTGCTTTCTTCTCGTTCGCGAGATATTTTTCCATCGATCGTCCGCGAATATTTCAGACATTTCTGCGCTCGTTCCAAGTTTCATCGATTATTCCGCGGCTTCGGGGCGGATTGGTTGCGGTTTCGAATTCGGCCGCGATTCGTTCGCGTCGCGGTTCGCGTTACGCATAATCGGGACGCAGGCTTGCCAACGTCGCCGCGTCGATTCGATTCCGATTCGAGCGAATATTAATTGCGTTCCACTTTCCGTTACGCCGCGACGTCACGGGAACGGCGTGCCTCCGCCTGGCGCAATATGTCGGGCACGTATAGGACAGAGACTGCCAATTACGTGTGTCGTCGCATAATTTCGTGCGCGGCCTCCGCGCTACGCGGAGCAGCCCGTCGAACGAGGATACGGGGGTCTATGAAGACTCGATAATGAAGCCGTTCGACCTGTTCATTAGCGTCCATTTAAATTTCCCGGCGTTTTAATCGAACAATTATCAGTCGCCCCCGGTCTTCTTATAATCCGCCGCTCGATTTTCCTTCTTCGAAGTAAATCGACGAATAAAGTCGTTCGTTAATGCCAACAGAAGGAATTTGTTCGATATTTTATTTATGTATATTGGAATATCGCGGAGTCTGGTCGAATTTTCCAGGAAAATTGCTCTTCAATTTTCCTTCTTCAAAAGTAATTCGGCAAACAACGTCGTTCGTTAATGCCAAGAGAAGGAATTTGTTCGATATTTTATTTATGTATATTGGAATATAGCAGAGTCTGGTCGAATTTACCAGGAAAATTGTTGTTCAATTTTCCTTCTTTAAAAGTAATTCGACGAACAACGTTATTTGATAATGCCAAGGGCAAGAAAATATTTGTTCGATATTTTATTTATATATGTATTGGAATATCGCAGAGTCTGGTCGAATTTTCCAGGAAAATTGCTCTTCAATTTTCCTTCTTTAAAAGTAATTCGACGAACAACGCTATTTGATAATGCCAAGGGCAAGAAAATATTTGTTCGATATTTTATTTATATATATATATATATTGGAATATCGCAGAGTCTGGTCGAATTTTCCAGGAAAATTGCTCTTCAATTTTCCTTCTTCAAAAGTAATTCGGCGAACAACGTTATTTGTTATTTCCAAGAGAAGGAAAATATTTGTTCGATATTTGACTTATATATATTGGAATATCGCGATTCTGGTCGAATTTTCCAGGAAACTCGCTGTACAATTTTCCTTTCTCAAAGTAATTCGATGAACAACGTTATTTGTTAATTCTAAGAGAAGGAAAATATTTGTTCGATATTTGACTTATATATATTGGAATATCGCGATTCTGGTCGAGTTTTCCAGGAAAATCGCTGCACAATTTTCCTTTCTCAAAGTATTTCGATGAACAGCGTAATTCGTTAATTCCAAGAAAAGGGAAATATTTGTTTGATATTTCATTTATATATATATTGGAATATCGCGATTCTGGTCGAATTTTCCTTTCTCAAAGTATTTCGATGAACAGCGTAATTCGTTAATGCCAACAGAAGGAATTTGTTCGATATTTTATTTATACATATTAAAATATAACAGAGGTCGGTCGAATTTTCCTGGAAAATTCCTCGAGCCTCCGAACGAATATCACGTCGAACCGGAAAGCCGCGCGGCTGGGTCGGAAAAAGGGGGCGAGGAGGAATAAACTACCCGGTGACGTTCGTTATATTTGCGTTGGCCGCGAAACACGCGCGGAACCAGGGACAAAAATGAAACGGAAAAACCGCTGGAACTTTTCATAGAGATTCGTCAACTCGAGCAAACAGAGAGAACTGATGAAATTCCGTTTTCAATTATCGACAGAGCCGGCAAGCAACGAGGCCTGGAAACCGGAGACAGTAAACATCGACGGACTTCCGTTAACCCCCTCTCCCGGAGTCCATTACAGGTTACATCCGGCCAGCAAGCTTCCATCTCTTCAACCGATCTCGCGTTCGAAACGGCTGCCAATACGCAGGAACTCCGCGACATATAAATTCCGATACGAAGTCAACGATAATCGTTCGACGCGTGAAAATTGATTCAGCCATCGCGAAGTAACGACATCCGCAACACCGTGATCGTACGAAACACTGTCGTCCATCTCGTCGCGCAAATTATTCGCCGCTTTCGCTATCGGGATCGATCGGACGATAAAACGGAAATAAAACTAATTTCGAATAAACGAGACGCGTGGGCAACGAGAATCCTCCACCCGCGGCGATTTCGACTCCACATTTAATTTCGTTTACCGTTTCGCAGCACCGTTAAAACCAACCCCCTCCATACCCGTGGAAGTCGTTGGCACGGAACGGGGCGCAAACGCAACGCAACTGCGAGAACGAATCCGCCGATTATTAAGCGGATACCTGGGCGGCCCTGCCGCCGAACACGTGTAACGCTTCAGACTTTACTCGACTGGCTAATTGAAACGACCGGCCGCTGTCCGAAATGTGCTTCGCCCTGTCACGCGACGAGAAGAATAAGGCGAGAAGAATAAGGACAGGTTCTCCTCGCAGATCGATATCGCGACAAAGGGGCACGTTTACACGCGTTCAATTTACCCCGCGACGACTTGCTCAACAAGTTCGTCGCGCCCGGATGATTGACCCCCGGGCAATTCGCGATAACACCGATACGAAAATATTGCACGACCGTGTTGGATATAAATTTATTCTTCCCGTGCTTTTTCAATTACCAAAGCACCTTGGTACACATATTAATATTGCTCAAATTATAAATAAATATATATAATAATATAATAGTATATAATATAATAAATAATAAATATATAATATAATACATAAATAATAATAATAAATATATAACATAATACATAAATAATAATAATAAATATATAACAAATAAATATATAAATAATAATTTGAGCAATATTAATATGCAATATTAATATTATTCGTGTGTATATATATAATATATATGATATAAAATTATATAAAATATAAAATATATATATATACACACACACACACGAATAATATTAATATTGCATATTAATATTGCTCAAATTATTATTTATATATTTATTATTATTATTTATTTATTATATTATATATTTATTATTATTATTTATTTATTATTATTATTTATTTATTATTATTATTTATTTATTATATTATATATTTATTATTATTTATTTATTATATTATTTATTATTATTTATTTATTATATTTTATATTTATTATATATATATAAATATACACGAATAATAAGTTTAACAATATTTGAACGCGACAGAAACGGAAAGGGTCTGCATTTCACGGACACGCATATCGCAAATCCAATTACGTTTACCAATTAATCCCTTGTCGAGGCGACGGCAAATTCTAGGATCGATTAATTCGAATAACGGACCAGTATTGTCTTTCCTCAGCGCCAGTTACGGAAATATCGAAATGTACCCGGATCGATCGCGAAAAAACTCTGTCGAAACCGCGGGCCGTTGGGAAGCGAAGTTGTCGAACACGATTACAGTAACCGGGGGGCCGATGGAGGCTGACGGCTAGAAACGGGGCGAGCACGGTTTCGTCGAACGGAATTCCCTACGAACCGTCGCGGTCTTCTCGCCAGACGCGAATCGATCGATCGAACCGTACGCGCCGGTTGACGAGGAATTATCTCGACGCTGCGCTAACGCGAAGTTTCTCGCCGTCGTTTCGCACGACGCCGCGAGATTCTTTGTTCCCCCCCGTTGCGCCGCTGAATAATTTGAAACACGTCGCGAACCACGCCCCGGTATTCCGACCGCCTCTCCTTTCAATATCGATAAGAATTTTCTGATAACAAGTCTGACGTAAATACTTCGAAGCGCAAAGTTCCGCAGCCTGTATCGATCGCGAGCCTTCCAGAGCGAATTTCCTCGAGAGCCTGCCGACGATTTCGTTCGTTAAAAAACGATGAAATTCTGCGCGTAACTCGCGTAACTGACGCGTTGGTCGTTCGAACGTTTGTCGAACGTCGCGAGAAAAAAAGTAACTAGAAAAGAAACGAATGAAAACAAAAAGAAAAAAAGAGGGGGGCGGGGATGGCAGAAGGGTAACGAGGCTATTGGGGAACGAAGTTAATTTTACACCTGCAGCCGGCCCCGCGATGGCGACCTTCGTCGCCTCGTTGCCGCGGGTAATGCCAACCTTTCTGTGCCAAAAGACACTCGAAAGGATGGGATTCCTTCGAGAATAAAAAAAAAACGATCCAAAATCCAGCCCCATCGCGCCGACCAAAATTGTTTGCTCGAGAAACCTAAGATTCTCCGAAGAAAAAAAAAGGAAAAAAAGATGAAACCGATCGCGACGCTAATAATTCTCCAGTCGGCAGTTTTGCAAAAGCCTGTCCGATCCGACGCGGCCCAACCATTGTATCGCGAGCGCAGTGACGTGAAATCGAACTGCGAAATACAGTTAAAAAAAAATGTATTAAAAAAAGTGTAGCCGTTTTTCCATGAAAAAGAAACGACATCTATTTCCAACGGGAAAATTGGAAAGTTCGCTTTGACGCGGCGCTAGCAAGATCGCCCGGAACGAGGACGACAGAGCCGCGGGTTTCGCGGTTACCGAGCCGGCGATAGAGACGGATGAACGGTGAATTTAATGCTCCGTCCCCAGGGGGGATTATTTTTATTCGCTATTTTTACACCCCCACCCCGAAGGGGGGGGGGCCGCACCGTCGCGTGAAAGGGGCACGCGGCTCGAGGCCTTATAAATAATGAGCGACGCAGATCGATAAACGGGCCGGGGGATCAACCGGAACGAGTTTACGGGCCGACGAATCGTTTGACGGCGCCGAAACGAAGCCGACGCACGCCGGAAATAGAAGCGCCGTTTCGAACGGCGAACGTTTTGTTTGCAGTCTTTTGTAAACTCTCGACGTCGATACATCTACGCGGTTGTCCCGTCGCTGAACGCTAATTTCGACGAGGAAAAGTAACTGCCCAGTGGGCTAAGAAAAGCTTTTCGTGTACGCGGCCGTAAAACTTGAGAAGACGAAAGAACCGAAACAAAACTGGCGACGGGTCGAACGTGTACTAAGTTGCGTTTTGCGCTAACGCATCGTTCCACGACGCTCCGCCGCACGAGAGCGTAGCTGGCCCGTCGGAACGGCTACAGGTTGGCAACAGTGCGCGACCCAACGGCAACCGACGTCGAATTTCACGCTTTATTAACGCTAGATTGCCCAACGAAGTCATTTTCACTGCTTTTCAATTTCAATTAGAAAAACAGTTGTGTGTATAATGACGCAGCTTCTTAGAATTTTGTGACTTTTTGTAGGACATATAAATGCGTTTATTAATCATTGTAGTTTCCTCCCCTATCTTTCATTTCCGGTATATATATATATGCGTTATACCTGTATTGCTTAAAAGCAGTCATTTTAACTGCTCAAAATTCTGCAGGCAACTGATATTTTTCGGATATGACACTAATACCTACTTGTAGATTATAGTAAGAGGAACAACGATCATCGTCAATGCTTCTCAGCGAACGCGTTGTTCTGAAACTGGTCGAGCCGTACACAAACTGTGTAAGGCATAACAACGACCGATAACTTTTTCACTAGCGTGTCACTAACGACGAAATTATTGTCCAAAAAAACAACACTAGTTGGAACTATTGGAGGAAATCAAAGGGAACTGCCCAAAGTAGGCAAATTAATTTTAAATAAATTTCTTTACGCGTTACTTATGCTTTTTTTTACAATGCAGTCATTTCGACTACTTTTGGGCAACACAGGTATTTACAAAGTTACCGTCCTTCCAGTGTTAAGCACGTCGAGCACGGCGTCAAAGCGCGAGCCAGGGGCGACGTTTCGCGTTTCCGAAATCGCGCGGAAGCCGATTGGTACCCGTCCGAGCGAACTTCCCCCACCCCGAGGGGGGGTCCCCCCAAACGATCCGGGAAGCCGAACCGCGGGACCCGTTAGCCACTTTGCAATGCTAATCCGTGGCCAATTTGCAAGTGGAAACGACGGGCCATTTCGAGGCGACGGGCCGTTCACAGTTTTCCCTTTCGCACCCCCGGGAGGAACGTCGCTAATTCTCCCGGCGGAGAATCGCCACTGGATCTTCGCACACCCTTTCAGGAGATTTCATGGGGCGAAAGCGGGCAGCCCAGAGGGGGGACGGTGTCAGCATCGATGTTCCGGCCACTTTGTGCAGGGTGTCGATGAAGGATTCGATCAGCATATTATTAGACGCTCGGAATATATTTTCTGGAATACATAGGCGCATTCTTCTGCTCCCTTTCGACGTCGACACTCTTTTCACAATTTGTTCGGGACGAGAATCGCGTGGAAAGGATGAAAAGCGTTGTTTCGCCAATTTCGATAGGTTGCAATTTTCCGCGTAGTAAAATTTCATTTTCGAACTTTCGCGTAGAGGGCACGGTTAACATGTCTCTCGATTTATCGTTCGTCTACCGCGGAGTGCGATTTCATTAACCGTTTTGCATCGATTTTACGAGGGGAACACACGGCTAGCTACGAGCACCGCCAAAATTACTGAAAATTTGGAACGGATTCAGGGTGAACGACGAAAAGGTGCGACGTCGTTTCGGTTTGTTCGACTCGCCACGACTCGTTGCCGCACTCGCGGGGGACCCCCCCGCCGAATTCGCCATTGTTCGCCGACGCTCACGGATTTATTAATACCGCACGCGTCAGGTCTCCGGGTGTTCGATAAAAAGCGAAAGCGTGCAACGACGCGGGCGAACGTACGAGTTGAACGAATGTTGCAAACCCAATCGTACGCGAGGGTTCCCCACGCGCAGGACACACGCGAGCTGATCCAAAAACCCGTGCTTCCGTCGGGATGCCACCGAGTCGCCGACAACGAGGCGAAGAAACAATGAAAATCGAAGGGAAATAAAACGGAACGACATAAAGCCGACCAACAACGGATACGGAAAATAAGAGAGCGTGGAAGATAAAGGGGAGCCGCAGCGAACCGACGGAAAAGCAAGGCGAAAGTGAAAAGAAATTCCGAGTGGATAACGTCGGCGGTGCAGGTTGTATTCGCCTGGCGAAGCTTAATCCGCGATCGACACGAAATGAAACCGTTACGGCGTTGCGTGTTCGCCGACGATCAAGAGGATAATCGGGACTTATCAAATTTCCCCTCCCCCTCCGGATATTAATCTCGAGTCGGGATTAATTCTTAATTGCGCAGAGACAGCATGATTTATCGACGGAGGAATATCGATGGGCTGCTCGTGGCCGTCTCGAAGTGCGAGCCCGTCTCGCCCAAGGGGGACCCCCCCCCTCCATTGTCCGTGGCCATAACACAGAGCCACCGACCAGCGAATTAATTCGATTCGCCGTTCTCCTCGGGACAACTTGGCAATATCTGGCGTATCGTGTTCGCGGATCGCGCGGCGAATCGAAAAATGTGCGTCATCGCTCGAAAAACACCGGAGGACTCTGTGCACAAGAGCGTGGCAGGGTTCCAAGCTGAATCGCGTCCCCTTTTATCGCCCCGTCCGACCCGGGGGAAACTCGCGACCGGAAGATATAAAGCGACGGCAGTTACAGCGAGACGATTCCGCGTGGCGGAAATAATTTTCCTGGCGCAGGGAGATCAGCCGAGGCTTTGGCCGGCGACAGTAATCGGAGTTCAGCCGTTGGGTCTAGGACGACCTCGAGGTTCGCGGCCTTGGACGAACCTCTGCTTCCTGCAGGCTGAAACGAATCCTTAGGGGAGGGCTGTCCCTTTTCCAGTCGCGGACGCAAAGATCTCCACCGCGGTCGACAGTTATGCTTATGAGGCGTCCCGGACCGCGTCAGGACGAGGCAACGGCCTCCAGCTTCCGCGGTTCACCCTCGGTTCAGGCGATGAAACGACGACAGGGAGGCCGAGGGAGTGGCCGACAGCGATCCTTGATCGACGAAAGCCCGCGTGGGGACTACGGAGGGTCGAAGGAAACACGGAAAAGCTATTCGAAGGGGTGTGCAAGTTTGCTGCGGGCGAGCTGGGGGGACGGAAACGAGATCCGGCATTCCGACAGACGTTTCCCTTCCTTTCCTTTCCCCCGTGGAATGGCGTTTACAGAGCAACAAAAATACCTGTCGTTGCTGGAGACGGGGAAACGGTCCCCGGTTGCCAAGGGGTTGGAAACTTCGCGGGGGGTGTCCCCCGACTTGGGTCGCGGGCGAATAGGAACGGAGAGGGTCAAGAATTTTGGAAACGACTTGAATTTCGGAAAACGCCCGACGAAGACACCCGGAGAGGACTATAACACGACGTCTGAGCCAGGGTTGCGACGATTATTATTACGAGCGCGGTGGTGTTTTCGCAATTGCAACGGGCGAGAAGATTGAAGGAGAGGCCGAGCTTCGGGCGACAGCTGTAAACTGGCGACGTTAAGCGCTCCGTAGCGAGCGTCCGAACGAGTGGGACTATAAATAGCGAGCTGGTCTATTAGCGGAGGATGTACAGGCAAGACGAGCGCGTCTCGAGAAGTAGAGGGGGGAACGCGTTGGACGGGTGACCCGTGGAGGGGACACGCACACGCCGATCCGGTCGTTAAAAACAAAGGCCGTCTTGCGAACGACGCGAAGCCACGGAAACGAGGATTAAAAGATGAATCTTGTATTTTCGAGCGCGAGCGTGGGTGGGGTCTTGCATGCTGCGGCGCGTCCATGCCGAATTTATCGGGACCGACTGTCCCTGGGATTATTATCGAAGCAAATTGGGACACCGCTCGCGTCCGACCCTCGGACCTAACGCCCAGGATTATCTCCCGATAAATTGAAACGTTCCAGTCAATGTAGAGGAATCCCCCCCACCCAAGACTCTCGTCGTTCGACGTTTCACCGGCTGCTGCCCTCCGTCTTTAACCCCGAGACGCCCCATAGGGGCGAATCCGATCCGCGATTCCACAAAATTATTGCCTGCCCTAATTTTCAATCTTAGCTGTACGTCGGGAAAAGAAAAACGAAAAAGAGTATACAATGCCAGCGCGAATAAAAGAAAAGGGAAATGAGCAAATTGCCCGGAGACTTCCGAGGGCCAGTGCTTCGCCAGTTTGAAACCGAGGTATGCTGATTCTCTGTCGCGACGACTCGAACGAAAGGTGACCAGAGAGAGAGAGAGAGAGAGAGAGAAGAGGAGAGCCCCGTTGGCTGTTCCAGGAAGCACCAGCGGGTCTTCCCGACCGCTCCACTTAGAAATATTAATTTATACGGCTGTTGGATCGCCGGGAAGCCCGACGTTGCCCGATTATCATGCAGATCAACCTCGGCCAAACGCCATCTAATCTCCGCTGCTCGCGGTGAACTCGGCGAAACGGTCGGTTTCTTATCGGCGACGCTGGTGATTGGATGTCGCGGTGCAAACAGACGGAATTAATGCGAGGCGGAGGGGGGCGGGTTACACGCTGAAAGGATTGGCCAGGCGGAATGGGTGGATTTGTCTGTCGCGGAGGGGGAAAAAAAAAACGGTCCAATTGATCCGAGCACTGTGCAGCCGAAACCGAGACTGCACGACCGAACTGGGTAATCTGGGAAAGATTGATACAGCAGAGAGATAAAGATAGGAGAGGGACAGCTGAATTTCGTGTCCTCGATGGACAAAGACACTCGACTCGTTGGTTTAAGCAGACAGGAGTATGGATTCGATCTTTGTCTCGATCTAGGGAGATCAAGGAGGCAGCAGGAATTTATCTTTGGGATATCTTTGCTGTACTGTTTCAGACCCTCGTTGGGACGCGTTTGTGAATCGTTCACGAGGAACAGTTGATTAATTAATAATCTGCCGGCAATGAGAGTTAACGGGCGGAATTCGTACGAAGGACAAGATAAAGAACGAAGAAAGGAAGCCTGTATAATTTACCTGGATTTCGCTTTGCTGGACTTTCGAAACCGGGGACAGCGTTTCGTTTCGTTTCGTTTCGTTTCGTTTACCAAAAACTCGACCAGCGAAGAGAAACAGTGGATTAAAGGGATACGCAGATCGACGCGTACAGTCGGCACGGTGCAACGTCTAATGTAAAAGAGGATCGACGCGAACACCTGGCCGCGAAACCTTCGCCACCTGGGCAGATTATTATATATATTCTCTTTCGACAAACTAGCGCACGTCGATACAATTTAACGAACAATCGAATCGCCCGGTACGCGTCGGAAATTTTCCAAGTATTTCCCAGACTTGTCGGTGTCGGTGAAATTAGTGGAATATTCGACGCTAATTCGGTCATTAATTATCATCAGAACTGCCTACCCGACGTCAATCAATTACGCTGATCTCTGCCACTCCATAACCAGTTCGGTCCTTCGTTTCTACGCAACCCTATTAAACCACCCCCCAAACAGGACACGCTACCCCAAAGGCAACGGGGTACATCCCCGTACTCTACTTCTTCCGTCGGCGTTGCTCGATTTCAACCGTGAAAACATGTGCCAGCGACGAGGAACCATCGAGGTAAGGCGAACTTACCCCCTTCCAACTATGCGTCCTATTCGCAGCCCCCCCCCGTGGACACCTGCAACCCCTGCGGGAGGACACCACGAAACAGGTCGACGCTCGATCCAACAGGTACCGCGATTTCTGTTCGATTAAGGGAGAACTCCGCCCGGGACGACGTTGTACCCACGCACTCGCGACGCGCGCCGGAAGGAAGCGGAAGTGTCGAGAAGAGCGCACGTCCTCGCGCCACGAAGGCCCGCGCACCACTGACTCCGATGCTCTCGTGTCGACGGCACGCGTTACCTAAGGGAAACAGCGGCTCGGTGGGAGAGCGGCGACGGGAAGGGATGAATATTTCCACGAGTGTGTATTCTCGAACGCGAGCAGGGAACTGCCAGCGGGCGTAAGGTGCGCTTAGCGAGGAGCTCAGACGAAGGAGAATAATGATCATTATGGTCGGCGTGGTTCGTACCTCGTGGATGACGGACGTTCGACGAATTACCGATTAAGTCAGGGGTGGCGAGAGAAAAAGAAGGGGTGAAGATCGACGAAGAGGAACCAGAAAATAATATTCGTCAATTGTCGTGGAAATTCGTCTTCCAAGAGGAACGAAGTAACGAGTATTATTAATTCGCTCCAGGAAAAATCAGCCCCTCTTCGATTGAAACCCTCGTGCGCGTCCCGCCCTTGAACCACAACCCCCCTGCCCCTAGACTCGTGTTCGTCGTGTAATAAAACGAGATTCGCCGCGAACCGTACGGTAAATGACACCGCTGTTAAAGATGCCACCGCGCGATCGACGCGGGGTGAATTCTTCTTCGATGGGGGATGAAAGATCGAAAGATGGGGGACTTTCCGAGAGGGTAGCAGGGTCCGGTGGAGGCACTCGGGCGCAGGGTCGAGTACGGTCCTTCCGCGAGAGTGTCGTCGCTCTCGAGTGCCGAAGAGAACGTTCCATCCCTTTCCAACACCCCCTCAGAGGGGGGGGGGGGAAGTTGGTTTTTCCCGTCGCCCTTTTGTTCGTTCGCTCGCGACGACGAGACCCGCGAGCGAAATTTCTTTCATTCGTCAATGCAAATGAGAGGGAAACGCTCGAGCGAATAATAATAATAATGTAGGAACCGAATTAAAAAGGAAGAGCAGGGCTTCGGGAATCGAACTCGAGACCATCGTATTACTAAGCACTCATCAGTCCATTTGCGCCACGGCCCCTTGACCATATTCCTTATATCGTTTGTTCCTTTTAACGTTGTTCTTTGATGTAGGCGCCCAATCCTACAATAATAATAATAATAATAATAATAATAATAATAATAACAACAACAACAACAACAACAACAACAACAACAACAACAACAACAATAACAATAATAATAGTAATAATAATAACAATCTCTCGTTGGAAGCAGCGCGGTCAAATCAATTTTTCGTTTCAATTATAATTAACGTATAATTAACGAGTCACCCGAATCGCGTCACGTTTTCTCGGTGAAAGTGTTCGTCGCGACCAGAAAATTTTCGGCGATAATTTATTCAGAATCGAAGCTAGGCTTCTGACCCAGCCTGTACCTCGTCGGAGGGGCTCGTTAATATTCACGAGGTCGATGAAATTCTGATTTTTTTCTTCGCCCCCATTGATTTCGCCCGGCAACGAAAACGGAACTCTCTTTGAGCCGCCCTTCCGTCCGCAATTATTTCGCGCGGCTGCCTAGGGATACGGGGGCGGGGTATCCAATCGCTTCGAATAATTCATTATCTCGTCGCTCGTTCGGATTTAACGACGCGGCTTTTCCCGACGGGCGTCTCGATCTTTCGGTGCCCTTCGCGAAACCTCGGGAATTAAAACGGCGAAACGCTTCGACTGTCCGCTCGACGGACACGTACGTTCTCCTGCGACAGCTGTCGTGGAATCGTGTAACGAGAGCGGACGCGTGCCTCGATGTAGCGGAAGCAAGACGGGGAGTCTGCGAGACTCGTCCGCCGAGGAAACTTCCGCTTCCGTCGAGTCGATACACTGTCGGACGGTGGTCGATCCTTTTCAGCCGCCTGCGAATCGCGTTAAAACCGCACACGCCCCTACTCTTGAAATCTGACGCGGGGAAAAGTTCGATTTGCATTTCGATTTCGGTGGAAAGTTCGTCGAACGAGTTTCAAGAGTTCGCTAACGGTACACAGTGGTCCTAAACCGTAAAAACACGAACTAAATTCATAGCGGTGTTATTTACGTATTACTCGTTATGAATAGAAAGACTTTAGGTAGTTCTCGAGTTACAGAATATAATTTCAATTAACAATTCTCTTTTTATAATTATTTTAACAATATGGATAATGATATTGGATAAAATGTTGTTTGTGTATAAAGTCGTTCTGATATTTTTTGTGGTCTGCAGACATCTCTCAGGTAGCAGTAAATAAAATTTGTTACAGCCGATGTAACGACTTTTACAATACTGATTTCATCATTGAGATTCGTAATCTGTCAAAATCTTAATTGAAATTATATAATTAATATGGAAATAGTTCGACAATGGGATGTTGAATCTATACATCCCAATGCGCGTTTATGACGTTATTTAATCGAACGAACATGTTAACAAAAGAATTAAAATAAAAAATATATACAAAATTACTCGTTACGAGTTTACATTGCCTGGACGAAGAAGACAACGACGATAGTTCCGCAGGAACTTCGCGCAGAAGAATCGTTTCGTTATTTCCTGCTGTTAATCGACGACCTGCTGCATTCAACATCGAAAGCCATTAACGCGTCATTTCTATCTATGTTTCAATTTGTTATCATTCGTTCAAAAGTTCGTTATCAAAGCCAGTCCCACTTGACTATCCTGCGAACTTGACTATCTTGATACGAATTATCGCGTGCAATCAATATCGAATATCGATCGCGACTAAATTCTTACCAGGAGTAAGGATTCTCCAAGCGCTGCGGGCATCTGCGATCGTCTCGGCCTTCTCTCCCATCGAAATTCGGTTACCTGTAAAAGCTGGAGCACGCCGCTGCAAAATAATAACGAACGAAAGGGGAGGAAAATAATCACTGGAGGGTGCAAACTTGTCGACGGCTTCGAGAAAAAAAATGAGTGACACGTATGATATATGAGCGAAATAAAATTCGAAGCGGAGATAGGATCAGTGACAGACTCGTGATTCCGTCGATCATCACACCTCCACGTTAACAGCACAATTTTATTTCTCCCCGATCTGATCGACGATACAACCCGGTACAATTCTTCGATCGATAGACGGATCGTTTCTTCTTTTTTTTATTTATTTCTCTCTCTCTCTCTCTCTCTCTCTCTCTCTCTCTGTTCGTACGTTTTTCCTGACTTTTCTTTACCTCCCTCTTCCTCCTGCCCGTTTATTCCGCATCGTACCGAATCCTCGATTAATACGGTGACGCCGGGCTGCTCTCGCGACGTCGTACCTTCGAGTCGCGTCTGAGTTCACACGGATAAGTTAACGCTTACATTACACTTCATTACAGATTCAATAATATATATTTATATATATTTTTATATATATATATATATAATAGGTATTTTTGTTTTGTTTTTCTTTTTCTTCTTTTAATATATTTCTTTATGTACAGAGGGCAGGCTTGCCTAGTAAGGTTTGTAACGCCGAGCAACGAATGAAGCAGTCGATCGGACGCGCGCGTCGTTCGTCATTAGTCATCTCCGTTGTCGTTTGCCCCGCTTCAAGCGATAATTGACGCCAAATATACCGACGCGGCCTGTCGCTCCTCCCCGTTCCCGACCAGTCGCAAATCGTTCGAGACGCCTCGAACGTCGGGGGGGAAAACCGCCGCGAACGGCTCCCGTTTCTTCCCCTCGACTCCCGCTATCCCCGGGTACGGTTAGTCCCGCGTGCTAATTCGCCCCGTCGACCGGAACGCTCCTCGATCGCGCTCTCGCTTCCCCCGGAATCGAACGATCGAGGAGGCAACGCTCGATCGTCGGGCGAACGCGCGAGCGGAATTATTCCCCGCGACTCGTCGCCCCCGGAATCGCCGCGAGCCGGTTCAACGCACCGCGCTAGGCTTCCCCCAAATATTATTATTATTGTTGTGTCGATTAAAACATCTCTGTACACTGTAGACTCGTGGGACGAGGTATCGCGATCGATCTCGCGCGTACAACCGACCGGGCCAACGGAGGTGGGGGGGTTCCCCATCGGCTGGTAGAAAAATCAGGCAAGTGAAATGAAGAGTCTCGCAATGGAAGACGCGGAGGCTCCCGTCGCGCACGCCGACGATAACTCGAACGTCCGCGTATTAAACGTACTTCAGTCGTCGCAACAATTCTATCAACACATCGTCTCGGGCGCGCCGAGCTACGCGTGACGAGCCTTTCGAGTTCGAGGTTTCTCTCTTTCGTTTTCTCTTTGTTCCTCCTGGTTGCCTTGTCGAAGTTGTGCATACGGAGCGACGTCGTCGGTAGGGGGAGGGGGAGGGGGGTGGGGGACGGTTCGAGGGAGAACTGAAAGATAAAGCTGCGACGGAAAGAAACGAAAGGGGAGAAGGAAACATTGTTCGACCTCGAACGCGATCGATCCTGCACTTTTCGTTGCTACGGATTGACCGTCGCGGGGAGGGGGGGGGCCTCCTCCCTCGAACCAGGGAGGTGAACAAACAAAAAAAAAAACGCAACGCCTGCTCGAAAATCGGCCTCGGTTTAGCTCGGCGACACCTCCGCGTAATCAGGCTACAACCGTCATACATATTTATATATATATATATATATGTGTGCAGGGCGAGTCGTGAGTTATCTATATAATTCCCTCTTGCACGCGATCGTAACCCGACACCGGAGAATCGATTCCCAACGTCGAAGTTCGACGCGAAAGTCGACCGCCCGAGAACGGTGGGGGGGACACGCATCGTTGTTGGAACGAATCGTTCGAGGGCGGACGTGAATCGTTTCGACCGGTTCGCGGAGAACAATCGGCCACGGTTCGCCCCGAACACATTTATTTATACGTATTTATGTGCACATATATAAATATATCGATCGAGAAAGGAGGAAAGAAAAAGAGCGGGGCGAAGAACGGCCGGGAATGAAGGGAGGGGTGGGTGTGGGGGTGGGTATGGGTGTGTGTGTGTGTGTGTGTCGAAAGGAACACACGGAACAAATGTGCACTTAAGCGCCAGCGTTATCATCGCGCGACCTTCCTCCTCCACCCTTTCTCCCTCTGTTCCTCTTTCTCCCATACACACACACACGTATACACGCACGACACATATACACAGACGCACACACGTTTCACGCAAACATGTACAGGCATACACGCGGTTCTCTCCTCTAATATATCTCTTCCTTCTCGTGCTCCTCTTCTTGCTCCTCCGCCGCCCCCTCCTCCTCCTTCTTCTCCTACTCCTCCTCCTCCACCTTCTTTCGTCGCGATCTCGCGGATCGTTTCGAACGGCCCGCCGCGTTCTTAGCAATTACAGTTGTCGCCCGCCTGATTGGTCGGTTGGTCGGTGAGTCGTTGACCCTTCGCCTGGCCACCGCCGCCCGCGAGCAGGGTCGGATCGTTGTCCAAGGACTCGCTCATCTTGTCGCATATGATGTCCACCAGCTGCTCGAACACCGCCTGCGAACAAGTCGATCGTGCGTTGGGGCGATGGTTTGTCTCGAACCCGGGCGGACAGATAAAATGTACGCATGCTTGGTGGGTAGCTGGGGTCATTCTGAACAACTTTTTCCTCGGCAAAAATGTCGTTGGACGCTTCGTTTTCGAGTTATTGACGATAAAACACTGCGCCAACGAGAGCGCCCGCGGAGCGCGGCCCCAGGGCCGTACCTCCCGGCCGCGCTCGCTCTTTTAAGGGCGCATCGAGGGTACCAGGGATATGCGTGCGGCAAGCGTTCCATCGTTTTAAATTGCGGATAACGTGGAATTATTCGTGATTCACGAACAATGACCACGATCGCGGGCGATTGATTAAAAGGATAACTACTTTATCTCTTATTAATGAATGACGACGTAACATTTTCTCGATAACCTCGATGCACCCGTACACAGTAGGACGGTACGGGCCTGGGCGCGCGCCCCCCGGGCCCTTTCATTGGGCAGGGTTTTAATAACTGAAAGACGAAGCCTCGAAGAACATTTTCGTCGAGGAAAAAGTTGTTCAAAATCGCACCAGCTACAAATACGTAAGTTAGACAGTAAGAGATAGATGTAATGCAGAAAACTGTAGTTAAGGAACCGTGGGTCGACGGTGACTGGGGACACACGAAAGGGCACTGCGTGCGTTTCGTCTTTTGGAAAAATCGATACGTCAGTGCCGAATGGCTTCGACCAGGTTCCGCAAGGGTGATTAACGGGGGTGGACGAGCGTTAATCGAGGACGCCTCGCGCACAACCCTTCCGTCGTTCGCCAGTTACGACGGCACTGCTCGAGATAATGGACTGGGTAAACAGTCGATGTAAATGGCGCAAAGGTCACCATACAATTACTTGCAAACTACGCCATGAAATATCGAGATATCCCCTCGACCTGCCACTCAAGAAGAGAATCGTTGAACGATTAGCTGTTCGCCGCTACGAACCAGACCGCTGCCACGGTTTTTACCTTGATGTTAATGTTCTCTTTGGCCGATGTCTCGAAGAACTGTACACCCAGCTGATCCGCCAGCTGTTTACCCCTCTCGGTGGTGATGACCCTCTCCTCCTCCATGTCGCACTTGTTGCCGACCAGAATCACCTGGGCGTTGTCGCACGAATACGTTTTGATCTGCGTGACCCAGTCCTGCACCGAGTTGAACGACTCCTCGTTTGTGATGTCGTACATCAGTATGAATCCCATAGCGCCCCTGTAGTAGGCCGTCGTTATCGTTCTGTATCGTTCCTGGCCTGCGGTGTCCTGGAAAGAAATTCGTTTAGCGCGTCGGGCGAACGTCGGGCAGCGTTCTCACGCCTCCGTCGATACAGAAATCTCGTCGCGGCTGGGAACCGCAACCAGCACGAACGAGAAATACTCACGGACGGTTAACAAAGTTGAACATTACTTCCTGCACACGAAAATACGCGTACGATATACGCGACTCAATTACATCTTTCACAAGTTTACAACATACATAATAAGATATCGAAATAGCTTTCCTTGATTCACTATAATTAGAAAGTTTTTTATATTTTTCTACCGAAGCGCCAAATATTCGGGCGCAACGCTATCGAACAGCTCGCGGAAGCGGACAATGGGGAATTTTCGACGCTCCATTAAAAACAACGGGGATGGAAATGTACAGAGAATTTGTTCGGATGGATAATAATTGACAAAAATGGCGATCGCGTGGTTACATGAAACCGATTTGTCGGTGTACTGACCCAGATCTGTAGCTTGACCCTTTTGTCGTGTCTGAAGACCGTCTTCACCTTGAAATCGATGCCCACGGTCGATACGAAGGCGGACGTGAACGAGTCGTCCGCGTAACGGAAGAGGAAGGAGGTCTTGCCGACGGAGGAGTTGCCGATGATCAGCAACTTGAACATGTAATCGAAGTTTTGATCCCCGGCCTCCTTCTGAACTTTTGGATCGTGGCCCGCCATCTGCAAACAGAGACAAGAATGAAACATCTGCCCCCGCGTAGCCAAGAAGTCTCGGTAGATAAATATATTCTCTCGCGAACATCTGCAGGGGGGCCGTGTTCCGCGCTTCCCCGGAAAATGAAAGGAAAGTTCACAATGTTTCCGAATCGTTTCGATCGCACGTTTCTCGAGCAACTCTCGACTGCCGGCACCGGAAGTCCGTTGCGCGGAGTGATATCGACGATGGACATCAATCTGGTCATCCTCGTCCTCATCTCCAGGACCGAGTCCTTGACGCGTGGCCCGTTCGAGCAACCGGGTCGATCGTTCGCCCCCATGACCTTCGAGCGAAGCGGTCCGAATTCTACGTAGGGCCCCGCGAATAAACGTTCACTTCCGGCTGTTTACAATCGACACTTCATCGAGGATCGAAGTTCGAGGTACGAGCACGTCGCGACGCGCGTGAGAATGGCCAAAAATCGGCGGAGCGTTCGCCAAGCAGGACAGTCTTGCCACGTTTGCGGCGCCCCTCGGCCCTCGTCGTCGGTCTTTCCACGGTATCGCGGTTTCTTGATACGCCCGCGCAGGGGCGGACCAAGAACGGTACCGCGCGGGTGCCATTTTATTCCGAACTTATGTTCTACTTTTCTTTTTTTTTTTCCCTCTACATTTCACGTTGCCGTGGCTGCTGCTCCGCAGCGTGTCATTGGCTGCGAGTGGCATACGTGCTCGTCGATCCTCGTCGCAGAAAAACGGTCGCAAATGGGCTCGTCGTGCTCGTCAATCGCCACGCGTCCATACAAGTTTTACGCGGACGAAACGGTCGTACTTTTCATTCGCCTCGCGGGAATGTGCGAGCGATCCTTTTATCTATTTTCACCAGGGTGGGGGGGGGGTCCCCCCCCCAACAGAGGCGTCCCTTTAACACGGGCCGCGGAGGCACGTGCTCGACCGACATATCCATGGCCGCGGAGCTGCGGGTCTTTGTTCCTGGCCCCGCGTTCCAACGGGAGTACAGCTGGTTCCGCGTCCGTGACTGTTTCCGGACGGCAGGTGCGGCCGTCGAGGCGAGGGGGCCACGTGCCACAGCGTCGCGGTTCGAATGGGAGCGAGAGATCGATAACGGAAGAGCACCGTGCTCGGAGTTGCGGTAGGAACGGGCCGGAAGGGCTGCACGGCGAAATTATTTAAACGAAATCGGCCTACTGAAAGCCTTTTGGGGGAGGTCCCCCCCGCGGAGTCAGCTGGTGGTCGCACCTACGCGTCGCGAATAAATTTCAGGAACGTCGGCTCTATAAATAAACCCCGCGCTGAGGCAGCGACATTGCGAACTTTTTCTGTTCTTTTTTTACACCGGCTGGAGGTGGTGGAGGGGTTCTTATCGATTTCACGCCCGAGTCGCCGCGACGACTGAAGACTTCCCTCGGATCTCAGGTCCTTGTCGTTTCTGCCACGGCTCCTCGACTTGGGCGGCGAAATAACTGCGAACCCTCCGATAAATAATGATGACGGCCTCCGAAGACGCATAATAGATATTTACGCATAAAAAGACGTATAATAATAATAATAATAATAATAATAATAATAATAATAATAATAATAATAATAATAACAACAACAACAATAATAATAATAATAATAATATTGGTGACAAATTTCGACAGAAGTTTTTCTTCAAGTGCAAGGACCGTCGACTGAGAAAATATTACCCAGGTTCGACAACCTGTCGAACCTTGACGGGACCCTGGGAACGAACTTCGGGGGGAGGGTAAGAAATATATCGATCGTCCACGCACGGTGTACGAAACGCCGTTCGAAAGAAAGTGGGACAAGGTTCGCGATAATCGTATCGCTGCTGGCACGTTAACGACGACGTTTAGCCCGTGCTGCGCACAGCTGCATCCTCGACGCGCGATAACGCGGCGTCACGAGCGTTTCTTTTTTCTGCTCGCCGAGAAGAACGAGCGCGAGTCACGCCGCGGAACGTTTCTCTCTCGAAAAAAAAAAACGCCGCTCGGACGAGCAATTACGAAGCGTTCGAGCCGTTCGGATATCGCCGGCGATACGACGGAATTGATTCGCCCGAGCAACCAAGTGACGCGACTGTGTGTCTCTATGATCACGTCGACACCCTTCACCCTTTGTCCCAGTCGAGGAGTCGTGTCCACGCGCTTAAATTCGTGCAGAGGCCTGGCGTGCACGTATCCCCACGCTGGGATGATCGATCGAGGAGGAATGAAACGTTCGCCACGAACGGCGCTGTGAAAATTTTGCGAAGCCCGTGCGGCGGTTTTACTTGTTGCGCAGATCGACCTGTTACGATTGAAAATTTGCCGCAATCCACCCCGTTCATTCACAAATGAAACGACGTCCAGCGAGACGCTTGGGATCCACCGTTTCCACGCGAACACCGTAACGAGGGTGGCCAGGGCAAACCGATTTTCCATTCACCCTTTGGTAACGTGCGCCACCCCCCGACGTAACTCGAGTTCCAGGGGATGATCCAGCGAGGCGAGCGGCGAAATTCTCGTTAAAATGGCGGAAACGTCATTGAGGAGGACCGAGAACCCTCCCCCGCGGGGCTCCTTCGTTACGTTACACCCATGGGGTAATTGCGGCGCAACGGTGCCGGCCAGCACCGCCGACCCTTTGGTCTAGGGGGGAGGTGGGGGTCGCGGCGGAGGAGCAAATATTTTCGAAAGATCGATTTTACCAACCCCCCGGACACCCGCGCCCAGCGTCGCACAGTTTCGATTTCAGCGGTCTGAAATGACAGAATGAACGTGGACGAGAGATGGAGCCTCCGTATACGTACGTACGTACGTGCGGCTCGACGTCTCGATCCTGAGAGAACGCGTGCGAATCGATACAGCGTGCACCTAGAACGTCCAGGCGGCGATATCTCGCGTCAATCTGCCCCGCGACGAATCGATAGACAATCCGTGCCGAACATCTAACCCGGTGCTATTTCCGGACGGGTATGCCCTTTAAACTGTGACGCGGCGATCACAGCTGACGTCCCTTTCGCGAAGGGGCGCGACAAAGGGGCGAGAGAGAAAGAGAGGATCGAAGAAAAGATCGCACAGAAACGTCGCTGACGTTCACCGAAACTGGCCCCAAGGGACCGATCGGTCCAACCGCGCAGAGATTTTCACTGAAATTTTCACGGCGAACCGTGCTCGTCACGCCATGGGGCGGTCCACTTACGGTGGCAGGGTTCCTGGACTACAGTGGGGGGGTGGAAGAGAAAGGTGGAGGTGGTGGTGGTTTAGAAACGCACGGCTACTCTATGGGAAAATGGGGAAAAGATCGCAGATGCCAGGGCATAGTGCGTGAAAAGTCCGCTCGGCGGTCCCCCCCTCACGGTTTCCGGCGTGAGAGTGGAAAACCGCGAGAGCGGGAGAGAGACAGACAGATGGACAGAGGGAGACAGAGAGAAATCAATAAGCAGTCTATCGACGGACTGCGCGGCTGTACGGGCAGAAATGTGTCTAGCCTCGAAATTATATCGCACTATGCATCGCCACGATTCCGTATCGGTGGGACGGTTTCCTGTACCGTGCCCGACACGGGTTGGTTTTTCTTTTCCGTTCTCTTTTCCCCTTTTCCCCTTTTCTTTCGTTCGTTTTCGCCTCCCTACTCGTTCCGTTCGAACTGTTGTACCTCCTGAAACGGTTGATCCTCTCACGGTCCGAACAGTCGGGGGTGCAGCACCGCGATGAACGTCGCCACGGGACTGTTACACTTGACGACGGGTACGCGTGTCCAGGTGGGTCCAATGCACGACGCGTTTGCTTACACACGGACAGCACAACGGGGGGGTTTGTTTCGCGACGATTTTAAAGAGACTGGACTGGCCTCGGTGATGCCTCGCGCCACTGTAGCCCGCTATAGCTAAAATATCGACCATTTCGGCGGACCCCCCGCCCGTACGCAGGCCAATCCCGTGGGGGTTACGCGCCTGCGCCGCCAGCAACCCGGCTGACATCTCGTAACGGTCGGCGGAAGCTGGTTCACAGGGGCGGGGGGCCACTTGTTGATCCCGGGAATATCCTGTTCGCGGCGACGATCGCGCTCGGTTGTTTTCGTAAGCGCAGATTCCCAGGATCGTGATTACTGGACTTTGCTTTAACCGAGCTCGCGACGACAGGGTTAAAGCTACCCGACTTCAGCGGGGCTGGACGTAACCGCGTGCCCAGGGTCGAATACCTACCGATGTTCGCTGGCGTACACTAATCTGTCGGTAAGGTCGCGAGTTACGTGGGAACTGTAAGGGTTAATCGGGCCGAAGGAATGCATCGTATGATTGTAACTACGGCGGTGTCTCCGTTAAAGCGAAACGTGGAAATGGACCGAAACGAAACCCAACGTATCGGTGAAACGACGCTAATGCAACGATGAGACTTTGCTAATTCTCGTCTCTTTCTTTACGAAACTTTTACACGGCATAGCTGACACTTTTCTGATTAAAATGATACTAAACACGATATAAGTTGGACTATATTTAGCGTCTTAATTAAAGGTAATAAGTTTCGAGCGCAGAAAAGGGTAGATAGTGAAAAGAACAGAGTGACAATCGGCAAACATGAAAGGCCCGGTACACTGTTTAACATACCAACTTATTACCGTTAATTCAACTAATAAATATAGTCCAAATTATATCGTGTTTGGTGTCATTTTAATCAGAAAAGTGTCAGCTATGCTGTGTAAAAGTTTCGTAAGGAAAGGATGAGAAATAGCAAAGTTTCATCGTGGAATTAGTTTTAGCTCTGCGATATACCCTAACCCGGATCGTGTTACACCGATCTTCTGGTCACCTTTCGCTTGTATGGGATATCACATGTTCGCTTTAATGGAGACATGGCCGTAAATCGCAGCCGATTTGCCCGACGTCTTTGTCATACGTTGAACAATTGTAACGTGAAAAGAACGAGCGATAGAATTGATAAATGTATGATAAAGAACATCGGTTAGCCAGGTCTCACCACGAGGAGGTTGCTGCGAATGGAGACCCGCGCGGGCCCTAACCAACATTCGTTTAAAGAAATTGTTATTTACGAATTGAACGCTGCTTCCTTCCGATGCACATTTGCGGAACGCTTGATACGCAAACGTTCCGCAAAATAACAATGGAAGGAAGCATCGAAATGAATGATTTTTAACGAAAGCTGAAAATAAAAATTCTGTTAATTCCAAATCAGTTGAAAAATTCAAGATTATCATGTGAAACGGTTCATACGTTGTTCGAGCAGGTCAAATGAATTAAGATGAATAATATGTAACGCGACCTGAAACTCAAAGCTCTGTTAAACATTTTAAAATAAAAGATAGGGATTATAATACGCATTAGCTTATAGTTCAAGTAAATGCATTAAAATGATTAATTATGGCGAATGCTGAAAATGAAATTTTCATTTAAAGATTATATTGCGAATTAGTATGCATGTACGTAGTTGAAGTAAATCTATCTATACTTAAGGTAAATTGCATATTAACTTAAAACATTACTTAAAACATAATTAAAAAGCTACTTTAATTTGAAAGTTACCTGCCTATCTGAAAAATAATTTAGTTTACAATCAGCCACCCTGAAACAATTTAACGTTATTTAGAAATAGCCCACCCTAATTGAAAATCTAAGGGAATACAAAGAAGGGCGGAAAGGATATTTTATGGTAAATCTTCTTTCATCAAAATCGTGATCGTGCATATCTGAAACAGAACAAAGTTCACAAGAATTCAGTATTGCTTAGGTATGATAGAGAGACTGTTTGTATTATTTCCTTTAACTCGTATTAAATAATCTTTCCTATTGCTTCAATTTATAATACTCCACTTTAAATCTGAAAATGTTTACACTTTGTTTATACACTTAAAACAATATATCGATGAATCGATGCATTTGACAGGCGAAAAAACTGTAACAAAGTCACTTATTGAATTAATAATTACGAAAAAGTAGACAATTGAAAAGCAATTGAATTTATACGATTTCCTTCAATTATTTGATGAATGCAACATCACTTATGAACCTCTCATTACTTACATATTGCAATGTATTTCATTCGATGCACTTGAGGTAATATTCTTTTTTATTGGCATCTTCTTTAGCTTAATAATTCTGTAACAGACTTGTTTATGAGAATAGTAATTGTGAAAAAAATAGTAGAGTAATACAAAGGAGCATGTTCTTCCAAAATGCAAATATGATGAATAACAATTATGAATTACAAATACAAACATATACTTGGATACTAAGATGAAACAACTCGTTTTTTACTATTAATAATAAGGCATGCAATAATAATAAATTAGAACGTTAAACAAAGTCAATAGCCAGATGGGCAATCGACTATTAATTATCGTCCACTTGTAACAAGAACCATTCAAAACCGTAAGTGGATTGTCTCTCTTTTTCGCAACACTAATTGACTGCATTACTTGCAAAGTCAATGGCGTACAGTGCTTCATTATCTCTAATGCAATATTTCGTATATACAATTAACAACAATAGAAAAACCAACAATAATAATTCAGTGCATCCACCATTTTTAATTCGTATCAGTAGTAATAATGGAGAAGTCATGGTAGTCTACCAAGACTACCATCGAAACAATCACTTTGTACAACTTTAATAGTTGTCATTAGTGACTCGGGAACCAATTTGGGCATTTCATCGTGGTCGCAACGCTATTTAAAAAACGCGACCATTTCTCATCGCAACACTATATGAAAATCTAAGAAAAATATTCGCGATGGAAAAACATCGCAGCACTGTAAGTGCTGATTAAAACCTGTGTAGAAAACGAACACGAAAATTATTATCGCAACGCTAAAAGAAAGAACACATCGCAAGTATAATTTAATATAAAACCAAGTCTAATTCAAACCGGAATTAATATTAATTCGCAACTCTAATTCAACCCGTATTCAATCGTACGCTACGCTAATAAAAATCGCGTTTTGCCCAATACGATGGTGAGTGCTGGAAACAATAAACTACAAAAGCGAGCATAGTGACGAAATAGTAACAAAGAATGGCTCTCCATCCAGAGGATGCAGAGCCATTGGTAGTTGCCCTCTTGAGAGACAGTTTGTCGGGCCTCTTCAGCTTTTAGCCTCTTCTTTTCTTCGAGCGCGATGCCCGCTGAAACTTAGTCTAGGCTCGAGACTCTATTCGCAAACAAACAAAAAGATAAAATAATAATCTAAACCGCGTAGCTAAATGGAACACACGCGGACGAATCGCGACCAAATATAATCGTAAAAATTGCGATTATGGAAAATCGTAAAGTGTACGATTAAAACTGTAATCGGTCTTCGCCTACACGCGCAGTCTCGAGCACAACGCAGCACGTTCGTTTCGGACCCAAATCGCGACCGCGACCGCGAGAAATTCGAAAAGTCGATAGGCAAAGCCAGAGACGAACGCATTTTCGTTCGCGCCGCAGCTTCGCCGTCGACTTTTCAAATCAAATTTCCTGAAACAGGTTGAACACGCGAAATACCGCCTACCCGATCAGAGACTGTGTCAACCTGCCCGGCCCTACCTACTTATATCTATCAGGCACACCAGAAGGTATACTACCTATCCTACCTACGCCTATATTTAAAAAAATGGCAAAGCATTCACGCAAACACACCTCATTCCACGATTCTCACTCAAACACCCGGGTGCAAGGGCCTACACTAGAGAGACGTCCCGGGACGCCTCCGACACCCGAGCTTGGCGTACAATCATTCACACTCTAAGGGTACGTACCAATTCCTGAAATCGGCTGACAAAGGCTAGCGACCATTGCGTAAATGTGCGTAAACGTATATGCTCGTGCATTACATTCGTATAAAATATTGAATGATAAAATATATTGTACATTTTCTGTGACCTAAGTACACTTGGTTTGCATAGTACCGTATTCGTTGCCATATTTTTATAATTAGTTATGGCATTCAACGAATATTTGCAATTGTAAAACATATTGCTATTTATGAAATCATAGTATTATAATTTGTTGTGAAATTCCCGAGCCGACGCAATTCCACGGCCTAACCACATACACACACAGTGTGGAAAGTACGTCGTGCACGGTGCACTAGCAATTGTCAGCCGCCAAACATTGTTATAAATTTAGATACTATATGTTCGTCGTGCCCATTGCCTCTCGCTCACCCAAGTAGCACCTGGGCACGTGGGTGAGTTCCTGGCAATGAACCCGGAAGGGGTTAAACCTGAAAATCCTGATCTAAAAAGATGATTAGTACACGTAAAATTTCAATAGCTGATAGTATATATACATTTTATTATCAATCTCTTTAAAAGTGACTCGACTTTGTAATTTATAAAATATCAAGAAAGACTCGAAAATTACTGAAAAATAATTGATTTATTAAGGCAAACGACTGTTATTGAAACTGATTTTATCAGAATAAGTAATGTAATTAAATATTTACTTGAAAAATTGACAAATCATTAAATAAGCCTCAGGTGATTCCTCAATCGAAGTAAATTGTTCAAGATAGCTACTCCGATTTTAAAATCTACCCGTATACAAAGGGCCTTCTTGTACATAATGCCTAATAACTTTCATAAGAAAAGAACTCGACTATAGCATATGGAAATAAATATTAAATGCTATCATTGGCTATGCATATTCAATGCTGATTTTAATATACGAATAATTATATTTATTTATTTTAATATATGATCACAGCAATCATGAAACACTTGCAGTAACGAAGTCGGATGGTATCCGACTTCTGCACTGCTCAAAAGTGAAAACAAGTTTCAACTGATTGTAAGTGCAATTACAAATTTAATATACAATGTCCTCAATATATATACATTTGTGCAATGTATTTATTACTGTCATCATATGTTTTTTACTGAAGTAGAGGAAACTACATGAACAGTGCTTATTCGATCAAACATTTACATCTTTTTTATATTGAAAACGCGGCGTACAAGAAGGCAGATCTATCCTCATATAAGAAATAGTACACAAGACAATAATGTTGCAACTGACGGATATAAAAATTATACCCGTGGTCACTATGCTCGCAAATCTACAAAAAAATACAACCAGTCACCCGTGCCGTTTCGGACCAATCGTCCTACGACATGATTGAGGACCGGAGGAACCAAAACGCATGCGACTCACCAACTAGTTGATTGCAATAATAGAAAAAGAACTCGTGGAAGACATCGGGAACATCGCCGAGGCAGCTCCATTGAACTCATTCGACAGGAAGTGTGGAGACTGTAACTAAGCAGGAAAGCGAAGAACATTAAAATCTACCGTTCAATCTACATAGTTTAATTCTTCATAGGAAACCGAGAATTGTTTAAAAGATACTTACATTTTTCACTGTATCAGTGTCGCCTAAAACATGTCCTTCAGTGATGCACTGACTCTACTTCCGACAACGAATATAAGAAAAAAATAAAAATAAAAGACTATGCACGCGACCGTAAATTGTATCGGCGAACAAATTGAGATGCTACTTTCGCGTTTGAATTAATTGAAAAGGAGCACCGGTGCCCCGATAATATTATTAATATTTAATACGTGGAAAACACTGACTCGACAATCGCGTGTAGCTAAAGTGTGAATGAAAATTGAAGCAGAGCCACTTGCTCTGGAAATACTAAAAAAACTGCGAAGCAGAGACTCTAACGACCGCATTGCGCGCGGTCACAAAGGTTCTGAAAGAAAACATTGTTCATACTACTGTCGAGTGTGTGATATCAGCCACATTTATAAAAAATAAATATGCATCAGAAATGTGTAAGTATGCAAATATGCATTACAAGCATGTAAATATGCAAGTATGCATAAAAAACATACAGATATGCATGGGAAATATGTAAATATGTAATAAAAATATCTAAATATGCATTACAAATATGTAAATATCGATTACAAATATGTAATTTGCATTACAAATATGTAAATATCGATTAAAAATATGTAATTTGCATTACAAATATGTAAATATCGATTACAAATATGTAATTTGCATTACAAATATGTAAATATAGATTACAAATATGTAATTTGCATTACAAATATGTAAATATCCAAATATGCATGAAAAATATTCAAATATGCATGAAAAATATTCAAATATGCATGAAAAATATCCAAATATGCATGTAAAACATGTAAATATGCCATAGAAATACTTAAATATGCATTAGAATAATGTAATTACACAAGATTAACCATGTAACAACAAATGCACTAAGTTGTGGCATATGTTTTTAAATATAAAACATAAAAACATATGCATTATGCAAAATGTGCAAAATAGTTCTGTCTATTCCAATTGCAATCGTTTAATTGCAATTGGCATACAAAATCTGATTGCGTTTTATAAGTATAACAACTGTTGCTGTTTCATCTTACTACCAGTCACAGATCATATAAAACCAACAGGAGAAAATAATTAAAATGCTCACATACGAAGGCCTTATAGTTGCACTGAATTATTAGGCATCATTCCAGCTATTTGCTTACTCTATTCCATACAATCAGCTCTCTCCATACTCCTGTACAAAAGAACAACAAAGAAATTAAACACGTGCACGAAGGTAATGATAATCGTGATACATCAAAGAAAGAAATAGTCGCGAATAATTGCCCTTAGTACGTTACTACTTATCTACAACGCGGCTCTATATTATGCAAGTTATACACGCGACACGAATTATAATTTAATTAAGATACACTGCGAAAATTCTACTTATTTAACGAGAAATTTGAGGAACGCTTACCTTTCGGCGTGACGATGATTTGACAATATGGCGGGTCGTCGCTTTGCCACTGCGCATTCGCGCCAGTCATCTCGAATCAAACTATAGGGACGCTATCCACTAATGACACACTATAGAGCAGAATGAAATTCGCATTAGGGACGAATGCATGAAAAATCACCGACGTCGTAATAATTTTGCTAGAAAATGTAGAATATATTGCGAGAAAATAGAATTGAGAGCTGAAATCGGATATACGTACGCGTATACGTAAATT
The DNA here is from genome assembly GCA_948146005.1 of Nomada fucata. NCBI lineage: Eukaryota > Metazoa > Arthropoda > Insecta > Hymenoptera > Apidae > Nomada > Nomada fucata. Next base: position 31,343,189 of record OX411277.1, on the reverse strand, counting down.
GTTTACGTAAATCGTATACGCAGATCGCACACGTTTGGCACAAGCTTACGACGCAATCGTGTATCACGCAAGATTTATACGCGGCACGAATAACAATAGTTTAATCGAGATGTATTACAAGTATTTGTACAATTCTATGCACTCTGTGCGAGAAGAAATTCGAGAAATCCTTACCTGTCAACCAGATCGCTCGACACTTCGGCATGGCCGGCCGCCATTACGCGACTGCGTAATTCTGCACGGCAGCGCCAAGTCCCCGCGAAATTTTGAACGAATCTCGCGGCAAGCGAAAGAGACGCCATTGAACGGAATCCAACTGAAATCGCAGATGAACGTGTTAAGAATCACGAATGTCACAGTAATATCGCTGGAAACTGCACCACGTATTGCAAGATAATGGAATTCGGGGTGGAAATACGTGTACGCATACGTAAAAGACGATAAACGTATGTACAAACACGAGTCGATTAGAAAATGCACGCCGCGTGGCGTGGTTCCGATCGCTGCACGATATTTCGTTAATTTCTCGAAAAATAATCGTTGATACTAACGAAAAAAGTACAAAAAGCTTAGGACACGGGGAATTGAATAGAATTTGCTTGGCTTTAGGAATATATTAGACTATTCGACATACCTTATTTCGACGGACACTCCGAGCACGTCTATTCACTACGAGATCCCCTGGGCGAAAGAGGCAGTTATTTGAAATAGATTGCGCTGATTGGATGGCCACTGGGCGGGTGGAGGGGGAGGCGAGCTGCTCATTCTTTAAGGCGGGTGTTTTTTGAATATCGCGTCGAGCTGAATACATTATATTACGAGTGTCACAGTATGGATGTTAGTACAAATATATTTATTATTAATAATAAACACAGCTGTGTGATGGAATGTTTGTAACGTTCGTTTCGCTATAAAATAAGTAAAGTATTTCCGTAAAACTAATATTTGTGTTCGTTCAACTTTATTTAAATTACAATTTTTACCGTAATAAGCGTTCAGATCGTTATCTGCAATCTTTTAACACGGACGAGATATAAAAATTCAACGAGCCTTGGTTAGCTCTCTGGTGCACTATTTTACCGACCGTGGGGTAAATTGCGTCTGTCCTTCAGAGTATTCCATTAATGGGAACGTTATTAGGAAAGGCAGAGCAACGAACTCGGAGACTGGGAAAGAATATCGTCAAGATCTGAAATGGAAGGTCGTGTCTTTGGTAATTTTTTATGGTAGATACCTGTACTACGGTAAGTTCTCTCACCGCGAATCTCGGTTCGAATTTGGCACCATAGCGACGGGAAATTGTTTGTCTTGCGTCTCGACTTTTCGTCACATATACGTTTTCGAGTAGTATCATTTCTTTTATAATGAACGTTCCCACGGCGGCAAAATTGGCGTGTTAAATATGTCGCAGGATGTTTCCACTGGTCAGTCGAGTAGTTGCGGGAATGAGAAGGTGGTAGAGGAACCGGAAGTCATCTGCGAGGAACAAATTGGACAATTAAAACGACAACTAGGGAAGGCGAATTTCAGGCAAATTGTTGAACAAATTCTCTACCGCAAGCGCGTGCCTACATCTTGTAAAATTCTTTCCTTTTTTTAGTTCACGGAAGTGTCGAGACCTGCACAGGTCACGGACCAGGGCGAGGCATGATGTTCGTAGGAAACCGGCTCGCAGGAGAAGGATAAGACGTTTGAAAATACCAAAAGTCGTCGAGAAAATTGTCGATATCGTCAACGTGTGCCGGCACGAGAGATTTCTGCCAGTAGTCGAGAAATTTTTCCGCTCGTCGTCTCCCAAGCAACAGCTAGGAAGATCCGAATCGAGGAATCCAACGGCGACGAAAAATTCATTTCTCGCTGAGAAAATACCGAGTGCTCGACAATAATAATCGACTTGTATAAATACAAAAATTTAACACTCTTTAAAACGTACATCCATCGCGTACCTTTCTTCTCGAATAGGAGTAAAACAAATCCGCACGGAACAGATCAACGCGGTGCCTCAAAATAATTTCTATTTTATTGTACACCTTATTCGACGAATCGCCGTGAACACATTCTCGTGGAAGCGTCTCGCTGCGTAGTACGAAATGAACGGGTCGATCTTATATCTACAAAGTAACTCTCTGTACGCATACTCGTTTGTACCAGTATACACATACTGGTAGCACAATAAAGTCGACGAGAAAACGACGATTCCCTTACCAACGTTCTCCACAGCCCCCACGGGGTCGAAGACGTATCGCGCACAAACACCTTTTCAGACAAATTTGACGGACGACAGAGGCATGACAATCATTCGAATCGCACGCAAACGGACAACATCAAGCTCTCGTAGAATCACAGCTTGCTCTCGGTGTCGTCGTGAACGAGGGCGTTATTGGTGGCCGCCCATTTCTCCTTGAAGGGTAGCTCCTCTTTCTTCGGCCTGGTCTTCAAGCTCTGAACGCCTGCATAGTGCTCCTCGATCTCCTTCAGGGTCCTGCCCTCCGTCTCCGGCAGCATGAAGTAAAGCAGAATCCCTCCGGCTAGATTGATCAACGCGTAGAAGAGGAACGTGCCGGCCAGCGACATCCCGTTGACCATGTACAGGAACACCTTATTGGCGACGGAGGTGAAGACGTACCCGATGGACCCTGCTGCTCCAGTCGCGCTGCTTCGAAGCTGGTCCGGAGTGAAAATTTGTTTTAATACCGTTGGAAAGTCAAAGGTGGGCGGTCGGTAAGGCAGGGATTTACCTTGACGGGGAAGACCTCGGCGGCCAGGATCCACGGGAGCAGTCTGATGCCCGTGTGGGACAGGAAAGCGGCCCCAATCATCAGCGTGGTCGGCAGCCAGGTGTAACTCTTGGCGTCCACCATGTGGCCCTCGTTCAGGTAGCCGTAAATCGCCGCCAGGCAAAAGCTGAGACCAGTGCCGCCAATGGACAGGAAGTTCAGCAGACGTTTGCCGGTAAAGTGAATGGCGAACACGCAGATCAACGTCCCAAGAAGCTCCGCGACGCCCAGGAAAACGGCCGCGGTGTATTTCTCTATGGGCGCGTTCAGCCTGGCGAATATCACCACGGCGAAGGTCTGCAGGGTCGCGGAACCGCCGAACGCGGCTACGAAGAACGCGCAGGTGACCACGAGGAAGGGCGCGTAGAAGGTCCTCTTGCCGAACGACCGCCAGAGCTTCTCCTTGGACTCCACCGGCTTGCGCACCTCCTGGCAAATGGTTTGGAACTCGGGCCTCACCTGGGCCGGACTGACCCAACCACGTAGCCAACAGAGGGCGCGCTCCGCTTCCTCCTGGCGACCTTTCCCTGGAAAATTGTCAGCTGCTGTACCTGGACCGAGCGTTCTCACAGTGGCTTTCGTCGCGTTCGACACTCGGGACAATTATGGTCTAGCGTTAATAATATCGAAAGACCCTGCGAGCGATCCAGTAACAGTACAACGAGGACTATTCTAGCTAGACCAAGTTGTCCTGAACCAGCTCTGACTGACGATGGAAGACTCTTGACTGGTCGACTCGGATTTTAATGTACTTTTTGTTCTTTTTTTAATGTACTTTTGCAGTTGATATTACGCAGACTCCTGATGGTCTGCGTAAACTATTAGGTGCAGTTATTCAGAAACTTTAAAGTTATATACCTTCCATGCGACGTTCATACCTTCTATAAATACAGAAAAAGTTTCAAGAAGATTGGCAGCCAGGTGAGATGGTGTACGGGCTTGTACGGTAGAGGTCCCAGGTTCGATTCCTGGTTATAAATTATTGGTTTTTCATTCATGATTTCATTTATACCGCATATTCGGACAATGTCCACAAATCACAAAAATTAAATGACCGTTATACATACACCAAACGCAATAAAAAATCGACTCTTCTTGAAGAGTCTTGTCTGTTTCTAGAAGATACGTACATCGCACAGAAGCTAATGTAACCTTTAATTCTAAACACCCTAAAAAGTTCTGAATAACTATCCGTCTCTAAGAGTGTCCAGCTCTGACGCGAGTGGAACAAAGACAACTTGCGCCACACTACAGAGACAATTACCGGCCAGCCAGTAAGGACTCTCCGGCACTACGCAGAGGGCGAGGAAGCAGATCACCGGGTACGCCAGGTTGATCATGATGACGGTCCTCCAATTGGCCAGCTTGCCCCCCAGCATCTGTGTAAAGATCCCTATGATGATGGACATGCTGGACGTGGCGGACAGCATGCCGCGCAGGTGAGGCTGGGTCACCTCGGCCACGTAGGTCATGACGGGCGCCTCCAGGAGTCCACCGGTCAGCCCTGTCATGGCAAGGGCGGCGAACAGCATGCCAGCCGTGCTGGCATAATAAAATATAATCCAGGCGGCTATGAAGGGCACCGTGGTCAGCATCATAGTCTTCTTTCGACCTATCAGCTGGGACACTGGACCGCTCACGAAGCAGCCAATAGGGACCAGGAACAGATTCAGGCTACCTAGTCAAGAATCGAGCGAGGCTTCTCAGATATATTGGTGTCACAGGAATTTGTCAATCGACCTGGTCATTGTGCGCGTGTTTTCTCGCTTCGAATTATCGTTCAAATCACCAGGACAATTGCACATGTCTCAGGGTGCTTACTGATCCAGGACATCTCCTCCAGGGTGACGGCGATCTCCGCGTCGGGCTTCTGCAGTTCGGGGATCAGGATCGTGGAGAAGCCCAGGGTGGAGCCGAACGTGATCAGCAGGAGGTTCTTCGCGCTGACAGCGCAGAACTGCGGCAACGCCTGGCGGAACCTAGACGTCGGGTACGCTTCCGGGGTGTCGCTGTATCCGCACGGCGACGACTTCTCCTCGTTCCTGAAACGCGAGTCGAGGATGATCCCCCGGGTTGGAGAAAGTTGCCAGCAACGCGTCCGTTAGACAAACGGCGGACCGTTTGTTTCGTTTTGCTTCGCGCGAGGTACGAGTCTCGTGATTCACGATCGCGTAGCGTTTTCGTCATTGACACAGTTGTTTTCGACGTGAAAGGAATCGGGGCTATGAACCACCAGTCGTTTATTACATAAGCGTACGATGTACGCTCGCTAAGGTTTGCGTCACTCCAGGTAGCGATCTTCCCAAACCTGTTCCCGGGCAGGTGGACAGATATCCCCGTGTAAACATGATTCTAATACGTATGTCAATTTCGTACGATTCGACGAGTCCTGCGAATTAACGAATTGCCACCGTCGAAATGTGATGCGAAGGCTGCGCAGAAAGTTACGTCGACCCTGAGAATTACTTTCCAGTTGATTTGTCTTGACAGAGAAGAGAGAATCATCCTTCTAACGATACGTCGCAGCCAAGGTGTCTAATGGCAAGCAACGAGACAAACAACGTTGGCCGGATGAGACATCGAACGTTCGCTCTTACGACGTCTTATGATTCCTTCCTAATATTATCTCAGAGAAATGCAAAACGTGAGATAACGAAACAATGACGAACTTTGCTTAGCACCACTTGCACCTGCAAACTGTAATTTTGATTATGTCACGTGACATCGTTGCTTTGTTTAAAAAAAAAAAACAGAAGGCGAAGCTGGCGATTGAAAATAATAAAGAAAAACTGACCCGAAAGTAATTATTACTACGACGCCTGTGATCGCGTACTTCTTAATCAAGATTCCCCGATCGTAAAATCGAGTCACGCCGCGATCAAAGTGCCCGCACGCGAGAGGAAAAGACCCGCGTGGAAAGATAGTGCGGCAAGTGGAATTGACGGTGTATCGTATTAAAGGATTAGAGGAAATAACCCCCGGCTTCTTATCTTTCGACGTCCACGATAGCGTGGCGACCATTGCCACTGAACGCGCTGCAGTTTCTCCCGAAGAGGAAAAGATCGGATCGTTATCATTGCAAATTAGTCCAGGACGCGTTTCGTCTGAGAAAATAATTATTTCAAGCGAAAAACAACGACGATATTCTGGACAACGAACAATTTCGCCCAGGAAAATCTATAACTGTTATTTTGAATTACCCTGTAGAATCGAGGCTCGCGCTTTCGCCTCGCCAGATATATAGATCGGTAACATTCACCCGGCACTCGCTGTAACACGCGTTCCTTATAGCCGATTAAGGAACACGAGCCTCAATAAACGTCGACTGCACAGTTAACGAAAATTCTTCGGAAAAAACGATAATCTCGTCAGCTATGTCCCACGTCGATTCTTTTCGCCTGCATATTGAAACAGAGATAAGGCTTCGCCGTGCCGATAAACGGCGCACGATCGATATTTCTAATCGAAAAAATGTCGGCAATAAATCGTGCTGAAGCCGAGGAGGGATCACGAGTTGATCGGATTTTTATTGGTCAAGACAGAGCGACGTAGAGGCTCCGTGTCGCGGGGTGTAATTGGAAAAAGATTGAATTTTAATACGCGTAAGTCCGCGACTTTTGGACCACCCCGTACATCGAGTAACCCGTACCGCGACACAGAATTTCCGCCGTGCAATTCGTCATTACGAATTACCGGGTAGCCGGCGCAGAAGCATGTAAAGAGACTTCGTCTTTCCTTTCGTTAGAGATATATTTTCTAATGCACCGACTGTATCTGCGTTGTTTTTATTTACGACGCGATTTCCACGGCAAATCGTCGTTCGCGATAGTTTTATCCGGCGATAAAGATCGAACGATAGATCGAGGATCAAGGAAATCCTAATGCTGGGAAATAGTAGTGTCTATTATCTTCGTTCGACGAATTTAATTCGAAAGAAAATATAAATGTATCGTTGTATTTTTCTTTTCTATGGGACCAATCATGTGCGATCAACGTTTTCAAATAATTGTGCAATTACGAGAGGAAGAAACGATTTCGTCCGAGGTTGACGGATGTTCAAATAATTGCTCGTCCCCCTTTTTTTTTTCCTCTCGCTCGACGACGCGAAAACGCGAATCGATTAGAAAATCGTGTTAATTTGTCCGCGATTTCTCACGTCTTCGTCATCCTTATCTCTGTTGCGGCAATTCCCGAGCGAATTACGGACGTTTGTAAATTAAACACGGACGCAAGATATTTCGTTTAAAAAAAAAAAAAAGGGGGAATTAATTCATTTAGCGAAGCGACTCGCGAAGACTGCGGAACATTGACAATCGCGAAACGATCTTCCGCGAATATTTGTTTATTGCCGGATACTAGTGGAACGTTCGAAAGAACGCGAAAACTTTTCCTGTTCGTGCCGTACAGATAACGTATGTCTTTCCGCGTATCGACTAATCTTCTTGTTTCGTTGTCGAACGAATTTTCAGTAAAACGTTCCGACGAGTGTCGGAACACCGTATCCGAAACGGATACGAATGACTGTCTAGTCGAAACGAATCCCTATCGTTGCTCGTGTAAGCGTACATGCGCGCATACCAGGCACGAATAACATTGTTAGGAGAATCGACGCGGAACAAGCTACGGGCATAAACCAAACTGACAGGCTGACCGCATGAAAAGAATTATCCAAGGTCCGCGTGTAATGGCATTCGCTACAATAAACCAGTATCACATTTCCGTCGGTCAATCGTGGAAGCATTTTCACGCGGATATCGTTTCCTGTAGAATGTTATTCGTTGATAATCAATCGAGTTGAATCGGACTGACGGTTGCAGAGGACGCTGGAGTCGGACAGAAAAGATTCCAGGACGCACGGACAAATGAAGATACGAAATTTATCGTCTTCAACTCGACTCGACTTTATTCTCGACTTCCCTATTATCTATTTCTTTTGTTTGTTTCATTTCATTCGTCGGCAGCATCGTCGAATCTGTCAGCTGTGCGTTCACGGAAATTGACGAAGGATGAAGCAAAGAATATTTATAACTATGGTAGAGCGTATTATTTAAGCGGTGCGAAATAGGAAGCACCGCTGCGTTACGTAATGGCGTGCAATAAACTGGGGAGCATACCTGTCGTTCGGGGGGAAACAAAAGGTGTCGTCGATTTTTATTGCTACGAAAATTCTTCCCCTTTCTTTTTTATCGACCGTCCCATTCGTTGTTAAGCTTTATCAATTTCATTCAGAGGGGAAACGCTAATTTCGATTACCTTATGTGACAATGCTAGTAAATTCTATCCCATTTTTTGTCCTGTTTCCTGACTTTGTATCAACGAATCCCGTGAAAAGAGGGAAACCCGACGAAATTGATCTCCAACGACGCAATCGAAAAATCATTCACGATATTTATAATATAATCATTTTTAGGAAGCGGCGCAAAAACGTTGTTCAATGATTCTTCCATTGAAATTCTTCTGCGATGACCGCTGCCTTCTTGTTTCAAGGTAAAGTATTACGAGATAAAAAAAGAAGTTACCTCCACGACGATAGAAAGAAAAAAAAAAGAAAAAGACCAGCCAATGCAGGTCACGTTAGATAACTGACGAAATTATGCATAAAGCGATATTAATCGCCGGTCGAAACGGCCTGGGCCGATAAGAATTTTATTCACAAGCCACAAGCGAGAAGCCACTAGCAACGAAAAACATCCATGAAAAAATTAATCGAACGAGTTGAATATAAAAATAGAATGCAACAGTTGTTCGAGGCACAATAGACAAACGAAGAAAATCCTGTTAAAAGGCGACGCGACGAATCGTAGGCGACGCTGAAGAAATCGCGGCGTTGCGATGAATCAACAGTGGCAACAAAATCGTTCGCTCTCGCGAAAGAAATATTTGCACGCAGGATGAATCGCCGCTCTCGCTCGAAACAAAACACCAGCGAGAGCAACAATTGCTGAATTTTTCTTACGCCGCCCTTCTTGACTGCCGATTGCCCCTTCGCGACAAGAATCGTCGACGAAAGGGCGGCCAGTGTTAATTTTTCAAGGGTTGGAAAAAGAAATAAACAAGCGAAAGCGGTTTGCAAACCTGGCAGTGCCGTTGACGCCAGCCTGATGTGCCATTTTCGATTCGAATCCTCTCGATTTCCCCTTCTTGTTTTCCTGTTCTCCGAAATGTTGTCCTCAAACCCGCATTCTTCGTTCCGCAATTATTTTTCGAATCGTCACTCCATTAACCTACAATTCTTCTATCTTTACGTCGAACACTTTCGATCGCCAACGCTCGCGCTATCTTCTGCTCCACCGGCAGTTTCCAAACTTCGCCGCTCCGCGTTTCCCGAGTTTCTCTTCGGCCAAGGTCCCCCTTGACAGCCGCCGGTCTCCGCCGATTCCTTCCAGGCTATCCTTTCACGTTCCCGAACTTATTTACCGCGCCGCGTCGAACTTACGCGTAGGCCAGTCGGGCGATTCGATAGCCTTCAAGCTATCGGGTCGCCAAGCTTCCTTTCTCCCCGAGAGAAGCGAGAATCATCGGGTGTCATCGAGATCTTCCTTCGAGTCCGCCCTCGACCGGGCTGTCACCCTCGATCGCCGCGAGTGTCTCAATTGCAGACGCGAGAACGGGGCGACATCTCTCGAAAACTCGTTGCCGAAATCCTGCCTATCTTCTACGAGGCGGAAACAATAGCGTGGTAACAATGCAGCGCGATTATCCTCGTCCGTTTCTCATCTTCTGTACGTGGCCGTAACGTCGTCTATCTTGGAACAATAGCGGAACAATGGCCCGACGGAGGAGTGTAGTCCTGTCCCGGGCTGTTGTCAGACGCACTAAACGGCCAACGAAAGCGGCCAACTTAAGTGTACCTTCCGATTCCTCCTCCACTAAACGCGTTTGCACAACGGCTTTCGTGTACCGGGTACATGTGATCGGTCCTCCCCCCCCCCAACCCAACCTATCGTGTGCAGCGGCACGGGCTGTCGCACCTAGTCGCGTTCCGGTGGCGAACGCGGTGCGTGTCGGCGTTAATCCGCTTAGCGGATTGACCGGGACACGCGCCGGGTCCGAATCACGACGAGTTCGGGGGCACTCGAACGCGTGTGAGCGGCGAGGGACCGTTTTTGGGCCGCGTCGGTCGTTGGGGGAACGCCGAGCACCGCGTTTGACGTTGTTTGACGTTGTTTGACGTTGTTTGACGAAGTTTGAACGGTCACGACGGACGCTGAACATCGTTCTCCGGCTAAACTATTCTTGTGGCGGAGCCTTGGAGTTTTTTCTGCAAATTACCCTCTGGGCGTTTGGGAATGAACGTGAAACGCTGTTTGGTGTTGTTTGCTCTGGTCGCAAGTGTCCATTTGGGGTTTGGGAACGTACGGGAGACGTTGGTGTCCCGCTGGCGAATCAATGACTCCGATTAATGCAGTCGTTCGAGTCAATGAGCAAATTGCCACATCTGACGGCGCGGAATTGAAGCCGATTGACCGACGCGACTCGGTTGGCACGATTCACGTCGGGGCCTAAAGGAAACAAGTTGGGCAATCGGAGTATATTTCGTTCGCTGCCGGGGTAACGTCCGAGGTGTTAATTAATGTTAACACCTGCCGGCGCTCGTTAATGGCACGCTGGACAAATTCTGACGGTGCGAAAAAAAAGCGTTTAATTAATTCCGGCTGACCCTCCGTGAACTGTTGCTGGCGATACCGGGCTGTGCTTTACATTGAGGTCAACGCAGAGGGGAGGGAGCGACTATTTGTTTTCCACAAAGATTAATTATAATTCACATGTTAATTAAAGTTCTTATGTCCCACGTCAATGACTAATCCCTCTATCCCCTAGAAGCGTCGCGGGCCGATCATCTTGCGGTGAAAGCAGGATTCTGCATTATCTAGTAATACGTCCAGAAGCAAACGCTGCCATATTTTTTATAGGAGAATTATCGCAAACGTTTACCTGTCTGTCCTATCCAAATTAATCGCTCACGTTCGATCACAAAATACGTGACAAGAATGTGAGAAGAAAATATTCGAAATTAATATCAACGATACATCTGTTATTTAAATATTTTCCGCCCGGTATGCGCACGTGCGTTGCTACACCTCGAATAAATTACTCTCGTTTTAATACCACGCTTGTACGTCACCGAGGGTGTAAACCATGGAGAAAGCGAATAACATTAATCAGAAAATGTGGCCCCCGCTTGCGATAATAATAATAGATTTATGCAAACGTATGCAAATATGAACAGTGGCTGCGACTCGATACACCCGATAGATTAACATTTGAAATCCAGTATTACGTGGACGGTGTCTGATCGTGGAATTATACACCAACTGTAATATCGTTCATTCATCTCTTAATTCACCGTTGCCAAAGCGATCGGCTCTTATCGCGGGCGTATCAACGATATAATCCCTCTCTAAATAGGAAACTTCCATCGTTCATGGATGGTATTATAATAATATTCTGTTACGTTACATCGTTATATAAAACGTGGCGATATCAATTAATTGCAGGATTCAAAATGTACGGAAATTTCTCTATCAGTCTTGAAACGTCCAGACTTTAATTGCAGCCGATTCTTTTCTTTCTTTTTCATTCGCTATTGGTCGACCGTCTAATTTATACGGAAACGTGGGTGAGTTTTTTTTTTCTTTTGAATTAGAAGGAGCACGAATCAATCGTTGCGGGATGAAAGCATGGTGGTAAAACGAGGTCTAGTAAATGTGAGAATTTATTTAAGAACGGTATATCTGGTTTACGACACATTTGCACAATGTTAAATTAATTAAATAAATATAAAAATCACGCGGAGTCCCGAACGAACGTTAGCCAGCCAAGTGCACCGTTAAAAGCACTTTCTTTACCATTTTCCTCCTACGTATTACAAGCGCGACATGATCCGTTACGATTCACAACTTTGGTTAAGAAAAATATATACCTCTATCCGTTCGATACAGTATCGGAAAATAAAACGGGCCTGTCGATTGTTGATCGTCGTACAGCTCAGTCCAAAGGCATTACAGATCACTGCGTTCGTTAACGCGTCAATTCACGCGACACCCGTTGACGATACCGCGAGCTCAACGATAAACAATTTCGAACACCTGGAAAATTGACGCGCGACGCGAGCGCATCGTCGAATCGGTTAGCTCGATTCTTCGGCTACGATTCGATTCGTCGTATCGATTTGAACGCGCCCTTTCGGTGCTTCGCTCGTGAAAAATCTTCCACGATTTTCCTTTGCCCGTCATCGTGCGCGGCGACGCTCCTCCACCACTCTTTAAATTCTCTACGATGATCGACGGTATACATATATATATATATATATGTAATATATATCTATGTATATAATATTTCTGTAAAATAGGACCCAGCTCGGCTCACTCAAGAACAACGATTCTCCTTATAAAAATAGACCGCTAAAGCTAAACAAGACTAAACGTTCTTTCTCTTCCTCTTCTTCTTCGTAATCATCTTCTTCCTCTTCTTCTTCGTACTCTTCTTCCTCTTCCTCCTTTCTTGCGATACACGGGACGTTCGTTTCAACGACCCCTCGAAACGCGACCAACTACGGATTAAAACGATCGCACCTGGTTAAAAATGGCTCCGTGCGAATCCGCGCTCACCTTGCGCTGCTATTTAACCACGTGCTCGGGAACAGCCAGAACGAGATCCGCTTCCGTTTCGTCCTCCTCTTCGCCGTCGTCCACGATCCTTTGCAGCATCGGCCCGCGTTCATTTCGTCGGGCTAAATACTATAATTTACGGGATTGAAGGCACTCGTTGGTTGCGTGCGACGATTCCAAATCAGTTGTACTCCGGTACGCGTCGCTCGCCCCACACGGAATCGATTAATTATTCGCATTGTCGTCGTTGTCGTTATTGTCGCGTACTTGCTCCCGCGACGCGTAGTCGGAAGTCCAGTACACGACCGCGTTCAACAGCACCGGTTTGAAGAACGAATGCGGCGTCCGCCGTTGCAGATTTGATATTTTCGTTGGACACCGTTAATCAGAGACAGGGAGGGTCATACAGCGGTGTCATACAGAGCACGACGTACCCTCCCCAATAAAACGAGACCCGTCGCGAAAGGGAACGCATGCCACGAGGTACAGGCACAGCCATTTCCTTCTCTCGGTCAGAATAAATTCGGAGATCCGCCTGAGAGACGCCACCTGCGCTCGATTCTCTCTATTTTCAATAGAGAATAATATATTTATATATTTATATATATATATATCCTCGCGTGTCTCTTCGTTCGTCTACATCATTTTCACTCTGAACTGCTTGTCGAATTCGTTAGGAATATTAAGGCGCGACCGTGATGCAGTCCGTAATGTAAAAAAAAGAAAGTCCTATTAAATGTCTGTATACGTGTACGTGTGTGTGCACGCGTGTCTGTACGCACGCGTGACGGTTTAAAATGTAAAATGTACATCGTGTAAAAATCTAGATCCCCCGCAGACTTTGTTCAAGTATTAAAATTCAACTAAGGAAATCGATAAATCGTTATGTACAACGTCGTGACATGTACAGTAATCTTAGTCTAGCTTATCGGAGACCAAAGGGAACCTGACTATCCGCAATTGCCGACCGAAGTCACAGACTACGCTATCCCTTAACCCTATCATCTGTTTTATGAAAATACAACTATCCTTGTGGCCCAAACGCACTTCGCGCACGGGCTCCCCGGTCCTCACGTCCCACACTACCAGCGATCCCTGAAAATATATAATTGTGGACGATTAGCGGGCGCACTTGTTCCCTTATCGCAAGAAGGATTTGTGGAGGAAGCAATTGAACGCAGGAATGCAGACGGGAAGAAATATCCTGTTTCCAATTTCACCGGGTACTATGATTACGGTTATCAATTGTTTTACTGACACAGGCATTTTAATAGGGAAACCGCTTTGTAATCCTCCGATTACTGAATTGCATGCATAATGCAGTCCCTGGAATTTCCACGTTATCGGAATGCAGCTTCTATCCATATATATATATATATATATATATATATATATATATATATATATATATATATATACATGTATATGTATGCGATAAGTAAGATTCGTCGATATTAATAGAAATTGCTTAGATGTGCCGGGAATATATTTAACCTGAAGGCGTGGAGGAAATAAGGCAAGGTCGTGGTGTAGTCGTGAACGTGCGGAAATAGCGAAATAATTGTCATTATTGAGGCAGAACAGACAATAGCGTCGTGAGATATGCACGTACCTGATTGCTGGTTATGAGCAGATGATGCGTTAACATGATCAGCTGTAAACTGTACGCAGACCTGTGCGCCGGAAGAGCGTGCAGCAAGTGTCCCTGAAAGCGTTCCCACACGCACAACTTTTCGTCGGTGCCGATGCTTATCACATAGGACACGGAGCAAGTGATGGCTGCCACGGCTCCGTCGTGGGCCTGTATACTGTACATGCACATCCCTGTAAAAAAGCGCAATTAGTGGGCACACAAGAATGTCGCCTTCTACGGGGACTAGAAGCAAAAGAAGTAAAAGAAGTACCGGTCAAGAGGTCCCAGACGCACAGGAGGCCGTCCTGCGACCCGCTGCCGGAAGTCATCGGGCTGAGCCTGTCGATGAACAGACAGGAAATGGGCCCGCAATGCCCGTGCAACGTGTACAACGGCAACTGATCCTCCAGTCTGCGAAACGACGAGAAGAAATGAGACGTTCGAACCACGCGATCGACGAGGGGATCAATGGAAATTCTTACCTGTACACTTTGAGGGTGTGGTCCTGGCTGCCGGTTAAAACGCGACCACCCTCGCTGTCGAGCACCGTTATCGCCTGCTGGTGCGCCTTGTGCGAACCAATTTTCATGCAACGAAGGTCCTCCTCAGACTGCGTGACGTTGTTTATGTCCATGGGCGAGCCGGCGCTTCCGGTTCTAACGTGGGCTAACGCAAGAGACTTGTGTAAAGAACTAATCCTTGGGATGAAACGTTCGGGGAGGGAAAGTTCTGGGTTCGTCACCCGGACAACTTACTTCGCCTGTACGACGTGAAGCCCCAGTCAATTTGCTGGCCTTCGCTGTAGCTCTCCAACTGCAGAAAGTCGATGGACCCGTTCAATTTCGCTGCGACGACCCTGCTGCCCACGAACTTCACCGCCGAGATACCAAGACCGGAACCGTCGTCGAACAAACACTGAAACAACAGTTGATCGTGTCGTTTGCTTTCCTCGGGACCCTTCAATCGTCGAACCGGTTCGAACGCTTACCTTGAATTTGCCCGTGGTTCCCTCCCAGAATTCTAAACTCCCATTGGCGCATCCCACGACTATGAGGTTCTCCTGATAGTCCATGCACCATATGGGGGACACCGCGTGGTTGATTCGCACGGTCCTGTCTGCGTTCAACGACGGAGCGCTGTCCGTCAACGGTGTCGGATTCGATCTTCCGGTAGGGACGCACAATTGCTCCGCGCTATCCGACCTCTGCAACTCGTCTATGGACCTGTTGTGCTCGTCGAACAGGTGCTTGTACCGTTCCCCGAAGTCGAAGCCCTTGTCGCAGCTCCGCTGCGACGGGGCGGCGTGTTTCATGGAAGTGAACTTGATATTTATGGCCGACTTCAAGTCGGGCAGATCGTAGGCGTTGTCCAGACTCCTCCTGGCGTTCCTCCTCCTCTCCAAGCCGAACTCGTTGATCTGATGATAATCGTGGTCCAACGAGTTCCCCATCGGGTGCCCCTTGCTGTTGTTATTCTGTCCCCTGTGGGCGTTGTACAAACCGGGCGAGGACTTTCCGCAGTGCACGGCCGAGTAGTAACCGAAGGAGTTGGTGGTCTCCATTTCGCCCCTCGACGGCGGCGAGCCGCTCTCGTAATCGGACATCAGCTCGTCCACGTCCTGTGCAGCGTGGTTCGCGTGCTTCTGCGGGCTACCGAAGAACAGTTTTCTGTCTATGTGGGCGAGCTGCTCGCCGGACGTCGAGTCCCAAACTCTGATGTGACCGGCCAGACACGTGCTGGCTATGGTGTTGCTGTCGGTGGCGATGCATTCCACTTCCTGCGTGTGCCCCTCCAGGACCAGGGGCAGCGCCTCCAGGACCAACTGCGTGGTCGAGTCGTGGGCCTTTTCCGGCTGGTACCAGCTGGCACGCCATTCGGCGTAGTTTCTCGAGCAGATGCACCTGTAGAGGACGACCATCGTGTACGCGACAACGATGACGCTGATCAGACAGAGCACCGCCGCGAGGAATATTTCCATTGGACTGGACGGGATGAACGGGGCGTCCGCGTTGAAACCTCTGCCCTCCGATCTGGTAGGCAGCTCCATGTCTAGACGGTGGGAAGTCGTTTAGTTTAACCGGGTGAACAACTGTGCTCGACAAGTTTTTCGACCGTCGCGCGTGTACCTGAGAAATCCAAGGGGTCCAGGGCAGCTGTGGCGAGACTCTGCCACTGGAAGTGCTGCACGTCGTTCGGATTGCTGATCTGTTTCGCCAATTGCGGACTGACCGCGTGGGACAGTTTGACGGTGGGCAACACGGTGATACGACCACCGGCCGCAGAGATGTTGTACATCGAAAGAATGGAAGACCAGTGATACAACGACAAACGGTTCCAGGGAGGAAAGTCGACCGGTCTTAGTTTATTCAACTCCTCCGTCACGTTGTTGGTTAAGTCATCCTGGTTTTGGAAGAAGGTACGTTAGAAATCCATTGGAAACGATCGTTAGAAATCGCGTTCGGTTACCTGTTTGTTCAAATGATCCGGGGCTATCGTCGCCGACGGCATCGATATTGGCTTCACGGTGTTCAACTCGACGTAATTGTTCAACGGCTGTGATCTGTCCACCGTGTACCCGTCGATGTCGGACTCGGTTTTCAGGGTGTCGCTCAAGTGTATAACGTGCTCGACGATCCCCGAATTGTAGATTATCATGCTGATCCATACAACCATCCATACCATGAAGGCACGTTGAAATATCCTGGTCCTTGCCCAGAAGTGCACCAAACGTAGACGCTTCGGTATCTTTCCTAAGGCGAGAGTGTTCTGCGTGTTCGGGGCGATCACGTTCGTCGGTCCATTGGATAAACCGTTCAACCTCGGATGCGACTTCGATCGGAAAATATTCGGCTTTCTGTTCGTTATCGTTGTCGTGAATTGTTGTTTCCGTGCCGTTGGTATGTTTGTCAAGTGGAACTTCGACGTCTCGTTGGACAACTCGGTCCTTTTAATGTCGATAGCGAGTATCGTCGAGAAGAACACCATTTGCAGGACGAAATCGTTCACCAGCCCCACAATGGCGAATATGCAAAATTCCTGGATGGCCGGCACGAATGTGAACAGGCCGATCGTCAGGATCGTTACTTCTGTGAGCAGATTCTTTGTGATTGACCAGCCCTCCTTGGACAGGGCTTGGGCAACGCGTATCTTTACGTCCAGATGGGGCGGTGTGCTCACTACGCTTTTGGTCAACACCAAAACATTTTCCAGCCCTACGATAATCACCAAATATGGGAACACCTCCTTTCCGCTCAGACTTAAAGTTAAGCCAAAAAAAAAGCATACACCCACAGTCATGGACAGGGAACTCATCACTGTAACTGTAGCGCCGAATGCTATTCCGATCTTCGATTTAATCAGTTCGATCTTTCTCACTGAGAAGTACACGTAAAAGAACAGGGCGAAGAACGTCATCATTAGCGGGAAGAAATCGCTGTAGTTGAATTCACCGGGGTAATAAATGTGCAACGTTTCCTCTGCTGACGGGTTCGTCGCATTGTCGCTTTCCGTTTGGTGAAGGTGATAATAGCTCTTCAATCTATTCTGTAACCCTTTCGTGAACCTGAAAGTTCAATTACGATAATGATATCGGTTACGCAGAACTGCAATCCCCCCGGTCTGTCTGTATATTTCATTACTCACTCAGGATCGTAGTCTTTTAAGTAAATAGTCACGGCGTACTGTAGAATCCTTTGCCTATGTCGAATGGGGTACCGCTTTATTCCGGTCTCTTTCAGATTCATCCCGAACATGATCTCTGCCAAACTAATTTTCCCCTTCTGCAGATTCTGTAACACGCAATTGTTGCATTGCAATTTCTATGTTCATGTTAGATTTCAACGGATCCTTACCTGATACGAATATATAGTGTTTATAAGATTGGTATCTTGAGCGTAGAGCTCGATGCTTCGTTGCCATAAATTTGCAGGGGAAAGGACCAGGCAATTGTACTCCGGCAGAACCTCAGACTTCTTCCCGCTCCTCTTCTTAACCGCCTCGATGTGCAAGCACACTTCCCCGAGCGTCTTCAACCTGCAAGACACGACAAGGGTCAGAGTCTAGCAGCCCTCTCGAATGTCAATCCGTGCAACGTTAACACACTTACGTTTCGGGATGCTGGTAATTTTGTATTATTTCTAACAGATTGAACACCTCGTAAAGCGGACCCCTGAAAGCATCCATCATTGTCAGCTCCTCCGACCATGGTATGACGCCGACCCTTAATACCACTTGTTGCACATAGAACACAGAGTTCTCCGTGTTGTTTTCAGGTACTATAGTATGATTGATTATGGTCCTTGGCGCGTTGCCAGGCATCGGCAAATTGACCAACGGATAGCTGAACAGACAACCAACAAATTGTACCCAGCCGCATCCAACGAGCTGTCGTTTCGACAAGGTGCTACTAACCAGCATAGCAGCACGATCGATATCGCCAACGAGATAACAGCGACAGGATGAGAGGAGCAAAACAGGCCATGGGCGTAATACAGCCCCGCCACCCTGTCCGGCAGACTACGGAACATTTCACCTCAACGCTCTCTCACCGGGCATGACTTATATATCTCACTGATATACGTATCGTTAACATTTGACCTGGGGAACATTAGAAAAGGGGCATCATCGTTAGGGTAACGCGAGAACCGAGGACGGCCGTTGCGGTTATCGCGATGGACCGTACACGGGGTAAACAATAAATATTCTAAATTCGTACGAAACGAAGGCTGCAAAAACACATCGGCAACACGGAGATATCCGTGCGTGTCGTGAAAATATTTACGCGCAGATACTTGCGAAAAAACGTCGAATAAACCGTCCACGTGTTTTTCTCGCGTTATCAATGACGTTACGCAATTGACGTATCGTTCAATTTACATATGATACGTGCACGCATCGGAGTCGTCGGACGGTTCGCTCGCAAGCGTACCCCGCGATATTGAAAACGTAAATGTAGGTAACGAGTAACGCATAATTCTTGTGCCCGTGGCGAACGAACGGGCGAGCAACGAGAAATGAGAATAACGAGAGACCGACGTAGAGTGGGTGCACGCCGCGACTTGCAATCGGACCGTCGCAGACATTACTTACGCACGCACGAGCAGCACGACTAATTATATCATTTCTCTTGGTCCGGATTCCGCGCCTCGGCTTTACATCTCGGTGGTCAGTTAATCCTACGCGCGGCGCAACAAGCGAAACAACAATCCTCTCTCGCACTGACCCACAGCCGCCGTTAAAAGGCCGTCGTCACGGGTCCTCATCTAGCATCGTAAATACCACGGTGGAATAATTTCGACGCGAACCACCGAGTAAATTAATTCTCACGCAACGAGCACACACGCGCACGCACACGCACGCACACGCACATCCAGCGCGGAGCCAGAGGACGGACAGACAATATGCAAATCGTTCGGCACGCGCGTACCCAACAAGATCGAATTAAGGTTAAAAACAGCGGCAACCACGGGACGGGACACGCTACTGCTGCGTCGCGAGGCTCGGCTCGATTTCTAGGTTATGCACGGGCCGTTCGTTCCGCGCGTTCAACGCGTTGATAACGCTGGAATTGATCTCCGCGGCACGACGGCGTAGAAAGCGCAGATTACGCACACGTGCTGCACGCTGATCGCGCGTCATTCCCCGTGCAGAACGGGTTAACAGCGGAGCGGGGCGATACGCGGCCGACCGTCGACGGACGGCGGTCGTGATACGACTTCGTGGACGAATGCCGCGAGTATGCGAACCCGAGGGGAACACACGGCTCGACCGGCTGGCGTGCGAATTCCTCGAGTGGACTGGCCGGTTTCGATTTGTCTCGCGTGCATCGACGCCGCACGTAGTTGCTAATTTATTTTTAAACGGTTCGGCCGAGCCTCCGTCTCGCGACCAATCGCCGGTGCATCGATGTTGTGCAGCCCGACGATGTACTTGCAGTACCGACGTGTGTGCGTGTGTGCGTGGTAACCCCTTCCGTCGCATTTCTGCCGCCGCCCACGTGCCCAGGAATTTCAAGCACCCGCGGAACGAAGCCGCTCGGCTGATATTTATTGAAGAATAAATGGGCGTCGTTGCAGGCTCGCGCGGGTACCGAGGCTGATTTTCCTCTTGCCCGCGGATATTTCTTTCGATGTTCTGAGCGAATACTGCGCGCCATGACGGTTCGCCTTTTTTTATTTTGGAATCATAGAAATGACGGACGCATTTGCCTGGTAGCGAGTTTGGGACATGTTTGGGAATAATATTATTGCCTGGTGGGTTCAGTTTTCTATCCATTTGACGGCGAAAGGAGAAATGAAAGCGAGATAGAACAGAAAGGGTGTCGCGCGGGTGGTTTTGAATTTGGTTGCCGTTTGAAAAACGGCGGGCCAGGGGGCGCTGTCTACCTCCGGCCATTGCAAGCGGGCAGCTCTGACGGTTTGTTCGAAGTTTCGTTTTAATTGTGACAATTGTGTGGAAAAGTGGTTCGCTAGTTAATGAGAATGTGCTTCGACGAGAGATCGAAGATTCCTCGATTATTCCTGCAGGTTTGTTCAATGCGTCAATTAATACTTCGCGTGCATCGAACGATTATCGTCGCGCGTGCACAGAGCGCCATATTGTCGCGTCGCATTTCGAATTCGCCGATCTCGTAATTCACGTTGCAAATTGTCTCCACAGGTTTCATACGATCATCGGGACGATTCGACGAAGCAAAAAATAAGCGACGGGAACAAATTGGCTGACAGATGGCGACCAGTTGAAGTAATTGTAGGATTCGCTGCTTCGGTGAGTGCGTTTCGTTCGTCTTCTTTCTTGCACGCATACGAATCGACAACGCATGCGCACTAGCGGCATATTTTCGCGGCGACCATTTTACTGCAATTCCGCGAAATAATTTTCGTGCCCTATTAATCGTTCGTCCGGTGACGATATTTATCCGCCATTTTGCAAACATGTTTTTCGCATTAACAAATGGAGGATTCTTTGAAAATCGCACGTCACACGAAGCTCCGCAGCGTCGTTCGAACACAAAAACACGCTGGAATTTTGCGTCAGCCACGTAAGAATCAATTGCAATAATATTTTTGCCTCTCACGCCGTACTGGTGGGAAATCTGATTTCATTAATAATCGAAGCGGAGCAATGTCTGATTGACAATTCGATTGAACTGATCGCAACTTTCTGCGTACGAAATGCAATGGCGCAGGACCGAAAATAACATTTTTCATCCAACTTCAATCGGCGTTTCAGATCCAACATTTCACTTCCATTGAATCTCCCGTCTCGCTACGTTTCCGCAAAAATCGATATTCGCGAAAACTGTTTTCAACGTTGTTCCCCGATTCCGCGATCACGTTCACCAGGAATGACGTCGTTATTCCAAATTATTCGAAACGGCCGCTGTCGGGAAAACCTCGTGGGACCGGCGAGCATCGAACAAACACAGTCGATATTGCTGAAACAAAAGTGCGTCACTTTGCAAGTGAAACGGAAAGACGCTTCGACCGTTCGGCCCTTTTACAGCGTTAGGTAATCGTGGATTTGAAAATTCGTCGTGAGATTCATTTGGTCCAATGTCTCCTCCCGATCCGGCGTTATCAATATCGAATTAGATAAAGCGGAAACCGCGACCGTTAATTTTCCACGATCCTCCCCGCCCTATCTGAAACGACAACGCTCGATTTTTCCTGTCGTTGACTCGTCGCCGCGACCTTCGCAGAAAATTATCGTGCTCGAAAGGAAACGACGTACCACGGCTAAGAAAACTTTGCCTTTCGCGTTCAAACTCTCGCGTCTCGTAGTCCATTGCACAAACATTCATTATTGCTGCGAATGGCAGCAGGCCATATATAATTCATGTTTCCATACATTCCCCTTCTTTCAATTCGACAAACACTCATGACACGGCCGCTTGAAATATCCAAGATAAATTTCTGCTTCTATATTCTATATTCTATACATTAAATTTCTATATTATCGTTTCGATGATCTGTTTTCATTTCAGCGAGTACATGTAGCACATTTTGATTTACTATTATTATTATCATTATTATTATTACCATTATTCATGATACATGCACAGTATTTAATTTCGGCGTTCCATGGTAAAACACATAAATGCAAACAAAGATGTTAAGAGAAATGAACCCGGCGAAATTGATCTCAAACGTTGAATTTAATATCTAAACAAAATCGACCCATAACAATCGCTCGTACGCGACTCCGCTGTTCCCCCCTCGTTTCACTTTTCATTATTACCCCGACGATATGCGCGATGGAAAATTTGCCCGTTGCGACAGATCTCACGGGAATCGTCCCGGCGGTAATCGAGGGAACTTTCGAGCGGGTGAGGTTATCTCAGCCGCCGTTAGATTAGAAATTTCGCGTGTCGCACGCGCTCACCTCGTGGCATCGAATAAGTTCCCAATATTTCATTGTCCGCGGCACGGCGTGGAGCAACGGCGATCGCGCTGGTCGGCCGCTTCGGCTGGCCTCGAGTCGCGCGACGATTATTCCGACGTTCGTTCCGCGAACTTTTTTTGTCGCTCGTCGAGAGGAGGAAGAAAAACAAAAAGCGGGGCGTCGTTCGAGCTCGTCGTCGTCGACGCAGCCTTCCGCGAACGATCTCTCCCAAGGTGGGCGATCCGACGCCCGTACGCGCGGAATCGCGATGAATATTTATTGGCTGCACGGAATTACGTTTATTGGAATATTTATGCCGTACCCGTCCGGTTTTCCAACGCGTCGCGATCTCGCCCGGGCGACAAATAATAAATTGAACGGAATTCGTTACGAATATTCGGGTCCTGTAATACAGTTATGTAACACGCGTTTTGACGTCTCTTTTTGGGCGACGGGAAATAAGCCTCGAGCTGTTCCTTTGAGAAGTTTACGTGAAACGATTCAGCATTTCCCTTGAATTTCGTTGGAGTGCGTTTGTCTCGCTGGTAATTAACGAAATCGCGCTGCGATCGCCTCGATTTCCACGAATTGTGTCTCGTCGCGATTCCTTTCTGCGGCGTCCGAAGTTTACAAGTTTACAAGCTCGCTTACGAGTTTCCTTCTGTCCTCGCGAGGGTATATACAGTGTTGGACATAAGTATTGGCACGGCACGATGCTCCGCGTACAAAAATTTATAACCGTTAGAAAAATTGTTTATACCACTTTGTTTTCGTATGGATCTTTATTTACAATGTCTTGCAAGCCTATATGCAAAAGCAGAACGGTATTAACGAAGCAGGGAACCTGCGACTGATAAAAATGTCTTTTCCAATCATTTCACGCATGCACAAAGGTATCGCAGTTTCGTTCGCCTCGTCGCGGATCAATCGAACGATATCCACGATCGTGGATTCGTTATTGAAAGCGTTAGTAAAATAGAGAAATGCAAATTTCGATCGACGCGAAATTTTCGTCCAGCCATTGGGCGTGCAGCTATTCTGCACGATCCATTCAGCGAGCCGTTTGAAGCCGGATTACCGTCGCATTGTTAGCCGGTGTCAATCGCGGCCACGCCATTATCCCGTTGATTGACGTATCTAATTGCATCAATTGCGCAACAAATGGAAATTAGGCGGCTGCGAAATGGTCAATGCCGTGCCGGGGTCAAACGTCTGCGCGAATACGCGCGCCGCGGAAAACCCGTTTTTCAAATCGCGCTATTATCGGAAACGGGGAAGGAAATACCCTCTTCTTATTGCATTTACTATGAGCCATTCTTTCCGATTGTTATCGTCAATATCTGCCGGCGAATTAACCTGCGAATTCGTCATTTATTGCGAACCAATTTGATAATTAGTTATATCTCTCTCCTTTCGCGTTTTTTTTTCGTTTTGTCGACCATGAAGTGTTTTACACTTCGCGAAGGGTGGAAAAATTCACGGTCGAGATTGTTCGATTATTGTACACGTTCGACGAGAGAGGTAAACAGTATTGTTTATTCGAAAGTTTAATCTCGACGTTGATGCTTTCGATGACCGATTAAATTGTATTTTAATCGTCGTCGCTTTGTTTTTGTTTTCGCTCGCGTACTATTATCTGGGTGACACGCCGATGAACGAGGAAACAGTTGTCTTATCTTTGTTGCGGATTAGATTGACCCAATTTTTTGTTTTCCCCGCGATACGCGGGTCAAAGATCGTTACATTCGGTTTGGTACAATTTGTTTATTACACCGACAGAGCGTTTATTGAAGAGATTCCTGCGAATTTTTTAACGTTCTGCTCAATCGATCGTAATCTTAAGGAATTTTTCAATTTACGACCGTTCGATAATTTGTTCAGTGCACGCAACACGATTGCGTTCCTTGCAAACGTGAAACTCTTCGAAACACCGATAATCGTACAGTCATCGTCCGCGTCACAACGTCGAGTTCACAATTTTTTTGTCGCGAAATCGTAAACTGTTGTGCTGTTAAGCTACGACAGAGGTTCACGGATAAAGTTGCATCGCAGAATCGCAAACGACGCAGTTTTATTTTTGTATTTTCTCGAGCCGAGTCGACACTCCCACGAACAATAAATAAATATTGCCGAGCGATTCTTCTATTTACAATTTCGTACGCGTCCTTTCAATTTCCGCGTTTCGTTGTTATTTTATTTATCGCGCCTGATAACGTTCCGATTTTCTCGCATCGACGTTTCGACGAATCGTCGCCTCGACGTTTCGATTCGACTCGTTCAGCGTCCAAAGTTTAACGAACACGCGTCGCGTTGTTTCGCGACAATCGTTTGCAAACGACGCTTCCCAAATTTCTACAGAACGTCTCGGAAGCGATGCTCTCGCAATAACACGCTCAATCGTGTTTCTGCTTTTTTCGTTTAAGGAAACGTAACTTCCTTTCCGGACACATTCGACTGCGACTTTATTTCATCCTTTTCCGATTTCTTGTTACCACGGCGGAGTTTGATCATCTTTCCTGCACAAGATCCGCGCGATACCGCGGTTAATAATGCAGTCTGGATAACAGGCTGGTTGATAATCTTTGCTTCAACGTGTCTCCTACAGATGGCACCAGTTACCGACGCGCAGGGTTCAATCGTTCGAGCGGAGCACAATTCATTTCTGAGTTCATAAATATAAAATTTATATATAAAATTCGCACGTCGATAATAATATTTGTGACGACTCGTCCATTACATCTTTTAATTCTTTTAGAAGAAACATGCTGCATCGAATTATTTGCGGCAGCGATTAAAGTTCGCGAACAGAATTAAATAACGCTGCGAACGATTTATGCGCTGAAAATGCGTTAAAAATGGTTTAGAAAGATTCGAAATTTAGTTCGGTCCAGGGCGGGGCGTTACAAATTCTACGTCGATGCGTTTCACTGCGGCGCAAGTGGTATATCCTCGTCATAGCACGGCCCAATTCGTTTCTGATGACGCTGGAAGGGGGCGCCATGGCTGACCCGACCATAGGCTCGTTCTACTGGCGCAAGTAGAATATTCCAATAATTAATATCTCACCCGATAACCGTGCGGCATTCACAATTCCAATTTACGCGAATTAAACGTCGTTATTGGGACGATCGACTCGGTACAATTTTGATGAACTTTCTTGCGTTCGACGCTCAATTGACCTGTCCGATAAATGAAACGAGAAACAGCTGTGTATTCAGGTATTTTATTTAAACAACACGCAGCACCTGCTGGCAACTTCTCCCACCATGATAATCCACTATTTCCGTATATGGAAATCTATCGACGCGACCCATGGTAATTTTATCTCGTCGGTAAGCAAGGCAGACGTAGGTTTTCGAGGACCACTGGCCGCCTCGAGCGCCACCCTTGATTAATTCGACGTTCGAAAATACGTGCACGGGCTCGTTGACATCTCTGAAACACAATTTTGCAAGTTTCACGACCCGGCCAATGTCGATTCAGTCCCTTCCAATATATTATTTTCGCGTACGTAGAATAATTCGTACGAGCTCCCTATAAAATTCGATTCTTTCCGTTAAACGAAACACAGTTCCAACTGTCCGGGTCGTTGCACGTCTTCGTTTTCAAACGCGGCACTGCTTTCGCGATTACAATTCGGTTAACGATTATATTAACAGTCCCCCCCGATAAAACCGTTTCACAATCTCGAGTTTTCACCAAATTTTCGAATCACCCCTTCACGCTCTTAACTTTCTCCACGCGGTGGAAATCGATTCTCGTCGACGTATCCGGCCATCGCTTAAGTCGACGGTCTCACTTCTCCGTCGCGTTAACGATTTAATGATATTTTAACGATATAAACGATATTTACTCGCGTCGCGACGTCCGGCAAGGTATCAAAAAAAAAAAAAAATCGACCGTAAAAGTAGAACACGATCGACACTCACTAATTGAACGTTTGAACCTCGCGGCATACGTTCTGCGCGTCGCGTTTGTATCCGGGCGCGCAGTTCCTGAACGGCGACGTGATGATGTTGTGCTGGCCGGCCCTCGGTATCAGATACGTCGTCGACGACGTTGGCGTCGTCGACGGCGGCGGCGTTTCCTGCATCGAGGCGGCGATCATCGCCGTTACGGACGTCAGCAGCAACAAGTGTTCCAGGTAGCCCATCATCGCTCGCGACGGACGTGACGCGTACAGGTCGGATCGGAGACGCTCGGATCGACACGTTGCCCGAGCACCTGGCGCGAACTGATCGCGTCGAACGAACGTCTCGTCCTTCGGGACCGCGCGAAACCGGTGGGACTGGTTTCTTTCTCGCGATTGTTTATATCCGCCGTGTTATTTATAGCCGCGTGATGTGCACGCGGAAGGATTGTCCGACCGTCGAGGACCTTGGCCGCTTTTGTTTTCGTCCGCTCGAGCCAGCCTTGCGCGCGTTGAGATTCGCATTCGACGAACGTTTCTAAGTCGAGCGCTGGAAATCCTCGTTTCGTCGTTCCGTTATTTGGCGGAGAAGGGTTCGCGTTTTGTTTCTGCGAAGATCTGCGAAGGGATCTCTTTGGAGGGGCGTATTCGTCGGCCTTGAGGGCAAGATATTTGTCAACGGGGAGAACCGATGGATAATTAAAAACCGTGTACGAAGCACGAAGTACGAAGCAACGCGGTGTACAAGTTCTTTTAAAAAAACTCGTGGATAGCCAAAAGTCCTGTGCAAATCAATCCCCGGGGGGTTAAGGGGGCGACAGTTACGGCAGGTAAAGTTTAAGGAAATTATTCACGAGGAGCGGCCTGGGATCGCGAAGTCGGGCAAGAATTTTGCAGAATTAAGATATTCGTTCCCGAGACCGTTGTCCGAGCATTAGCGCGAAAAGAACCTCTGCATAATAATTATGCGGTCCCAGGTTCGCCCCAGGGGTTAGCCAGCCCCAGCGAAAAGTATTCTTACGTCGCCCGCGGGTTGCGTCGAACGGAGAAAAAAAGGTGCGACAACGCACTTTTTTCAAAGGCACTTTAAAAGGGACCGTCGAATTCGTCAGCGCGGAGACCGCAAAGTGAGCTCCTCGGGAATAATTCCGCGGCGTTCGGTCCGCTAATTATCATAATGGCGTGGCAGCGCGCGTAACGCGACCGACGAGAACGCGTTTCGTGCTTGATCCTGACGGAATCGGCCGGCCGAAGACATGCGCGGCACCGCGCGGTCCCGTCGGCCACGGGGGTTGTCGAGTTTCAGCCCTCAGTCTGGCGCCGCGTGCGAGCGCGAGTCGTGCACGCCGCTCCCTCGCTCGAGAACGCTCCGAGCACCCTCGAGAACGCGTCCGATCGTCCGCTGGAAGCGATGCCCCGCGCTCGAAACGCTCCTGTCGCGTCCAAAGCGAACGATCCGACGGGAAACGATGGAATCATGAAGCGATCCGTCCGGTTCGTCGAGTTTCGCCCACGAAAATGGACGGCCGTCTGAAGAATCATCGAGAGTCAATCGTCGACAGCGCAGTATCCGACGTAGTCATCGACGGTTGAACGATTATGTGACGAAGCCCGCTGCGAAGCCCGAACGACGGAAGGAAATGTCGCGCCGCGTGCCCGCGACGAGGACACCGAACTCGGGACCCAATCGAGCGCAGGCATCAACGACCTGATGACGCGACTTGCATCCCATGGACCCGCGCACTGACCCAAGATGAGCGTCCGACGTGTCTGGCACGTGATCGTGGTCGCGTGCTGGCTGTGGCCGGGCCTGGCCAGCTCCTTCGGTCAGGAAATGCAGATCGAGAGGCCCAGGGAACCGTTGCGTCACCAGCAGACCCATCGACCGTCGTTCATCGAGCGCAGGCTGGCCGACAGGCCCGAGGCGCGCGAGGTCGACGGGCCCGCGTTTGGTGACAGCGATCGCGAGGATCGCAGGGACAAATTGGAGACCGCCATCGAGAGGCCCGCTACTCAGATCAGACACGGCCGATCCAGGGGTCACTTCGCGAGACAGGCGAAGCTGGACGACGGGGACGCCTCGTACGTACCTGGAGGGACCGGCAAGAGTGGCCGTCAGGCGGACAACGTGTCACGGATAGAGGAGGTCCTCGAGTCGGACAGGCCGGGGGCAAAGGTTTCGTCGTCCAACGCGATCACCGGACAGGACCTTAGATCCTCGGGGACCATCGACGAACGGTCCACGGTGGACCTGGACAAACTGCTGACCAGACTATCGGAGGCCGGCTCCGATCGAAGGAAGGACGGCAAGGTCCGTCACAAGGGGGATTCGTTGAACAAGCTGAGGAAAGTGTTCGCCAGGAACAGGTCCAGAGTTCTGGGGAACAGAACGACCGCGAACTCGACGGAGGTCTACGGGCACGTGGTACACGGGGCGCCCTACGGCGACCGGACCGACCTGGACGACGTGGAAATGGCGATCCTCGAGGAGTACGACGTGTACGACAGCGTGATCGGTGGGAACAGTTCGGAGCGCGAGGACTACGACGATTACGAGAAGTCTGGCGTTCAGGGCAAGGCGAACAAAGAGCCTGTACACGTCGACATCGTCACCAGGTTCCTCAGGATCATCGAGAATCAGCATCTCCTCGGCGAGAACTGCACCGCGGGCACCGATCTCAATTTGGGCGAGGGCATCGTCGACCAGTACGCTCAGGAGAGGTTCCGTCTAGAGGCGAACCTCGCGGTGAACAGGGCCAATATGCTCACCAGGCTGTGGAAGTACGCGCCCGAGGTCATGCTGTCCTCCGAGTACCTGCTGCACGCCAGCATCCTGTCCATGGTCGAGTTCGACGAGGACATATTCGCCGCCGGGAACTGCTACGACAAGCTTCAGTACAGGGACCGCTGGCTCTACTGCCCGTTCGCTCATCGCCTCCAGGACCAGGACGGCGTGCTCGTGAAGGACCTGGCCATCGAGTACAAGTACCTGAGCAACAGCAGCGAGTGGTTCTACATCGCCAGGAAGAACGCCGAGAAGGTGATCGCCAGCAACGATCAGTTCAGTCGCGGTAAGTCGTCGTACCCTTTTTCGTACGCCCGTTGCCAAAGCACAAGCGAATCATCGATATGAGCGAAAGCCACGGCTGAACGTTTGTTTACATCGCGTAGTTTCTACGTTGCTTGTAATTTGCCGACAGCGTCGAACGTAGAAAAGGACGGCGTGTAAAGAAAGAGGACCGAGCAGCCGAGCCAAAACAAAGATGAAACTTCTTTTATTTCTCGTCCGTTTCTTACGAAACTTTAACACAGCATAGCTGACACTTTGGCGATTAAAATGACACCAAACGCGATATAATTTGGACTATATTTAGCGTCTCAATTAACGGTAATAAGTTTCGACCGCAGGAAAGGATGGCTAGTGAAAAGAAAAGAGAAGCCGCGATCGTGGCAATCGGCAAAGAAAGTTAATTAACACAGTAAATATAGTCCAAATTATATCGTGTTTGGTGTCATTTTAATCAGAAAATTGTCAGCTACGCTACGTAAAAGTTTCATAAGAAAATGATGAGAAATAGCAAAGTTTCATCGTTCGATTAGTATTAGCACACCGATATACCCGAGACCGGATCGCGTTACACCGATCGCCGAGCGAACTTCGCGACGCCTCGAGGGGTATACCCCTCAGTGGTGGTCATAAACTCTTCGCTTGTATCGCGTAAAAGTTTCTCGCTTATATCGAGGATTCACTGCGATTCGAACTTCGAGGGTTTTCCAAGCGCGTGTAACATCTTCGTCGTCGAATCGCGGTCGACGGGCGAATGTTCCCTTCGCGAAGAACGCTTTAAGCGACGTCGCAGCATTTCGCCAGCTCGACGTCGCTACGACATTCCCATTTAGCGTTGTTTGGCCGCGCTCGCTTTGTTCGTTCCGGACAAGTATAATGCAGCGGCGAAAAGAACCTCGGACGGGCGAGACAATTAGAATGAGATCAGCTACGGTCGGACGGCGGACACCGTAACGCAAAACGGTTTGGCCCCTCGCGGTTCATGGGGTCTATTATCGGCCACTTAGCGGGTGGAAAGTAATAAATAACACGCTCCACCTCGCCGGAAAACTGCGATGGACCCTTCCATCAATCTCCCGCGGCGAGAACGAGCAAACGAAACGTGTACACTTGGGTCAGCTGTTGTTCGGAACCAACGGGCCGCCGTTGCCGCTGTTCGGACGAAAGGAAAGAAAGCACCGCGCTGTTCTCGCCGCGGTGCAACGCGTGTCGTGCAATTCCATTGGGCGTGGTATTATTTTTCGTTACGTCAATTACGTGTCGCGCGGCGATACGACATTAAAGCGGTTCCTTTTCCTTTCCCTTCTTTGCTCAACAATTTCCTCGCTGCCGTGACTTAATTTCGCGCCCAGCCAGGCCATCTCCATTCGCGGATATTGAAAACCTCGGTATCCCCGGGGGCGTAAAGAGCTGACCCAGATTTTAATGGAAGCCCGGCATCCAGATTACTTCCGCTTCCCGTATGGGCCACTTCATTGTCTGTCGAAATTGAATGATCGCGCGGCGGCAGAAAGAAATATACAGGACGGGAATCATTTCGCCACGATTTCCGTTGCCCGACAATTCAGGGGGGGGAAGTTCTCCTCGAGCGGCCCCTTCCTCTGTCCGGGCTCCGTTTGTGCCATCGCTCTCATCCACTCCCCACCCTCCAAGCCTCAGGAGCCATTCATCTCCATAAAATT
Source organism: Nomada fucata (assembly GCA_948146005.1). Classification (NCBI taxonomy): domain Eukaryota; kingdom Metazoa; phylum Arthropoda; class Insecta; order Hymenoptera; family Apidae; genus Nomada; species Nomada fucata. The sequence continues at coordinate 31,312,127 of OX411277.1, read as the reverse complement.
CGCAACGGTTCTTCTTTTCCTTTCTCGCGTGTTTAGGCCGCGTCGACCACTGGGATCATTAGCGACCTAGTTCGACCCGTGTTTCCATTATCCCGCTGTCGATTTCGAGGAACGGCTGGTCCGTGGGCTTTTCTTAGGGGGTGGGCAAATTATTTTCGGCTCTCTACGCGGGCAGTATTTTCTCTCGATCAATTTTCCAAGCGCCGTCGCCACTCAATATTAATTCTTCCGCCCGGTATTCTATTTACATTTGTCATCGGACCGTTTTAAACGCTACGCCGCGACTGTTCCATTCCCCGAATAATCGCTGCTCGCCCGGCGACGGCCGCGGTTGTAAATGTGTCACCTTATATCGGACCGTTCGCACGGGCCGGGGCAATTTGTTAACAACCCGCTGCGATTAAAACGAGCGTTCAATTATTCCCCGGAACCGGGGCCGCTAAATAGTTGTCGATTGAAATTATATTTCGCGGAAGCGATCGCGATTTTAATTGAATCCGTCGAGTTACGCGTCGATGATTTTCACGGCCGCGGAAATCTCGCGTGATTTTAATCGATGCCGGATAAATCGGATATCTTACAATCTTTTTTTCCCCCATCGGTCGACTCGTGGCGCTTCCAGCCACCTCGAACGCGACTCCACCACTCCGTCGGATAGTAGGGAACAGCTTCGAGTGGGCGAGGCGAACGAAAAGTATGTACAATCCCGTCGACAGAATAGAATTTCAATTAACCGTGACCCAGCCTCGACTTACCATTCGCCGGATATCACGGCCGGAAGAAAATTCGCCCGGCAAATACTCCACCCGGCCAGAACCAATTGTTTCCCCGGGAGAGCTGGCTGCCCCCTCGGTGCCGCCGAACGCAATATCAATAGACAGGTCCGAAGGGAGAACTCCACGGAACTCTATAACGAGACGAGTTCGAGCGTTTCTGTAAACATCTTGGACAAACACGGGCCAACGGGCACGACCGCTCCCCCGCGTGGGCCGCGTTCGAACTGCCAACAACGGTGGATCGAAAGAAAGCCGACCGGCCTGACGAGATTCGAACGCGAGCCGAGAGAACACGAATCACCGGGGAGCGTCGCGAATCGAATACCTTGACGTCGGTTTACGCGGATCCAGTGTTTTCGTTCCGTCGTTCGCCGTCGAACGCGACGACCCTCGAGGAGAAAGAGCTCCGTGTTCCCTGGAAACCGGACGGTTTTCCCGGGACGCATAATTATCGACGGGCGGCGAGAGGAATTGGTCGGCGTCGACGGGGAACTTGATTGGAGTTCTGCGGTCGAACGCTGGACGGAGGAAACTTGAAAGAAATATTAACGAGACGAGTGCGTGCGGCGGCCGGTCGAAGACAGTGGATCGAATTAATTGATAATTGGCGATTTAATTAATTCGTTTAAAAAAAAGGGGGAAAGGAAGGGAAATATCCTTCGGGTGTTCGAAAGCGAAATCTGCGAAGTTCCTCGGGAAGGTCCGCGAGGTAATTGCATTTACCGGCGAGCTGTTTCGTTCCGGTTAAACAAAATGTTTTAATTGAGTTTCGAAGACGCTGGCGCGCCAATTAACGAACGCACGGAAAAACCGTTAGACCGTAATGAGAGCCAGGTGTTAATGGGACGCGGAACGCGTAAGCGAGGATAGATACCTTCGAGCCAGTGTCCTCGCGGTCGCCGGCCCGGGGAGTGGTTCACGGGAAGAGGGGAAAAAAAGAAGCGACAAAAAATACGGGTGAGTTCGCTAATTGTGTCTCAATGGTCCGATTAATTGGCCTCGTTATCGTCGACCCGCAGCCCCGATACACCGATAATCACGTGGGCCAGAGCGACGGGAAGTAGCCGGCATTTCCTAACCCCCCGAACCCGGTATGACAAATAAAAAGAGGTATCCGTAATGAAATAGACAGATGAGCCCAATATACGAGACGTCGAACGCGGATAAACCGGCGCGGCCAAAGTGACCAGACAAAAGCGACCGAAGATTCGAAACGAAACGTTTTACCACGACTTAACCGCGTTTGGCCGATTCCGGCGGCCTCCTCCGACCAAAATCGGTAACTCGATTTGAGGCTAACCTTTTGTTTCATCTGCGACCGCCGGCGTGTAATATAATATCGGGCTGGGAGATACGATTTCGTTCAACAAAACCGTCGAACCTTTCGCGTGTGTTTATCCTTCCGTCGACCCCGGGCCTAGTTAGGTTCCCGACGATAATACTAGGGACACCGGAAGAAAAGAGCGTTAGGGACAATCGAGCCGTCCGCTGTTTTTCCACTAGGGAGTCTATAAGTCGCTGTGCTCGCCATTGGAACATGCCCGTCGACGCCCGTGGTTCCACCGTGGCGTGAAACGTACGTAAATGACAGGATCGAAGGGACGTTTCTTTCCAAAACACGCCAATGGCGGTTCGAAATCCGCGGTGAACAGATCACGGACGATGTATCGATTCGGGGAAATCAAATATTTAACGGGCAACTTTCCGCGGAGTGCAATGTTTGCCTTACGCGCCAGCGTATTAATTTAAAAATATCTCACAGCTAGGGAAAAATCCCGTGCAACCGCGGTACTTTAATTTCCTCTTGGATATCCCGGACCGTTCTCGCCGAGATATCTCCTGCTTTCATTATTATTATCATTATTTTCTCGCCGTCGCAATAGGAGATCCCGCAGAACGCGAGATTCACTCTGAATTACATTAAAATACGTACACAGGTGTACACGTATCGTGCATCGAAATCGACGGAAATATTACGCTAATAAACATGAGTTCCGACCTAGAGCGATTCCTTCTCATCGGATAGTGCGCCATCTACGCGTACAACAGACCACAACGGAAACGAACGTTTCTAGCCGTTCAATCGAATCAATCCGCCGTCATCGAGCGCACCAAGTAACCCAGTGAACTCGCGTCCGCGTTTTCCTTTCCACTTTCGCCGACTTTTCACGGTGCTTTAGCCTCCAAAGTGACGGAGCTCGTTCCACTTGGTCGCGATCGATTCGGTCGCGTCGCGAAACCGACGACGATTCATCACCCGCCTCATAGGGGAATTACTTGTCCCCATTGAAGGCGCAGCGTTCTCCCGTGGACTGTACGGCCGCGGGCGCGTATTATTCACTTTAAGTGTCGCCGTACGTTCCTCAATAGGGAACTTGTCGGTCGGCCGTTCCGTCATTAGTTCGCCGGTTCGCCGCAGGGCGGTGGAAAAACCCGATCGCCGTATCCATTTGCACAGACGTGGTAATCGCTGGTTCCCTTTAATGTTCCAACGCGGACGTTATTTATAATCGTTCGACCGTTCGTCCAGCGAGTTTCGTTTCAATGTTCCCCAGCGTTGAACGTCGCTGCTTTCGCCAGAAGTTTATTAACGTTGCGTGTTTATCGACGCTTTCGCGACATCTTCGTTCGCGAGAACAGCCAGCTCTTGCAAAGCGGTTAATTTCGCGGAATCCAGCTTGCGCCGGGTGGAAAATTCATTTCGATGACGTTGACGGGGTGGCAAAGGGAGAACGGTTAATTGTTATTTCTCCTCCGGGCGTTTCAACCTTCAATCTTGACGCTAATTAAAATAGACGAAAATCTTCGAGTCCTGCCGGAACGCCGGGCCGCGAGATTTTTCTCGCTTAAATTCGCGATCCTTCCGCGAGCACCGTCGTTCGTGGAATTTCGATAAAAATTCGACGGTTCGCGTGAACTTCGCGGTCGCGGGGTTTCTCATCGAAATTAACGAAATGCGCGCGGCGCAACGGCCGGTCGGGATAATTGAATTCTCCGTTGCAACAACGTTCCCGGTTTGCCAGAAACACGGAACATCGGAATTAGCTGACGCTCGCATGCATCGTTATACTTAGCCGCCGATAATTATCGAAATTGATTGCCCCGACACGCTAATGACTCGAAGAAAGTGGATATTTACTTCGAAGGTTGTTCGTTCGTAGGAAACGTGATCCGTTAAATGTCAGTGGACTATTTATAGTCGAAACAATCTTCCCGAAAATCGATTACGACAAGCGCCATAATCGCAACGCTCGATACTTCGTCTCAGCTTCATCAAAAAAATTATTTTCGTGTAATTTTGAAAATCTCTCCGAACAATCGTCGCTCGTTGAGGAAATTGGATTTATTCGTTCGTCAGCTCGAATGCGCACGGCCTCAGCGACTCCCATTTCGTTCGTCCGTTTATTTATTTATCGCGTCGAACGAGGTACTCGAAGTTGCCGCGAGGAATTCGATCCCTTCGAGGAGTCCGCTCGCGAAGAATTCGATCCCCTCGAAGAATCTTCACTTTGCCAGAAAAGGAACGAAAGATTCCTCCGTTTTCCGCTGTCGTCCCGCGGCACTCTGCGGGGATTAAATCAGCCGGAAGTTCGCCAATTAACAATTCGTCGATATCGAGCTCGAGCGAGAACTCTTCTTCTCGCCGAAACTTCCCACGGAATAACGGTGTCCGACGAATAGATAGCAGGGTAATCGAGTCGCTCGTAAAAGGGTACTTATCGCGCGAACATTCCCCACCTTCGAGTGTCGCCATTAATATCGTCGTCCGTTGAACATTTTCTTCCGTTTCCCATCCTACCACGACGATCCCACGGCACGGGAAATCACGGTGTAATTTATCTCGACGACTCGATCGTCGTCCCGCAGCTCTAACCGTGGCTGACTCGTCGTACGAAACAGCCATAGGCTGGCGAAACGATCGTTCGACTCGAATATCCAAGTGGGATCCGGTAATCTTACTTGAAGGGCCCGCGGGTGACCAAGGTTCGCGACACGTGTACAGGAGCGTCGGATAAAGGTGTTCAATACGACAGAGCGGTCATCGATTTCCCTCGTACCTCGAAGGACGGAGTCGAGAATTATATCGATTGTCCACCGGGTAGAAACGTAGTTCCAGGTAGCGGTGGCTTCGATTCGCCGGTTCGACGAAATAACAACTCGCGTTGCATAATCGTCGCTCAGAGTAATTAGGTCAATTGTGCGTTGCATAATCCGGCCGGGTTATAAACAATGGCGATCGCCGGCGGATTCTAACGACGAGCCGACGTCCGGAGAGAAAGGCCACCCGGCAATAAACCGTCTGAACAACGGTCGGGAACGGCTGGAAAGCACGGGAAAAGTATTCATCCCCGGTCGGTGTTTTCTCGTCGGTTCTACGCGACCGGACTCGAGAAATGTATTTCGTCGATTGCGATTCGTCGGGGCCGTTGCATAATAAACTAATAATAATAATAACGACTACGGTGCAGGGTTGATAAGCCTCGATGCGTAACGCAAACGACTGTTGCGTTCGGGGTGGAAAGAATCGGGAGCCTCGGCGAGAACCACGGGGCTCCCGTAACGCGGAAGTAATGGTGTTATAAATAACAATAACGACCGCTTTATGGAGAGCGAGAAATCGTGAACGTTCGATCCGGACGGATCGTTTCCATTCCCCTTGGGCTTCCTACTCGTGACAGTTTCATTCCTTCCTTAAGCTTAAGCCAACCGTAACGCCCGCGGATAGGCAATTCGCCGGAACGTCACGTGACCTCGTCACGGGCACGTAAGAGGGGACGGCCATTCTTTATAATTACCGTCCCGCTGCGTCTTAACTTTTGCCGGCGGGACGACGCGATCCACGAGAAATGAGTCGCGCCCGAAGGCTGGCTAATCCGTCGCAGGCGTTGACGTATTAATTGACGTACGACCGGACGAACGACGGGTGGGGGAAGGGGAGGGGTCGGGGGGGGGGGGCACGAAATCCGTGTCCGCCGAATGATCGACCCAGGAACGTTTGTGATCGTCGAGAATCCGGGTACCTGTTCCGCGTTTCGCTGAACGCCACGGGGTACACCGTCCCCAAAAATATCGAACCACCGTCCGCGGTGTTTCTCTCGGGCACGAGGGCGAAGTCGGTGTATCGTTGGATTTCTCGAATTTACATTTCATCTCCTCCCCCTCCAGCAGGACGTTATCGACGACATCATTGGACCACGTGCTGCGCGTCTCTCGTACACGGGGTGGGTTTATTCGAGCGCTCGAAGAAATGTACGATCGAGGAATAATTCTGCCCCCGAATCCCCCCCCCCACACCCCTCCACGGTCAGTGCGACTTTATGAGAATTGTTGATCCGTCCCTCGGGCATTCGTATCGCGTGTCGACGTTAAATGCAGTTCGTCCTGCTAGGATTGCAACCCGTTTCGACCGACCGACCAACCAACCCCCTCCCCCGCGCACCAGCAATACACCTGCTGTTTTTCCCGATGTCCCGTCATTCCCCCCACGCTATTTTTCCAGCCGCGGCCGACTGGTCAGGATTATTGCTTGCCGCATTCGAGGGGGAAACATAAATTATTACCATCGTCGGCCGCTGGGGGATCCCCCTACTCCACCCCACCCCACCCCACTCAACCCTCGTGCTTAACCGCTGCTACGACCTCAGACGTATTCCAATGTTGCAAGGCTCCCCTCGACGGGGGTAGGATCCGTTTCCCCGTTGCTGCCGGCAATGCGGCCTAATCGAGTGGCCGTGCTAAAAGAAGCTGTTTCCTCGTTCTGAATTGCTGGACACACTGCGAACACTGACGGATCTTGATTGGACGGCGTTTTATCCTCGGCTTTCTTGTTTACCATCGCGGCGGACTGTCGGTCGGCGGGGACCACGGTCGGGAGTATTTTACGACGTCGATGATTGAGGTGGGGGGTCCCCCCCCCCCCCCCCCGGTGAATCAGCTGGGATATGATATTTCGGACTAGCGGCAGAATTTTCTGCCCGGCGGTTCCACCGACTTTGCTGGATTGTTAATTCTAGCTTGAAATATATATTTAGCACTGTTGACTTCTGTAGTTCTAGCCTCGGCCAGCGTGGCCCGATCTTTGGGGTCAAGTTTGCGCAGCCCGGCCCACGGCGCCTTAATCTGTATTGTTCGAATACCTCGCGTTCGTCGGACTTCGAGTTATCAGCCGAATTATTTCGCCATTTGCCTCGCTCAACTGCAGTTAGTTGTTTCCAAGCGTTATTACAATTGACAGAACGCGCACTCCGCGCGTCTCGCCCGGCGTGTTTCAGCTTTAAGCAGCCACGCTTCCAGCGCGCTTTCGACGACAATGGAGGTCGTCCTTCCGGCCGGCGGAGAGCCTTATGCGCCCGGCGCAACTTCCAATACGGAATTGTTTCCGCGGCGAGCAATTCAGGTGCCGCGATAATCGATCGATCGTTTGCCGGAGCGTGCACCGCTGGCTTAATGGGAAAAAATACCCCCCAGAAACGTGATATCCCGCTGCACGAATCGACGAACGGGTTTCGATTTCTCGGACCTCCCAATCGTTCGTCTGTAAAAGGAATCTCGCGACTTCATTCGATTCCGTCGACCTTCTGCCAACAGTGGGGGATTATCTACGCCCGTCTCTTCTGTATTATAAAGTCCGTCGATTACCCGCAGATTTGTCCCCGTAAGTCCCCGCGCTCGTTTCCCCATTCATCCGTCCGGAAACACGATTGCCCATCTTTCTTTCTTTCTTTCGTCCGCTCGCCCCTGCGCCGCCGCAACCAGTCATGCACGCCCGACAAATCCGTTTCGCATCGACGCGAGAGACGTACGTATCCCGTATTAATACCCCACGGACTTATCGTTCGCGTACGCCGCGTACGGCGCTGCGGCCGCGCGTGTAACTTCTCATCGGACCGGAAAATCCTGAGGATCGACGTTTCCGACCGGATGAGTCCGGGTAGATACGAGTCCGTCCCGGCGAGCTGCTCCCCCAGACGATTTAGTGGGAGAACAAAAAGAGGTTAGGGATTGCCAGGTCGTTGGCGAACATCGATATACCCGGATTCGTCGTTTCGGGTCGTCGGATCGGTGACGGGAGTAAAAGTGAAATGTCAAGGGCTATATATAAGAAGATATCTCGGGCCGTGTGTCGGATTTAACTGTCCAGCTGATGGGAATTGATATCGCTATTTAGGACGAGCGTCGTTAAGTGAGGTTACGTTTGAATTAGATCGAATGTGTAAAGGAAGGAAAAGGAGGACAATTTCGTTCGATTATTTCACGAAACGCGGAGCTATTCGAGCGGAACTTCCTTTCGAGGAAAGCGAAATTTTTAAGCAGAAACGCGACGTGTCGATAAAGACTGTTCGCAACGCAGTAAGGATTGGAAAACAAAAAAATCGAAATACCTATCTTGACTCGCGCGGATACGGCTCTTTCCTCTTGGACGATTCATCGGCGGAAAGGTTTTTAACGATTTTTTCCTCGAGAAAGAGCTGGCAGACTCGATTAGGAAAGAGTTTCAGTCAGCAAGCCAGTTGAGGGGGGGAGGGGGGAGGGGGGAGGGGGGCACAGCATTTATTCGATTATCCCCAGGCTGCAACGTTAAACTGACTGGTGAACGACAGAATGTCCGAGGCACAAAATATGTTTAACCTCGTTTTCCGACACTGAGGTGCCCGGCCTCGCTATTCGGCCCGGCAGAAATCTAATAGCGGACCCATCGAAATCTGGTCAAAAAAAAAAAAAAAAAAAAGAAAAAAAGAGAAAAGGGAAGATAGAAATAATAGGCTGGTTGTAACAGCGCGGTCATAAACATGATCGTAAAAGCGAGATACCAACTGTGCCGGTTAATCCCCGGATCTATTGTTGGCCCCACTGATAGATCTATATGACAGTCCTGGCAACGTACGAAAGAATATTATTCTGCACTTTTCCAACTGCCCGAAGGCACAGCTTGAGGGCTAAAAATACCCAGGATCATCGAAATAAATAGTTCACGTTTTAGTTAATTTTTACTAAACAATATCCGAGCTTCCGGTCGGTTCTTCGGACCCAGTTGCGTTTTCGCCTCCGCGACCAATCGATACCGGCCCCGAATCAAAAATATCCCCGGATCGCCGTTTTAATCGCCGCGGAATGTTTCTTTTACGCGGAGAGGTTCGGCGTCGATTGGTAATCCGAGCGCGTTCGCCTTTTAATTAATTCGCATTACAAAGGTCGGTCCGGGCCGTTCGCTAACGAAAGCGGCCAGTAAAAGCCCGTTCGGCACGAAATGAACGGCGCATTTCCAATTTCGCGATACGTATACACGCCGGGCGAGATACTGCTTAAGCCGGATACACGCGACGCCGATATCGTTTCGTTATCGGCGGAAACCGACGTCGCGGGACGGTACGTCCAGATTTCTACTTAATTCGGCCAACATGGCGGCGACGCGCGAGGATTCCACGGCCCGTTCAGTTTACGGCCCCGCTGAGACGTCGGGACGCTTCTATTGTGCTCTCTGGCCTCAGCTAAATTCCGCCATCTAGCGGGCGACGTGAATGGATATTTATCACAATGGACGATTCGTCGCGCTTATCGGGCCGCTCGTGTTCCAGTCTTTCAGCCGGGATCGAATCAAGGGATTTAATTCGCTAGATTCATAGGACACGGGCAGTGTCGATTTTAACCAGAGGAATTCAACACGCGGTAACCTCCTCGATTTTTCTCGCATCGCGATTAATTCAAACCGGAACAATTCACTGAGGGGGGTTTTCATTCGCGAACTTCAGAAACCGTTCGACGAGCGAGATCCTGTGAATTTCCGTCGAGAGGATAGCAAAGCGAAGCGAATGGCAGTTCGATCCTCCGGCTGAGATTTGGCGAGGTTAATTTCAGCGAAGTCGACCTTTCTCGAAATATAGTAAACCTCGCGCCAATGAAAATAAAGCGATCCCGTCCGGAAAGAATTCAATCGAAAACATGGAATGGATTGGCGAAACACCGAACGTTCAGCGTGCATCCTTCGTTCCTGCATGTAACTGCACAATCCCGTCATTCGTGAACCGTTCGGAACAACCTTTCGCCCCCCGAGCTCCCGGCGAAACGAAAATTTGACCGGTGAAAAATCGCGAGCGGAGATAAAGCGTGATTTATTGCTCGCGTTTTCCATAAACTTTTTAATCGTCCGCCCGTTTTATCGACAAACGCGATAACCGTGTACCGCGGCTATCGATAGAATCGATCGGACAAAAAAATTCTCGCGCTAGAAGAAAGAACGCATCGGCCAATTTCTCAGTCCGTCGGGCCCGTCACGATTCGCGAACGACGATCAGGTTGCGCGGCCCTCGCGAATAAATCCGTCGCTGTTGGCCGCCTGATCGGCTTCATAAAAGAATGTCGAACAACTGCGCGCTAAGAGAGATCGCCAGCGAGAGAGAGAGAGAGAGACAGCGATCGCAGTCCGCGTAGCGGCCGAATGTTCGAAGCGCGAGATCAGAGGGGAAATTGCCCTGGAGGGTCGGAAACAGATGAAGGAAATAACGTTCGTCGAAGACGTTGTTTCTTCAGCCGCTTTCGCTTCCCGCTCTGTCTGGCCGATAACGTTCTTATTTGCCGTGAGCTTCCGTCCCAGAAGAAATTGCCTCGGTTTTATCGCTGCCTCTCCTTCTCTCCCTCTTCCGCTCTAAGCCTGAAATGCGAGAGACGTTATTTGCACCGGTATCCCGACAGCGTCGTCTCCATTCGTTCGCCTCGCTTTACGCGACGCTAACTCCACCCCCCCACCCAGCGTACAAACCTGACCTACGCCGTTCACTTCACCAGCCAACTACGAATGCTGCGCTTTATTGCAGCTTCCATACAGCCCAGTCGATTTCCCGGAGACCTCTCGGCCGTAACGCGACTCCCCTCTGTCCCCCTCGATTACGCCGCGCCGTTCCGCCGTGTATTTCGGGGCAGCGAAATGAGAAGTTGCGAGACGTTTCTTACCGATCGATCTCGGTTACGCTTACGTCGAGAAGCGCGGCAGGTTTTCGCCGAACGCGCACTAGCGCCACGTGCCACTTAACCTCGAGAGCATCGCGGAACGCATTTGAGCTTTACTTACGTTCCACTTGCACGTTCCACTTGCACGTGTTGTGTTTCGTAGCTCCTGTTGACCCCGGTGCCTCTCCTTTCCCCTTACGCTATTCCCGGTGTCTGTATTGCTCGAGTCGCCACGGGCAAAGTAAATAAACATCTCGCACGGACAACGAAAATACGCCATATCGTTCCAGATGTCCGAACACTCCGGTCTATCGGCGGCGTCTTTCGCCGGTGGCACTCACCGGTCCCTTCTTGTCCAGGTTTCCACACGTACACCCTGAACGAGACCACCCACACGGAGAGGGAAGAGGACGAGATACTCACCGTCAGATACGAGGACGGCAGGTGGTCGAAGCCTTACTACGACTGCGGCGGCGGTAATATCTGGATGCTGACGTACACCGTTCCCTTCTTCGGCTACGTGAACGACACCTACTTCTTCAAGTAAGTGCCTCCATCGTTGAATTAACCCGGCAGCGCGTTTCGTGCCACGTTCGAGCGCGTCGGTACTGGTACAAGTGCGTAGATACGCCCTGCCCCGTAACTCTCTGTTTGCTGTAAACACGAGACGTCGTTTGTTCTACGTTGACCGTGTTTGTCGACGGTCGACGATTGACGACGATTGAGGAAGCGACGCAGGAAGTGCGTTAGTCGCTGGAATCGAACCTAACCCCGCCATCGTTCGCGTTTACACTTCGTTCAGCTAACCTAGCGAAGCGATCGGCCGGAAAACTTTTATCGGCGCTGTTTGTCAGAAGCAGGAGCGCTCACGGCGGCACCGGGCGAATTTAGAAAAAGATACGTCCGACGTTCGCGCAGTTTATAGATACCATGTGGACGTAAGTGTGGCGCGGTGCAGGTTACATTATTAACGCTTACGGTGCCCGCCTGGCTGCAACGGCGCGGCACGCTGGAATTCTCGCGTGGAATTTATGGTTGTTGCGTATTGCTCGCACTCGGAACGATTTTTGTTTTTCCGCCTCGGCGATGTGTTTTGCGCCCGTAACCTTTAATTTTAATTTCCAAGGGAACGCCTTTATCGGTGCCTCCTTTCGTAGACACTCGCCCCGTTTATTTCCTCGCGCTGCTCGGGCCGGCCAATTTACGGCCGGCTTCGGGGCGTGAAAATAACAGTCCATTATTTTCCCACTTTTTATCTTTAAATCAGCGTGTTAGCCGTCGCGCCGGGGCCACGCGATTTTCAGCCGGCTCTGATCTCCCAATTATTTGTAATATATAGGGTGGGCGCACGCGAGCCGGAAAGGTCGATTAGGCGGTAATTCGATCGTGACCCTTTGACGGGCGCGTGAAAGCTTTGAACGGAAGTCGAATCGACGGGGACGGCGCGAATTTTTTAATAACGAAAACAACGCCCGACGAACAATCGAATAACCATAGAACCGTTCGCTCCTGGTAAATAAATCGTCGCGAATCGATATCACGGCGAGCAGTAGTCGTGTCGGTCTGCGCGGGTGTATCGATGTGTAACAATTTATGGAAGAACGACCCGCCTTCCGGACGACTGATTAATTACAATCAATCAGTTACAAAAAGCAACAAAAAAAAAAAAGAAAAACAGGATAAAACTTCCTGCCACGCGAAGTAATCGAACGAATTTGTATCGAATATCCCATTGATAACCTTTTCCCTATAATTAATGCACCCCTCTTGTAGATAAGCGAAAGCTAATTTTTTTTTTCTGCTTTCTCATCTCCCAGCAATCCCTGCGCTATTTTTCCAACTCAATCTCTCGAATCGCCAGGGAACACTCCCCCCCTAAACGTTGACGCATCGTCTTCGTCAATCTTGCCGGGGTACGAGACGGATATCGATCAGTGTGGTCGCTGACAGGGGTCATCTGAATCCCCTAATTGTGGAGAGGGGGGGAGACCCACTGGCAGCGCGTCCCAATCGAACGTCGACGTCGACGCGTTTACGATATTCGTCAACAGCGACCGGCCCTCCGTCGTGTTACCTCGCGCGTCTTGTTCCGCGTTTCCTCTTGTCCAATTTTCACGGATGCCACGAACGCGTGTATCGCACGGTGGGATGCTGCGGTCCAAGGGAAAACGAAGGAGAGAGCCGTGAATTCGGTCTGCGCCGCCCGGCTTCCGGGGGCCGGCGGTATTTCAACGTCGCGTGATTTCCGGGCTCGCGGTGGCTTGATTGAAACGCGAGTGTGTCGGCTGCGGTCGCGTTCCACGTGCGCCAGCTGATTCACTCCGAATAACGTCCGTCCAAGCGAATTCCTGAACAACGTTGGAACAGGAGCGCGGATCGCCGTTACGCCTCCGTCCTCGTTCGTTCAGCGGGCGCTGGTCGCGCTCGAGTCTAGGGAATTCGTCGCGTGCCATCTCGCGGCGCGTCCGGCGGAGCAACAGCGATCGGCGCGGCGATCGGCTAGGGAAAGAATGGCGAGATTCGACGATTCGTCTGGGCGAGGTGTCGCGACGTTCATTCGGTGCGTGTCGCGGCTGGAAATTTTGCTGCGGCGGCGAATCGTTAACGAGGAATTTAATTAACGGAGAACGTTTCATTGCCTCTCTTTTCTCGCGAATAAAATAGACACCTTTGTCAACTTCTGACGAGTAATCGAAACGTTCTCGACCGTCGTTTATAATTTCACAGGGGACGCTCGCCGTTTCTGGTTGCGTCTCGCTCTCTGTAATCGCCGGCCCGCCGTCAAAGTGGACTCGTTTCCGGGAAGTCACGTCCGATGCGACAGTTTTGCTGCGAACGAAGCCGAGCGTAGATGGCATCGTCGTCGGGGACGGGGCGAATTCACCGCTGGTCAGGATATTGTATAATTGCGCGGTATCTCGTTACGCGATACTCTCGCCCGTCCCGTTGAAGCGAAAATAATAATAACGGTAATTGATGTTATCGTCGAATCCGCCGACTTCGTTTCACGCCGGCTTGAATCTCTCGACTTTGCGACGATATCGTTTCCCCTAGTAAATACGAAACACGATTCACCGTGCGTTAATTTGCTCACCGTTCGACGCCACTTCGGCCAAGGAATTTCCGCGAACCTGGTTTCTTCTAGTCCCCTTTCTTCCATTCCGACGGACGATTAACGAGGGAAGATATTTCTTTTCCGTTTTATTCTCCGGAGCTCAGATTGCGGACGGGCACCAGACGTCACGTCCGTCCCTCTTGATTTCGTTTCCGCGCATTCTCCCAGAAATTCCAGCGATCCTCCAAGTGTCTCGCGTTTACGAATTCACTCGCCGCCTTCGATGGAACGGCTACGGACTAAAAACCCTATGATTCTTCTCGTATCCGACAAAAGCGAACGGCGTATTAATAGGAAAACGGTTGCAAAGGTTATCTGACAGCAAGGAAACTGCGAGGGGGCGGGCAATATTTAATTCTACACAATCGTTACGCCTTTATTATAATTTCCTCGTTCGACATTTCTCTTTCGACGCGCAGCGCTCTCGATAATTTCCAATGAAACATCTGCACCGTAAATCGTCCGTTTAATCGTTTCAGCCGGAGCTGTACGGTGGCAAGATTTTCCCCTGGTATTAGCAACGTTGCCACATTCGCGGCCCCGCAGCACCGGCGATCCCAACGGAATGTGGCTAAACACGCCTTGGCTCTCGGCCAGTTTCGTTGAATCCGCATCTGTCGCTGCCGCTTATCATTCCGTTGCCTTGTACCGCGAGAAGGTGGCTCGTTGCGACGCGAATTTAGATTCAAACGCGTACCAGGGCATCCGAAGTCGATAACCGGTTCGCGTTTTCGAAAGGGCGAACGTTCGTGCATTCGAACCACTGGATTTCTTTCATCGGCGAACGAAGTTCGCGTGTTGATTCGACGTCGATGTGAAGTATTGTTCGCTGGAACCTCCGCTTTGAACCGCCCCTTTATTTAATCCAGAATCGAGACCGTCTCAAGCGAATTGTGCACGCGTGAAACTCGAACTTCGTACAAAGTTAAAATAATAATAATTATTGGGAGAATTGTTGCGACAGAAGCTTCGATAGGAAGGTGGGTTAATAATTCCTTGGTTTGCAAAGCGTTTAACATTATGGTGCGAACGAATTGATCGCGTCCTTGCGATAAAACTTTCGCTCTAACCGGTTTGCTGGAAATTCCCCTCGACGACTTCCCTCCAGACACCGTGTTTGTCGCGTCTGTAGCGAACGCCGTTTCCGTTCTGACGTCTCTCCGGCACCCGTATTATATGCCTTCTCGATCGTTTCTTGACTTCCGGTTCGAGCGCAGCTTCGCTCGTCCCCTCGCGTTTGTCCCCGTCGGTTTCGCGTTTACCTCCGTCCTCGTCCATTGTATTTGCGATTTCACGTAGCTCTGCGAGGATTTTAAATCGCTATAAATTGATCCGTGATTTTTTAAGTATAAACGATTCGAGAAAACCGAGCTCGCGCGGGGGTCGGCCTCGCCGAGAGATATATTTCATCTGCTGGAACACTTTCTTCTCTTTCTTCTTACCTTGGCAAGCGCCGCGCTTCCTTTTTACGGGCGTTGAATGGAGGCAGCTCTCGCGATTGGATTGTTGCTCCGGGAGAATTAGATTCCGGGATGTTGGATCGCAGCGAACGGTCGAATCTCTGCAAACAAATGGCGTTCCCCGCTTCCTTTTGAACCCCCGGCAGGTCTCTGTTTAATTTTCGTTTAACGACAAACATTAATGGACACCCGATGCATGTGTATATATATATATATTTTTTTTTAAATATATAATTTTAATTTTAATTTAATTTAATTTTAATTTAATTTTAATTTTTTATTATTTTATTTTTTATTTTATATATATATACATGCATCGGGTGTCCATTAATTTTTTATTTGATTTTTTATTAATTTAATTTATATATATATATATATATATGAAAACTGGGCGAGGGATCTTATCACGATTTTGTTCGTCGCTCGACCATTATCGCGTAAAATAAACGTTGCCTTTTCCAGGAGGAAAAAAGGTGTATTTCGTTCAAGTAAACAAAGCTGCACCGTTTCATTGGAAATATTAATCCAACGATAAAACGACTCGGTTATCGCCGACAATGTCATCACAAGAGTGTAACATTGAAAAGATAACTATGTGTTTCTACATAGATAAAAATTCTATGATTTTTCCATCCTAAATCTCTTGAATTGTTTAAAGCAATTATTTACCTTGCTTCTTTTTCTTATTTCTGCCGTACGCCCGGGATAGTTTCGATTATTTTCAATTAAACTCGCCCTCTCTCTCTCTCTCTCTCTCTCTCTCTCTCTCTCTCTCTCTCTCTCTCTCTCTCTCTCTCTCTCTCTCTCTTTTATCTTTACCCGCGTATCGTCGCACGATCGCTTCGTCTCCGTTCAGGCAGAAAATCTCGTCTTCGGCGGGTCTCTTTTCTTTCCGTTTTTTTTTTTTTTTTTTTTTAATTCGACGCGCACGATTTCACGCCACCTTTGTCGCAGAGCTCTCAGAGACGAGCGGGCCGTTGTTCGACGCGTGCACGCGGTCGATACACGCCGCAGACTGACGATCCCGTCAATCGTTATCGAACATCGTTCGGCTTATCGCGACGAGAATTTTATCGCCGCGCTTGGAACCGCCGTCCGTCAAAAGATTTTCTAAGAGGTGGGGGGAAACCCGTCGAATTCCAACGATATCGGCGGCCCGTCTCACGGTCCCGACCTTAACGGTCGCGGGGTCCGACGAAACGAGGAGATTCGATATCCCTGGAAATCAATCTGACTCGCTTGGACGAGAATGTTTAACCGCAGTCTAACAAATCACCGTCGTATTCACGAGTTTTCTTTAACTGTGTGTTTCTTCCAGGTAATAATTACCTGACGCGGACAAATTTCCTGAATCGTGAATCGCGTCCGCTCCATAACTTGTTCGACGCGGAAGGGGGGGCTTGTTTCGACGCGTAATTCGATTTTTTAGCGTCGCGCGACTGTCCGCGACGGGGAAAGGGGACGAAATTATTTCGAATTCGTTCACGTAGCCCGGTGAATTCGAAATTACGCCGCGCCCGGATCCCCTTGAATTTCAAACGGGACGAATTCGAAGGTTGTGGATGGATCAATCAGACTGCTTCAGCTGCGCGTTCTCGACGGAAACGTAGTTCCGAAACATCGAATTGCCTTCGAAACGACGAGACAAGCGCGACGGGTCAACGTTTTGCGGCGTAGGCGAGGGCGGAAGTTGCGTTCCACCGGGCGGCGCGAACGAATTGAAATAAGTTCAATAAGGTCGGCGTTCGGCGAAGTTCGACCGCGGCAAGCGGAGCGACGCGAGCTCTCGACATTAGGCGGCGATTAATGCGGATCGATCGCGTAAAGTGAAAGTGGAAAACCGGGCGGCGACGAAGCAGGCAACAAAAAAAAAAAAGAGAACAGCCGAAGAAGTGTTTAATACTTACCAGTAGTGCGGGTCGACGATTAGCCAGCCTTGCTCAGTCAAACTTGCCGTCGCATTTCCCAGCCAGGGAGAGTGAAAAAAGGAGAAGCCGCATCGTCTAAACGAAGACGACAGGTCGCGTGGACAGCGAAGTGTACAATTTCAGCGAGAAACGAGGGAAAATCAGTAGAGCAAATCGACGCTTCGTCGGACGCGCCAGTTGCTGCCCGTCGGCCGCGCACTAGGGCCGTGCTAACTCGTCGGGCGAGGCGAAAGAAAGTTCCATTCGCCCCGACAGGCGGGCCGACATCCGTACTCCGGCGCGCGAGGGTTGCCGTGCGTCAGGCGCTGTCGCCAGTAGCGCGGCTCCGCGTCTAGTCGGACGAGCGGTGCGACTCACTCGCGTCGCCGCTTCAGCCCGACGGAAAACGGACCCTGTCTTTCATCGCTGAAGCTCGCGTCGTTTATTAAACCCCTCGTCGCGCCGCCACATCTGTTCGCACCACTTTCATCCCCCGTAAACGTCGTTCACTTCGAACGAAATCGACCGCAATTCAGTTTTCCAGCATCGCGCCTGGAATCGTTTACGATTCGTTCGATTTATTTTCTAACCTCGCGTCTCGTTGTTATACCGGGTGGCCCTCCCCCTCCCTTCACGGTTCTATCGGGGCGATATTAATTGACGTTCGCGTCGCGAAAACGGAGCTTTCCGGAGAGTTTCGGCTAACCGAGTTAACCGACGACGAGACTCAGACGCCGGTGGAAATTTCGTGCTACGCTTTCGGCTGCGCTTCGCCCGGGGTACGGGGAGGAATAGCGTGCTCGTGGTTGGCGGGGCGGGGGGGAACTATTGTCGCGTCGTTTCGACGCGCTTTGTTGTTTCGATTCCGCCCACCGGAAAGGAGCCGCTTGTAGCGAGCGTTGAAAATTTCATGCCGACGTAAATTTGTCATTAGCGATTGCATTATTCCGTCGTCGAGGGCGGAAACGACGCTCGCGGATGGGCCCTGCCGTTTTCGCGTTAATTAAGCCTCGTCGCGTGGGAGGTGAGCTTTCGAATTTCGATGTGATTCGACGATTTTTTTCTTTTTTTTTTTTTTCACTGTTTGATTTGGAATAATGGTTCCATTTTCGTTGTCGCTGCCCTTCGATTTGAAGCTGCGTATAAAATACCTGTAACTACCCTTAGCCACAGGCTAGAAACCACCCCCTTTTTTCGACAGCCTCGAAATTAGGGGACGCGTAATGAAACTGTCCGAGGCTGGCAAGTTTTTAATTAAACGACTTACTGGAATTAAGCGTCCCCTAAAAAAAAAGGGGTACAAATTTAAGGGTGCGGGGCCTGAAAGTCGCTGAGCGATAATATCGCGAACGAGTTGTTCAACTTTTCCATCGTCGACGGGAACTCCGTCAGCCGTTGGCCTCCTGTCGATAGTTACAATATCTTCGACGTCCAATAACGTCGAGCTCGCGCGAATTCTTTCTTCTCGACGAATCTTCCTGTTTCTATTCGCACCCTTCGCCGCGAACTACCCCCGCGTCGGGAATACGTCTTCGCGTGCACGTCGTCTACGTCTCGCGAATTTTCTCCCGTCACGTTTTCAATAAACAATTCAGACGAGCGAAGGGAAAACGTGTCGCCTGTATCGATTTCGCGTGTCGATTGTTCGACGACGCTCGCCGTTATTTCAGCGGCTTCAACTGAGGTAATCGCGGCTCGAATTCGTCGAGATTTTGCGTCGCGCCTCCCCTCCGTCGTTTTAAGCGAGTTTTTATTCATTTCCCTTCGTCACGGTCGAGTATTATTATCAGAGCAAGCACGGGGATACGGTGGAGCTCGTCGGTGTGATTTCAGACGTTTCCCTTCGTCGTAATTATGACGATGGACCCGCGAAAACTTCCTTGAAAACGCACCGTAAAATCGACGCTCTTCCGTATGACGGAGGCGAATTTTCGTCGACGCGCGCAGCGGCGCGAAATCGCCGAAACGCGGCTGAAATTCGAACAGCGTTTGCACAGTAGCAAATGCGATACGTTACGATTTCTTTTACATAAAATCAACTGTGCGCGTGGAAAAATTTTAATAATGGGACAAACGGTATTACGACAGAAGTTAATAATTGGCTTTCAAGTTTATAGCTAATCTTATTTTTTTTTTATTTAAAATTCAAGTACCTGTCGCGCTGAGAAATATCTATATAACGAAAGTTTAAAAAATCAAAAATTGCAGTCGAAAATAAGGACTAATGTAAAAAAAATTCATTTCTCAAATAACATATACCGCAGTTGCTTTTAATTTCAGTTTATCGTTTCGAGTTATATTATGATTCACGATGGACGTGTATCGATATTGCCGTGCAAATTGTTTCAAACGTATTTCCACAGAAAACGAATTTTATTACCGCGTTCAGGTTAATTCGCGTCACTTCGCGTCTTTTCACCCGGTTAATTGGGCAGGATCATTTCAATGGGATAATTCGTACCTTCTCGAGCCAGCCTTGAAATCGAAAACGCACCGTTCCATTAAATCGCGAGCTACCGTTCCAGCTGCAAAATTAATCCCCTTAATTTCCGAGGGGATCAGCGTCCGATTTGTATCCGATTTGTTCCCTTCTGGCGAGACGAAATTCAAGACGACTCGTCCGCTTGAACGTCCGAACGGATCGCTCGTTGTCGAGCGTTTAAGTGGTACGGGTCGCGCACTGGTCAGACCAGCCAAACGAAACCGTTTTGGAGTCCACGTTCGAAGGGGATCCAAGCGACGCGAGGCGTCTATCGGAAATGGGTTTATTCAATAACTCTCCTCAGTTTGTGATTTTGTAATATATTTTATTGGCCACGCAATAAGAGTGACATTTCCTTACTGCATAAATGGTTTGAAGGGACTAACCGCATCCAAATTAACGGACTGACCTGAAGCATAGACTAATATATAATATAGATACTAATACGAACTAATACTAATATAGAAGCATAGGAATAATCTCGCGTGCGTGCGGGGCCCTATCGATTCTCATATAAACAACAGCTCAAACCTTATAAACAGGATGAAAGGAACTGTACAAGGCATATCCTCTCACACGAGAATGAAACGTTAATTTTTGTATTGATTTTTATTGAAAAATCTAACAGCGTCCGCCTGCGGTGCGTTCCTTGCCTATTCGTCGAGCGAACGAGGCAGGACGCAGGACCTCGTCGTTCAAACATAGCAGACGTTTCGACGTCAGCGGACATTGAGAATTCGTTTGACCCGCCGCGACGAGGCGAGCACGCGTAGAAAATATTTCCGTCGACGTGGAAATCGAAAGTCGTCGTCCCCTTTGATTGGCAGTGTACGAGGCCAGTGGAACGACCCCGTGCCTGGTCAGACGCGCGAACGAAATACCCTCCTCGCGATGCAGATCGACAATTCGATTGGCGATGCAACGACGTTTGCGCCTCGTCGAACGGTCGGGTCAAACGCGTCCATCGCCGCGGAAATTCGACGTTCGTCGTCGCGTTCAATCGGCCGCGGTCGCGCCAGTGGAACAACCCTGCGCCAAGTCGGACAGGGAACCGTATCGCGAGACGCGCTCGTCATCTGGAACGAAAATTCCTGTCGCCCGACGCAATACGCTTAATTGCAACCGTGTCACCGTGTTTTCTTTTGTGCATTTAATGCGTACAGCGCGCGGCCCTCCTTTGCTGTTGTTTGGCCTCGCGGAAAGTCGATGCCCGTTCTTCCGTAATAATTATGATGAATTTTTAATTCACGTTTTTAATCAAAGCTCCGTGTCAAGGGGAGGTTTCCATCCGCGAAACTGCGATAGCCCCTGCCAGGTGGAAACGTGTCTGTTTTCTAAACAAACAAGCAAACAAAAAAACAGGAAGAGAACAAAAAAATATATATATATATATATACAACAACAAAAGAGAAAAAAGAAAAAAAGAATTTGATCTGGCTTCCCGTCGATGGCGAATCGCGAAAAACGAAATAGGAGGAAAATAAGTTCTCCCTTGTCCGGGTTCTCTTGTTTCCCGGTGAATCGAAGCTCCATGGGATTAGCGAGGAATTGACGAATAATCGAGGGGCAAACTGCGAATCGAAATAACCGGCTGCCGTTTCGTTCGCGTTTCAATCGGAACGTCGGCCCCCCGCGAAATTCGAGCCGGATTGGACAGGCCTCGACACTTCAATGGTCTCTCCTCCCCCCCCCCATTATTGTGTTTCTTCTCGTGCGCTGCCGCGCACCGGTTTGCGATCCCGGGGCCTCGTTCGACCGCGTTCACCCGCCGGCGAATTAACGTCTTTCCGTTGTAATTCGTTCTCGATTCACCTAGGAACCGACTGGGAATGTACAAAAAGAATCACGTCGACCCGCGGTTGGTCGATTCGATTGCGTTGCTATTATCGAGTGGTTCAATCGCGACTAAAATTGTTTCTTATCGTACCGGTTTACCTACAGTTCGGTCGGGCGACGACATTTCTTTTCAATGGAAATCGGAAGGGCGATAAACGTATCGGTTAAATTTCATTATTATTATTATTATTATTATTATTATTATTATTATTATTTAGTTCAGTATCGGCGTGGCGAATTTATACCGTAAATTGTTACCATTTCTCTTGTTTCCTTTCGAGTTAAATAAATCTCGAAACGCCTCCGCGCTGTGCCTGGGCTGGGTTCGCCGTATACAGGGTGGTCCACGCGAATTGCGCACCTCGACGACTTCCAAAGTGTGCGCTCCGCGAGAATGTGTTTCGTACAAAAGTTTCCTCGATTCGAGGGACATTTTTCTTTTTTACATAGCCAAACATTTTCGAGGAATACAGCGAAATTGCTCGTTAACTGCTAGCTTTGGGAATGAAGTTTTACGATACTTTTTTCGCTTCCATATTTTCGTATAAAATATATATATATATATATATGTATATAGCGTTGCATTTGGAAAAATCAAGGCCACCATCGAACATCTCCGAAACGCTTCCATGTATATAAAAATAAAAAAAAACACGAATACACCGTGCAACTTCTGGGCAGAGAACTTTTTTTCGCTCGGACCACCCCGTACATCGGCCGCTCGTCCCTTTCGCTACGTCACGCGGGCATTCCGTTCCGGGCAGATATGAAAAATTTTCGTCAGATTACCTCCGCGTGTCTCCCTTTGAAGCGCCGACGTTCCCTGGAACCCGCTCGGACATAGAATAGCCGTTGGGCACTCGGGGAACCGCGCCGGCAAGCAAAAATATGTCTGGCACTTCGCGTCGCGCTGTCCCGTTCCCCTCGGGGCAACGAGACTAAATTCGCGATAATCGAACGCGACGAAACCTCTAATACCTTCGTCCCCAGCGCGCGTTCCTTTGGATATTGTCCTCTTGGCGTTTCAGTGAAACGAGTCGCCTCATAGTCAGACGCGCGACTCGTCGAATCATCGTTCCTCGCCGGATCGAACTGATCTTCGAACAAGCGATACGACTTTCGCGATGGCGTTTCATGAATGATCCTCCTCACTGTCGAAGTGGAATAGGTCGGCTCGCAGTCAGACACAATTACCGAGGCTCAGGAGGTAAGACTCTCTCTCTCATCCATATCATAAAACATAGAAACAGGGGACACGGGTCTGCAGGCCATCGTTGCACGCCCGCAGACCAGCTGTCTCCCAGGTAGCCCGGTCAAAGATGACCCATGCCCGATCGTTGGGCGCTTCGCACTCCTACAATATTCAGAACAGTTACGCCCCCTGACAGGGGGTAAATAGCGAACGTTGTCACCCCTTCCACCGGTTCAACGAGGATTTCGCTCGTACCGCGTCGCCGTTCACCCCCCCCCCCCGTTTAATTTCCCCGAGGCGTGCGAGCAAACGGCCCAAAAGGGCCCCGGGTCTGTAAATTTTATCCGCGTTATTGGTGGCTGAGTCCCGACGCGACTCGCTTAACGCGACGCTAACGATCGTATTTTTCATCGAGCTCGTCGGTCGTTGGTTCGGGGCTTGGCGACGCTCGCAACGGGCAACGGTTCGGCTGTTGGCGAACCGGAAGCGGTACCCATTCGACGATATTTACCTGGCAACGATAACGCCGTAAATCTCCTCCCCCCACCACCGTCTGATTTATATCGTCGCGAGCAATGCCCCTCCTCCGCCTCTGCGTAAATTCGTTTCAGGCTGCGCTTGTCCGCTTGTCCGCTTAAAACGTCGCCGACAGAAGGGGCGCGATTAAACGAAAACCGCCCGTTAAACGAAAACGTACGCGGAATCGCGAGGCGGCGAGCTAATTGGACGCGGTGCGCGGCGTTTAAGTAGTATAGGTCCGCGCGTGGTCGGACGGCCGTTAAATTAAACGGGGCAGGGAATATTTGGTGTTTCTCCCTTCGCCGTTATCCTCGCGGCGCTTTGCTGCGGGCGCGTTGCTCCGAGTCGTCTCGGGACTGGGCCGTCGATTTAATTGAACGAAACAATTAGCCGTAGCTGGCCTGCTTCCCCGTCGTTATCCCCGGTGTTTTTCTCGGCCGCGATTTTCCAGTCGGATTCGACGCGCACGGTAAACGGGCGAAAACGTTCTGGTCGCGGCTCCATGTGTATCGCGGAGACACGGTTCCAGCGGGGACTCCAGTGCACTCAGTCCCCTGGAAAAGAGCTGGCCATTCGTTTCTCTCGTTCATTATTCCGCCTGTTTCTCTTCTCGTTTGCCGTTTAGCAGAAGGCGCCCCGAGGCAGGGAGAGGACGTCTTCGCTCTCCTATTTACGTTTCCCCCGGCCGAGCCCCACGGCGAATATTTCACCGCCAGACGCGTCGCAAACAATTCCCTTCGTTATTTTAAACAGCCGTGGGAAGCTCTGGAATTACCGCGAGCGTAACAGCGGGGCGACAGTCGCGGCAAGATTAGTCGCCTCCGTGAAATGAAAGAGCGTCGCGTTTGTTGATTAATTTGTTAATTACCGTTGAAAGACGCCGCTGCAGCCGCTCGTCGTTTTCCCAGGATACCTCGCGGGAACGTTCGCGATTCCGCGTGGCTCGTCGAATCTCGTTCGACCACTCGGAACATTGCAAACGCATCGAAAACATTTGACGTCGCGCGGACCGGTTGCTTCGATCGAGGATAGATGACAGCGAGCCGTGGAAGTTGACTCGACGAGCGGTGAACGTCGAAAAGAATCGGTTTCTAATTTTTTTGAAATTTAGAAAAAATTGAGAGTGGTAGTATCAATAAGGTGCACCTAGGAGAAAAGTATAATTCTGCTACCACGATTGCTTCAATACGAAATCGGCATTTTTCAGCATTTTTTGACATTTTCTTATTTTTAGCGGCTCGGATTTTCGATTGAAAAATCGGCTAAACTTGTATGATACGTGCCTACGTGGTGGAAGTGTCTCTGATTTTTTTCAAAATTTTATGCTTTCGTTGTGCAACCCGAATCCGCCGTTGCCGCGTCGAACAGAGCGTCGTGGAATTATTCCCAATCTTCGATTCGTTTCCCCCTCCTCCGGGAAATGCACCAAGTCTTCGACGAGTACAAAGGGGCAATTTATTCTCTTCAGCGTCTATTAGCAACGGTCGCGGGGCTTTCAGCAACGCTCGTTCTCTTTCCCTAATAGAATTGCTTTGACATTGTCGTCGAGCCACGTGCCTCGATATTTCTACGAAATTTTTCTACCAATTATTTTTCTTTCGTTCCCCTTTCTTTTCACACACACACACAGCGACCCCCCCCCTGCCTGTGTCATCCACGGGCTTCTATCGACAGTCGGAATCGCCCGCGTAATCTCGATTATCCCCGCGTTCACCTGGAGCACCCTCGTCCGGTGCGAGTGGATTTTCGACCAGGAATCTCGATAATTGGCGCGGGTGTTGCTGCCTGCTCCTTCTGCGTAAACGAATAGTCCCGAAGGATTCCACGGGGAAGTTCGTGAAGCCCGGAAACTCTTGAAATCGTGTCGACCTGCCTGGATCACGAATGATCGAAGGATAACGCGATTATGCATTGTTTCCGACGGTAATTCGTTAATTCTCGCAGAATTTTGAGACCCTTCTGCGGCCCCCTGTCATCGTTCAAAGAGGATTCATTGTTCGACTCGGTGGAACATCGAAATTATTTATATTTTCTACGTCGCCGTTCATAATCGTCGAAAAACGTCAATTCGTTTTCTGGCCTTTTTCGAGCGACGACGAAACACCTGAATGCCGACGATTATGACGGTGACGCGCCCCCTCCAATAGAGTACCTGCGGCGGCGTCGTCGGGGGGGAAGATACGCACGTGGATCAATCTGCCCACGCTCGCGGAATACGCGGTCCGCCCGGTTAATGGGAGGGCTAGGTATCGGCGGGCGGTAATATTCGTTGCAACCTCAACAAAGACAAAAGTGGGCGACCGACGAAAGCGACATCGGACCGCCGCAGAAGCACTGAAAGTACCGTAATCACGTCAGCATTCGAGCGGAATCGAATTTTCCGCTTGGCGCAGTTATGCCCCGTACGTACGGTGTCGAAGAAAAAATGTTTCCCGTCGTTTCACTCCTCGTTTGACGTTTCGAAAGTTTATCTCGCCGGCGACGTCTGTCGCGAGTGATAATGATAATAATAATTTACCCGACGAACATCATATTTGCCGATTAACGATGCGCTCGCCTGTTAATATATGTATATATATATATATTTAACGATCGGTTTAATTTGTGCCTGGGTGGCTTTTCGTGAAGCAACCCCCGCCTATGATAATGGTACCTAATTGCGTCAGACCGTTTGCCGAGCAAATATGATTGTTCCGGAACGTTTCATCGCACAGAGGGCCAATTACCGATTCGATCGAGCTTCTTCCATGTCAGTTCACCGTGTCACTGCCTTTGATCCCGTGTCTCGTGTTTACGTTGCACTTGGCCCGCGTTTCAACGTTCGCCAAAAATGTCGCCGTTTTCTGATTGCGTGAAAATATATTTTTTTGCTTCCGTCTCAGGAACGATAATTGCAAGCTGTACGCGTGCTCGTTCGTTTTCGTTTCAGGGGCACCAGCGGTATAGATATCGACCTGCGACGACTGGACATCGATCAGTGCCCCCTGCCATTGGGATCCACTCAATTGAATATATTCGCCGCCAGCGACAAATGCAAGAAGCGAACCACCGAGGTAAACCTTTCTTCCTCCTCGTCATTGAAATACCATTAAACTGCTGTGTGTGTTCGCATTGTGATTACGGTGCTTCCCGATGTTTTCTTTATTTCCGTTCGTATCTGGCAAATTAATATTGTCTAGAAATTGCAACGGATACCTTCCCTCGTCCGTACTTCAATCGCCGCTTCTGATTACAGTGCATCGCCATCCCGGGCCTGGGATTTCGTCGCGGAAGCTATCGATGCGTGTGCAAACGGGGATTTTACTATCCGGACGTGAGGTCGCCCAGCCGATACTACAATGGCACCGTCATCGAAGAAGAATACGAGAAATTGATGATGGTGAGTCCTTCGAATCCCTTCCCCACCTCGCGTTATACACCGCAGAATCGTTTGTTCGCGTAAAATTCAACGGAATCGTCGGAATCGTTGACGGTACAGGTTCGCTCGTAGCCGGTGGAGTTTCCAAGTGATTCCGGTCAGATTAAGCGACAACTTGGACGTCGTGATTCAGGCCAACCAAACAACACCTGAATCTCTTTGGACAGCACTCGGTGCTTCGCTGTTTGTACAGAACTTCGGAACGGTGATCCCGCAAGTCGGACCGAGGAATGAAGCAAATTTCACAGGGGAATGAAGCTCAACATTTTTCAACCTTCCTGTTTCGAAATTTGTGTCCGACGAGCCGACGCACTTTTAATCAAACAATTCTCGTGCGGCCATTCCGGACGTTCGATACGAATCCTCGTACATGTCCACGGTGTTTCGTACGCATTGCTGAATTACATCGTCCGCCCCGTCGGTTCCATTAAACGTCACCGCCGCGCTCACCTTTGAAACCGCGACCCACGAAAGGGATTTTAATACAGCCCGGCTTGAATCTCACCCACGAGAAGGACTCAATATCAAGCCACGAAAAGGTCTGCACAGAATCACCGATTCCCAACCCTGCCTAACCCAAACCTGACCCATAAAACACGCTTTGACATCGCTGGAAAAGGGCGCTGCCACCTGAAAGATCTAACTACAGCAATGAACTCTTAACAGCCCGAGAGAAGACAAAAAAGAACCAACAAATCCGCCAGGTGTCCTTCGCGAAATAAAAGACGCCCGTGCCGAGCCTAACCCAACCCGACCCGGGCCGCCCTGCCCCTGAAAGACCGCTATTCGTCCGGACGCGTCCGACTCTGGCCGTTCAGGCCAGACGAAGGTCTGCCCCGAATAACTCGGAGGAGATCCAAGGGTGGCCGCGATCGGCAGTTGAATCGCCGATCGCGACCGTGCGATTATACGCAATACGACGTTCGTTCGGGTGGCGAAATTGCCACGGCCGGGTACGTAATTGCTGATAAATGACCGGCGAACACGCGTCTCGTAGGCAGCGAAAGGCGAGCATTGCGGCTCGTCCTTGACTGTAATTAATATTCCCCGTGACAGCGGATGAAGGATTAACCTCTGGACGCAGCGGCGACCAGAAATGGCAACTGCAGTCTTGCCGACCGGGCACGCCGTAGAAACAGTCGGCCTGGCTTATTTTAACATGCTGCACGCGACGTCGAGCGGAAATCGCTGGGGATAATGGGGTTGGAGACTGTTGGGACGGGAGCATTGCTAGCGGGGTGATTTTGTTTGTTTTTCGTAGCGCCCTTTCGAAAAACGGCACCCTCATGGCACGACGCGACGGCAACAGGGGTGCGGGGGAATTAAACGGGGGATGTTGGTTTGCATTTCCGTCCCAGGACCGGGTTTTGAGGTGGCCCAGGGAGAATGGCACCAGGGGTGCCGTCAACCGGCTAGCGATGTTCGAAACGTTAATGCGTTACGTTGAACAGTTCGTTTTTGCTTCGCATTCCTATGCGGCGTTGTTTCGAGGAATGCTGCGCATTCCTTGGTACTTTCTCGTCGTTACAGATCCTTGTCGATGCTCGAACTGCACGGAGGCAATCGCGCACCGTGAAACCCCTTGGACGCACGCGAATTATTTTATACTGTCGCGGGGCGCATTCGTGCCTCGTTCCGTTCGTTTTCATATTTCTCCATTAACTTGTCACGAACTGCGGAGCGCATCGGCCGGCACGGCGAAAAAAGGCTGACCCACTTCTTGCCTGCACTTTCTCGCGGATGTAATTTTACCTTCGGTACAACGTCAATCAAGAAAAAGTCAGCCGCGGCTGATCCGGCAACGTGTTCACGTCGGAATTCCAATTTTCCTTATTCATTCCCCTCTTTCGAAACCAATTTCCCCGGCGCGGAAATATCGTACAACTGTACGGCGCGTCTCCCTCGCGGGGATGAGAAAGGGGAAATGCACGATCCGATCCATCGATGATTCTCCAATTATAAAGAAAGGAGAAAAAAAAACGTTCTTCCCGATTTTTCGAGATTCACGTCACCGGCAGCCTCCTCGTCAGAATAATCCGGTTGTATTTCGTTCCCAGGGAGACGTCCGATCGCGCATCCGTCCCGTTTCACCCGGAAAGATTGATACGTTCGACGTCGCCGAGTTTTGTACCGCGTTCTCGTCGTCGATAACGCGATAAGTCGCGGAGAAAAGGATACAGCCAGCCTTTAACTCCACGTTTGATGGAGTGGAGTGTCGCCACGGGAACCGCGGGGGCCCCCATCGGTTTCAATTTCGTCCCACGCGTGCCTCCGATGCGACGTAGTACTCGGGAAATTAGTTTTCCCATTTTTCATCCCCTATTCATTTCTCGCGAATCACACGGCGACACGAGACGCCCAGCGAATTATCTTCGTGCTCTTGGATGTTACAGGAATCGTGGAGGATTTAGGTGGAAAATTTAGCTTGGTGGAGAAAATTCTGGTGAAGGTTTAGGTGGAAAATTTAGGGTAGTGGGGAAAATCTAGGTGGAAAATTTAGGGTGGTGGTGAAAGTTTAGGTGGAAAATTTTGAGCTGTGGGGAAAATATAGGTGGAAAATTTAGAGGAGCGAGGGAAAACTTAGGTGGAAAATTTAGGGTGGAAAAATTAGAGTGATGGAGAAAATTATGGCGGAAAATTTAAAGTTGTGAAGAAAATTATGGTGGTAAAATTAAAGAGGTGGGCAAAATGGCGGTGGAAAACTTAATGTTGTGGACAAAATTGCGGTGGAAAATTTAGGTTGGAAAAATTAGGGCGTTGGAGAAAATTTAGGTGGAAATTTCGGTTAAAAATTTAAGGTATTGGAGAAAATCATGGTATAAAATGTAGAGTGGTGGTCAAAATTTCGGTGGAAAATTTCGGGTGGTTGTGAAAATTTCCATGAAAAATTCAGTTCGACGTAGAAGGTACCATCGATATTAAACATTTCCTAGATCTTGAGAGGTTTCTTCTCGTCGCGCACAGGTGTGCCCGTCAAACCTGGGCTCGTCACTCCGCTCGACAGTGAAGCTCACGGCGAAACGGTCGCCGCCGATATCCATTCCCGAGCGAAGGAACGAACGAATCGACCGGCCTATCGGTCGGCGCCTCGGGCCTGCTATACAGGGGGTCCGTGAAAGATGGCCCTCGCGCGAGCGTTGCACCCCGTAAGAGAGGGGAGGGAAGATCCCTGTCGGACGCACATGATTTATGAATCACCATGGGTTATGTTCCGTGATGGAAGCGTGGCCGAGATTTATGCAATGCTCGATACGGGCCCGAGATTGACGTTAATAGAGTCTCAACTTCCGTGGACAGGTTTCCAAGTGGTTCGGCAGCGCAGGCTGCTATCTATCAGGCGCAGCTCGGTGTCCAGATTACTCTCGGTTGAACGGACGACTTGATACGTCGGTGCCGTCGCTCGACCTCCGAACGGCCGTGCTTAACCAACATTGGATCGACTCGACCGTCTTCGCGAGAAATTTTCCACGTAGGAAAAACGATCGTCTTCGTTCGAGACGCAACGACACGAGCCCCTCGAAATCTTCCTCGCGCTTATCGAAACGTTTCGTGCCAACGATCCGCCAGATGGTGTAACTTTTACTCGCGCTGGCAGCTCGCCACGGAACTTCCTCGCGAAAGAAACGTCTGTCCGGTCATTTTTGTTGTCCCCCGCCCCCTCGTTGGTCGACGTAGGGCGATTAACTTTTCTCGAGCCGCGGGGATTAGCCTAATTCGATCTCCAACGAGGAAACAAATACGAACGGGCTCGCCTCGCGAGCTTCCTCGAAGCAACTCTGCCCGATTTATCGCCGACACGCGTTTCCTCCGCCTGGAAATCCTCCGGAAATAGAGCAGGCCTCTCGAGATAGGGTTGGCTTCGAGGAGCGTGCGACGCAACGCCATTCGACGTTGCCCCCCTCCCCCAATTACCGTCGTCGCAACGGCGATGCCTGGAACGAGCACAATAATTCCACCCCCCCCGCTCCCTGTCCACCCCACCTGAGCCACGTGCCGCCCATACACCTGCAGCCCCCTGGCGTCGTTCCGCTCCGACGAAATAATGCCCCGACCATAAGCGAAACAATGAAGCAGGCTTTGTTCTCGACCCGGCAACAGTGGGACGCGTCGAACAGACGTCACCCGGGGAAACGTCGACGAAGAGAACGGGCCCATTGTTCCTGTCCCGACCTTTGGTGCCAGCGATTCACCCTTTCCAGACCTTTGTCCCTCCCGTTTGGCACTTTTCACGTATTCCCCGGTTCCTGCGGGGGCCTGACCCGTTTTCGTGACGATCCACTTCAAGTCCAGGCACCGTTCTTCCAGCTGACCCTCGCGCGGATGACCCGGTTGTCTGACCCAACGTCTGCCTGTTCCACTAATTTATGGCGATAATTTGACGCGCTTCGATCCCAACGACGGGCCGCGGAAACGATCGACTTCTTCCACTGGCGCGTTGCTGCGGCTGACCACGCACGGTCCCATTCCACTTCCGGCGCGGCGGTTTCCGCAAAGCGATAACTCGCGCGCATGATCGCCGTTACACAGCGGTACGAAACTGTGAAAACGCGAAGCGAATTCAATTTCTCGACCTCCTTTGATACGCGCGAAATTTTCAACATAGTTTCTTCTATGCATGGGCTAAATTTTGGCAGGCAAATGGACCGTCGAGGGGCAGCTTTGTCGATTTTCAGCAATTTTTTTTGTTTAACTTAAATTTGTTATATAACTTTGTATTTACTTTTCGTTTGAAATCTTTTGCCAACGGGTTCGTTCAATTGAGTAACTGAAGCATTAAGTCCTACATCCCATTGTCGAACTATTTCCATATTGACTATAAATTTGACTATAAATTGACTATATATTGACTATATATTGACTATAAATTGACTATAAATTGACTATATATTGACTATAAATTGACTATAAATTGACTATATATTGACTATAAATTGACTATATATTGACTATAAAATTTTATAAATTTGAAATATTAATTTTTTTTAGGATTACGAATCTGAATGACGAAATCGGTATCGTTAGAGTAGTTTACGACTACTCTAACTGCTGTATCCGTTTTATCAAAAATATCGTTGCACAAATAATTGTAACCAGAGGAGCTTTAATTGCGACTATATTCCGCAAATCTTTCCACTCGCGACGAATAATCCGCAGACGACGGCGCTACGAATTTAGTTAGCGTTTTTACGCTTTCGTAACAGCGCGACCTGTTCCACTTGTCCGACCGTACGCTTACCGATTCCACTGCCGCCGCGGCTCGCCCGATTCCCATCGATCCCTCCAACCGGAAACGTCGCTTCCCCGTAGCGACGTGTCCCCGATTCGTCCACCGGGTCGCCCGATCGTTCAATTTTAATGACCGTTTCGAAATCGACAATATTATCGCAATCCTACCCGACGCCAGCGTTCTTCCACCGTCCCGCTGTCACCGTTGCCATTGTCCCAGCGAATTATTGTCGTCGTCGTCGCTGCTGTCGCGTCGTCGCGCTCGTCGATCGAACGTCCGCGCGAGATCTCGCGGGCGGAAACGCTGGCTCGCGTCGCGCGGATGGAAGCGCCGCGACAATCGTCGACCCGTTTCACTGGCGAGCGGCGAAAGGTCGCCGATTCGTCGCGCTGTCCGCTTCCGTCGTGTCTGTTTGCGCGTCTCGATCATCTCGCGGTCTCGCGTCGACCAATCCCCATCCTCCCTTCCCACCCTGCTTGGTACCTTCTGCACAGGGGTAGCTGTGCGCGTCATAGGTGGAGTTGTTCTACCGCTCGCTCGCGGTTTCAGCCAGCTGAAAGATCGCCGCTGAATTTGCGATCGGCGGTCTCTCGAGGCGGATGGGCAAAGCGGAGAAATAGAAAAAGGGAGGAAAGATCACGCGCAAGGAAGCAGTGAGATAAAAAAAAAAAGGAAAAAAATTTCAAAGGGATAATCGCGATCCTCGGGCACCGGTTATCCCCCTCGTGGAAATCGGATTTCCAGCTCGTCGACTTTCGTATAAACGAGCGAACACCCGTTTCTCGCCGCGCTCGAGGGGATGCTCTCGAAGTGTCGCTGGCCGGAGGGGGGTCGCGGGGGGGAAAATTCGTTCCGGTTCTCTTCGACGCGCCTTTGACGTTTAACGGACGCGACGAGGCGAGCGAGGCCGACGTCGATTGAATAATTGCAGGTTCGTCGAAACGCGTAATTAATCGTGTAATACGTGCACGTGCTTGTTTGTTCAATTGAACGACTCAATTACTTGTTCGACTCTTCAGCGCGGCATTTCTATTCGCCCTCTCGCGGAAGTGTGCTGTTTCACGCCGCGATTTATTAACGGGTGGTCAGGTTCGACCGGTCGTTTAATTTCTGTTTTATAACTTGTAACGAATTTCCTTTTAATTCGCGCATTTATTATATATTTCATTCGTGCGTATTTATTCTCGAGGGACGATGGTTATCGAATCACTGCGATCAGTAATTCACGTGGATACGTTGGATAAATTGACAAGCGTCGTTCATGAAGCCAAGTTTAAAAGTGTATCGATTATCCTGCACGCTGTGACGACGCGTTCGATTCGTTCGTTGGTCAATGAATCCGTTGTGCATACGGGCCTGATTAACAATAATAGGCAGATCGGATCTAATCGGCAGGTTGCGTCGATGGCTGTGCTCGTTACGATTTTACCAAACCCAGATCTAACTTCGCGCAAACGCTTGTTTTCGATCGATGTTTCCTCGCGAAGGAAAACTCCACCGGACTGAAGCGATACGAACGGGAGAAATCGTTGCTCGAATGGAAAATAATGGATTTTTTAATTAGTTTCGCGACGGTGTTGATTTGGGGTTTCGTGAAATTGGCTCGGCTCGGCTGTCCTTAATATCCCGAGCCATAATGCCCCCGGTGTGCCGTGATTTACGAGCTCGATAAATCCGTTGGAACTTAAGTCCCGATCGTGAATACGATTTACGATACGACGTCGTGATTTGCGGCCGCTGCGATTTACGCGAAAGTTGCCTCGCGTTTCCCGTCGGCTCGCGGCGAGCTTCGTTTTCGAGGGGGGGATGCTCGTTTCGAGGGGTCGTTGAAAAATTTTATTAATAATTTCAACGGGTCGAAGAAATTTCCGCGCAGGAAAGAAATGGTAGAGAGAATCGTTTTCCAGAGAGACGTTGCTCGCACGAGGAAAGGGAAAACCAACCCCCGTTGCGTTTGAAAAAAATTGTGTCGCATCTGAAATCGTCACGGGTGCCCCGTTCACGAGACGGGAAGCCAAGGTTGAAACGGCGATCCGCGAGGTAAAACCACCCCTGTTCCCCTGTCCTGCGAGCTCGTAGGCGTGGGTTAAGGGGGTAGTAAAAAAAAAAAAGAAAAACTCGCCGATTCAGCGTCTTTCAATGGGGGCGCACTAGGGGTATAGGTCAGCGAGCGCGAGGCAGAGATGGGTAGATCGTGAACTCCGTCGTTTCCCTTTAAACGATTTAAAGGGGAAGCTTCATCCCTTACTGGGGCGGAAAGGTGAAGTCGTTCGTGCGACTCGTTACTGGCCCCAGCGCTGTCGGAATTAATTTTCGTCGCTTAAGAAAATGTTTTTTTTATCTCCCCCTTACAGTATACCTGTTCGCAATTTATTCCAGAACCAACCCCTTCGACAGTTCCAGTTCCGTTGGAAAATTCGGCTAGTCGCGAATTAACCCCCGTCTATCCGCTTCGCTATCGTTCACGTTGTATCGTTAACAGGGTGACGAGAGCCAGTACGACATCGAGGGTGTGTTCGAGTGTCTGCCCTGCGCGGAGGGTTGCGAGTCATGCGAGGACGACTCGCCCTGCGTCGTGTCCTTGAACTGGCTGATGAGGACCGCGATCCTCATCCTGGAGTGCTGCGTCATGGCCTGCCTGCCTGCCGTCGCCGTGTTCACCTGGAAATACGGGAACGTGAAGGTAAGTGGTCGACCATATTACCCCACAGGTGTATATCCGCTTCCAGCTGCGTCGTGCACGAAGCAAATCCGCTCTGTTCACGTTCGACGTGGCCCATTTTAACTTCGCTGAGCACAGGTGCACCAGGATACCCGGTGTCTCTCTAAAACCTTGCCCTCTAGAGACCAATAGTCACCGTAGCTCCATCTAATCCCCTCTAAGTCTCGAAGTCTGAACGCCTGTCGTCTCGAACTCACTTGCTATCCCTGACGATCCTCCGGATCAAGACTCATCCAACGTCAGAGACACGTTCTATAGTCCTGCGGCTAATGAACGACTCCTGGTGGCTCGAGCCACCTACACAAGCCTGGCAAATTAATCAACAGCGGACTTACCTTGTCCACCTGGATCCAAAGAAGTGTTCCAGGACCCCAAGTGTCCGCGCGTTAGCGAAATTGCGTCGGCTTTCCTGTACCCTCGCGCGTTTAACGCTTCGCAACATGGACTCTAAGGTACAGTCACGGTAATAATGATCCCGAGTCGCCGCGTCGAAAGGGGTAGCACGATCCACCTCCCACGCGATTCAGAATGACAACCAGGCCCAACTGAACCCCGAGGCACGATCCTGCTGAAACCCCTACCACCGGTTTCCGCTCTGGCAACTGTGGGGATTAGAAGGTTTCGACTGGACAAGAAAGAGGAAAGACAGAAAAGTTGCGTTTCGTCCAAAGGTCTGCCAGCTGACTCATATCAGTAAGGCGTACTAGCAGGCCCTGCCTCAGACACAGGGACAGTAGCAAATGGTCGGAGGTTATATATATAGTAGCGCGGACTTGTGCAACCACTTTCGAGAACCGGATCGTCGCGCTCGCCCTCTAGCGGCGTATGCGGGAAGTGCCCCCGCGCAACGATAATGGAAACCTTTCCGCCAGGCGAATCCTGACCCGACCAATTCGGCCGGCTTGATTAAACAGAGAAAAAGCCGTCCGCTGGACGAGCGCCTGCCGGACGCAAACTTGTTTCGCGTCCGGCAATATTCGCTGGCCGCCGCCATGGTTTCGATGATTGGCCGTTTTCTGGTCGCATTTTTAGAAATATAACGCGTCGCGGGGGTCGGGCTTGGAGGACGTCGCGCGTAGCCGGAAATTAAAAGCAGGGTATCGACCAGTCGGTCGTCGTTTCGCTGGATTTCCCGGATTCCCCTGTGATCGTCGAGCGCTCAAAGGCTTTCGGGCTCAGATTTCGCGATGTTGTCGTTGAAAATTTTTCATTCTCGAACGGAAAAAAATGTAGCCTTTTTAGTCGGGTAACGTCCCTTCTTTCGGTAGTTTTATGTTCGCACGTTTCGCGAAAGGTAACAATTTTTGCTGTCTGAGATAGTTGAATATGCGAGGAACGATGTGCCCATTTTCGTTTTGTTATTTTTGAACGGAGGGACTTATATTTTTCGTCGAGAGTTAGCGGATTCGATGGCACGCGTTTCTTTCTTAACCGTTCTCTGAAACGTCTTATTAAACGCTTGTTAGCGATTGACGAATACTTTATAAAATTTGTGTAAATTCTGCCGTTGTGGAAGCTTTTCAGGTAGGCATACGCTACACTTTCCAACAGATTTTACACTTTCAGCGCATATATTTGTATAGTTATTGATATTTGAAAATAAGCAATATTTCAGTACTTTTCTTTACGGTTACAAGATTTCATTAACGATGAAGCCTGTTAGCCTGTTCGAAAGCTCGTTGTGTGTGTCATTGCATTCGATAAAGCTTTGCTAACACACTGCAACAGAACTTCTGGTTTCACTTTTTATAGCTAATTTATATTACATGTATATAGTAACCGATTATTTCAACGGCTTTCATTACCAAGCAAACTTTTTTACAATCGCGTTTTCCTGAACTTTTCACAAAACAGCTCCCAAAAAGTAAAAATTCCTGCACTGTTATTCAAGACGTTAATGTTACGCTGCATTTATTGTCAATCGAAATAGTCAATCATCGAATTGCCCAAATCCACTGTAAACCCAATTTTTCAAGTGACTTTCGAACAGTCTTAAACAAAAATCTTTTAAACAAAAGGTAAACGATATTCAGACGTCTACAATCTCCAACATATCTGCAATTTCGAGAACAATTTTTTCTCCTAAAAAATTAAGTCACAACGTTATAAAATAATATTAAAACAGTTTAATTTCGCAACATTGTACCTAACGTTAAGACGATTTCAACGACCAATTACATTACCACCTGGAGCCAACAAACAACGCCGATTTTTCCTGTCGAATGCCAAATACAGTCAAACGCAGTCAAACACAGTCAAACACAGTCAAACACAGTCAAACACAGTCAAACACAGTCAAACGCAGTCAAACGCACAGTCCGCACACGTTTCGCAGCCGCGAGGCGCGACAAAAATTTTTACCAACCCGGGACAATTTCCGCACGGAAATTTCAAACGGTACAAGGGGGGATCGGTTGCGTCGGCGACGTCGCCGTCGTCGTCGTCGCCCGGCTGGAACAGCCGCGGGACTATAAATCCCCTTTAATTAACCGGAAACGGGCCGAAACCTGAGCTGCGGGGCACCTTCCTGCGGCAACCGCCGCGAGTTGTTACGTGAATTTATTACACGAATCGCCTAAAGACAGGATTGTTTCCGGCGAGACTTCGGGGCGGAGTTTCCTCGCCAAGCCGGCGCTGATAAGATTTCCACACGGATTATGAACCCTCCTATCTTCGAACTATTCTAATTTCGCCCCGGACCCAACTTGTATTAAATCGGTTACCGCGGCTCGAACCAATTATCCTCCTCTTCTCGTTTCCCCCTTTTTTTTTTCTTTTCTTGCCCCCTCGTTCTTCGCTGAAAGTTTAATTACATTTTAAGCGTTCCTTATTATCCGTTTAAACGGCGAGGTTCGCGGCGAGGATCATTTTCGCAGCTGTTTATACGTTTCTTCGTTAGCGAGAAACTGCGATACCTCGAACAACAAATTACACGGAGAGCCGCGTTCGCGTCCGCTCGCGATGTTGTCGAATGTTCGTTTCGATGGGCGTAAATCAATTTATCCGATTAATTTCCGAATAATCTCGTCGTTTCCTGCCGTTATTAAATTTCGCCTGGAAATTTCTAAAGACCCGGCTCGCGAATTATCGCGATTGTCGTTTAAATATCGCGACGCGATCGTCCGCCGCGATTTACATCGAGAGTAACGCGGCGGCGAAGCGAGCGGAACGTCGACGAAATCGGGCCAATCGATGCGTAATTCCAACGGTCGACCTGCCAAACTTCTAAAAATATGTGTCGAATAATCGCGAAGGTCCATCCTTTCGCCGCGAAGAAGTAGAAATGGTAGTGTACACGCGCGATTTCTTTTTGGATGCGTCGATTTTATTGATTAACGAAATCTGGTAATTTTCTTTTAACTCGCGAAACGATCTGTCTGAAATATTTCATTACGCGAATCGCTTTCAGTCTTGAACGAATTTTCTTCGTTCCGTTCGAATTTTCTCTGCGTCGATTAAATATTTATTTAATAATTTCTATTTTCCTCATTTGTACATCATTCCTTTTTCTGCGTAATTTTATTTCTCCGTCAGTTTTCCTCCTCCCCGCATCCCCTTTTTTTTGCACAACTTCCACGGATTCCGTTTTAATTTTGATCATTTCGAACGAACCCGGTCGCGCAGTGGTCGAAAACCGTAAAAACACGAACTAAACTCGTAGCACTGTTATTTAAACGTTATTCATTACGTGCAGATAGATTTTTAGGTAGTTCTTGAGTTATAGAATATAATCGCAATTAAAGATTCTCTTGTTATGATTATTTTAACAATGATATTTGATAAAACGTTGTTTGGTCGAAAATGCTTCTGAAAATTTCCGTGGTGCGCAGTTATATCTCAGCTGGCAGTAAATAAAATTTGTGACAGCCGATATCACGACTCTTGCAATACTGATTTCATCATTGACATTAATAATCTGTAAAAAACTTAACGGATTTAGTATAGTTGATATGGAAATAATTCAACAATGAGACGTAGAATCTACATATTTGGCCCGAAAAACCGGACAAAAGTCAATGTTCAAAGTTTTGCGAAAGACAAAAATTTTTGTTGTCTAAGATAGTTAAATGTGCGAGGAACGATGTATTGATTTCGGTTTTAAAAAAGAATGTTTTAAATAAAAGGTAAATGGTATTCAGACGTCTACAAACTTCAATATATACAATTTCGAAAACGATTTTTTTTTATACAAAATTAAGTTACAATGTTACAAAATAACGTTAAAATTTATATTTAATTTCACAACATTGTAGCCGACGTTAAGACGATTTCAATGGCCCGCTACATTGTGACATCGAGCCTATAAACAACTCTGCAATATTTATGTCCGGTTTTTCGGGCCAAATACCCCGCTGTGCGTCGGGCAAAATTCGATGGAAACTTTTTCTCAAGCGGACGGTCGACGGGGTCGAACTTGATTTCGAGAAACGAAAAAGTGCTCCACCCTTTTTCTCTCCCTACGCACGCGCCCGCGATATTTTCCAGGAGGCAGCGGGGTTTTTCTCAGGGCGAAATGAAAATTGTCGACGCACTCTCCAATCACAGCCGCGAAATAATCCCGACGGCCCATTAATTACAACAGCGTCGCAATAAATGGAATTTTTTTTATCCCGTAAAATTCTTCTCATCAATTCTCAGCCCTTCAACAAACTTCCGATCGAGAGTCACCCTTCCTCAAACCGAATCGTACGGTCCGGTCGCAAACCGATTACGCTGCGTTTCGAACGTCGCACAGTGGGGTATTTGGCCCGAAAAACCGGACAAAAGTCAATTTCCAAAGTTTTGCAAAAGACAAAAATTTTTATTGTCTGAGATAGTTAAATATGTGAGAAACAATGTATCAATTTTTGTTTTCTTATTTACGAACTCAGGGAGCAGCAATTTTCGTCGAAAGTTAGCAATTTTGATGGCACGCATTGCTCTCTTAACCATTCTCTAAAACATCGTTGCTTATTAGCGATTTATGAATCTTTTAAGGAATTTGTGTAAATTCTGCCGTTATGGAAGCTTTTAAGGTAGGTATATACTACACTTTCCAACAGATTTTACACTTTTAGCACATATATTTATGTAGTTATTAATATTTGAAAATAATCAATATTTCGGTACTTTTCTTTTCGGTTACAAGATTTCATTAACTATTTTGTTATAGTATTTAACAGCATTAAAAGCTCTTTCTGGTGTCATTGCATTCGGTAAAGGTTTGTGAACACAATGCAACAAAAATTGGTTCCGGTTTCGTCCGGTTTCGCGTTTTATAGCTAATTTATGTAGAAATGATACTTGAGTGCTGCAGCGCGCCGCGTCGTTGCGCGTGCACTCGTCGTCACAATTCTGGCCCAGGCCTGCTTGGAGAACTCTCGCTGACGATGTCTTCTAAGTTCTGTATATCTGGATATGTTTATATCGAATTAATTAATTTGATGCCTCGAAATTATATTCATACGGTAACTGTTTGGTCGCAAGAACCGAACATATCGACGGCCTTTGTTACCGGAAAAATTTTTTTATGACCGGGTTTCCCGGAATTTGTCATAAACAAGCCCCAAAAAGTAAAAATTATTGATTCAAGACGCTAATGTGTCGCTACATTTAGTCGAAATTGAGTCGTGTACACACCAAGTTTTGTACTCTAGTACAAAACTGTACTCTACCATTGACCCTATTTTTCAAGAGGTTTCAACAGTCTTAAAGAAAAATGTTTTAAACAAAAGGTAAACAGTATTTGGACATCTACAAACTTCAATATATTAAATCTCGAAAACAATTTTTTTTTATAAAAAATTAAGTTATAATGTTATAAACTAATGTTGAAATTTGTTTTTATTTGCATAACATTGGAGCTGACATTGAGACGATTTCAACGACCTACTACATTATCTCCTTGGGCCTATAAACAACGCTACAATATTTTTGTCCGGTTTTTCGGGTCAAATACCCCACTGTGCGTCGGTACGCGACGAACAAAAAAAAAAAAAAAAAAAAAAGAAAGCAAAAAATTCGTCGAATCAAAATAACACATCATAACCGTGCGGCTCCGGTTCGAATCTGAATCGCGTCTGCAACGTTGACCGCTTTACGAGTGCGGAAAACGCAACAAGTTGCGGAATTCTGCCTCGAATTCACCCCCACCCCCACCCCCCCCTGACCACCCCTGTATATACGCGAGCACACCTGTCCGTGTGTCCGTGCGAGCCTGTCCGAAATGAATTGTCGCGTCCGCGGCAGGAAATTTCAGCGACTTAATACCGCGTTGCATAAACGTGCCACGTATTTCGTTTAATCAACGCGTTCACAACAAGCATCAATCGACGAAAGATCGATACACGTGCACGTACTCTTTTTAAACGCCCCACACTCGCGAGATTAATAACGAACGGCTTGGCCCGTGTGGAGAACCGCGTTATTGCGACGATTAAAAATCGTTGGAACGATTTTTAATGGCGATGATTGTTAATGTCATGTATTGGTGAACGGCGTGTTAAGTAAAATAACTATTTTATTTATGAAGGTCCGTGTTTTTCAAAACAGCTGAGGAGGAATGTCTCATCGGCATGAAGTGTTCCCTTGAACTGAGTAAAGCGCTCAGAAGAGCAGGCTACTTACACCTACGAATGCATGTCGTCTCATTTTGTAACCTGGGCCCTTTTTTACTTGCCAAGTAGAGCCCCACCTGGTTCTCTTACTATCTTATATCTATTGTAAATTACTAGTAAATATTACTATTTAAACAACGACTGCCTTTACAAAGAGTGCAATTGCTCGCTCATAAATTTTATACGCGTCACATTTTTTTTTTTAATGTGTCTATAAAATTTGGAGCGGACGCGGGGCGGATGTCGAAAGCGTTTCGCGAGGAAGGACCTTTTGCGCCGTTAAATCGCCGTTCTGCCCAACTGCGCGTCGGTCGTTCGTCCAAGGGCGAGCAAAAGTACGGCCGATTATCGAAGAAATCCGAAGCAGAGTCGCATCCGCGCGACCGAAGCGTCGGCCAGCACGCGTCGAAGACGGTTCGACGTGGGGGGAGGCGACGAGGAACGACGCGATCATCTCGGCGTGAACGTCGACGGAGGGAAGTACGCGCGAACGGTTCACGCGTCGCTGATACGAGGAAATCGGTTGGCAGGCCGGTGATCTCGCGCGGATCGCCGAGCGGAAAATCGGAGAATCGACGTTTCTCCGACGAAACTGTCTTGCTTGCCAAAGTTAATTCACAAAATATTACTTTCATGACAAGAAAAAGGCGTGCAAAGAGTTGTAGCTACTATTTTTACACGTGCCCGTTTATTCGGTCTTGGAAATAATTAACTTTATAGTTGTTTACTTTTTTTATAATTTTATAAATTTATAGTTCTTTATAACTTCATAGTTCTTCATTCGCAGCGAGGTCATGAAATTTGTCTCGTATTGAATTTCGCAGCGCCAGGTGTTATATCTGACGGGCTAAATAATTAGCGAAATTACGCAACATTATAGAACAGATGTAACTAAATGTTAAAGGGGTCTTAAATAAATAGGTATATACGTGATGTTGGATATTTGCTATTGATAGTGAATATAAAATATGCTGGAGCAAAATTGTCTCAGCGTTTTTAAAAACGGCTTACTAATAAATATATATATATATATGTAGAGAGTGAAACTATAGAGAGTGAAACTAGCTGAGTGATCAGAGTGAAACCGAGGAAACGTTATAAACATTATGTGTGGGATTGGGCGCCTCCATCAAAGAGCAACGTTAAAAGGAACAAACGATATAAGGAATACGAGGAAGGGGCCGTGGCGTAAATGGACTGATCACTGCCTAGTAATACGACGATCTCGGGTTCGATTCCCGAAGCCTGCCCTTCCTTTTTATTCGGTTCCTATATATATATAATATATATCTCGTTATATATATATATAATAGATAATAGATTAATATAATTAAAATAGTATATTTTAAAATCTATTATATATATAGATATATATATAATAGATAATAGATTAATATAATTAAAATAGTAATAGTATAATAGAAGTTATTTACTAAAGGAACTCGGCGTGGAAACACCCTCTACAAACAAATTATTTATAAATTCGCAAGAAATTTTCATTTCTATTTCCACGCATTCGCGATCCTCGTCGATGGCAGTCGCAGCAAATATCATTAACGTTAAGGTCCCGAGCGTTACACAAGGGCATGACTCTAAAATCTCGTCGCTCCTGCGAAATAGTATCCGTCAGTCGACGAAACACACCCTTCGACGACCGTCAGTCTACCTCGTACCTTTAACGAGCTTCTTCCATGTAACCGAGGGTCGCGTTAAACAGGCTTGGCTCACCGCATACGTGCAATATTCTCGTCTGCGCGTCGCTTAATATAAACGCGTGCTTCTACACCAGCCAAACGCGATATCGCGTCAACCAGACCGAGCTTTATCTCTGCCGCTGGATAGATTGACCCTTCGCGGACGCCGGTCGCCGTCGACGGGTCAATTTGACGGCGCAAGCGGCGCCGGGACGATCACTGACACTACGTTCCCCGTGAGATCAGAGTAATTCTATTTATAACGCGAACTGTAACACCGGACTCGCGTACCTGCTCGAATCGCGCTTCAAATCGATTCAGCCAGCCCTGAATTGTAAAATCTTCGAGGGTCGCGAAAAATTCCAGCACCCTTCGTAAATTCATATCTCTATTTACTGTTCAACTCTTTTATACTTTATACCAGACTGTTTTATTGTTCCTGGTTTACTCGACCGCCCAGTGTGGCAGGCTGTGCCTTTCGATAAATGAACTCTAACGAAGCTCGTGACCTCCACGGAACAAGCGCTGATCCAGTGAATCTGACGAACTAACCAATAATAATTTTATCATTACTGACTATTACGACGAACGAACGAGGAAGGACAGTGTCAGACATTAAATCGATTAATTTAACGGTCCTGGATTCAACCTACGTCAGACGTTATCACAACGGTGCAATCGGACCGCGGCTCCTGGAGCAGCAACGCGGTGGTTTCGTTCGACGCGATTTTTAATGGCGGTTTGGAAAATCAGGGCGAAAAAAAAAAAAAACGAGAGAAAGAGAACCGAGGGCGCGGTTATCGTTCGCGAAGAACTGGAGGAGACGGGCGCGATCCAATCTGTATTATCGTGCCAACCCTCCGCCCTTATTTCCCCCGGGGGGTGTGTTCGTTACAAAGGAGCAGCTCGATGATGCCGGTATATCCTCTCAATAAACGCGACCACTTTATGCCCCCATAATGAGCGCTGCTTTTTGTGCGTCGGCCTCCGTTGCTGAAAGGATCGCGTTCCTCCGTCGATAAGTGCGTTCGCGTCCATTGACGACTGCTCGCCGCATCAACAATATTCCCCATTTTTTTTGCCTCTGTTTTTTTTTTTTCTTTTTTGTTTTTCTTTTTTAGTTCATACAGCGAAGCGCAATTCGGGTTCATTCATTTCG
This sequence comes from Nomada fucata, assembly GCA_948146005.1. Lineage (NCBI taxonomy): Eukaryota > Metazoa > Arthropoda > Insecta > Hymenoptera > Apidae > Nomada > Nomada fucata. The sequence goes on along the minus strand of OX411277.1, from coordinate 31,268,079 downwards.
TTCATTTTGTTCGCTTTACTCGTTTCGTTCGTCGCTCGCTAATTAATCCGGTTCGCACTCGACTCCGCGGAATTAACGAACACTGCGTGGATTTTAACCGGATTTTCGGGCTCGCTTCTCGATCTCGATTAACCGGGCCCGCGAGGATTCGCGAAATTTATTCAGGGCGAGAAACGCGTCCGGTTTCAAGTGGTATCGACCCGAGTTCGATCGGACGTCGCCGCTTGGCGAAAAATATTTTAATGTCCTCCCTCCTTGCGAAACGTAGAAACCGACCCTCGCGTAACCCGGGTTCCGTCGATAGGGGTTCGGTCTGGGTAACGGGGTGGTCGTTCCTCCGCGAGAAAGGGGAGGAAAAAAAAAAGATTCGCTTGAAGCTCGCCACGGCGACGGCGATTATTCGCCGCGCACCGTTCCGTGCAACAAGTGATTCCGTTAATTCGCCCCTGCGCCCCCGCGGGTTCATTAACGTTATCGGCGCGGGGGTGGGTCCTCGACGGGCCGCGCGTCGTCGAGGCCGTTCGAACGTGTCACGTGCTTCGAACAATTTCCAGACCACTCGCTACGGACACGATTTCGCGTTTCAAGGTTGCCCGCTCTTTCAACCCTTTCAACCCTTTCAACCCCTTCGAAGAAATTCGCTGGTCAACCTCTCTCCCCCTCTCTCTCTCTCTCTCTGTCTCTCTTTCTCGTGGATTTTTCTCCGAGGGAATATTTCTCGGAGAAAAAATAATATTAATAATATTATTAATAATATTAATAATATTAATAATATTCGTCGACAGTTTATTTTTTAGTCGAACGGAGAGGGAGGGTTTTAGTCGCGTTTACAGGTCGACGTTTTTAAACTGGAGTCGACGAGATTCCCTGGGCCACGTTTCCTCGAGGTGCAGGGTGCACTTCCTGTCGACAGGGATGGCCGTTCGAATGCACTCTCGCGTGGGTGCACTCGGGCGACGCGAAACAAACTGCCTGGCGTTTCGTTTCTCCGGGGCGGAGAACTATCGTCGCTGTTCCCGCGGTGTTATTTCTCACGTCGAGACTTTCGCCCCTCCCCCACCCCTTTGGAACGCTGTACGGTGTACTTCTTGGAGCGGGGGTTGCGGGCGTTGAGGGGTTGACAGATGGCCTCGAGGCAGACCCCGGCGGAATTCGACTTACCTCGTTCCGACGCACCTGTCGATCGTCAACCGAAGGAACAATCGTCGCGACGAGGTTCGCTCCGTTAACGAACGCTTTCGGTTTATCGTCGTCGCCTGGCTCGCGCTCGCAGCGGAACGAATACGTGGAAGTTATTTTTTGTAAACCCTTGTAAATTTTTTTTTATAAACCTTGTAAGGTTTCTTGTAAATCCCTTGGAATAGAGGACCACCTGGTGCAATAAGACTTCAGTTACTCTCATTAGAACACTAGCTTTATTACAAATACGTCGACACGCGACGTTACTAAAACACACGGTACTTTTCACCGCGCTCTGTTTCCACTGTCTCTTCGCTCTCACTTAGCTCTGCCTCGTTCGTTCTTTATATTCTTTCACTCTTGGTTTCTCTTTCATTCTATTCCTCGTTTGCTCTCGCCCGTTTAGGACGCACCCCCGCAGTCATCCCTCGGCGGTGGTCGGCCCCGACCACTCGAAACCCCTGGGACACTGCAACCCCCCATACAGGCGACCTTCTCGAGTACTCAGCTCCGAACGTACCTTTCCTACATCGCGATCGTTCTAAACATTCACGCAGTGTTTCCAATCATACAAATATTCCCCTCGTTTCGATTTAATTCCGAATTAATTGTCGTCAATTCAATAATTTCATAATCACGACACTGTTTGAACGCGGTCCCGAGGAACCGTCGAATTCGCCTTCCGTGTTTCGCTGAAAGGCTCGCGTCAATTTGCCCAGGTAAACAAATTAATAAAAAAATCCCCGACACCGTCGTCGCTCGCACGCACGCGTACCCGTTCGAATTCGAGCGTCGCGTCGAACCGTCGCCTCGAGAAACGTGCGAAATCTCGCATGTCGGTGATATTTCGCCGCTGTTCCACTAGCCCGGTCTGACTGGTGACGGGCTCGTACCACTGCGGCCGTGACGCGAGCTAATTTCTTCTCCGCGCCGCGTTCTCGCCTCGCCTCGACGCGGCGTCGAACGATTCGACGCCTGTCGCGTATAAAATATCACGAGCCAGACGGGCCGCGAACGTTTCCACGCTTTCCTCCGGCGGACGAGCCACCCGACGTCGGTTTCGCGAATTTCGTGCTTGGCTCGCGTTCGCTGGTGGGGCGTGAGGGGGCGGCGGGGGGGGGGGGGTGGAGGGGGGAGGGGGCTGGCCCCGTTCAAATAAATGTCGAGCGAGCGACAAATATTTAAATAACAACGGTGCACGTCGCAGCGGTTCCACGAATTCGGCGCTCGGTCAGGTTGCACGCTCGTAACGACTGGCACCCCCCCCCCCCTCCCCCCTCGTCCGTGTCCATTAGCGAGAATGTTTGCGAACGCGATGACGTTACGGCGCCGAACGTCGACGAACCGGAAACTGTCGAACAAAGTTTGCGCGACAAATTTGGGGCTAGACGGGTTTGGGGCCGATCGTTTCTCAGTTGCACGGCAAATTATTTATTTACGTATTGTTATTCGATTGCGCGTTGCCCCTCGTTGCGCAGTAACGTACCCCTGCGACCCCCTGCAACCCCTTGGCGAGGGATTTCTACCGTCTCTCGTTTTCTTTCTAACTCTGACTATATTGCCTTCGGAGATTTCCTTCGAGTGGCCGTTTTTTTTTTAGAGAGAGAGAGCCCTTCTTTTTCTCATTCGAGTGTCCTCTACTGTCCGCGGTATTTCTGGAAAAATATTTCGCTGTTTCTCGCGATCTTGAATTTCATTAAAGTGTTCCCCTAACGGGCAACCCCCTACCACTCAACCGCACCCCCCTAGCCTCTTGCACTCCAGCGGCTGATTAAATATGTTTCCATTCCAGGGCGTCGTATTTAAGGCGGCATTTCCTCGTTACGCCTCGTTCAAGTGCACTTTCCTCTGCCCGTTCTTCCGCCAGATTACATTTCAGCGTCGAATGTTCGACGGGCCTTCGCGGTTCTCGAATACTTCCGAAATTAGTGGCGGGGCTTGCGTTCGACTTTTCCGCGAATATCAAAGGGATAACGCGTACAGGGTGTTCCGTAACTACCGTAACATCGGGAAATGGGGGTAGGGAGGTAGCTGGTGTCATTCTGAATAACTTTTTCCTCGAACAAAATGTCGTTGGAAGCTTCGTTCTCGAGTTATTAAGCAAAAACACTGGCCAATGAGAGCGCCCGTACAGCGCGCGCCCAGGGCCGTACCTCTGCGCCGCGATCGCTCGATTAAGGGGGCATCGAGGGTATCGAGGAAAGCTGCATCGTCTTGAATTAAGGACAACGTGGAATTATTCGTTATTAATGAATAACGATGTAACATTTTCCGTACGCTTTCCTCGGGTACCCTCGAAGCACCCTTAAACGACCGAGCGCGGCGCAGAGGTACGGCCCTGGGCGCGCTCTGCACGGGCGCTCTCATTGGCCAGTGTTTTCCCTTAATAACTCGAGAACGAAGCTTCCTACGACATTTTGGTCAACTAAAAAGTTGTTCAGAATGACCTAAGCTACCTTCCCATTGCCATATACGGCGCGATTTACGTGCCACCCTTTGTATATACGTTACGTTACCTGTCACAACTATTTTACTCCCCCTCCCCGTGGAAAATCGAAATTCGACGTTCACTTCGCCGTTTTCTTTGGATCGCTTTTGTTTCGACTGACCGGCCGGGCGGTCGCGAAACGCTTTCGAGAAAAACTGTCCCCCCTTCTTCCGCCCGCCCTAATCTGTGCGCGAGTCTTCCCCCGGACAGGTGCTTACGCGTGTCCGCTTTTTAAGAAGCTCACGGTTGAAGTATTATCCGCTGCTCCGCTGATATTTACGTCGCAACGATAACACTGCAGCAATTGTGGCCCCGCTATTATCATCTCGTACCGCGCTAAAAATTATTATCGGCCTGACCCTGATCATAATTGTTATTAAAACGACGTCCAGCTAGGGACGCGTTCAACAATCAAAACGATATTATTATTTCGCCGACAGCGTATTCGAGCGTTGACAAAATAAATATTTGTTCGTCCCTCCTCGCGACTCTCCGGCGACTTTAAATTAAATTAACCGCGATCCAGCATCAACCCGACCCTTAATCCTCGCCGATCTTATCCCCAGCGAATTTATTTCGCCCTCCCGTACCAACCGCGACGAACAATTCCCGCAGAAGCGACCGCCCTCTTTCCACCGCGAAACTTTTTCGTAACCACCGGCGCACGTTCAGGAAAAAGGGGCCAAAGGTGGCCACCTAATGGACGCCACAATATTAAGCACGAAACGAGAATCGTTTCTCGATACGACGCGAACGTAGGAACGAAGAGGGTTTACTCGAGCCGCGAGATCCTGTTGGATTTTACAACGAAAACGTTTCCTCGACGGTCACAAGGGTTGTGTGCGGGTAGCTGGGGGTAGTAAAGTCTGGAGGGGGAACGTTTCGATTGTCCCGCGGAAGTTCAGATCGACTGCAGAGCTTAGTTGCAGCTCGTCGAATACAATTCCAGAAGTTCCGATTTCCTATTTAACAAACCGGCCTGAACACACCCCCTCCCCCGCAGTTTCTGATAATGCGTCCATTTCTTGCATAAACTGCGCCAGGCACTGGGCGGAACGAGCGCTCCTGTACGACCGAAACTCGGAAACAATTATAAATCGGTCCCGGGGTCCCGGCTGTCTTTCTTCGCAGCGCTTTGTGCCGACGGTGAATCGTTCGTGCTTTCGCTCGACTTTGCACGGATCAATCGTTGTTCGTTTCGGCCGTCGAATGGGGTAGTTTTTTTTTTTTTTTTGCCCCTTTTCTCGTCGACGTTTTTTCGTTCAGTCGATCGAAGGGAAGGAAACGCGATCGAGCCATCGGTTGACGACGTTTCCGAATGTTTCGTCGCGTCCCTTCGACCCCCACGATCCTCCTCTTTCGTTTTTCGTCGAATCGAACGGAACTATTGCGAGACGCAAGAATTCATGGAAATGGTACGAGAGGGCTTTGCACGAAACGTGCGAAGGGAAGTAGTTAGCATTACGCCAGGTGCGAACGAAGAGTGTTAGTCGAAACGTCGAATGCGGATCGAGTGAATGTTTATCTCGAGGATGGAGTGGATGATTTCGAGGAATGCACGCGGAGTCCAGGATGCGTGGTGACCCGTGGTCGAACTGTGACACGTGTTAGATACCTGGACGTTAGAACCTGCACGTGCACGGAACACGTGCCAAAAGTGTGAACCTCGCAATAGTCTGGCTAGAATTACCCTCCGCCCTAATTCACGTCCTTTTATTTTACGATACCCAACTTTCTCCGAAAACTGACGCACCTCTTCAAATCCTCTAAAACCATAAAGTACCTGGTTCTCCAAAAATCCGAAAACCCCTTCCAGTTCCACTTCCACTTCCAGAGTTAGGATCTCCTACTCCCACTCGTTCAATAGCAATACTTTACATTTTTCCCTATTCGACTCCGAAAAATCAGTATAAACTGAACAGAGTCCAACCATTCACTTCGAAACAATTAAATAAAGACTACGCATAAATACTTTGTAACTCTGAGTAACTTCATTTCACGGGTTCACGACACACGTGGTAGGAGTGTGCGTGTGTCGGTGTGGGTCTCAATGAGCGAGAACGAATGATGAATAGAACGAGAGGTAAAATGAGTGAAAGAATATATACAGTGGACGATGCGTGCGAGGGTCAGAGTTGAGGTAGAGTCGAGCTAAAGTCGACACAGAGTTGAAGCTGAGTCGAGCGAGAATAGTAGCGAGAGCATTGTTGGGATAAGACATATTGTGTTGCGAGAGAGAGAGAGAGAGCGATTAACACGTTCCCTGCCGCGTGGGGCGCATACGCCCCACGCTGAACTTTCCGTTCAAGCCATTCGGTATTATCGTTGTAAAATGAAGAATTTTGTAGAAATTCATTATGGAGTCAATTATGGACATAATAAACGAAATAATACTAATGTAAAGCGTGGGGCGCATACGCCCCACGCTGAACTTTCCGTTCAAGCCATTCGGTATTATCGTTGTAAAATGAAGAATTTTGTAAAAATTCATTATGGAGTCAATTATGGGCATAATAAACGAAATAATACAAATGTAAAGCGTGGGGCGCATACGCCCCGCGCGGCTTGAACGGGAAGTCTTCAAAAAACGATCTGGCAGGGAACGTGTTAAGAGATATTAAATAATAAAGTGATTTCACGAGAAAGAAAAGGCAGTCGCAGTTTCCCCTGAAAAATGATCCTACACTATCAGCGACGCTCATTCGATTTTCCTCTGTTTCAGGTGGTCAGGGCGGCCAGTCCGGTTCTGTTGCGCGTCATCGTGCTCGGTGCATTTTTCATATACTGTACGGTAAGTGGCGTTAACGGGCGACAAATTACGCGAAGTTCGCGACCCTCTCGAGGGAAAGAAATGTTTACCGCCGGTGAGAAGCTTTCAGGAAAAGTGGCCCGAAAATGTCCCGTAAAACGAAGACGCGACTTTCGTTTCACGTCCCCTCGTAAAACGATCAAACGAGCGCGGCCTCCGTCGTGGAATTTCACCGACGCGAAGAGCGAAACGCGTGAAAACGTGCGATGTAACGGACGCTTTTAATATTAGACGCGGCAACAATTGATCGCGCGACGGACGCGTGTGACTCGATGCGATAAATCCGTCGAAAGCGAGATAGAAATAAAGAGGGGAAGTACGAAATCGTTGGGTAATCGTGTTACGTCGCACGGTTTATGAGAATCGCAAAAGAACGCAAAACTTTTCTCCAAGCGCGTCGAAGTCGCGTTGACGAATTGCTTGACCAACGTTGCCGGCCCAACGTCGAACGCGACGACGTACAGTCCCTTTAAAAATCAAACGATCCACGATGACTGACGCGGCTTGACCATTCGCGAAAGGATAAATCGGCAACGCCGCCCGATACTGTGTCACTCGGTCTCCCGTTATCGGTTCGCGATAATAGAAACGAGAATTGATATCGCGTTTTTTTAAACGGCCCACGGTTTCGTTTTCACGAAATCCCCCGTTTCATTATCGCCTTTAATTTCGAAAGTCCCACTGCGAATTACCACGAATTATTTACCGCGAAACGTCGAATATTTTCAAAAGCGAACTATACAAGCTACTTTTCAAACTTAGATTTAGATTTAAACGTAAATTAGACGACCATTACATTTAGTTTAGACATCAAGACTGATTAATACAACGTAAACCAAAGGTATTACATTGTACATAAAGGTTTGCTGCTACCCGTTAAACAGAATAAATAAATAAATAAATAAATATTACCCGACCGTTTCGAAACATCGTTCGCGTTCCGTCGAATCGTTTTCAATAATCGCAGGATAGTTCGCTGGCAGCGATAACGAAAATAATGGCGAGGGGTCGTGCCCGGGCGCAGAATCGAATTTTCGCGAGAGCTCGTTCGTTCGAGGATTCCCCGTAGGTAACGGTGAATTGCAGGTAGCTCGAACGATAATCAATTTCTTTGTTCCAGACAATAGTAATGTACCCCCGTCCGAATGTGATAACGTGCACTGTGCGCGTTTGGCTGCGGGAAATTGGATTCTCCTTGACCTACGGGGCGCTGATGCTGAAAACATGGCGGTGAGTTAGGTTGCACGCGTCGCCGCGGCGAGTATCGTATTACATACGTCGCGCGAGCGACGACGAGGAGGTGCTGTTGTCGCGAGGTCTCGCCAGGAATTCGTTTCCGCGTTCTGCGCGAGCCGTGCGCGACGAGGTTGCCGCACGCCTGCGTTGAACTCTGATCGCTCGACGCTCGATTACTCGCGCGAGCGATTCGAGATACTTGAAAAAAAAACGCCGAAACGACGTTTAATCGCAGCCGAAACGAAGCGGTAGACCGAGCGGCGAAAATAATTCTCCTCGACCTCGTAATTACGTCGCGCGGACCGAAGCGATACTTCGCGTGATTTTTCGCGAGAATCGAGCGACCCTCGTAGGTCGACTTTTCCGCGACCGTCGACGCGATTTTCCGCGCTTCTGACGGAATTAATTTCCCGATCGAACGATTGTCCGCTACCGAGCGTAACTTTCCCGACGAACTCTTCCCCCCCCCCCACCCTCCTTCAAAGCGAGCGACGTAAATTTTCCTGACGCGAGGAAAAACGCTTTTCTCCTGCGACGGGAAAGCTTTCCGCCAGACGGAATAATTTTCCCAGGAACGCCGATGGATGTAACGAGCCTCCGACTCGTCCTTTACGAGCGAAAGTTTTCCATATTTCCATTTGCCCAACCCCCCCCCCATCCCCCTGGCTCCATCCCTTTCAGTGATTAGAGGAAAAGAAAACAATCGTTTTCCGCTACCCAAAGAGCGTTATCCTGTCTCCCCTCGCGCTTCTCATCCCCCACCCCCTCCGTCAATACGTTTCTCGTTCGATGGATCACCCCGATCGACCCCTGGCGGGGCAGAGTTCGGGGCGAGTTTGGGGACGGCTTTCGCAAGGGGTGGAACGCGAGAAAAAAAGGAGGTCAGTAGTTCCCAACGATTGCTGGTCAACCAGCGTGTAACGTATCGCCTTTTTTTTTTCTGCTTCGTTCCCGAGACCCGTTCCACGAGATCGCCGTGTTCGAGCGGCTGCAGGATTTCCGTCGCTGCGAAGATTCCGGGACGAAGATTGCCTCCGACTAACGGCACACCGTTCTCCCGTCCCCGTTCTCTCAATCGTTCTGCCGCAAGGGCAGAGGGAAGCTGGGGCCCGCGGTTCGCGCGACGAATTCGTGAACCGGTGCTTCCCGTTTCGAAGGGTGGAGCGCCGTTTCTGTCCCCGTGTTCGCCGCTCGACCGTCGAAGTGATAAACCTATCTCCCCTCCCGCCACCGCGGGGATGAAGATCGATCTGTTTCACCGGCGGGATGTAGCGAGCGGGGGCCAATTTCTGTGAACGGCGCGTTTCGATTTCGCTGGGAGCCGAGAAGAATGTTCCCGGAGTCTGTGCGAGGGTCCGCGGAGGACGCGGGAGGTTCCCGTGGAACGTGACGTATACGCTCGCATGCGTCTGGAATAATTTTTCCACCGGGGTCGTGGAAATATATTTTCCGGCTCGCAGATAGTTTTTCCGAGTCGCTGATAATTTTCCCCGCGTCGCTGATAGGTTTTCCCGAGTCGCTGATGGCTTTTCCGAGTCGCTGATAATTTTCCCGGGTTTCCGATCGTCTTTCCCGAGTCGCTGATAGTTTTTCCAAGTCGCTAATAATTTTCCCGATTTGCCGATAGTCTTTCCCGGGTCACTGATAGTTTTTCCAAGTCGCTGATAATTTTCCCGAGTTGCCGATAGTCTTTCCCGGGTCACTGATAGTTTTTCCAAGTCGCTGATAATTTCCCCCCCGTCGCTGATAGGTTTTCCCGAGTCGCTGATGGCTTTTCCGAGTCGCTGATAATTTACCCCGCATCGCTGATAATTTTCCCGGGTTTCCGATCGTCTTTCCCGAGTCGCTGATAGTTTTTCCAAGTCGCTAATAATTTTCCCGATTTGCCGATAGTCTTTCCCGGGTCACTGATAGTTTTTCCAAGTCGCTGATAATTTCCCCCCCGTCGCTGATAGGTTTTCCCGAGTCGCTGATGGCTTTTCCGAGTCGCTGATGGCTTTTCCGAGTCGCTGATGGCTTTTCCGAGTCGCTGATGGCTTTTCCGAGTCGCTGATAATTTTCCCCGCATCGCTGATAATTTTCCCGGGTTTCCGATCGTCTTTCCCGGGTCGCTGATAGTTTTTCCAAGTCGCTAATAATTTTACCGATAGTCTTTCCCGGGTCACTGATAGTTTTTCCAAGTTGCTGATAATTTTCCCGAGTTGCCGATAGTCTTTCCCGGGTCACTGATAGTTTTTCCAAGTTGCTGATCATTTTCCCCGCATCGCTGATAGTTTTCCCGGGTTGCCGATCGTCTTTTCCGGGTCACTGATAGTTTTTCCGCGTTGCTGATAATTTTCCCGAGTCGCTGATAGTTTCTCCCGTGTCGCTGATAGTTTTGTACCTGATTGTCGATAGTTTTTCCCGGTTTGCCGATAGTTTTCCACGGGGTTCATAAATTGTCGACGGCGCGTCGCAGTCCCGACCCGCGTAATTTCTAAACTTCGTTTATAAACGAAACAATTCGCATCGCTCGCCATTGATTACGCTGTTCGCTTCGTCCCCGGTGTTCCATTCGATCCGGCACTTAATAAAGTTCCCGAAACAGGGCTCGCCGGGAATTAATTAATGCTCGAACTCGGGGCCAAGTCTCCGTCGGAACTTCCGACGATTCCGTGGCCGGTTAGTTTATAATTCAGAAAGGGCCGTCGATCGATCTCGAACACGATTCGATCGCCGTTGCCGATTTTAATTTCGCCCCGTCGAAAAGGAACGCCGATCCGTTTGTTGTGTCGACGGCGCAGCGGCCGAAAACTTGGCGCTGACGTTCACTCGAGTCGCGACAGAGTTGCGGGCCGAACGATTCGAGTGTTCAGCCCCGCGGCAAGATTAGTTTCCAACTCGCTTTCCTCTCTTTGACCAAGTCGAAAGTGAATGAAAGTCGCCCTGAATGCCGCCCGCGAATATTATTCCCCGTCGGCTCATAATTAAAGGTTCATTAATCTTCGCCGACTTCGCGCATCACGCATATTTTCCCTTCACCCGGGACGCGCACGCCCGAAAACTATCGGCTGATTAATTAGACTAATTGAACCGGCTCCGTCAAAGGGTTCGCCTGTATCGCCGTCGGTATTCCGTCGCCGCTGGAACTTCGTCGATGCCTCGATCGAGCAGAACACAAAGCGCCGATGGGAATATGTTTCTCAAAAGACTCCGTCCGAAACAACGAAACGACCGACGACCACAAATTTACACTGCCCTGCACGACGGACGGCAGTCCCGATTGACCTGGTCTGCGATCACCCGGAGACTTTTCCTCGAACTTTCCCGGAAAATGTCGGAAAATGTCGGAAAAGCTCGGAAAATGACGGAAAATGTCGGAAAATGTCGGAAAATCCGCTTTAAACAAAGACGACCAAGTTCCATCGCGGCGTCACCAAACCTCCAACAGTATCGTTCGTCAAATCTATCGATCCTCCGGGATGGTTGACGAGCCAGTCCTTGCCTCGCCTCAAGGATACATTGATCTCGCCAGAGGAGACGCGAATTCCCCCAGGGGACCACCCCACTCTTCCGCCCTGGCCGACAACTTCCTCGATCGCCCCGGTGTGTAACTGGAAGTGATCGCGACAACTAGGTCAGCTCAGGTGGTGCACGGTTAATTGCGGACGTTCCGCGTTCGAATGAACGGTTTCGTATCCGAACGGCGCGCACCGTTCCGATAATCCAGGTAGCCCACCTGGCTCGAGAACCTAACTAGTATCGCGTTACGTATCGTGCAACCGTTGGAACCAACTTTCCTGGGAGAAAATCCGGCGAGAACAGGGCTGGCCTATTGGTGGACCGGCTGTAAGGGCGAAACGAGGAAAATGTGATCTGGAAAGGTCGTCGCCGACCCTAGAGTCCTGAGGACCCTATGGGGACCCTAGATGTACCAAAGCTTCAGCTTGGAACGCTTGAGTACACGGGGACTGGTCGAAGTCCTTCGTCGGATGTGGCCAATCTTTTTTTGTGGCCGCCTCGGTCAGACGACAGGGACCAATTCCCCTAGCATTCCAAGAAGGACGTCAGCCTTTGGTCCTCGTCCCTTTCTCTCGTCCCGCAGAGACCGATGGGAGCGTGGAGCTCTCGTCGACCCCGCCAGGAGCATCTCAGTCTGTATTAAAACTTCACCCAGGAACCGTGACGTGAATACAACCGTTCGGTACACCCGCTAATGGACGCGGCGTTCACTGAACCCCAAGGAGATCGCCAAAGACCTGTTCGCTTCCTTGGCTCCCTTCCGTGAGAGAAAACGGCCCTTCCCCGATTCCGCTTCTGTATTCCTTCCTTTGCCGTCCTGACAGCCGCATACCTCTCCTCGAAATGGATCTCATTCCCGGAAACTGCGCGTCCTTTGAACTCTAAGACCTCCACCCAAGGATGCGACCGAGCCGCTGAATTCCTGGCCCGCTTCGTACGTTCTCCCTGGCTCAGTACGATGCTCCGTTATCAGTGGCCCTTTCTTAAATAACTCCCACGGAAATCGTAGTCCAACGACTGGTCCAGGTGTCCACGGAACCCCTGCCCTACATAGGCGGTCCAGAAAATAGTCTCAACACCCTCTGATCGTCCCGTTCCTCGATCGTCGTCGCCCTTTGCTGACGCTCGTCCGTTCTGCTTTCAGTATATCGGTGATATTCCGCGTGAAGTCGGCGAAAGCGGTGAAAATCACCGACGGCAGCCTGCTGAAGCGTCTTGGGATCATCGTGATGATATTCAGCGTGTTCCTGAGCATCCGCACCCTGGTCGCGCCACCGGTGGTCATAGTGGCGCGCACGGCGGACGACCTGAAGGCTTACCTGTGCAGGACCGACTGGTGGGATCACAGTTTCACCACACGTGAGTGCACACACTGTTGGAACGCCTGACGACTGATCTCTCGTTCCTTTCTGATAGAGCGCGACGGATCGAAGGGACGATCCGCCTCGCCAGTGACGCCGTTCGTCATTAACGACGGATTTTCCCTTCTGTATCCGTGTCTCGATCCGCGGCGGTTCTATTTAAATTCGCTGGACGATTTTACGGGACCGGGAAGAGCTGCGCTCGATTATCCCGGATTAACCGTGAAAGTTTCACGCGGTGACTTCGAACGGACGTCGCCCTTAAACGATTCTTTATGCCGGGTCGCAAAAAATTATGGAATACTCCTCGAACAGTCCTGGACGAGGGTCGACAGCGTTCTTCTTCGAGCAGTAACTCACGCGTGTGGCAAAGAAAAACCCAAACGGACAGAGGAATATTCCACCCCGAGCGAATAGTAGTCGTTGGGAATAGTTTAAATACACGACGATAATTTCTCCGAATGCTCGCTGCCAAAACGGGCGTAAATAATTCTCCCGTCGTCCCGGATGAATCGCGTCGAAGACGTTCCCGGGGCGTACCCTCGGTCCTGCTTTCGATGCTGCCCCCGTCGGCCTCGCGGCCCACGAAAGTTTCGCGGTTCCGGTCCCGTTGTCGATGGAAAGTTGGAAAAAATTGCACGTCGTTTCGCGGGATGACGCGGGGCGCAGGGTCGCGACCCGCAGCACAGTTTCGACGGGATCTGGCACGAGTTCCGCGTAATCTTCTTTTCACCCGGCGCTCAGAGGCGGGACAAAAGGGCAGAATGTCAAGTGGAGAAATATGAATCTGCCTCGCGCTCGAAGCTGTCTGAACCCGTGGTGTTGTGGGTGCGGCGGGTGGGGCGTGGTGTGGGAAATTGGACGAAGTCTCGGGGAGGCACGGGGAAACTGCCGAGAGCTGCTGGGAAAATGCTCCGAGATTATTATTGTTTAGTTCCTTTTTTCTTTATCGAATTCAAATCTGAGAACGAAATTTATTTGGTCGTCGATTATCGACGATCAAACCTGATACAAACCTGGCCAAACCTGAGCAAACCTGATCAAACGAGAGCTGCTGGAAAAATGTTCCGAGGTTCTTATTGTTTAGTTTCTTTTTTTTTTTATCGAATTCAAATCTGAGAACGAAATTTACTTGGTCGTCGATTATCGACGATCAAACCTGATACAAACCTGGCCAAACCTGGCCAAACCTGATCAAACCTGATCAAACCCAACTCAAACTTAATGCAAATCTAATGCAAACAAACGCAAACCTGTTCCAACCCTATTAGCCTGTGAGCTTTTGCGGAGGCCGTCTTTTCTGGGGTTTTTTTCGCGAATATCAGGCGATTTCATTGGATGAGGTTCGTGATGATCGAGTGGCTCACTTTCGGGAATAACGCCAGCCTTATGACAAATAGAAGCTTTGGCCGGCGTCCAACGCGGAATATTTCAAGTTTAAGCGTCGAATTTTTGTCGCGACATTTCGTTGCGAATAGCTAATGAAAGAATGGAGCAGCTTCGTGGAATGGGGGAAGTGAAATAAGGACGTCCGCCAGACGGTGAATTAACGATTTCGCTCGTCGTTTACGCCGATAAGACGTCGACGTCTTATCGATTCAATCGCCGACGGATTGAACGCTGAAGTCCCGAGGAGGTTTCTTATTTAATCCGCGTCGTTTCGCAATTATTCGTCGGATATTGTTCTCGGGACGCGTCGACGGAAATATCGTACGATTTAATTAGCGAAACGAGATCGCGAGCGATCCTCTTTAATCTTTCCCGTATGACGAGCGAGAGGATTCTTGACGAACGACGATCCTCGACGAAATTTTCGGATTAACTCGGCGAGCCGGGCGATCCAATTAAGTTATGCGGATTAATACAGATCGAGTTAAGTCGCACCCGGTGGACAACAATCGGAGATGAATCGTTAACCGTTCTCGGATTTCAATAATAAATGCCACTTTAAACAAAAAGCTAACGAAACCAAAATAAGTATAAAAAAAATTTCACACCAAAGAATGCGACTAAAATCGCAAATCAATTCACGGTTAAATGTAAAATCGCCAAACCACGAAACCCCTTATCCCCGAATAAATAAATCAATCCAATAAAAGAACTATTTACGACATTAAAATTAAGTCGAACAACGAAAGTCAACGCGTCTTTCATTGTGATCATCGTGAATCGAGTATCCCCCGTTTTCGGAGGGGGGCGAAAATGGGGATGGACGTTTAATTCTTGATAGCCGTCGCAGGGGATAGTTTGATCTACCCCCGCGGTGTTTTGGAGGGGCGGGGGCCGTGTATTCCCCCGGCGATGTTTCTGCCGAGAGATAGTAATGAATCGTTCCATCAGCCGTGTTTGCTCGGGTATGCGGGGTGAATTTTTATATTCGCCGACGGGATAAAATTTTCACGATAAGCACCGCGAGAGGGGGCGGGCGGCGAAGGGGGGCGAACGATGATAAATTGTTCGGAATCGTTCAGTTTAATTAATATACGTTACGTTAACGAGACGGATCGGACGTGTGAAGAGCGGTCGGCCACCTTAGACGCGGGGCATCGTCGTTCCCGTATATACCCGGTGGCCGTCGATAAACGTCGCGGGGTCGTTTCGCAGTGCGCGAAATTTATCGGATTATTTGCGACGAGCCGGAGCGCCGTGAAATCGAGGGGGCGGCGTAAGAGAATCGTAACCGACGTCGTTACTTTTCATCTCGACGATAAAATTGAACGTCGTTCCTCGTGCCTAGCCCCCCCCCCCCCCCACTCTCGTGACGCGCCGTACACCGTCCGTCCTTGCGAATCGAACCGAGAGACCGGGCGAATTTAAGGGGAAATTAAACGAGCCAGATTTTTTTCGTATTAATCGTTTTTAATCTCGCTCGAATTCTTTTCGTTTAATTCCCCCCACCCCCCCACCCCCCACCCCCACCCCCCGATGATTTCCCGAATAATGTCCACGGCGACATTAAAACCCGCGGGCCGACGGGGATCGATCAGTCCGTTCGTAAAATTCCAACGAATATTACCCGAGCGTCGCGGAAATTAATTGGGGTAATTAAACGTCACCGCTTCGTCGGTAACGCTCGTCGGCGTTATCGTATTCGCGACGCTCCGCCCTCGAACGTTCCCCCCCCTGCCCCCCCCCCCCCCCCGCACGCATCAGAAGCAGAGTGACCGGTAAGCGGCGAGACGAAAATAAGAATAAAGGCGACGAGTATCGCGGACGAAATTGATGAACGAGGTCGAGGGAAAATGTGCTCGAATGAAGTAATTCGAGAACGCGAACGAAGTCGAGAACCGAGACCGTCGCGATTATTCGCTTTCGATGCGCCCGTTGCGTCGGGGTAAACAAAACCGTGAAATGAAAGGGGACCGCCGCGGTGGAACAACAGAAAAAAAAAAAAAAGAAAAAAGAGAAATAGGAAACAGCTTTGCCACCTGAACGGCAATTTCGCGGAGGGTGCTCTATCGTCAGAAGTAATCGCCGCATCGAAACGTTCGTTTCGGTGTAATTCAACGGCTATCTCGCCCCCCTTTCATTTCATCTGCACTCGCGTTTTCCGTTCCGCGCCGCCGGGGGTTGACGTTTCGCCGTGGACAAAAAACGGCCTAGCGGGCCGGTCGATGATAAAGCTGTTCAACGATCGTTCGGTAAGGTTCGGTAAGTTGGACCGGGCCAAATCGCAGGCGAATACCACGGCCGCGAGTTTCGACGAGATCGGTGAAAATGAAACGAGAACTATTCCCGATGCCCTCTCTATTAAAATATTTCGCGGCGCGCCGGGGCGAAAAGAGAAACCGGGGGAAAGTTGAAGGAACGCGAGATATTTAGAGAAACTCGCCAACAATTCGAACGGTTGAATTAATTCGGTAACGTGATTCGAACTGGTCGGACGGGCTCCGTTTTCTACGGCGCGGCGTTTCCAAGCTGCTCGGCTCTTCTTTCTTCTTCTTTTCTTTTTCTTTTCAAGCGCAGCCCATTTACTGTCAGACACGCCGCAGCCGAGACCATTCTCGACGAGAAAAGGCAAGCCTTTGTGAACGCGCTGTTTTTCTCGCCGGCTGCTTGTTGCCCTCGCTTCGCTCGTGACTTTCCCCCTCCCTGACCTCGTGTTCGTTCGCATTCGTTTCGCTTCGTTTCGCTTTGTTTTGTTTCGACCGCGGGCGCGATAAGATGCACGAGAGCCACGAGGCACGACTTCGAAAGTAGTTACACATTTCCCTGGTGAATTGTTCCGTCCAAGTTTACGGACTGTCCGTTTAAAGAAATGCGAAGACGGAGAATGTTCGGAATAATTATTTCGTTCGGTCGAAATCCAACCGTACTCCCTGCGTAATTATATCGCTCGTTCCAAGATTCAACGTCGAAACGTCGAAACGAAGACGGGCGGATTTCACTTGGCGAATTGGTCACGGGAGGGGGACTGTTATTACCCGGTTTCCTTCATCCGAACAGACGACATAGCAACATGGCCGCCCCACCTGCAATCTTAGAGGCATCTACACGGGACGAGCCCCATCGCAGGACGGGACAATTCCTGCGGGGGTTTACGATCTATATAAATCTCCTACCTGTCGTTAAATTTTTCTCTCGTACATGTGCGATCCCCCCCTCCCGAATCGCGTAAGCCGTAATGATGATGAAAAAGAAAATTCCCTCTGTGTTCCAGTTGAGGTTATGTTCCTGATATGGGGTATCAGGCTGTGCATTGTAGTAAGGAAAACCCCGTCGGAGTTTAACGAGAGTCGATTTATCTCGATGGCGATTTACAACGAATTTCTACTGTCAGTCTTCCTCAACGTATCCATGTAAGTACATTACTAATAATAATAATAATAATAATATTAGATGAACGAGAGGAAATCGGAGCGAACAAATTTCCCTCCTTTAAAATCATAAAGTTCCCAAGGAAATTGGCCGTTCGAAAGATTCGCCGAGCGAATTTATTGAAAGAGGCGTCGGGTAAATTTGCGAAGGCTCGCCGCGACGCGACGTTGAATGTAGCCGGTTGAAAGTGTGCCCTGAGGGGGCGAGCCTGTTATAATTGTTGAGTTCTAACGAACGAGAGCCGGCCTCCTTATTGGGCCAAAAAGTCTCCGATCGCGGAACGGTTCCATTACCAGCCTTTCACGAATACCCCGGAATTATTTTCCTTCCCTTTGTCGGCGCGGCCAGACCGGAATTTTCCAAGAGGCGAATCGTTCGACCGACCTTTCGACGTAATCGAGTTTCCCCCGTGTCGCAATTCGCGTCCCGAAACGACAACTAATTGCGCGCTCCGCTCGCCGGGCCGACGACGCGCACGACGCCTAGTAACTTTTCCCCTTTCGTCGAACTCGTCGCGTTCGATGCGTCGTACGGGATGTACCCACGGAGACGCGACGAATCGTTAATTTTAATAATGTATCCCGTGGATACTGGGCGGCGCGCGGAACGGTACACCGAAAGCTATTATCCGCGGATGCAAACGGCACATGCCGCGGTATAAATAATGTTGCCCGAAGAGGAGGGCCTTGCGGCCGCCATTACAAACGGTGCGCAGGCATTAAGCTGAATATTTCACGGCTAGGTTAGGGTTCGCGCCTCGAACGCCACCTAGTAATTCATTTACTTGGGATTCCCCATCGCTGCCGCGGCCTAGGGGAAATTCGTAATAATTGTGGCGCGGCCAGAGAAACCAGCCCGCGGTTCTCTCGATATTTTTCAATTTCACAAATGCCACCACACCCAGTCCTAACGAATATACTGGAAACCTCGATGCATTGAACTTACGCCTGGTCTTAAAATAAACGTACGAAACGAGGCGAGGAAAATATAGCGATTTCTGTGGACCTTACCAGAATAAATGAACGCAGGTGTTGGTTATTTTTCTTTCTCTCTATCTCTCTCTCTCTCTGTCTCCTAGGTAGAATCGTATCATTTCTCTCGAGTCCCGGCAAACTCGTCTCCGCGGGGAAACTCGTCAGGCGTTGGCAACCGTGCCCGAGGTGCGACGCGAGGTAAACACGCTCTCATAATTCGAGATCCACCCGCCAGGCACTCAATTATGCGCATAATTACGAGCGGGCGTGAAACGTCGACAAAGTCGTATACGGAGCGGCGTTGCGCGAAGGGTTTTAACGAGCTGCAAGGCGTTCCGGGAATCCTCGCACGTCTCGCCCGGAGATAAAAGGGAAAGTTGAACTCCGCTTCGACTTTGCGGCGTGGGGGGACACCCCCCCCCCCCCACCCATACGGTGGCCTCGAAACTTTCGGTCAACAAAGAAGGGGGGGGGGGGGCGTCGAATCGACGCGGAACGCAATAAACCGTTCCTGCTTCGCCTAAAAATTCCTGTCCGCCTGTAAACAGCCCCGTAATCGCCTTCGGCTAACCGAGTATTGTCTGTCAAGGGGGGAAAAAATACGGCGAACGAACGAAAATTCGCTCGACTCGTCCCGTCGCGACGGCCAATCTCGTTGCGACACTTCGACGGTCAACTTTCCCGATCCGACGAACGATACATATTCCGTTTCGATTGCCCGTGAACGATCGCGAACGATTCCTCGACGATCTATCGTCCTGGACGCGACACCGCGTACGTGTCGCGCGAAAAGAAACGTATCTCCCCGCCCCAAAACCCCAGTGGAACAGAATGATCTCACCGGGGCGCAATATCTTTCTGGTTGCAGGTTGTTCTTGCAGTCGCCGGCCAATCCAGATTTATTGTACGTGATATTTTTCTGTCACACCCAACTCACCGTTACTCTACTGCTGTGCCTGATATTCGGCAGCAAGGTAAGTACGTCGTGGCCGCCTGCGTCCGCTGTCGTAGACGCCTTCGCGTTCGTAACGGAAAGAAATACAAATCGCGAAACCGTGGACGGTTGTTTATTTGGGCGTATTGTACAGCGTGAAGCAACCGCTGGCGTCGAGCCGCGTGCGAAACTCGCGAAAATAGTTGCGTATAAACGGCCGCGGTCTAATTTATTTCCGGTGTTCGTGGGCGGGGTGAAAAATCGTGCCGCGGTAGCCACGCTTCTTTTTTTCGTTGGTATTAAAAAGCGCGGAGAGAGTCGAGAGTGCGAGCGAAATATTCCGTCGCGTTATTCCGTCGCGTTATTCCGTCGCGTTCGAGAGGGGAGCAAAAATTGGAACGACGCACGGAAGTTGGATAGCGCGGTTCGCAAAGAGATTTTCAATTCGAGGGTAAACAATTCTTTAGTTTAATTATGATTCGCGGTGGGGAACGCGGCTGGATTATTATCGATCGGCTTTATTCGACGTATCGACGAGAATTTTATTCGTTGTCTCGGCTTTACGTTCGCTATTATTAATATCGTAGGCCGTTGTAATTAGCCGGCCAACGTGCGGGAATATTTTAAACCGCGCCGACAACAACCACGAACTCCTGCGCGCACGATAACCGGCGGACAAAAGCAGCCTCTGATCATGCTGTGCCCCCCACCTGCGCCTAATATTCCCAGACGCCGTTAATTCGACGGACGAATGGGTTAGGGGGCACGCTACTACGGAGTTATGCAAAGGGGAGGGAGGTTAAGGGCAGACAAATTCAATATTCATACCGTTAAGCGACCTTTCCTGACCGAAGTTGTAACCCCTTAGGTTTACCCAGGTGCGCGTCGTTTCGTCCCGACGGATAACGACGCACGATTCTTTGCCCCTAGCTGTAATTAGATATTTCTATTCGAACGGGGATTAAAGGTGAATTATTAAAAGCAAAGCTGGATACTTCGTTTCGTGCCGCGAGCCTTGCCAGCTGGTAATATTTCACGAGCTGGCGGTACACCGAACCGCTCAGGCGGTGCCCGGTGAAAAATGTCCCCAGTTCGCTCAATTGCCGAGAAATTACCGACGCTCGAAATCCCCGGGAAGCATCGCCGCCGAGTGTCGCTAAGATTGCGCGTTTATCGGCCGCGCTGTTGCCATTTCTAAACAGTGTCGCTCGCGACAACCGCTCAACGTCACCAACAATCCCCCCCTCCCTTTACCCTAGGGAATCTGGACGCAATCGTTGCCAGGTTATTCCCCGGGAAAAATCAACGCTCCGAACACTAAAAGTTGCCTGTTTAATGCAGGCCTACGTGGTGTTCCGTAGCGGGGGCAAAGAGGACTCGAAGCACTCCGGCACCACCGGGAAATTTCTGGGGAAAAGCAGCCGCCCAGCGGGCACCAGCAACCAGACGAACTCGATATCCCTTCAGCAGGGAAACTTTACGGACGAGAGCGACGGAGCGACGGTAAGAGCACCCCCCCCCCCACGCGTCCAACCCCCCAAACGCCGCCCCTTGGCGATCTTTTTTAGATTCCCATCGCGATCCGCCTTGCCTGGGCAAAATATGTCTCAAATGGCACTTTCGCGTGATTCTGTACACGTGTGTGTACACCCACGGGACCGAACCTTCTTGCCGCAGTTACGTTCCATACATACGGTAGAAGTTCACGCCGGTTTATCGCGACCGGGTTACGTGGAAGCACGGACCGTGTGTACAGGGCGATCCACGAGTTGGATTAGGGACAGCTAAGGGCGAAGCGGTACAGCGTATACATAAATGTACGGGGTTTAATTGAAGCAGGAAATTTTCGTGGCGATATAATTTATGCGCGGCGAACGCGAATGATTAATTGATTAATGGAAATTACGCGTCGAACCGTATCGAACGTGTTCACGGCGGCAGCGAAACATTTTCATAATTGTGTGCCCAACAGCTTATCTATAATTGATCCGAACGTCCACGCGCAATCCGACATTTATGGTACGCGTGCCGTTAATTCTGTTCATAATGGAGCGCGCTCAGCGCCCTCTACATCCTCGGTACCGTCGTTAACCTCGCTCGACGTTTATGCGCGCCGCTCGAGCCGCCGTATTTCGCGAAACTTACCGATCCGCGTGGTCGACGAAAGATCGAACGCCCTCGCTCGATTACCAAAACTTGACACGCTTCCACGAAACACCGGGAATACGAACCCCTCGAACGAAAAGTAACAGTGGGAACACGGTAACGCGTGCGCCGCGTGTACGAAATTAAACCGTGTGCGAGTCTGAAAATTTTAACGGGGTCTAGACCCCAACGATAATTAATATTCGACAAAAACCTCCGTCCGGCTCGTCGAATTTCGACCCGGGCCCGAGCTTCTCGTCCCCTTCGAGCAAACCGGGTGCATCCGCGGTGTCGTGCAGAACGATCGCCGTTAAAAATGATCGGTCGATTTCATGGGTCTCGCAAATAGCGACCTCGCGGGGAATCCGCTTAACAAGCAGATCTTCCTAATGAAGTTTCCAAGAGACGGCTAAAGGGGGCTACGAAAGTTATACCGGTAAACCCCCACGCTAATACGCTATAAGCTTATTAACGGACCGAATTCAGCCCGTGCCGTTTTGTTTCGTCCCCGTGCCGGTATCATCGACGGGGATTCACGGGGAATTAGACGTCAACTTTTGCCCGACGAATCTTCCAGAACTTGGCCCGACGCCATATTTAATTCGTTCCGTTAACTTGAATCACGCGCGACTGTATCCGTCGACTGTTACGCGTCGCGGGGGGACCCCCCCCTTCCCCCACCACCTCTCTAAAGCCATAACGCGTAGGATGTCCGTAATCCGCTGGATTTCATTCGGGCGTGTGCATCGGTACGTTCGATCTACGTTCTACGCGAACGTGCAGAGGGCGCTGCGTGGACGCGTTTCATAGAAAGATCGAAGCACCGTCTTGGATAATCGCGCGTCGCGTACGGAACAGTTCTAATTCGGGAGAATCGCTCGCGTTACATTACGACAGCGGCAAAGGGCAACGGGTCGAGAAAGAACGGGGATAGTTCGCGATGGACAGAATGCCATCCGCGAGTGCTTTTAGAGCGACCAAGATTGTCGAGGCCGGTGGCCAAATAAAAAAAAAAAACGGAGGAGTGATATTGCCCAGACATGGATGGCGACACGGTCGGCGGGCACGCGGCGGATGAAGAGAGACGCACGAGGTGCCGTGACATTCGACTGCCGTCGTTCGAGACTTTCGTACGTTCGTCGCGGACGGTGTGGGAAGGGTGGGGAGAGAGGCAGAGAGATATAGGTTACGTCGCCAGCTGTTCCGCGGACAATCGGGCCCAACTTGGGCGACGCTTCGACGAACGAGCAACGTTACGAGCAAATCGAAACGGAGAAGCGGCGTAATTCGATTTGCAAGGGGCCAGGTGCGCGTAGTGCAACGACCGAACCGTCGCACCTGTATGTGTGCGTCGATACAACACCCGCTACCTTCGGGCGAAGGCACGCCATGGATCGAGGAGGCCTATTGAACCCGCCTAACACTTGATCCTCCATTAATCGCCGCTCCGCTTTCACAAGACCTGTCTAATACGACGTTATCGAACTCCACAGGTCGCCGTAACAGGCGACGTTTCGCGTCACGAATCTTCGCAAACGCGACACCGAATACACGCCTTTGGACATTCTATCGGACGCTCGTTACCGTCGACCTGCTTAAAAGCTTTACGAAGTCTTTGATGCGCAGAAACGAATGGAGTAGAAGGGGGGAGCAGCTGTTACAAAAGCTATTTTCGAAGGTTACATTCGAAACGAATGTCGAAGGGTTACTTCGTTGTGTCGGATTCCGAATGGTGAAGGATACGACCGATTGTACTCAATGATATAATAATTTATTGAAGGTTCTTAAAATCCCGTTGTCACTTCAGAATACAACTGTTGCGGAGACACAGCAGTTTAAAGAATAACAGTAAGATATACAAGTTACTAGTCAGCTGACCGGAGTAACGTGGTCGTCGGCTGGTGAAAGAGTTAAGAACGATCTTTGTACCGTTTTGCAATGGTACTTGTATCCTAAATTTGAAGGGGTGAGGATGACCTTAGCCCTTGTTGCGACATCGCAGCCGACTAATGCTAGTCATGACTAAGGGGGGACTTACATACTCTGCCCTTATCGATGTCGCTAGTCATCCAACAGTTGTTTCGCGACGCTGAATTAAATTTGACGCGAAACTTCCGACGCGTCGACGCACAGTGGTCCGAAACCGTAAAAACACGAACTAAATTCATAGCACTGTTATTTACACATTATTCATTATGAATAGAAAGATTTTAGGTAGTTTTTGAGTTATAGAATATAATTGCAACTAAAAATTCTCTTTTTATAATTGTTTTAACAATAATATTGGATAAAATATTGTTTGATCGAAAATGGTTCTGATATTTTTTGTGGTGCGTAGATATCTCTCAGGTAGCAGTAAATATCACGACTCTTACAATACTGATTTCATCATTGAGATTCATAATCTGTAAAAAACTTAACTGAAATTATATAGTTAATATGGAAATAGTTCGACAATGGGATGTTGAATCTATCCATCCAAATGCGTGTTTATGATGTTATTTAATTGAACGAACATGTTAGCAAAAGATTTAAAATGAAAAATATATACAAAATTATTTAAAAAATTTTAATTAAATAAACAATTTATAATTAATTAAGCAAAAAGAATTGAGTCAATACAATACAACAAATCCATTAATGGATTTACTTCTATGTAGGGCACTTTGGCATTTTTAGGAAAAACGTCTAATTGACGTTTTTCCCCGCAGTTCGGCGCGCTGACTGCACATATATTGTAATAACTTTCAAAGTTGCAAATAGTTGCAAAAAATTTTTATGCAGGTATCTTAAGTAGGGATTAACAAATACTTCCATGTAAATTTTAGCGCACCGATCGCGACCGATCCCTTTCATAAACTACATTAAAGTGGAAAAACGGGGGAAAAATAGGGATACGCGAAAAGGTATTTTTCATAGGGTTTAAATACGTAGATACCTTTCGTGTTACATGTACTTGTAGCTGAAAGAACACTCTTTAAAAATGTATAATCAGATTTGAGTTAGCTCCACTCTGTAAAAACATATAGCACCGAAAAGTGTAGCAAATTCAGAAAGAAATGGGATCGTTTTAAAGTGAACATTTCCCCCCCCCCCCCCCCCCCTTTGAAGGTGTCTCAGGCAATTACCGGTGCTCTGCGGCAATTTATTTTTACGCCAAGATTTAGTCTATACATATCAGAAGCTATGCCTAAAATTTCATTCATTTCCAAGAAGGTTGAAAAATTGAATTTAGTTCGTGTTTTTACGGTTTCGGACCGCTGTGCGACGGTCTCGCGAAAGTCGGATCGACGCGAATCAGGGTCAGCTTGACGGAACGTCGCGAGCCGCGTGCCGCCGGGGCCAAGAATTATTTAACATCGATCAGCGCTCAGCCTGTGCAACGAAACACACCGTACATCGGTGCCGCGGCGTGCGGGCAAATACCGATTAATAGGCATCGAACCGTCAAGCCCTATTGTACGAAAAGCCGATTAATAGACCGATGTAGCGCGTTAATTACGGTATCGACGTTGGGGAATCGGATTTACCATTGACGCGGCTAAACGCGGCCCATTGTTGCCTAGGAACATTTTACGCCCGTGGAACATAACCTAGCCGGAGTCGACGTCGTCGCGCGAGGAAAGGAGACTCGAGTTGGGCGCCTCGATTTTAATTAAATTTTTGCGTCGCCGGGAATCGTGTTACGCTAGACGTTTGGCGACAGTGAATGGGCCGTGAAATTTGGGTCAGCGATTTTATCGAATCGAATGAAGCTTCCCAGCTTCGCGGAATTCGGTTAAAAGGTCCTGAATGGGCCGTTTTAAGGATATCAAGCGATCAACGCGAATGTCGGTTTCAAAGTTTCGCGATTTCCGGGGAAGATAGGATTCTCCGTCGGCTGAATATCCGCCTCCCACAGGTCGGGTCGGCTCGCTGGCATTTCGCGTTACGCGGTTGGCAACACCGCCGGATATCTCCGGCTCGATTATCGCGCGGGGGAGCACACGGTCGCGTAATTAATACGAAACACCGCTGGAGATAATGCTGTGAACAATGGAATATGTTTCACGGCCTGTTTCCGCGATAATCGACCGTATTGTGAGCGATTTCGACGTTGTTCAGCGTGTCGCTCTCGTTCGAGGTTATATCCGTACGAAAGAATGGAAGATCGTCTGCGTTCCGACGGGGGACACCTTTTGTTTTCGTCGATCGTCGCTGTTGCCGATAATTTATGCCTCGGAACCTGGACGCCTGTAGTGCAATGGGCGTGACCGCGAAATGTTTCAGGAGGAATTTCGTCGGTTCATCAATCAGCTGGAGGTTCTGAAGGAGAAAAATGTCCTGCTTGGTAACCACCATCTGGTGAACAAGCTGGCGGCGATGCAGGAGGCATCGAATCGTGCCGAAACTCAAGTGTCCACGATTCAGGCGCTCTCCTCGACCATGAGACTGAACGATCTTAATGGATCCACGACCATCGCCGAGACGGACGTCGGTGGATCGTTTAAGGGCGACATCGAGCAGAGGGGTGAGTCTAGTTTGATTGATTAAAAGTAACTAGAAATACCGATCTCACGCGAAATCCTTCAATTCTCGTCTCGTACTGAGCGTCGGTTCCAGACAACTGTAAACCTCTGAATCACTCCGCGCGACGACAACAAAATCCCTAGAACCGTCCGCATTAATATTTCCCTAGTTGCGCTCCGCGCAAATCTCCATCCGCGTTCGAATTCTCTTAGGCGACGGTTCCGTTTCGTCGCTCGTTGACAGTGTCGCGCGCAGATAAATCAGAACGCCAACCCAAGCTCAATTCCCCCAGACGAACCAAGCTCGCCGCGCGCGAATAATCGTCAACCGCGTCCACCATTATCCCGATTGAAAACCCCTCCCAGACGACTCCGTTTATATCCAATTCGCGAAGACGTGCCAGTACCAACCGGCGACACCTCGTCCCGCATGATAACGCGTCTGGTGAATCGCGTGAAACGAGCGCAAGCGAACGTGTGTCCAGGTGGAGAGTCCAAGGTGGAGAAAAGGTGCCAGGCTTGCGTGGAGAAGAACGGTATAAGGGGCAGGGATCAGTCATCGTCGTCCAAGGAGGCCGCGGTGATGGTTTCCGTGGAAACGAAGAAATCCCCTAGGACCAGCGACGTGGCGGTTTCCACCGGCGGCGGCAGGCCTACCACCGAGGACATCGGGACAGAGACGAGGCACGAGGACAGAGAATCGGAGGCGAAGGAGCGCGACAAGAGCAAGAGTAAATCCGGCCATGCCAGGACCCACGCTATAGTCATCAACTTGGACGACAAGAGCAGATTCTCCGAGGAAGTGACTGTGTAAAAGTCTTCTAGTCACTTTAGCCAACCGTGGATGGCGACGGGACGGAGTGGTTCCACTGATTCGGTGTTTCGTCTGGGTAGTTACGTGTCTAGGGAATTTTCGGTGTTCGCGAGCCTGTACGTCCATGGAACCGTGCGATTTCGTTCGTCGCTTCTGATCGGACGTTGGACGAAGAATCGCGTAGAAAATTGACCGTTCGTTTAATAAGATGTAAAGGGCGGACGTTTATGAAAGTTTTAATCGTTTAGCGGACTAAGGAAAATTGTGATATCGCGGTGGTAGCAAGCGAGCCCGATTCGTAAATCGAACATTGGCTTGAACAAGTGCGCGAACCAAAGAGATATCGAACGTCCGGACGAATTCTGTATTGGCGTCGTCGCGCTAGCAAATCGTTAACGAAGAGTTTTCCGAGGTTTAGTGCAAGGGGAAAAACGAATCGGCGAAAAGTGAAACGACTGTTTCGGGTGGACGAAAAATAACACCTTGGACGATGTTGCTTTTCGCGCCGTTGTAAAGAAAATAAACTTGGAGAACCTTCGGAGTTCGAAGACTTCGAGCGACGCTTTCCTGGGTATTTCGTTTGGACGCTGAGCGAACGAGAAGAAAAAGAAAAATAAAGACAAACCGAAAGGGAACGAATGTTTTTAGGAGTTCGACTTGAAGCACGAGGGTATCGGAAATAAGAATATCGCTGGCAACTTCCGGGGAGCAAAGAAGCGTACAAAAACGAATGGTACATTTCTTCCGAAAGTATGCATTGATAGTGTAATCTCGGATGGAACAGGGAAATCCTTCTTGAATTTTTTTCAACCGGATAACTTCAGCGGCTGGAATCTTCGTTGAATATCGATCGGGGTCGAACAAATTTTTACTCGAAATCGCCTCGCTCTCGAAACATTTAACGGGAAACTCATTTCCGTCGCGAATTTTTATCTTGGGGGAAAGTTCGTCGTTCGTATTCAACCCGCGTTTAAAAAAATTACTGGCCGCGTGCAAAAGCCTTTCGGTTTCCATTATTCGCGGTCCAATATCGGCCGTCGCCATTATTTATTCAAACAACACCACGTGGCTCTATCTGGGACACGTCCGTCAACCGCGTATGTATGCGAATCTAACCTCGCGAACCAGCTTCTGTCTGTAAATATCGTCGTAGCCGCTTATCCGAAGTCTTCTGCCGCGTACGATCAGGTCGATTTGTAAATAAAATTGAACGACAGGCGAAGGAACGATACGGGGGACGAAAATGAGGAAGCACAGAATCGCGTATTACACGTACGAACGATCGCATGTAAAATATCACTAGATTGATATCGCGTTCTCCTAGGACTTATAAATCACTGGGCCGTCGCGTCGCGCCCTCTAGCTTTCTTCGTCTTCTTCTTTCCCTTTTTCTCTCTCTCTATCTCTCTATCTCTCTATCTCTCTCGATCACTCATATCAGTACACAAGTTGTAAATACGTTTGTAAATATACGCGTCGATACGACTTTGCCACTAGATTAAGTAAACGTCGAACGGTTTTATTGTTACCAGATCGTACGTCCCGAGTGGTCCGCGACACGGTTAACCTCGTGAATCACGCGACGGTGGTCAGTGCTCGTTGCCCGACGTTCGCGAACGACGGTGCTGCCAAATCTAAACGGCGATCCAACCGTAGCACACTCGAGAAATTACTTGACGATCGTTACGCGGAGTGCAATTGCGCGTCGATTGAATCCGGTGACGTTTCGACCGTGCGTTTTAACGAAGATTGATCGAGGGCTGGAATCAATTCGATATTCTTCCACGAGGAGTGGTGGTGGTGGTGGGGGGGGGGGGGGGGGGCACAAGCTCGTTAATAATTAATTGGCAAAGCTCGAGCGTGGAAACGGAAGAACCGTAACGGGGCTATTCCCGGTTGGGCTGTCGTTTAATAAACTATGCCGGGCCAGATATCGCGCGGCAATGAAACACCGATGCTCCTCGGGATAACGGTAATTTAATTGATCCGGCATCACCGCTATCGACTAAATGTCACTAGGGTTCCGGGGGAGTCTTCGGGGCTCCGCGAAAGCTTTCGCCGTCGACGTTTCTTGGTCGCGACGTCGGTGTTAAAGTACCGCGCGTACGTTTCCAGTCGTTCGCTCGAACGAGCCGAGCGTCGATCGTACAGGAACCGTCGCCAGATTCGATCGAGCGTCCCCGAGGGATCGCGAAACGATCGTCGATCGCGACGCGTCGTGGCAACGTCGACGTGGCCGTTCGTTAACGTCGCTCCGCGAAAGAAGAAAAATTGTAAACCCGTCACGTGACCGTTTTAATTATGCATATCGATCCGCGAGCCGAGTCCCTACGGAAAGGGGGGCGGAGGGCATGTTTTTATATCGATTGGCGATACCGAACGGCGTCCAATTCGATTGGAAATAAATTCGTCCGATTTTCCGGCGTATTAGGAGCCTTCGAGTAAATATAAAGGTTCCGCAGCGTCGAGATTGCAAGCGACACCAGCGTTGCTGGGGGATGGACGGGGGTGGAAGAGAGAGGGTGAGCGACTGAGTATCAGAAATGGAAATATTTTATTTAGCATCGGATTGATCCCGTTCTGTTGGCGATATTGGCTTTAAATGACAGGGGAGTTGAGCGGCAGGGATCGGGCCTGGATCCATAAATTTAAATCCCCCAGACCTTCTGTTCATGGGGATGCATAGATGGCTTTATACCCCATTTCGACCCTGCCTCGGCGAGTCTTTCGTTTGTTTTTTTCTTTTTTTTTTTGCTTTTGTTTTCCAACGGCAGAATCATTCGTTTCTTGCAGAGTTGCATTTAGCTTCGTAGAAAGTAACAACGATTTTCGGGTGGGGCACCCCGCGATCTGTCCGGCGCGGTCAAGCCAGCCACGTGACACTCGCCGCGGGTTACAAATTCTTGTCCCGTTTCGGCGATGAAAGCCAACGATTATTAGACATTCCCCGATTTATCGTCCTGCCTAACCTTTATCTCGCCTCGTAAACGGACGGAACGACCGTGGACTCGAAATGGCGACGGTGGGTCCCCCCCCCCCCCACACCCTCCGTATTGTCCACGCCGTCCAATCTCTCTCAATTCCCCAGCTCTTTTCCCGGAACGAGGCTGCATTGAAGGAACAAAATTCACGCTTAACGTCGTACCTTACGGCGCAATCGGCATTGAAGCGTCTCGACTGCGCGGCTTGAAAATTTCTGCCGCTCAATGCGAGACGCGATAATCGATATTGCCGATCGACGGGTGACGTTGGGGGGGGGGGGGGAGAGGAGGAGGCGGAAGAAAAATCTCCAACCACGATCGACCGGTGTATCTCGCGCGTTTCCCCATCGAGATGCTCGAGCCGTCGATCCCCGCGATAGTTACGTCGAGCGAGGGTCAGGTATCGAATCTCGATAATAGAATCTGACGCGATAGCGGCCGATTCGGACGGGGAAAGACGCCAGTTTCCTGTGGAATTGCCCCGGCGGAGACTGTCGCGGATAAACTTCCGCGCGATACCGGCTGATACCACCGCCCGTCCGTCTCCCAGTGGACGCTCCGGAGGGGTGGGGATCGCGTTACCCCCGTAATAACGAGACACGCCGTAGATATAACGAGTATCAGCGAGTATCAGCGAGTATAGCTTTCCCGATTGAATCAGCTCGACGCCGCGTTTTAAAATTGTTCGACGGGAACAACCCTAATCCGTCGGGACAATTAACGTACGGTGAGTCACGCGGGGGACCCCCCCCCTCCTTTGTCTCGCGCCGTATTTCGTCGCGTTTCTTCGCCGTTGACGCTACGTTCCCGTTCTCCGCGAAATCTGCCGTCAAAATGATAACCATTCGCGGGCAGAGTCGCGCGTTTCTTCGTTTCGAACGGGTAAACGGTTCTCAAAGGGGATACGTGCTTAGTTGAACGATTCGTCCGCTCGAATTTCGTCCGCGAGCTAGCGACGAGAAACATCGAAGGCAGGTAACAAAAAACTGCGATTGATGGCCATATTTATTTATTATTATTTATTTATTTATTTATTTATTTATTTATTTATTATTTATTTATTCGCCGGGGATACAATCAGGTATTCGTTTCTTTCCTGCCGTTTTTAATTATAATTATTCCGACGACTACGAAAGCGATTATGAATCGGTTATGAACACACCGTTCGAAATTCGCTTGAAGCTCGTCGAATGGCTAACACTCGTTACCGACGTACAGTGCAATCTCGACACTCCCGATTTGAAGTACGAAGTTTCGCGAGGCCTTGAAAAATAATTTCTCGCCTCCTCGAGAATCGTTCGTTCGATTCTCGTCGTTCGTCGAAAACGTTTCGAGCGAACGAGCACGCGCGCGACTACTAAACGAATAACTTTGAACTTGTCTCGACGCGTGCGAGATTACACGCGCGTGTTGTTGTCGTTCGATGGAACGTCGAGTAACGTGCGTGCGTATCGGTTCCGTTTCCTGGGGCTAACGAGAAAGACGAGAAGCGGGGCCGATTTTGTGCGACGCGCCGCCACTGTCTGTAGCCGGTTCGCCTGCCGGCTTGTCGGTGAATAAATAAATCCATCA
Source organism: Nomada fucata (assembly GCA_948146005.1). Lineage (NCBI taxonomy): Eukaryota > Metazoa > Arthropoda > Insecta > Hymenoptera > Apidae > Nomada > Nomada fucata. The sequence continues at coordinate 31,236,759 of OX411277.1, read as the reverse complement.
ATAAAACGTTGAAACCCAGCCGACTGTTATTACTCATTTCCTTGGCGAACGAAACGAGACGCGAAATCGTGCGAGCATCGCAAAGCGAAAGGAGCGAGAAGCTTTTCAATGGAAAGGATATTTATTTATTTATTTATTTATTTAACGGGTAGCAACAACCCTTTATGTACAATGTAATACCTTTGATTTATGTTGTATTAATCAGTATTAATGTCTAAGCTAAATGTAATTTTCGAAGTTTAAATCTGAATCTAAGTCTAAATCTTCGACGATTCTTCGACAACGATGCATTCGCGAACTTTTTTTTTTCAAACGAACGCGAAACATGCGCGCACGGTTGTCAGTCGATCGTTTCGCGAACCAAACCGAAGATTAAACGTCCTGCGAAATAATACTTTTCCTCCCCCCCCCCCTTCGTCCTGCAATTATTTGCTCCCCTTTCTAACATCCCCGAATCCCCCTTCGTTGTTCGACAACGCGTGCTCGAGCGTCGAACGCGACAGCGTTCGATCAATGTTTCGCAAGCGGCGAAATTCGTCGAGCGAATCGACGATACGTCTCGTCGGCGATGTTTTCGAACTCGATAATCGTCTGCGTCCGCAGCGATTAATCATTCAGCGAGGCGCTCGATTATTACCGTGACGCGTTCGTCGTCGTGTAATGAAAATTCGGCCGGCCAATTATGTATTCGAAACAAATCATTCGGAAACCGAGTCGAGCCCTCGCAGGGGCTGTGTGCCACGTTCCGTCACCTTTTTTTTTCGATAAATTCGTCGTCGTTTCGACGTTGATCCGGCTTGATTGAATTTCGATCGACAAATGGCCCCCCGTCGTATTTTCACGCGTCGAAACCCCGCTCGATTATTTCGATATGAATCGGTTCGACGTGATTCCTCGCAGTAACGGAATCGCTTCGACGAATCGCAACGGGTGTAACGTTCAGACGATTCCCCGACGCGTTTCGCGGAACGCGACTAGACAATCGAAGATCGACCACGGGGCGAATCAGGACGTCAGTAATAGGCAGCAATTAGCTGTCGATTGATCGAGCGTCGTTTCTTATTAACAAGCGAACGTCTCACGGTAAACGTCGTCTCGAGCGAACGCGGCACAATTTATAATGGAAATGGGCGAACGTATTGTCAAAATACGAATAACTCTGTATAAATGTAATTTAATTCACGGATTTTTCAACATCGACAAACCGGAAACGGTTGGTCTTAGAATTCAAGGCAAACTCAGTCGTCTGTAACGCAAGAATGCATTTGCCAGTAGTATAGGTCAGGCATGGGTCAGACGGCGCTTCAAACTTCCAGCCTACCGTCGCCCCCGAATATTCGCCTCGAATATATGTACATATATACATATATTATATGACGTTAGAAGATATTATTTTTATATATAATTTTTCCTAATTGCATCTCGGCCATTTCTGAGACACCGTTTAATATTACGCACCGAAGTTCGTAGGACGGTTTACGGCAATTTCAATTGTCTTAATAGAATTTTTAACAATGTCAATAGATTTCACTTTTTTCTCGATTTTTCTTCTTCTCTTACTTCTTTTAGATTTAACGCCATGCGTTTACTCGCCTCCTACGATTTTTCTGCTTAACTTTTGTTTCTCTTTGCAATCTTTTGCATTCCAAAGGGTATATTGAAACGCGTATATATTAATAATAATAATAATTGATAATAATAATAATTGATGATAATAATAATAGCTGATAATAATAATAATAACTGATAATAATAATAGCTGATAATAATAATAATAATAACTAATAATAATAATAATAACTGATAATAATAATAATAGCTGATGATAATAATAATAATAACTGATAATAATAATAGTAACTGATAATAATAATAATAGCTGATAATAATAATAATAACTGATAATAATAACTGATGATGATAATAATAATAATAACTGATAATAATAATAATAATAACTGATAATAATAATAATAATAACTGATAATAATAATAATAATAATAATAACTGATAATAATAATAATAATAACTGATAATAATAATAATAACTGATAATAATAATAATAATAACTGATAATAATAATAATAATAACTGATAATAATAATAATAGCTGATAATAATAATAATAATAACTGATAATAATAATAATAATAATAATAACTGATAATAATAATAATAATAATAACTGATGATAATAATAACTGATGATAATAATAACTGATAATAATAATAACTGATAATAATAATAACTGATAATAATAATAACTGATAATAATAATAACTGATAATAATAATAATATTATTATTATAAAAATCGAAATCACCTCACGGCGCATTACGTTACGAAGGTAACAAATAAATGGACGCGACGTCGAGGCGTGTCGTAAGGGTAAACACAATCAGCAGCTGCGCGAAATTACGCAAACCGCCGCTCTCTCGTTTCGTTTGGCAGCCCCCTCCGCAGCGGCTGTCCCCGGTGCCGACGCCGACGATACTTCCGGCGGCCGCAAGAGCACCGGTCCAAAGTTCGTCGACGCGACGGCGAACTTGTAACGCCGTTAGCCCGCAAGATAATTTCCCGACCGGGCCCCGATATTGTGCCGGCTCTCCGCTACGGCGTTCCCTGGCAAACGTCGTTAAAATCGTGCCAAACCTGGGGCAAGGTGGACGCGGAGGGTTGGACACTGGTAAAATTAATCGGCGAAACGATCCGCCGTGAGTCTAATTACGCGCCGTCGTTTCCGTACGCTCGGTTGATTCGCAAACAGCGCGGCGATTAAACCTCCGTCCGTTAAAACCGAACTCCAAAATGACGGTGGCAGCGAGAACCGAAAATAGAGATCGAAAAATCCTCTATTAAATTCCTGACGAAGTTCAATCGCGTTTCGACCCCCCAAAGAAAACGGATCGACGCGAAAACACGTCGATCTCCAGAGACACGCGAGCGAATTTCTCCCGGCCGCGAAGCACGAAAACGCGAAACGCCGCCGCGTTCAAAGGGAACGTTTCACGCGGGTCTACCGGGTGGCGAAAGAGAAATCGATAAATCGGCCCCCGGTTATACCGATCTATTTATACGTAATTATTCGAAACGGGGCTCGCCGTTTACGCGAAACGCGGGTTCGTTCCATAAATGTAAAAGCTCTCCTCGTCGACCCGGCATCAAAGCATTGTGCGAGCGGCCCTCGAAGGGTCCGCCAAGCGTTCGACCTTTTTTTCCGCGGAATCGTTCGTGCGAGCCCTTCGACCGGCCAATCTATCGGCGGTTTTTTGCACGGCCCGTTGAAAACGGAAGCCCGTGACGGGCCGAGCGGACTCAAAGACGAGCGAAGGAAACCCCCGGACGAGGGTTTCGTACGCCTCGATGCACCGGCTCGCCAGGGGCGTAACCGTGCGGGCGAATCGCCCCAGGTCGCGCGAATCTGTTGCCACGATGCTTCTGGACGTTTCTGGTCGGCTTCGAGGCTCGACGATGCGGCTGGAAATTATTGGGCCGTTTAATTAACTCGAGGTTCGAGTTCGTTAATCGACCGGCGACGATTCGCGGAGGAAACGATGGAAACGATGGAGTTGGGGCATTTTCTCAGCCTTTCGACCGTCGAATAAAATTCGACCGTCGCGAAACGCGCTGGGATCTTTTTCATTGGGCAGTAAGAGGATATGTCCTGGGTCGTGCAAATTCGTAGAAGTCGTCGCGAAACGTCGCGTGCAATTCTCAGGCAAGGACTAATTATTATTATTATTATTATTTATTCAATAATGCAATCAACCGACGAACCTGTCACGCGCTGTCAATTTCTAACTTTTGCATTCAGTTTTTAACTGAGGACTCGTTGAATTTTAAATATTATTTTAAGGGTGCCTGGTTAGCGAGAGTGTTGTACAGCAAACGTCTGTTGTCAATGCCACGAAATTCTTCGCAAGAAGCGTATTAAGAATCGTTTCAGTGTTTTAATTACCGAATTAGAAATATCCATCGTAACCGTCAGTAATAGTTAACGTCTGACCATACACGGTCCACTGTCACTAGCTATTCCACCTTTATTTATAAATTTATTAAAACAGCGGTGCATACTTTTCCAGAAACACAATACACAATTTTAACCGATCTTCCAATCGCCCAGCTGTGCCTATGAGCCGTGTCTGACCACGCACGGACCTCCTCCACTGTATTCTCCGAACCTTCTCTGACCGTCTTACGCGTGGCCGACGAATCGAAATACAACGTTTCTTCTCCGTCGCGGAACGTCTCGTCGTCAGTATTTTTCGTCGGATAAAAGACGGCGTCGAATGTCCCCGGACACCAGCGACAGATTGATTAACGAGGAATCGATGCGATTTGAGCGCACGTCCGGCGAAACGCTTTACGCGTCCCGATTGACGCGGCATGATTTATTCCGCCCGGCTGAAATCGAATTGGCCGGCGATCGGGCTTCGTCCTCGCGTCGAGAGGATTTCTAATTAATTCGGAGCCCGACGCGACCAACGCGGGCTCTTTAAAATTCGTCGTCGAGCGTCGCGGGGCCGATTTACGGCCGTCACGGACGGCTGATCGCTTCGAAGTTGTACCAGCGATACACGTTCCTCGTTTAAACGGTCCTTGAAACGCTCGAGGAAACGGGGAAACGAGGAAACGAAACGAAACGACAGCCCTGGGACGAATATTATTATTATTAACGGTGGAAAATTGCGTCGCCGCGTGACGAAGGAATGATTATTTTCTCTTTATCGAGCTGATAGGAGCGGAGCCAGGCGGATTTCGATTTAACACTCGGAACCGTTGATAATTACATTCGCGACTCGATATAAAATATATCTCTGTGGAGACTCGCGACGAATGGTAAATTCCGTTTAACTTATATTCATCCTCGGTACTATAATAATATCGACATTATATAGTAAAATATACTACAAGCATGTTAGAAATTGTACTTTAAGAGTACTGTTATTAGTTATAATAATTCTGGGCTAAAGACTGAGCGGTCACTCACAGTTCATTTACCAAAAGGCATAACCTTGCCCACTCCGTGGCCAGATCCTCCAGGAGCAGAGTCCCTATCCCTTGGTAATACGGCGACAGGCCGATTGCCATGTTTGAAGTCTTTCACTTCACATTCAAATAAACAATCCTTCGACACCAGATGATTGGAAGACCCAAAGATGTTCAGTCTCATTCATTCATTCTTAAAACTTCTAGTAAACAGTCAATCCAGGGACATTCGATAGTTGATTAGCGTCGGGCCACCAGCCATCGTCTATCGTCCAGATTGCCCGTTTCTAAGACACTCTCCAGCCATACGCCCCTATCATAAATTCTTCCCCGAATGAACAGCACTTCGCCACTCGGTCCTTTTCTTTTTGTTCAAAATACGCTGTCGCTAACAAGCGCGAGTCTTCGCAAACGCGACGTTATAGGCAGAAATAAAACGACATACAAGTATAAGCTTGACAAAAACGCCCAGCGTCGTTCTTCATTTCAGAATAAAGTATAATACAGACTTGATTTTGTAATACAGTTTTCGACGTAGCAGGGGTTCGCCAAGTTTCAAACTGGTAGTGACGACTAATGGTGTTCACGGTTCGACGCGTCACGCGTTCGTCGCGCCTCCGTCGTCGTCGTTACGAAGACGCTGCCGTATTCGCGACAGAAACGGCCCCGTTTCGCGGACCGTTGCCCACCGTCACGATTCCGTCCGCTTCGCTGTTAAAAGGATCGACGCCGTCGGCACAGTTCCCCCCCTAGGTTCTTCCGCGGTTCCAGGTGGACGCGCTGCCGGAACGGCCGCGTCGAGCGGCGACGAAGGAAGCCCCTGGCAAGAACGAACCGCCGCTGTCTGACCAGCGCCGGACGTTTCCACTTGCCCGCTACGTCCGCCTTGGAACGGTCGCGCTCGCCTCCGCCTCGCGAACATTCTTTTCCCGTGCGCAACACCCTGCCCCCACCCCGACGCTCCCCTCGTAAATTTCACCGCCGAAAACTTTTCACCAATTAAGGCGGCTCGGTCGAACCGTGCTTAATTAGCGGGCAAACGTCCCGCTCTGCTACTCGTTCGAAACCGACGGTAATTATAAGTTGCTCGCGGTTCTGTCGACTCGGCTGCCCGACCGGGGCCCGTCTGCGATCAATTCCTGCGGAATGCGACCGAAAAGTCGGGCTAAATTGATGTAATTGATGGATGAATTCTTGTTTGTAAAAGTTGCGTGTAAAAAAAGCTTTGTAAAAAAAAGCTGTGTAAAAGTTGCTTGGCATTTCTGGAAGTATAATCGTGAGTTCGATATTATTGTTGTTGTTGTTGTTGTTGTTGTTGTTGTTGTTGTTGTTGTTGTTGTTGTTGTTGTTGTTGTTGTTGTTGTTGTTGTTGTTGTCGTTGTTGTTGTTGTTATTGTTGTTATTATGCGGTGGTTGCTTGGCATTTCTGGAAGTATAATCGTGAGTTCGATATTATTATTATTATTATGGTTGTTGTTGTTGTTATTGTTATTGTTATTATTGTGGGATCGGGCGCCTCCATCAAAGAACAAAGTTAAGAGGAACAAACGAATATCGAATATTGGGAAGGGGCCGTGGCGTAAATGGTTTGATCAATGCCTAGTAACGCGAAGATCGCGGGTTCGATTCCCGAAGCCTCCTGGCCGTTGCTTTTTATTCGGTTCCTACATTATTATTATTGTTATTATTGTCTTTTCGCGCGTGTATGTCGCGGAGAATTGTTTCGTAGCGAAGGAAGACGAATTGAAAAATTTATCAGCCCCGATATTAAATCGAATCTTTCGAGTCCCACGAGTTATTATTATCGCGCCCTCGAACTTTCATTGTAAATCCGGAACAGAGAGGCGTTCTTGGAGCGGATAATGCCCCGTTGGGATATATTATTCTATCGCGGAAGCGGAGTTTTGTAACGGTCCGTGCGAAACGTATAAAAATTCACAGGAGAGGATCCCCTCGCCTAATCGACCGGAACCATCCGCGAAATCCCCGTCGATTTTCCCCCCTTCCGTACCACCCGATTCCTCAATCCCCTAGTAACAAGCGGTCCGCGTGACCGCAGTACGAATTCTCCCCTCAAGTATTATTCACGCGTCCTGGAGGACGTCGAGAAACAGCGACGAGATACGCTCGCACCTGGTAACGCTAATTCTCGCCAACTGATAAGAGGAGTCTTCACATTTAAATATTGCACGTCCATAAACAAATGTTATTAAATATTACTATAAAAATATTATTTTTACATTACATTATTATTATTATTACAAATATCAATTAAATTTATCTGACTCGACCACCCCGGTCGACGGCGTTCGATTTAATTCAACGATACCGCGAATTGTTATCACTTGGACGGAATATCGTAGACGAAACGAAATCCAGAAACGAACAGCGCGAAACGCTCAACGATCGAACAATATCTTCGCAACCCCGCTGGACGCTCGAGTTATTATCCGTTGGCCAGAATTATTTTACCGAATCCACCGACGAAGAGGTTAGGCGACGTGCGTCGTATCCACTCGCGCGTTGAATTAATTCGCCCACCTCCGGTGGTTAACCGGTCGACCAGCCGATCGGCGTCGCGAGCGGATCGCCATGAATATTTCAACGGGGATCGTGGCCGCTTTGTCTTTCGGCTTAGCGCCGGGCTCGGATACGTTTTCTAATTTTCAAGTTCCGCTCTGGGGGAGTGTCGTCGATGTTTGCCCACGTTGGACCTTGTTATCTCGGGGCTGGGCGTCTCGGTGCGGTCCACGAGGGTTTCGCGACACGTTCTGACCACGGGGGAGGGGCCCCGGGTCGCGGTACAGTCCGAGGCGTTCCTCGCGCTGCTATTTCTAGGGGAATTTTCGGGCCTGACTTCCGGTGCTTCGCTGTTTTGCGACGACGCGACGAGTCGAGACAGATTCCAAGGGAACGCGCGTACGACTTCGTCGTCGCGTGTCTAGGACCTCGATTATTTCATTAATTAATTAATTCGAAGTACAGACGGGGGTATACAAAATTTTCGATCGACGCTCGGCGTTACCAATGGCGTATTTAGTTGGATAAAATTATTTCTCTCTGTTTCCTGTCTTCTACTAATATTTTATTAATAAAAAATTAAATTATTCTCGCGTTGAAGTTATCATTTTTTTTTACTGAAAGTATTAATAACAGGAATGAATTACCAATTACATCGAATCGCATGGAAACAAAAATTCGTATTTCACGTAAATACAGGATAGAATAGAGACATAATTGATTTCATTGAATTTCAGCTGTGGGGACTCGAAAGTCCCGTCGCGTTTCCTCGTATATCTCGCCACGTTCCGTGAAACGGAGGGGGTGGCGTACAAAAAAAAAAAAAAAAAAAAAAGGAACAGCCTTTCGGGTGGGGAGAAACATTTTTCAATCAGTGCGTGCCGTGAATTATTCATGCCGCCGGGACGAGAAACAATTCGCCCGGGTTCGACGCGAATGAATAACAAAAATAATAATAATAATGATTCTCGAACGACGCGGGTGCATATTTCCGCGGCGAGGGTCGTTTCGACGGGTCGAATTTCCGCCGGCGAAACGGGACGAACTCTTTCGTTCCCCGGCGATACTCGCCGCGAAACTTGCGTAATATTTGCGGCCACGATAATTAAATTGTTTGTTGCCGGTGCTTCGTTTCGTGCGCACCGGGTGTGCTGTTAGCGCGAGCGATGAAGCAAACCAGTTTCGCGTACGTCCGCTGCGTCGTCACGATTAAAATGTTTATCTCGTGAACGAGACGTAAACGTCCAGAGAGATTCTGTGTAAAACCTCGACACCGCCCCGCTACTTTAATCGTTGATCTGATTTTTAATTTCATTTTCGCCAGATTTTTAATTCATGATCGCGGGTAAGGCTCGTCTGAGCTTCGTCGCGAACGAATTGACAATTTATGGCGATGTGAAAATGAATTACAGCAGCGTCAATTTTCCAACTAAATGTAAAACAGTTGCGACGACAGGGGGCGATTAATTAATTGAAATAACTCTGGCGAAATAACAACTGCAACAAACGGGTCGATTACTTTCGTCCACGGATACGCAATATCGATTACGAAGGTCTCCGCCGCAATTTCAACCGTCGCGGTGCCTCGTCGTTTTATCCGTCTCGCGGCTACCTTCCGCGGTACGAAATTGAAAATGAAATCTCCCTCGGATTCACCAACAATTTTCCAAGCGCTGTGAACAATTCGCGCTGCTCGGAGGAATTGAATTCGCCAACGGGAGCAACGATTCAAGCAACGACAGGGGAAACCGTGACCGTGGAATTGTTAACAATTCTCGTCGCCGGAGGAAAGGCGACTTAAAGATCGTTCCAATAAATATGCCACGACCGACTGCTCTCTGAAAACGCGATTACCAAAAATATCCTAAAACAGTTTCGACCAGTGCAAAAACGTCCTTCCTCGAATCCATCAAATTTGCCAACAACGTTTCACTCCGCTAATAATTCACGACGTTTTACAACGTCGATCCGAACGTCGTACGAGGGAACGACGGCAAACGTTTCTCCTCGTTCGATATACGAAGCAGCGCCCATTACAATCACGTGCCTGCGGGTCCTTTTCCGCCGTACGACGCGTCGCTTGCGCGAAACTTTCCGAAATCGGTCGCGTCCAGCCGGGGTCGACGCTGGTCTCGAGCTGGCCAATAAATATTGATGACGCCCGAGAGGGAAATGACGTGCAAAGGGGAGGTCCAGGTCTCTGGAATTTCGTCGTGAATCGTACGCGACCCTAGACCACCACGCGGAAGCTACCCCTCGGGCGACGGGCAAAAAGGTTAAGCCGAGTCATCTACCAGGTTGGCGTGGCTGCGCTCGCGTAGACAAACGACGGCTTATTCCGCTACCTTTTTTTTACCTCCACTGTCGATCAAGGAAATAGCCTGGTCCCCCGTAGTCTCCACGGTGTCAAACAGCGGTTACGAAGTCCACGGTATTTATTTCACGAGGAAATGACCCGTGGTTGAAATCGTGCCGCGACGGTCAACCCTTTTCAAGGGAAGCTCGCCTGGAAACGAGGGTTAGATTAAATCGGTACGGGTGGCATCGCGAGCGACGAGTCGCCGGACGCCGCGGCGACGTGAAATCGCTTAAACGACGGCGAAAAGTTCGTTTTCCATGGGGACGACGTTTTCGAAAAATTTCACTTCGGAACTGACGACGATGGCAACCGCGATGTACGTTGTTCGATAATGAAACTTTTGTTTCGCCTCGTTTTCGAGTAGGATTCTTGATTTTATTTATCAACTTCCGTCGTGTAGATACGTTTCGTATAGATCACACGCGACGAGTAATCTAGTTTGAGTTAGAAGATTGAAGCGGGCTGTAAAGTTGAGAGGTAATTATTAACTTTCGATGTATCGTTCATATCATTATCTCGTTTCTCGGCGTATACGATTTATATCGCGTAACAAAATCGAAAATTATCGTAACTACGGCTGCGGAAATATTCTTCGAGTTTCTGCCGGAGTTTCGATAATTTTCTGACGGTGCGGCGCGATGGTTGAAATTTACTCTGCGATCTGTCTGACCGAGCGCCGACCTATACTACTTCCGCCGCGCTCAGCCGGTTTCCTTCGCGCAGTTCCGTCGGCGAACTTCGACGCTCGCGTTTGCTATTCGACAAAATAATTCAGTTCGCCCCTTGAAAGCGATTAAACGACGCGGGCCATTCTCGCGTCGATTTCGCAGCGCAGCTGATCGAACAACGCGACAGGCGTTGAAGTTAATCCCCGTTCAACGACGATTTCCGCGAATACTTTCGTTGCAGAGTATTATAAATTATCGAACTCTCGATAATTCCCGAATAATCGACCGGGGGAACGTTACGAGTTAACCTCGCGAGTCGATGTTATCGGCTGTCCATCGATGGGGTGGGGGGGGGGGGGGGTGTCACGCGTGGACAACGAACCACCTACAATCTCGTCAACTCGATCGATATTTTTTTTTTTTTCACTTGGTATCGTTTTTCCTTTATTTCGTTTCTTTCGACGGGGCGCGATCGTACGTCGTTCGAGTTCGGTTCAAGCGCGAACTCGCGACAGTAACGCCTGGCACCTGTCCAGGTATTCGTTGAGGAACAGCTCGAGGGTCGGGACCGTTTGATTGACGCACCATTTCGCCGTCGTGGGACAGATCAGAATTACGGCGACGACGGTGATCGCCAGGGGTGCCAGGAACGACCAGACGACCTGCAATCGATTCCCACTGGTTACTAAGAACAACCAACGAATCGACGTCGAGCCTCTCGCAAACATTTTTCTTCCCCTGTACGCGTGTCGGAATTAATTAGCGACGGGGTCATGTTTCCGTTTCATTGAGCGTTAATTAGTTAGAGCTGCGTAATTGGGGCGTGAAGCGCGACGCGTCGTGGCAGCCTAAATTTTAAGCGCTAAATTTTAGCGCACCGATCGCTACCGATTCCTTTCATAAACTACATTAAAGTGGAAATACGGCGCGCTGACTGCACATATATTGTAATAACTTTCAAAGTTGCAAATAGTTGCAAGAAATTTTTACGCAGGTATCTTAAGTAGGGATTAACAAATACTTCCATGTAAATTTTAGCGCACCGATCGCGACCGATCCCTTTCATAAACTACATTAAAGTGGATAAACGGGGGAAAAATAGGGATACGCGAAAGGGTATTTTTCATAGGGTTTAAATACGTAGATACCTTTCGTGTTACATGTACTTGTAGCTGAAAGAACGCTCTTTAAAAATATATCATCAGATTTGAGTTAGCTCCGCTCTGTAAAAAAATATAGCACCGAAAAGTGTAGCAAATTCAGAAAGAAATGGGATCGTTTTAAAGTGAACATTTTCCCCCCCCCCCTTTGAAGGTGTCTCAGGCAATTACCGGTGCTCCGCGGCAATTTATTTTTACGCCAAGATTTAGTCTATGCGTATCAGAAGCTGTGCCGAAAATTTCATTCATTTCCAAGAAGGTTGAAGAATTGAATTTAGTTCGTGTTTTTACGGTTTCGGACCGCTGTGCGACGTTTGATGGCGAATAATAATTGGCAACGATTAATCCGACATGAAGGATCGAAGGATTTCGAGGCACTTACGTACGACACCCAGGACACTATCAGCCACCCAAGCAACACTGTGCCGGCTGTGTTTAAGTAGGGCGTGTACTGCGGACGAAGAACGTACTGCAAACAGGGAAACTTCATGTTCAGGTCCGTCAGTAGTACTTCGAGCTGCGCGAACGAAGGGCAATAATTACAACGAGGCAGATAATAAAGTGCAAGTGATATTTAGCGTTGCTCACGTTCATTTTTCAAAATTTCTCCAAACGATCTCGATTCAAACCGCGACCCTCGTCCTCATTTCACTTGGTGCCCGCTGCAAATCGAGTCCACTGATTTATCGTTTCGCAAAAGTTATTCGTACATGGCGAGAGCGTTGGCGTCGAACGGCGAACTACTAATGAATCGACGACGTATATCCCTGAAGCTTCCTCGTAGTCCTGTTGCCTGAGAGGCTTGAGAAAAATGTGACGCGACCTAACCTGCCACGAAACCTAATAACGGCCAAAGGAAAGAAACAATCGAATATCGACGAGTGCGCTCGGTGGTCGCGCGACGCGACAAATTATCTCGTCGATTTTACTTTCGTTTGGCGAGCGAAAAATTTCACGGGTCGTTTCGAAAAAGCGTAAGCGATATTTTTCGAAACAACGCGAGGGGAGACGTACGAATGCCTGCGCGAAACGAGCCGCGCAGATTTGTTTTCGGTCGCGTCGACGCGAAAACGGGATCGTAAAATCGAACGGGTCGAAGAAATCGATTATTCGTGCGTCGCGGGTCCAGTTGACTCGTCGAAAAATTCTGAGAGAGAAAAATGTGCGGGGAAGAAACTTCGACCACTGTGCCGGTGCGTTAATTAACAGCGACAATTCCGCTTGGAAAATCGCGCGAGCGCAGCAACGAGGAAATACCATTATTTCGAGCTTCCAAAACGCTCCGAACGACGACGACGAGGCGATTGGACTTACGATCCAGCGAATTCCAGCGAGCGTCGAAGCGGCGACGCGCCGTCGACAGGCTGGCGAATTCAAATTTCGCGCGTGGAAATTAATCCACCGCGGACGAGAATTTTCAGAGCGCGGTTACGCTTGGGGGAAAGCGTTGACGACGCGTGGAACGAGCGGAAACGATCGTGTAAAGCGCGACGCTCGATTTAGTTCGAGCCGCGGATAGCAGCGACGGTTTTACGTCGTCGCTGATCTCGTCCTCGTTCACGAGGATCGTTGGAAATTCCATTCGGGGGCTCGCGCCGTCGGTTAATGCGGGAACGAGGCGCGGAGAACGACGGATGAAAAATGCAGATGTCGTTAGCGGATCGTTGGTAACTGGCGAGCGGACGCGACGAACTCGTCGCGAACGAACGGCGTTGGAATCGCGATTGTACGATTGCTGTGTAAAATAATCAGGGATTAATTGAGGTGCAGAGAGAAACGGAGGCAACTGACGGTATATTTACGCCTGTATATTAAAGAACAACGAAATTGCTACCTGGGGATAAAAATATATGTCTCAAATTGACGAAAGATTTTTATTGGTAATCGACAGCCACTTTCATCAGGCCCTTAGGCCTCACGCAGGTTCCGCTTTTCTACGCATCGTTTCCAACGGCAGCAGCGTCGTCCGCTGGAACAGATTCTTCCGAGTCCAAAGCGACCTCTAGCGAAACAGTTTCGTCCGCTCCGGGCTCGACTATTTCAGAGCCGAGGCCAGTTCCTTCTGGCTGGGCTGCGAGCCCCTCCCTCAGGGGCGACGTTTCTTCCACTAGGCCAGGTATAAATGACCTGAAGTAAGGTAGGTCGGGTGCACGGATATTCGTCTGGGCCGGTGGTGGTTTGTTACATATTTTCTTGCACGCACGCCATGTTCGTCTTGCACTGAGCCTTGCCCCAAACTACGGACAGCCAGTTATTCAAAATTAACTGGCACGGGCCCTCTGACCCTGCCCCTTGTTTCCTTTCATTTCGGTAATCTGGTGATACATTCGCTCGGGCGCAGAAAACTGTCGGAGAGGAGACAGCGCCGCCAGCGGGGCCCGGCGTACACCGGTCAGTATCGCGTCGCGATATTGGCGGAGAGTCGACGGTAAATATAATACGTCGGCCGTTACGAAAAGCTCCCGTGAAATACGTGACGCAATTTCCCCTACCGAATAATTCGTGTTCCCTCGCCGAGGCTGGATTACGGAATCGTGTAATAACCTAATATTTCAGCGCGACCCGCTGACAGCTCTCCATTTCCTCCAACGTTTGCGAGACGCGCGCGTCGCGACGTGCTCGTCAACGAATATTTAACGCGACGAACCGACTGATCACGACCGACGTTGACCATCCCCATCGCTTCACTCCGCTCGAATTGAAGATTGAAGATTGAAGACTCTCGAGACCTTTAACGGGAACGCGCGGATCCGCCGCGTAGGGAACTAACTTATCGGCAATTTAAATCCACTAGACCGTGGACCGGTGTATCGCGACCGTCGTAATTCCCCCAGATCGATCGAACGGTCCTATCGCGAAGAAGTATCGCGCGACGGCCGGTTTCCATCCTGATACTCACGATGATTAATTTACCAGACCGATTCAGCATCAAAATGGCGATGGGGTTGACGAGGCTGACGGTTACTTCCATCAAACGCGAGACAGCAGCGACAGACACCAGAACGCCGGTCAGCGCCACAAGTATAACGAACTGGAGCAGGCCGGATATCGCCTGAAAGGATCCACCAGCTTTTGGTAACTTTTTTGTTGGCGAAACGTCCAAAAAGATTGACGTTTCGACATTTATCTTCGCCGGGGCCGTAAATCACCCTGGACGTCGGACTGAAATCGGTGTAAATGCCTGACCGAACGGCGGTTGCCAGGAAAATAATTCTACAAAATGCCTCTATAGAAGAAAAAAAAACCACACAGAAAACAAACCAACGCCAACAGCCAACCGGGCAAGAATTGACTACAGGGTTAGAAGAGGAAAGGAACTGAGGGTACTCACGCAGAAGATAGACATTTCCGGTTGAATTATAGTTCCCGTCGAGTTCATTCATAAAATCTATCGATATCCATTTCATAGTTTCGTTGGCGACGACTACATGCTTCCCATTTTATTTTTATCGCCCCGCGCACGATGGAAAGTAACGCGTCTTGAAGTCTGCGCTGGAACCTGCGAGACAGTTGGCTGCGAGGACTTGGCGAGTGAACTCCGTGTCTCGATGTTTCCTCGCCGCCTCGATAGATGGGGCTCGGCAACGTCTCTGGTGTAACGACGTCGCGACGGGACAATAGGAACGAGAATTCCCTAGGGCGGTCAGCCTCTGTCATCGGCACGTCGTGTGCCAGTCATTGATCTCTCGATCGGCGGAAGCGTATCGTCGCGGTGGATTTCCTCCCGGTCGACGAGGGTTCTGCAGAAGTGTCCAGGTCGAGATGTTCGCCCGATATCGTTCCGTCTTCGACATTTCCATCGTTTATAATGACTCGCGGATTATTGTCTCGCGATATTCCCGAAATAATCGAACGTTCTGTCGTTAATTGTTGCTTGAACGTGTCGACGCCACTGCGCCCGGTGAAAATATCGATTTGCGCCTATATTTGTGCCTATATTTTCGAACATTTCTCGCGAATAGAAATTTCGCTGCCCGCTCATTTTAAGTAATTAGATCCGCGAAGTGGAATTCAATGCCGGGGAGTTACAATCAACTTCCGTTGCCCGACCTGTAATTTCCGGCCCCGTCCCCGCGGTGTAACACATCTATAGAAGTTTGTGGTCACATATATTAGCGCGGATATTAATAATTTGCGTTGGACGCTGATCGATAGAGCGGTCGGACTGTACTTTCTTGACCAATAACTTCCAATTGACCGGAAGTGCCTCGGGTCGACCGCGTCGCCCCTTGACCCAGCTCGACGATTCTGACGGCGACTCGACGGGTCTCGTTAATAAAGAAAATGAGCTGCAAACGAAATAATGCTACGTTAAATGGCAACGAACCGTTCGTTCGTATACCCAAGCGTCTAGGGTTGAAAGGTGAACGACGACACCCTATATATAGCCGCGACAGGCGGACAAAAGACTGTGCCTCGCGGGCGACGCGTTGATCGGAAAAGGTTCGCGTCGTTGGCTGAAATACGCTCCCGTCACGTCGTAACCTTCCGCCCCGGATGAATCTTTAAATTCCCCGGTTGACTGTTGGACATCGTGAACACCCGTACACGAATCATCGTGGAGGTATTCGGCGCACGTGTATTCGACCTTGGCTGAGGCAGGCCATGGGGGTGCAGAATTCCAAAAGGTACCGTGGACATTCGCGACGGTTATTGCGGAAAAATATGTTCGTGAGTTGAACAATTCCCCGTCGGCGATCGAACGTTTGTTCGGTTCTAAATAGGAAAATTCTTCGGGGGAAATCGGGCTTCGCCATTGCGCGAACTTCTTAGAAAATATTTTTGACTCGACGCAACAATTTCCCTGTGATAATTATTTGTGTACGCTGTTGTAAAGACGCGGTTCATTTGTAGTAAGTCGTATCGATAACTGAATCAGTGCGTACGTGCGTTCACGTTGTTTCAAGTATCAGTGGCTGCAACGTTTCTTTCGAATAAAAAAAAACCCTAGACTTACGTCGCGCCCCATTTGGCTGGACGTGACCTGATAAATCGTCGTCGACTTAGGGCCGATCGTAATGGCGGATCTGCCTCGCGATAGACGTGAGTGACTTTAAATATTCATCAAACGGGCGAACAAACTCTTCTCGATGTTGTCAGCCTGTCAGATTATGGCATCGCAGTTTGCGAGCAATCGCCCGAAATGCGAATCGATCGAGGCCTCGATTTAAGGAGATCCGCGTAGGACGTACGACCCAAATAGCTGTGGATATATTTGGCGATTCGGTGGCACGAAATATCCGTAAAGTGGCGCAAAGAAAGGGCAGGACAACGGGGAAAATTCGAAACGCATATTCTTAGCTTTTAACTGTATTTATTAAGCAACGTGTGGCTATCCTGCTCTTCGAACTGTGTCCAGTGGCTTTCGATTGCACGGTTGGTGTCTGCGTAGAATCTGTGAAACGCGAGTGAAATTAATTTAAACGCTTGAATTATAATGAAGCAGTGAAAGAAAAAAATCCCCAGAATGTCAAAGCACCTTTAGCCGGGACTCCAAAGGCGGACCGCCAATCGCGCAGCTCCCTCTACAGACTGTCCGGCGCGGGGGGTTCCCCGAATTCCAGATGGCGTACGGGTCGATCGTACGTTAAATCAGCCGGTGGGACACCAGCATAAGGTCGCTGATAATAGGGATATTCAAACCTAGGTTGCGGCCAGTAGCGGTAGCACTGTCTTCTGGGTGGCCTGAAGTAAGGAGGCACAACTTCGAACGGTGTCCTGGGCCTGTAAAATCTCTCCAGCGGCAGGGGCCTCAGTGGACTCAGGGGACCCCAGTACGCAGGGTTCAGCGGTGGCAGCTGCTGAGGATGAAAATTCTCCACGTCCAAGTCGCCATTGGGAACGCCAATTAATCTCCTCGATTCGTAATCGACTCGTGGATCGAATTGGGGGTACTTGGGCGAGATAATTGGATTAAAATTAGCGAGGTGCGCCATCGTTGGAAGTGAATTGCAGGGGGACACTGCAGGCCTAGCCTCGGTTAAGTTCATAGATGGAACTGGCTTTGTAGATGGCTCTGCACTCGCAGATGGCGCTGACTTATCAGCTTGTTGAAGATTCACCGGTGGGGAAGAGAGTATATGTGGTCGATAGCTGAAGGGATGAATAGCTTGCAAAGCTGGCTGGATGTGGATGGGCTGCGGTGGACGTACAATCGGCTGGAAGTTCACAGCCTGTGGAGGACGCATAGGTGGCTGGATGTTCAATGGATGAAGAGGACGTATAGCTGGTTGAACGTTGACAGCCTTCGGAGGCTGTAGAGCTGGTTGGATATTGATGGCCTGCAGAGGACGTATGGCTGGTTGAACGTTGATAGCCTGAAGAGGAGGCTGTACAGCTTGTTGGATGTTGATAACCGGTAGGGGACGTATGACCGGTTGAAGGTTGATAGCCTGAACAGTAGGATCCACAACTGGCTGGATCTTGACAGGCTCAGGAAGCTGCACAGGTGGGTCGGTGTCGACGGGCTGAAGATGAGGTTCTTCAGTTGGCTCGACATGGTCAACAGGGTCAACAGGGTCCACATGCTCAGCATAGTCGACAGGAATCGGAATGCTAAGAGCACGGTCCTCGAAAGGAGGCAGACTAGCAGTTTCAGGCTTGGGTTCCTCAATCGGAATGGGGACAGAGAGCGCCTCCTCGGGGTGCTCCACGGTTACCAATTGCTCCTCATTGTCAAGGCAAGGTGGAGCCTCCTTCTTCGACCTGTCCTGGTCTGCGTCGTCCTCCTCCATATCCTTCACCTCGTCGTGCACATCTTTCTTCTCCGACGATGCTTCTAGCTCCTTGCTCGTGGCGAGGACCTGGGACAGGGCCAAGCCAGTAAGCAGCAAAAGCACTAGGCTGAGGTTGAACTGCATTTTCTCCAATCGACTGTTGAATTCGAACTGAGTACCGCAGCCGGATGAGTGTCTTTTAAAGGAAAGCACGAGATTCTGTTTCCGCGAACATCACGTACGCCTCCGTAACTCCAGACACGTCCGAGTGGTATCCCGATACGGCTGGCCCAGGTTGATAATACCGACCGCTTGAACCGCTGCAGTGTTGACTCAAGCGAGCATCGTTCTCGTTGGCCGTAATCGGATTCCCCTCAAGGGGCGGCGAGTCGATAGGACTAGGACGTTTATATTAAGATGTCGGCTAATTAATAATCATCCGTGCTGTCCACCACTGACCAGAGAATACTTTCGTGCGTTACTTAAAAATAATATTAACATTAACCGTGATTTAAGAAATAATCTAGTCGAAACTGGGCCGGCTGGAATTGTTGAAGTCAAAACGGGCGGCTCGTTAACCGTTGCACAATCTCCTCGATACACGTTTCTTCAATTGCAATCCCTGTACCGAAGCCAGCATTACGTTTTAATCTCAAGATCCTTTTCTCCAGGAACCGCTGAGATCCTTCTTATCGATGCCCTTTAACGGAGAGGCACCTCTGTGCAACGTTATCGTCAGAAGCACGTGCAAGGGGGCATTTGCAGCCTGGGAATATCCTTATCTCGAAAGTGGTTACAGTGTCCGATCAGATAGGGTCGCGACGGTTCTTGTCCCGACACTTCCGCTGCATGAAAAAATGCTTCCTATATCTAGGGGAATAGTCGCGTCTCAGAATCGACGACTTTGTCCCGGTTTTATCGTAAAACGTCTCTGTTATTGAATCGCCCGTCGTTCGCACAATTTATCGACGAAATTCGTCGATGCGTTGCGATTAAAATGGAACCGAATGATTACGAGTATTCGTTACGAAAGGCCAAGTCTTTCATTTAATATGTCGACGATCGTTAGCATTCGAGCTCCCGTGCGCATCCACGTATTTGAACAATTTTTTGCCTCCCCGATGGGATATTTTAATTGGATGCAATTCGGGATGAATATTCATGAGTCCCTTTCATAGAGGAAACTTTACCGGGTGAACAAAAACAAAGAAGGTGCTAACTATTTTCTCCGCAGGCTCGCCTCGAATAATTCTGACCTTCGTTGTTTTTCCCTGGTGGAAAATAATACAATCAGTGTCTCCTTCGTCGTGAAACTTTATTTAACAGAATGAGTGCGGACAACGACGACATGAACGAAGATTAACGGTTCCGCGGTCACGGCGCAACGGTCGATGCGATTGTCGCGCCGTACCAACGACGCGCGTCGCGGGGAAAAATTCCCCAGACGGTCCACATACTGTTTCCGGGCAATTAATTGCCGGCAGAAACTTTTCTCGGTATCTGCATAATTATCGGCGACGATCCTCCAATTTGCTCCGTACTCTGCGACGCGCTGTGCGTAGGAAGCTCCTCCAGTGACACGTTCGTCTCCTTAAATTGCCTGGCCTCCTTGTTGCCCTCTTTCTGCTGTTCCCTCTTGTTCAGATTCAGGTAACCATTACTTTTCTGACGAATGCCGAACACCTCCGGCGGTCTGTCCTCGCTCGATTCGCCGTCAGCCTCGTCGATCCGAATAACAGCGTGGTTCTTGAACTCCTCCGGTGTATCCTCGTCCTCTCTATGATTCTGCCACCTGGTGCTATTGGCCACCTGCATACCACCTCGCCCCATGTTCGTCATCACCTTGTAGACGTTTCCATCGGAAGGGACAGCGTAGGACTTCTGTTTCACCGGCGGTAGATAGACAACGGATGGCTCCTCGAGCTGCTGCCTCGGATACTGAATGAACTCCTTTGTCTTCTGGACCTGTACACTCGCAGGTCCCGTCCTGGCCGCTTTGGCATGCTGCTCGTACTGGATAACTGGAGCCTCCTCCTCCTGGAGATCCTCGGGAGACTTGTCGACCGCCACGATGACCCTGCGGCTCTTGTCGGGCCCCTTAAAGGGATTACCGACGAACCCCTTCTTCGCCTGTTTGTACTGTTCGAAGACGACTTCGTCGTCGGTCAGATCGTACAGGTTGTATCTGTTGGGTCGGGCCGGGTCTGACCGGTCCTTGATCAGATCGTAGAACTTGGGTTTCTGGTACATGGTCCTGGTAGGACCTTTGGCGACAGTGTAACGAGGCGGATCAGGCTGATTGGCTAAACCTGACAGGCTGCGAACAGGGGTGGCCTGTGGAGGAGCCACGTCAAAATCGAGGTCCCCCTCGAAGATGAAGGGATTCTCGCGTTTGCAGGTGTCCCTGGATCCACCGAGGGCTGGGGTTCCTTTACCTCTAAGGGCTCTGTGGTGCTCGTCCCCGTTGTGCAATGATGGATAGAAAGAGCGACTAGATCTGTAGGGTTGGCTTTCCTGCCTTGGATATCGTTCTGGTCGGACATCGTGCTGCTCTCTTCTGGACCCCGGTGTGACCCTGCGAAAAGAATAAACGTCCCGGTCGGGAAGGACAAGAATGATCCTCCGTGCGATGATAATTTGCCTGATAGCCGATGGAGGATTCAAGGGAAGGATATATATCTTTGGTGAATTTAAAGAAGTATGAGAGTCCTCACCAGGAAACCAAGGCGTCAGCCCGTTCTCCGCGACACGAGGGACAGGAATCATGCCTGCGATCCCTGTGGTGCTTGCAGCTGGATTGGAACCCTGGTGACCCGGAGATCGCGATCACCACCAGGCTCAGTAGAATAAGTCCGCGCAAACTTCGCTTCAACATGCTATATGTTGTATTAAAGGTACAGCGGGCCCGTTACCTTTTTATAGGCGGCCGAACCGGCGAGGACAAATTTTCCACCGGTTGCAACAGAGTTTTGTGTTTTTTCTTGGATTTAGTCGGAAGTGGCGAGTGATTGTGTCGTCTTTCGTACCGGAACCTTGTTCCACTTGTTCGCGTCCGGGTCAGGGACTACCTCGTGCATTACAGCAAATTAAATATTGACGCGCGTTGTTTTCTGTTTGATCGAAAATTTTGTACGCGCACGCTCGTTTCGCACGGTTTTATTGAAACCGGACGTCGCGTCGAGTTGCGCAACGCAACGAAAACCCGACGAATCAGCTGAAATTCATTCAACAAGACGCGCGCGACGTCTGGCCGCTGTGAAGTAATAACGTAGATCGCGACGCGTCGTGCGACGAGCGGGCGGACGCGTCCTAAGCGTTCAAAGAAGCCGCGCGACGCAGGGGAACACCCCCCCCCCCCCCCCCCACCACCACCACTCCGCCGTTTCTTGCGTCCAGGCGTGCCAATCACTCGCGGGCGTCACGCGCTCCCTGCAGTCGCTCTCGTTATTACTTTCCCCGTGGCAATTACGTTTGCAATTTCTCGCTTCGTCTATCCGCTATCCCGCGTCTCGAGCGAAATAGAACTCGATCTGTGTACATCGGTAATTGCCCGACGTCGATTCGAGAAAATCGAATCTCCGCGTGGAAACTGCTGGAACAACGCGGTTCAACGAGATAAAAGCATCGCTGCTCGATGAGGTCTCGTTGCGTGGCGGCCATGGTAGCGGGGCAAGTTTATTAAGTAAATACTGGAAGAAACTCTGAAAGTTTGCGGAGGAACTACGCGTTGCACGTTCGCCCAGCGATAAGTGGACCCGTCTGTGCACTTTGCGCCCCCTTTGGGTTCCCCCGGGGGAACCCCCTGCGCACTTATGGAATAAACGAGCGTCGCGAAATACTTTGCAGCGATTCTTTCTTTCTTAATAATCGTTTCTTACGTAATCAATAATACGAAACGATTATTAATGTACCGTCAAGCAGCGCGCAGTTCTGCGCAGCTGGCGCTGCGCTTGACGCCAGGCGTACCGGCGCGAATAAGTCCCTAGATTGACGTTGGACCGTGTCCGCGAAAAATACCAGCGAAACGTAACTGTCAATCGTCGGACATTTCTCAATCTGAATCTACGGACGCGCTGTTATCGATTTCGACGACACCGTGTACACGTAATCTCTAGTTACTTTTCCAAACATCAATCATTATCAATGTGAGTGACGCCGGTGAATGTATTTTCACAGACAGAACGCAGACGATGATATAATATCAAAGAAATCTCTGCAGGTGGTCAAGCAGATCATCGGCTTCCTGAAAGAACGTAAGAAACGCGTAGCCACGAAGCGCCAGCACTATTAATCCCACACAAATTCGCCGTGAATCGAGCAGAAATGTCTAAATATCCTTCCTCTATCGTCGCTATCATTACGTCCGATCGAAAAATCCGCACGTTCGACAAATTCTTTTAACCCTTTAAGATGCCAGGGAGGAGGGTCTGTTTCGGCGCTCGGGTCGCCGCGACCTCAGGGGACGCATCCTGACCGCCCTGAAGAAGGGGGAAAAACCACATTTAGGTAACAACAACGCGGCACTGGAGTGCGCAGCCGCGTTGCAACTTTATCTCAGCCACCTAAAGAAACCGGTGATGCCCCGTCACGTCCAACAGCTGCTACTCGGTAATTCTAACCACGTTCCCCTATATTCGTTGCACGGGTTCCCCACGAAACCGAGAGTTGTTTAGTACGGTAGAAAATACTAGAATCTGATATGCTAGAATATTTCTTCGACGTCGAGCAATACGGTTAACTCCGGTTGAGCCAAACGTAGACGCGACGAGCACCGGGCAAAAAGAAATTCGTTGCGTCACTCGATCGAACATTAACGTAATGTATTTCCACACACGTAGGGTCGTTTGTTTGCAATTTAATTATACGATACGTACGGTTGATGAAGTTGGCGGCACGTCCGCGGCACGGCCGCGTTAAGTAATAATTCTGGCCGTGTCGGTTGCGCAACCGCGCATATTTTGCAAACAGTGCATGCTCGCGTCTCCCGATCGACACGTTCTCAAATAACGGTCGTGCAGTTTCGCCACGGCAACAGGGGGGCACACGCGCGACGCAGGAGAGGAGAGCCCTTGACACGCAGAGATACGTGCAGGCGGCGCGCGCCGAATTACTCGACGCGCAAAAAATTATTTCGCCCGACGCCGTCGAAGAACGAGCACGCCTCGCCTCGCCGCGGTTTATCGGGTCGACGGTTCACGCCTCGACGGAATCGCCGCGTTCTCCACGCCGTCGCCGATAACGCGAGCCTCCGGATAACGCCGTAATTACGTAATTATACTAATCGTCGCGGCGGCGTAACACGAGACCGTCGATAAAACGCAATTTAAATTGGATACAATTAGTTGTGTAACAAGATACGTGACGATTGCTCGCCCGGGCTCTCTCGAATTCGCCGGTTATCGCTAGTGGTAACTCTCCTTTTTTCTCTCCCATTAATCAGCTGACAACCCCGGCGTGACCGCCCATGTAATTGCCAAGGACGCCCTGGGATTAATAAGACAGGACGTGGGTGGCCGACACGGGGAGCTCCTGGCCGGTCTGCTAGATTTACTCAGGCATTTGACCCTGTCCGGACCGCCGTCTGAAATATCGGAGCTTCGTGGCTCGCCGCTTCCTATTGCGCTGCTTCCGGTGTTCTTCACGCTGACGGTAAATCGCTGCGACGAAACGCGACGAAGTTCCGCACGCCGATCGGCGTTAATCTAGTAGCGTCGACGCGTTCAGCTGCCAGAGCGAACGTTGCGTCTCGTCGAGCGCGTCTGACGGCTAGACGAACGAGGCGACCGGGCGAAAAGCCTTCGCGATTGGATGAAAAGTACGGGCGACGTCGGTGAAAGGTTCTGTACGGTGCTAGCCTGTGCAGAAAAAAATTTCCTACTCGCGTCTCTATTGGCAACGTAGTCGTCTGTTCGGCAGAAGGGAGGGGTGGGGGGGGTCCGCCGGTACACCAGGGAGAACAATATTCTGAGAAGCGAACCTGATCGCACGGGCACGTGCCGCCGTAATTCACAAAGAGGTTGACTCGGTGTCAGTCGCGGAAGCCGACATCAAATAGATCTGGGATCAAAGGGCAGCCACCGTGGCGCTTGCTCCAAATAATACGCGAATGCTTTGACGGGTGCAGCATGAATTGGTCGGCCGGTTTTCCCCAGAGAGAGAGCGGAGATTTCCAACCGTTTCAAACGTCTTTATGGTCCCGTGACTTTAGATAATTATATTTCGTCTTCTCGCAGTCGATGCAGAGCCGGCGCTGTAAAGAACCGTTCGCCCCGACTGATGCGCTTATAGACGCGGGTCTGCCTGTAGAAAAAAATGTCCCTAGCTCGACGTGGAAAGACGCGCGCAAGAGTACGTACGCGTAATCTTGTTTAGCACGATGGAACCATTTGTGTCGGAGGCGTTAATTTACAGATGAATCGGGGGACATATTTTTGCGGGTGGACAGCCTGTTTCTAGGTGGCTTTTTTTTTTAGTACCGAACGTTTCGCTTGCGCCGTGTGCGCTTTAATCGCCCGAACATTTTTTAGCAACGACGCTGCGAGGCTCAAAGCATTGGGCAGAATATTGCTTCTGCGACCGATGTTTTCGTGTCGAATTGTGGCCGATACCTGTTAGATTTATTTTCCCTTATTTTCTTGCGGATTTCAATAGTCATCTAATGGTACTTTATGGGAACTGATTAATAGTTTGCCATTACAGCCAGCCGACCTGGTGAAATGGAAGCAAGTAGCCGCCAGATTCAGCGAATTAATTACCGAAGCTCCTGAGCAACTGCAGCTGAATGAAAATCGATCGTACGAGATAGAATCGACGAGGTTCTCCGCCGAAAACGCAGGCAGCGTAAGAAACAGACACTTTCTTACGGTTCAGCGCAATGTAGAATTTCGAATGGGGTTAAACAAACTGTAATTTAACCAGAAGTGAAGAGAAATGGATAAAATTTAATCCTTCTAATTGGAAAAATATTCTAATTAAAATCAGTACTAAATGTCTCGTTTTTCACTGTTTTTTTTTTTTCTCCCTATCTCCGTGGCTGCTGAACAGTCCTCGTTAAAATAGAACAAACAGGACTGTAAAAGAGTGAGGTTAATTAACGAGATTACGCTAAATCCCGTTTTTCAGTTCTACTTTTAGCCCTATAGATTAGAGCATCGTTGTGCGAGTATCAGATTTGCAATTCGTTTGTCCGTTTTTCCCCGGTAATCCCCTCCCTCACTGTGTCCGTCCCTAGTAACAAAAATGGCGGAGTGTACAGAAACAAAGTAACAAAAATGACCAATTTAAATGCCCTTCTACCCTTCTTCTTCCTATTCGAGAATTTTCAGCGTAGAGAATCCGCGTTCCTTCAGCTTGACCGTTTTAATGACAAATTTATACAAATGTTCCTTTCGAATGTTTCAGGTTAGGTTGGAGAGATAAGTGGAATTCTTGCTGTGCCATTGCACGGACCTCCGGCGACTAGATTTCATCCAGTTATTTCCAATTCGAATCGATAATACCCGGTATTAAGTCGGCATTAATATAAATGTAATTCTTTCGCATAAATGTAATGGAACTGTATAAATTACCAGTACCCCCCCCCCCCCCCCCCCCCCCCCCCCCGCCCACGCAGTTATAACCCGCGGCGTTTGATTTTTATTCATTTCACTTTCGACCTGAAAGTCCAACCGGTCCTCGTTGCGACCACCGTTTTTCGTAATTATTGCCATAGAGTACATGCTTCTGCCAATGGGGGTTGCGTTAAAAAACGGGTGGCATGCAAAATTGTGAGCGTACGTTCGTTAATATTAATATTGTAATAATTTGGAAGAATTGCGTACAGAGTAAAATGTTATTAATTTGTTTGTGTGTATATTTTAAATTGCGAGGAAGGGCGATTTTTTGTTACTCTCGTGTGTAGTACTGTGTCGTTGAAAAATGTGCATACAAATAAATGCATACCCCGCACGCAACGTATTTTGATAAATATTTATGCATATATGTAGGGTACAGTATACTTAAATTAAATTGCCATTCCCAAAGACGAATTCTAATCGTTATTTCTAATCGCCAAAGCTGAATTGCAATGATCCACGACAAGATGGAGGATGACGCGAAATGGCGTCCAATGATCCATGAGCTACCTAAAAAAAAAACAAAATCCCCCACGCTTAATAATATTTGACATTTTCTACCAACGGCGTATTATGTATCTATCTCTATCAGACACGAGTTTCGTCGCGACACGCGTGGAACGCCATCTCTCGCAGCACGTCCCCCCTGTCTTCGAGATACAATTTAAGCTCATTCGACATGATCGTCGTTAACCAGCATGTCGAGTTTCCCGTCGTGCATCGGTGGTCGTACAGTCTCTTTACCAAGAGTTCTAACCGTGATCTGCATTCCTGGTACAACGTCGTTAAGAGGAACATCGCCGTACGTCGTCGCGCTAAACGTATCCTGCTCTTTCGTACCCGATGCTCCTTTCACGGAACGTTCGTATGATCGCCCGTAAATGGTTCACTTCCTTCAGCCATTTTCTCCGTCTGACTCGCGTGACGCTTTGTCGTGCGACATAATGGAATATATCGACAATCGTGGAAGCGAGACAATTGGAAGCGAAGAGCATATATCACGGGCAGGGATTAAAACGATCTCGTTTTTTAATACGCTCTCGTTTCTCGTGTTAAGCACAATTCTAAACAAGTTGCCAGGATAGTTATTGTTAACTTCGAGCGACACACCAGATGGATCTTTCACGGAGCATTTATGGCGACGATATCTCTGTACAACTGGCAGTCTTTCCCAGTCCTTTCAAGCGACCATTCCGCGTGCTATTGTGCCAGTTTAATCGTGCTAATAGGTTTATTAGATGCGCGCGTGCATTGTAAAAGATTCGCCTCGTTAATAGTGTCGAATTTTCGAAAAAGGTCTTGAGGTGCGTTCTGCACATTCGATACCAACTTTCTGGGTTACATCTTTAGTTTAAATAATTGCGTTTTTCTCAGTTGGCTTTAGTTTGCAACAGGTTTCAACAATGTGGCATTTGTGTTTTAAAAGTTATTAACGATTTAAAAATCGGTGAAAATGCACTCTGGGTCACTGCATGTGTCTCGGGTTCTGGAGGTGCTAGTTACAGCAACGGGGTATTTTTTATCGTGTCGCTTATTCGTTTCCCTTTCTTTTGAGACGTCGTTGATTAAAATCGGCTCGACAGAAGCCGAGATAATTGAATTTGTTTAAAGAAATTATAAACAAATGCGATTGCTGCCACTTCCTGGCTATGTACATCAATGACCAGAGGAGATAAATTAAAGCCAGATGCATAGGCTACCATCTCCAATAGGTGTGAACATTATTCCATGTGCAGTTCATTTGTTATAAAGAATTAAACAATTAAAATTGTTATTACGGCCAACTGCATATAGGCACAGCAACGAGATATTTTTCCCGTGTAGCTTATTCGTTTCCCTTTAATTTGACATCCCATTTATTAAAAAACAATCTCCAGGAGCCGAGATAATAATTTTTTAATTTTTGTCGGTAACGATATGTCGATAACAGGACATGTGGCGCCATCTCGCGTTTGCGGCCTTTTTCGCAGTTTCGCTCACCGTCAAAACCGAATTCCCAGATTACATCGTTAATTTAAACAATTGCGTTTTTCTCGGCTTCCAGTGCGTATTTCTTAACCGGACTTGTCTTCAATTAAAGCTGCTGACCGTAGCTATCCTCTCTAACTGGTGCAACGATATGGGACTTGTGGTTTAAAAGTTATAAACAATTGAATAATCGGCAAAAATGCACTCCGGTTTACTGCAATTATCTCGGCTTCTGGAAGCGCTAGATGAATGATCGCGTGCTCAAAATGAAGGTAAAGGATGCCGCTACACTAAAATAAACGATTTACAAATGCTGCGTGCGCTGTTTATTTTTTATAAACATTTTAACAATTCGTTTGATAATTGCATCGAAGCTATACACGAGGTTCGTTCCT
Source organism: Nomada fucata (assembly GCA_948146005.1). Taxonomy (NCBI): domain Eukaryota; kingdom Metazoa; phylum Arthropoda; class Insecta; order Hymenoptera; family Apidae; genus Nomada; species Nomada fucata. Next base: position 31,208,368 of record OX411277.1, on the reverse strand, counting down.
AAAGCAGAGCAGATTGATCCTTAAGTTGAGAGCTTCAATTTGAGATGTCGTTGATTAAAATCGGCCCAGTAGAAGCCGAGATAATTGCAATTGTTTATAGATATTATAAACAAATGCAATTGCTGCCACTTCCTGGCTAGGTACATCAATGACCAAAGGAGATAAATTAAAGCCAGAGGCATAGGCTACCATCTTCAATAGGTCTGAACATGATTGCATGTGGCGTTCATTTGTTATAAACAATTAAACAATTGAAATTGTTATGACGGCAAACTTCATACAGGCACAGCAACGGGGTATTTTTTCTCGCGTACCTTATTCGTTTCCCTTTCATTTGACATCAAATTTATTAAAAAACAACCTCCAGGAACGGAGAACAATATTTTTAAATATTGTCGGTAACGATGTGTCGATAACCGGGCACGTGGCGCCATCTCGCGTTTGCGGCCTTTTTTGCGTTTTCGCCCACCGCCAAAACCGATATCCTGAATTACATCGTTAATTTAAACAATTGCGTTTTTCTCGGCTTCTAGTGCGTATTTCTTCACCGGGCTTGTCTTAAATTAAACCTACGGACCATAGCTCTATTCCCCAACAGTTGCAACAATATGGCATTTGCGGTTTAAAAGTTATTAACAATTGAAGAATCGGCAAAAACGCACTCCGGATTATTGCAATTATCTTGGCATCAATTAATAAATTTAGTGTCAAATAACAGGGAAACGAGTAAGCTACGCGAGCAAAAATATCCCGTTACTATGACTGTATGCAGTTGTCCGTAATAACAATTCCAATTGTTTAATTGTTTATAACAAATGAACTGCACATCGATTAGTGTTCACACCTATTGGAGATGGTAGCCTATGCCTCTGGCTTTAATTTATCTCGTCTGGTCATTGATGTACCTAGCCAGGAAGTGGCAGCAATCGCATTTGTTTATAATTTCTTTAAACAAATTCAAGTATCTCGGCTTCTAATGAGCCGATTTTAATCAGCGACGTCTCAAAGTGATCCTCTTGGATCAAGGAACAATCTGAATCACCAGTAGATCGGCCCTTGTGTACAGGTTCGGTGTTATTCTCAAACGAATTGTTAAATTCTTTATAAAAAATTAACAGCGCATGTAGCATTTGTAAATCGTTTATTGTCGTGTACCGGTGTCCTTCAGTTGTATTTTGAGCACTATATCATTACGCTAGCGCCTCCAGAAGCCGAGATAATTCCAGTGACCTGGAGTGCAAATTGGCGATTTTCAATTGTTAATAACTTTTGAACCACTCATGCCATATTGTTGCAACAATTGAAGCAGATAGCTACGGTCTGTAGCTTTAATTTGAGACAAGCCGGGTTTAAAAAGACGCACTAGAAGCCGAGAAAAACGCAATTGTTTATATTAACGTAGTAATCCAGGAATTCGGTTTTGGCGGTGCGCGAAACTGCAAAAAAGGCCGCAAACGCGAGATGGCGCCACATGTCCGATTATCGACTGTCCATGCGGCACTAGAGCGCCAATTCCCTGTCTTTATCACTGACATCGTTACCGCCAGATTGTAAATCGCGATGGTATTTATAAGTTTGTTATCTCGGTTCCAGGATGTTATTTTTTAATTTATGTGGTGTCAAATGAAAGGAGAAAAAATAAATTATTCACTTGTAATAATCGCCTTGCTGCAGCTTTATTCAATTGTTTATAACAAACCAGGGATCCGTCAAATATTTTTGCCGAGCTACTTAGCTAAGGTATTTACGTCGTTAAATATTTTGTTCTTTCAATATATTTCGTGTGTGTAATAAGTACATACTAACGATAGGATTCTTCTTTTTTGCGACCTCGTAGCAATGAAATTTGTACATATTGTTAGTGCAAATATAATCTAACTTTAGGTTACTATCATGGCCTACCGTTTCTTCTTTTCCTCTCTTTCTTTCATACCTTCTTTACCTTACATATGGCCCTATATATTCTTACTTGCCATCTCTTTATTGCGCATATATTATATGTATATCTTTCTGTTTCGAATTCCTAAGCTTTCACATCTTATTCTACGCACCAGATCATCTGGCGTAACGTTATGTTGTAGCATAATCGTTATATATCTAGATCCTTTTATTTTTCTGTTCATAGTATCTGTTCATAGTTCATACTATTATTTCATAGTATCTTCCGTTAAGGCTCTCCGTCAACTCCTTTACTTCCGCCATCATCAAATTCACATTGCCAAACTCGCTTGATTCTTTTTCAAATAATCTTAACCTTCAGTTATGCTTCTAGTTTGGCCCTCCCTTTTTTGTGTATCCGCTAAATGTTGCTTCTCAATCTTATTCTCTCCTGTTATATATTTATTAATATATTATTCGTGTGTGCAGGTTTCGAAGGCAGAGAATAAGGAGCATTGAGCTGCACTTCTCATCATACGCAAATGCAAGAACGAAGAAAGAATCATTCTTGCCACATACTTTAGTTATAGTACATTGGTTTATGAAAGTAGTTTGTAATTATTAATGCGTAAGATTAATTTGGAACAATTGTGTAACAACTGTTATGTATATCTATTATATATTTTATTTTATATTTAGTATATTTGGTAGATCTTGTGGAAACTTTAGTATCACATTTACTACAAGCTCTACTGAATATGCTCAATATAAAGTGAAAAATATAATAAATAATTGACAAATGCACAAGTTACACAATCGTATAATTTAAAATAAGTTTTATCTGTATGATGTATTGTAAATTAACTTCATAGAATAGTTTATTATATTATTATATATTTGTGTTTAAACTATTTTTGTATTAGTCAGATGTTAGTTTAGAATTAATACAAGATTTAGTGCTTAGATATATTGTAAATAGATATAAAAGAATAGTTCATATGTATTAGCTTGTTAATTTGAATTCGAAAATTTTTGTAACCTGTATATATAACTCCATTGATTAGTTTAAATAAATGGTCAATGAAAAGAATTTTACTACTTCTTTTATTATCTACCTCAACAGTCCTTGCAAAGACCTAATTCCAATTCCTTAAACAAGTACTACCGTGCATGAACTTTAATTGCAAAGTTCACAAGCGGAGAACTTGTAAAAATAACCCTGAACATTCCTAAACATATCGCAACAATGTTGCAAATCGAGCACTAAGAAAATGCAACAAAGTTGTAAGCAACGCCTCGGGAAAATACAAGATAGTTGGAAATAACTCCTTAAAAATGCAACAAAGTTGCAAACAACACGTCGTGAAAACGCCACAAAGTTGTAAACAACGCCTCGGGAAAATACAAGATAGTTGGAAATAACTCCTTAAAAATGCAACAAAGTTGCAAACAACACCTCGTGAAAACGCCACAAAGTTGAAGAATTTCTCGAGAAAAAATTTGCAACAATGTTGCAAATCGAGCTCTAAGTAAATGCAACAAAATTGCAAACAACGCCTCCCGAAAACGCAACAAAGTAGCAAAAGGCCTGGAAAAAATTTGCAACAATGTTGCGCCAAAAATTATGCAACAAAGTTGCAAAAATTCTCGAGAAAAATTTGCAACAATGTTGCAAAAATTCTTGAGAAAAATTTGCAACAATGTTGCAAAAATTCTTGAGAAAAATTTGCAACTTTGTTGCAAAATTTTTTGGCGCAACATTGTTGCAAATTTTTCTCAAGAATTTTTGCAACATTGTTGCAAATTTTTCTCGAGAATTTTTGCAACTTTGTTGCATAATTTTTGGCGCAACATTGTTGCAAATTTTTCTCAAGAATTTTTGCAACATTGTTGCAAATTTTTCTCGGGAATTTTTGCAACTCTGTTGCATAATTTTTGGCGCAACATTGTTGCAAATTTTTTCCTGACCTTTTGCTACTTTTTTGCGTTTTCGCGAGGCGTTGTTTGCAACTTTGTTGCATTTTCACGAGGTATTGTTTGCAACCGTATTTCATTTTCGCTAGGCATTTGTTTGGAACCTGGTTGAATTTTGGTGAGGCGCTTTATGTATAGCTGGTTACAATATATTTAGTAAGGTTGAGGTCTATTTTTACAAGTCTCCCGCTTGTGAACTTTGTAATTAAAGTTCCTGCACGGCAGTACTTGTTTAAGGAGTCGGAATTAGGTTTTTTAAGGATTGGTAAGGCGTGAAAATAAAGAGAGTAGTAGATTTCTTTTCATTGAAGATTTATTTAAACTAATCAATAAAGATACAATTTACACAAATGTTGGAGTTGAAACTTACAAGCTAATACTTATAAACTGTTCTATTATATCTATTTCCAATGCAACGTAAAACTAAAGCAATAGTATAAACACAAAATAATCCAATACTTATAAACTATTGTTACAAGTGAATTTGCAAGATATCTTACAGATTAAACTTATACTAAAATTTGCATTCTTTATACGCAGAAAAGTATAAATTTAAATTAGAGCAATTGTGCAACTACATATATGTAGATCATTTATTGTATATTTCATTTTACATTTAGTATATTCAGTAGAACTTGTAACAGAAGTAATCTTCAGATTTGTACAAGATCTACCGAATAAACTGAATATAAAATAAAATATATGATGAATATGCATATCAATTGATCACACAATTGCTCTAAATTGGTATTATGCGCTAATAGTTACAAACTACTTTTATAAACCACTTCACTATTACTAAGGGACAACTAAAGTATGTGGCACTAGTTCTTCTTTCTTGTTTCTTGCTTTTATCCATGGTGAGAAGTACCAATCGATGCTCCATTGATTGCTCCACTCTTTGCCTGCGAAACCTGCACACATAAAAGATATATTAGTAAGTTTGTAACATGAGAGAGAATAATTGTCATGGAAAGGTGAGACCATGCAAAAGCATCAAATATGGAAATGTTTAAATATATTAACGTAGCTATACTAAAAGAATACCAAAGTATGGATGATCGGCACATTCAGCAATTAATCACGCAGGCAAGGATATGAAAGCGTTGAAACATAGAATAGATTCAGAAAAAGATGTGACCTGCGCAGAGACGAATTCAGAATATTAGAACACATAGCAAGAGAAGTGCACCCGGAGTGCATTTTTGCCGATTATTCGATTGTTAATAACTTTTAAACCGCAAGTGCCATATTGTTGCAACTGTTGTAGAATATAGCTATTGTCCGTAGCTTTAATTTGAAACAAGTCCGGTTAAGAAATACGCTCTAGAAGCCGAGAAAAAAGCAATTGTTTAAATTAACGATGTAATCCAGGAATTCGGTTTTGACGGTGGGCGAAACTGCGAAAAAGGCCGCAAACGCGAGATGGCGCCACATGTCTAATTATCGACTGGCTGCGAGGTAAGAGTGCGCATTACCATTAGCATGTCACACACAACGTTACCGATAAAATTTTTAAAAATTATCTCGGTTCCTGATGATTATTTCTTAATAAATGTGGTGTCAAATGAAAGAGAAACGAATATGCTACACGATAAAAATACCCCGTTGCTGAAACTACATGCAGTTGTACGTAATAACAATTTTAATTGTTTAATTGTTTATAACAAATGAAGCGCACATGGAATAATATTCACACCCATTGGAGATGGTAGCTTATACTTCTACCTTCAATTTCTGTCATCTGAGCATTGATGTAGCTCGCCGGCAAGTCGAATTAATCGATCTTCCTTGAAATTGCTTTAACCAATTTCATTTATATCGCGTTCTACTAGACAGATTTTTATCGACGACATGTAAAATTAAATCTCTCGATTCAAAGAAAATTCTTTTCCTCTTTTAGAACGGCTCTCGTGTATTGTTACTGTGGAATTATCCATCGAACTGTTCAGTTTTGTCATCAACATGCATTTTATTACACGCCACAAAATTAATTAAATTAATAAATTCAAGAAAATACGACGTACCATTCAAATACATATGTAATACGTCGGTATACGTACGCGGAGATGGAAGTATACGCTTGCAAAAAAATGAGCAACTACAAAAGATATATCATGCACAAAGCATGAATCAATGTAAAGTAACAAACGCTTTTGCAATAAAAGATCGCGACACATCTCAAAAGAAGCGTCATCAGATAATCTTCTACGCCACCACTCAATCCATTCTGCTTGGTAACACGTCTGTATTTCGAAGATGTCGTAGGGTATATCTGTCTGGACAAGACTGAACCTGCTTCAACTTGTTCCAGGGGAAGGCTTCCGAGTGATTCAATCTGACGCACGCGAAATCTATTTAAAATACCCATACCCGGTATTCCCCGAAGGAGTATCTCTCGACGTTCACCTGGAAATAAATCTCCATATTAAAAATTGATATAAATTAATCTGTTTTATCTTCAAAACTATTTCTTTTTTAATTCATTCGATTTTCGTCTTTCAAATTTTTTAGCAGTCGTCATTCTTGTTCCCAAGATCGATTAATCGAACCACATACCACAGTAAAAGTGCACCCACCAAAATTTCATTTAAATGGCAGAAAAACGCTTCAGAAATAGAGCAATGAATATATTGAAATACATCTTGTGAATTAAATGTACCGCAACAGTTTCTAAATATACATTTTTGGGGCATTTTTTTAACAATTCAACTTGACATCCTTTTCGACATCCGCATTTCGTGTTAATTCAATTAAGTGTCGGTAGATGGTAGTGCAGCTACCGTTTACCTATTTACCTTTAAAACCTTATTACAATTTCTATACCATCAAATCATTAAACCTACGCTCAATATTGAAAAGATATCCCTCTGAATATTACTGCCTCACCAAAATCCCCCGACATTAACAATATATTAATAAAAAATAGTTTGTCTGATTTCCGTGTAACTGTTCTACAACAGAAGGGGACAGCCATCTTTTTGAGGAGGTGATGCAATCCCCGACAACCATCAACCATACCGCCAATAAGTTTTTAATCATGAATTTCGTTACCGCTGTTTTGTCAGCAACCGGATTGCAAGATGACATGTCAACAAAATTGTTGCTACTTTTTCCACGAATCGAAACGATCTTCATCAAACTATATTCCTATCGGGTGTTAAGCGAAAGCCGCCAGCTGGGAGTGCTATTTTGAACGAAACACATCGTTGCCAGATTTCGCGGCGAACAAGTTCAAACACGTGCCCCGTGTTTTGCTTGCGGAAAGAGATAACTGCACTACCTGACAGAACAGAATGTTCGCCTGCCACTTTATACATCGTCAAATTTTCCGCAAATTTTCTTGAACAATCGCGAAGGAGACGACAAGGAAATTCGAATTCTACGCATGCCGGGGACCTGCCTAAAGTTGCCTGCAAACTCGTTTCGCACGCTACGAGCATTAAAGTGTACGAATATTGACGCGGAGAGGGAAACTTAAATCGAAGATCGACCGAAATATTCCACGCTCGATTAAACGACTTACATAAATCTCGACCTTACCGCGAACTGTCTCATCTTTTGTAATAAGAATGGTAATCAAAATCGACGACAATTACGCACGCGTGATCTTGTTCAACTCCCCATTCCCAATTGGCAATATCTGCAAGTATTTCGTAAAGACAAGTTGGAATATGCAGCTGGACAAGAAAGTTCCTGCTCAGGCGAGGAAAACGTGGCAACGCAGCGAACTGCGTGAGCCGAGATGCGCGGCATGAATAGCACCGACGTTGATGGGCCGTCCCGTTGTCAGGGGTTTGGAGGGGAAAGGAACAAGGTAAAAGTTTCCACAGGGGCGGGGATGGGCGGGGAACGTCGCGACGAAAGGGGAATGCGATACGCTCCGCGTGTGGTGGTCGTCGGTGAGCGTAATATAACCGAGGTAATGTTACCGGGTTGCTGTTTACGGAGAGTTTTTGGAAATTTCGCGAGCCGCATTCTAGTTTCCCGGTCGAAACCTTCGCGCGGCAAATCGAACCCTCGATTCGAGATAATCGAGACCGCCGAACGTAATCCATACGTTTACCAGCGTACGCCGCATGGGAATCGAGCAAACAGCGCGGCGTTACTTAGAAAAGCTCTGCACCCGAAATATATCAACGGCTTATCGCAGATAACCCTTCCGCGCGCCAATCGATTCAAATTCCACGCTCCCACATTGCATTTTACGCTGCGTTACATATTGCGCGTGCAATAAAGCGCTCGAAAGCGTTTCGAACACCGTGCCACCCAGTACATACGAACATCTAACAAATTAATATCTGCCTCGAGCCTTAAGGAAATTCTCAAACCGATTAGATTGCGAACATTCCGTCCGGTTCTCATGGCCGACGCTCGTTGGCGAGCCTCTTTTCTTTCAGGACGCCGGGGGTAAAAATTTAAGGGAAACAAGTACGTGCACCGGGGGACAGGTCCGAGGAATCTCCCGTTCGAAGATTCTCTCGTGAAACGTCGGACGTGCGGCGCGGCGCGGCGCGGCGCGGCGCGGCGCGGCGCGCTGGTGACGGTGAAATCGTAGAGGGGACGACCCCTCTTGCCCTACTCCGTAGGCGCGCAACGTCATTGTGCTGTGTGGGGCCATGATCGTTGTAGTGTGCATGCGTCCATCGAGCTACGCGCAGAGACCTGCCCAGTAAATACGAGGCTTCCGTTCCCGTGTACGTGTCGAAAGAGTGCGCAGTAAAGGAGGCACAAGTCCCTTGTATTCTCGGCGTCCCCGTGTCACCCGGCGTGCACCATCATGCCGTTGAGCATCGGGATTAACCTAAGAGTGACCGGACACTGCAATCAGGGCGGTCGTAAGTACATGGAGGACATGTTCAGCGTGGCCTTTCAATCGACAGCGAATGACAAGGATCTCGAGTACGCGTTCTTCGGGATATTCGACGGCCACGGCGGCGGCGAGGCGGCCACATTCGCCAAGGAACACCTGATGAACGTTATCATCAAGCAGAAGAACTTCTGGAGCGACCGCGACGAGGATGTGCTACGCGCGATCAGAGACGGATACGTGAACACGCATTACGCGATGTGGCGGGAGCTTGGTAAGAATTCCGTTCGTTCCACCGTTTCTTCCGTCCCGTCCTCTCTATCTCGCCGTCTCTCTTTTTTTTTTTTCCCGCCAAAAACCTGAACGCTCTGGTGAAGCTCGCCCCGGATCCCCTCCTGCCCCTCCCGTCCCGCCCCTCGCTGGGCAGAAAAAGAAAAATGGGAAACCCCCCCGTGTATACGCGAGCGGCGCTTTCGTGGAGAATTTCTCTCGTTGTCCCGCGTATTTCCCCCACCACGCTGCGCCCGATTAGGTTAGAATTTAGGTTATGTAACACCGAGTTAACCTAAAAACGGCGACTCGACGAAATCATAGTTGAGAGAAAATATTCGCCGACGGTCGCGTTTCCGCGTTGTATTCGATCGCGTCGATGCGAGGAACCTGGGGACGTTGATGGCCGCGACGATCTGCGATGTTCGAGGGAAATGTTGACCGGGGTGTGCTTCTTCAACAGACAAGTGGCCGAGAACCGCTTCGGGGCTACCGTCCACGGCTGGGACCACGGCGAGCGTGGCGTTCGTTCGCAAAGGCAAGATTTACATTGGTCACGTGGGCGACTCCGGGTTGATACTGGGGTATCAAGTGGACGGCGATCCGCAGTGGAGGGCCAAGGCGTTGACCAAGGACCACAAGCCGGAGAGCGGGCCGGAGATGATGAGGATACACGAGTCGGGAGGGAAAGTGGTGAACAAGTCCGGCGTTCCAAGAGTCGTTTGGAACAGGCCTCGTATCGGGCACAAGGGGCCGGTTCGAAGGTCCACCCATATAGACGAAATTCCGTTTCTCGCGGTGGCCAGATCATTGGGTGCGTTTCCCTCGGCGGCTTGGCTAAATGGAAGCGAACGACGACGAATTAACTTCTGTTCCTTTAGGCGATCTATGGAGTTACAATTCCGAGCTGGACACGTTCATCGTGTCCCCAGAGCCGGACGTTAAGGTGGTCACTATCGACGCTGAGTCACATCGTTGCCTTATTTTTGGAACAGACGGCTTGTGGAACATGCTGACGCCGCAGGCCGCCGTGGCTATTGTCCAAGCTGCGGAGAGGCACAACGAGAAACATTTAATTGCTTCCCAGCAGACGTGCAACGGGGTAGGTGGACCAACGGCTACTGCAAACTGTCGAACTGAGGTAGATGCTTATTGATTTATTTGTATTCGTGTCCGAACAGCAGGCCGACAATGTCCAATTGTGGATAAACCCTTCGAAGAGCCTGGTCGACAGGGCGTTGGAAAAGTGGTCTTCGAAGAGGTTACGCGCTGATAATACAAGCGTGGTTACGTTAATGCTGGATCCATCTGGTCCGTCCCGCAGCGAGGTAATTATTATTTTGCGAGAAGGTATTATTGCCAGAGAGGTATCGGTCTTGATCGAACAATTTTTTATTCGAAAGGTATTGCTGAGCCAGACGAACTTTTTAAGCCAATTCAACGCGCCTCCTGCGCCTGCAGTTACCGAAAGCCCGGAGAGGATGAACTGCAGCCCGATTATTCCTAGCATACCAAGACCGTCTCCCGTAATAAACCATAACATCAGTCTAAGGAAACCCGAATTATCAAACGAAACGGAGAAGAATACCGAGGAATCGAAATCGGAGGACGTACCGCTACCGGACAAAGCCGAAGCGAATGCCGGCGCGATTCTCGAATCGGACGGAACTGACGGCGTCCCGGTTCTGGAGGCGCCGTCCAGCGAGCCAGCGATCGCAGAGAGAACTGTAGAAACGAATGATCAGGATACTGAGAGTATTCCAGTAGAAAGTACAGAGAAGGACGAGGTGCGTCCGGAGCTTACAAACACAGATGCCTCCGACACGTTAGATAATCAAGGCGTTACGAAAGCTAGACAGTCAGCCGAAATAGATAATAAAAACGACCTCTACATTGTGATACACCAAAGTGCATTTTCTAACGAACGTGACGACACAACCTCTTCCGCGATCGTTCCTAGCAACGTAGAGAGTAATGGGATTAACGGTAACGAGATCGAGATCAAAACGAGCCTGTTGAACGGTTCGCGACAGAAACAACCGGCGCTGTTCTCCGCGTCACGACCGGCAGTGAGTAGCGCGAGCCGGAGGCACAGCTTGAACACGCGTCCACGTAACAGCCTCGCGGAGACCGGCGCGCTGGAGCCGAAAACTTACGTGAATTCTAGGTTTAAGTCGCGCAGTACAAAAGTGGCTGTGACCGTTGGTACGGTGGAAGACGGCGCGAGAAGCACCAGCAAGACCAGCCAAAGTTCTGCTGGCAAACGTAGGCACAGCGCGGTGTCGCAGGTTGCCGACAGCAACGCGGAGAGTTCCTGCGCACTGCAGGAGCCGTGTTTGAAAAGGGGAACCCGTTCAGAAGATCGTCCGGAACCGGTCGACGAGAACGACCCGGCGAACCAACCTACAAAAGACCCTAGTAGTAGTAGTAGTAGTAGTAATACCAATAATAATAATAATAACTTAAATTGGCCTACAACGGAAGCTGCCATTGCTCGCTCTACGTCTGGTGGTGCTACCACTGTACCTGTACAGGAGAGGCTGTCGTCGCTGAACAACTTCCAAAGAAGTCTGGGGAAGAAGGCCACGCCTGTGAAGGCGATCAGGAGGCCGTCTATTAAGGGCCTGCTGAAGCAATGGTGGGCCGCTAGTCTTGGCGCGAGAGATTGGGATCAGGGAAGAACTAGTCGATCGAATAATTGTAACGAGCGAAGGTTGAACAGAAGTATGCCCATTATAGGCTCGTCGGACAATGCAACGGTGCCGCAACGTTGGCTCAGGTTCGTCTCTCCAGTCCTTGCGATTTACGCGAGTGCACCATCGTCCATTAGTATTCTTTTCTTCCGATGCCGTGTTTACAAATCTTGGGGTTCGCACATTTACGTTTGCTTTGTTTGCCCCGCCAGGTCGGACACCATAGCGGCAACGCCTGTGAAAACGCTGCGCTCGCGCAACGTGGACATAACCGGCCACACGATATCCGCGCAACTGGTGTCCCAGTATGGAATCGTGAAGCAAAGTCGACTATCTTTGCCCGGTAAATTGAAACAGTCCGGCAGCAACGGATTCCTGCAGCCGAGTAGAGTGAGGTCTTCCACGCTGTCGTCCGGCATGAAGCAGAGCGGCGGTAGCAATGGGAACGGCGCCTGCTCCACCATCAGCCCCTCCAGCACGGGGTGTAATTCTAGTTCCGGCATGGCCAAGAGGGGGAAATCGCCCTATAACCCTAGCGCTAGGTCGTTGACCACGCGGTCCCGCATTAAACGCCTCGGGAAATGAGGTATAGGATAAAATACACCTTTAATTACTTTCATTATTGTTCACCAGGGTATCCTATTATTTACCCTCAACGCTCACCTCATTTTCTCCGCGCGTTGCAGGCCTCTCTCTCTCGTTGTCCATCGGAAGCGAGACGGCGAAATACGGATTGCTTTCACCCTTTCGTTTCGTTTTTGCGCCGTTAGCATTTTAATTCTCGAAGATTGGAAGCGCGAAGGGAAAATCCGTCACGGGCATACGACGTTGCCTCGAGTTTCCATGGACGTGCGCGTCCCGGATAAGAGAATTAGGTTTGCATTTTCCGGGCCGACGAAGCAGATAAACAATGAAATTCTTCGTTGAAAAAGTAACGTTAACGGGTCCGTCGGTTTCGTTCGTTTCCTATTACAGTTCTCACCTCGTGTACCGTTTCCTCGACGGGTGCAACTCTTTGTCAACGATAAGAAAGTAATATCGCGGCTTACAGCTTCCATGCTTACGGGTGAAGGATCGATGGTATTTTACGTATTCGCGTGCCCCTCGCTCGTTCGACGACCTTTGGCAATTGCCTCGCCATCTGTGCATTGCCAATCTACTCGTAGAAGTTTCCGAACGTAACAATGTTTGCCACGTACCGTTTTCTTTATTTTCTTTTTCAAAGTCATTGCTAGCCCTCGCTAATCCAGCTAAAATGTTCCTCTTTCTTTTTCTTGCTTCAACTAACAGTTTCGATCCTTCGCGCACGTATTACTTCGAACGGATTTCGCCATCAGGAATACAGCCGGTAATATTTTTAACGATTCTCCGATTAGTTTATTTTCTCGAGTAGTACGTGAACATATGTATAAAAAATCGTGTGCGTGAATACGAGGACGGATGGATGAATAGTGTGAACGCGTCGAAAGGGTTGTGTATGTGATTCATAGAAATTTATCATCATTATTATTACTATTATTATTATTCATTTTATCCAACGATTCCTTCGAGCGTTGCGGTCTTCTGATGAAATCGATGGAGATGAACAAAGAGAATGTAACTTACGATTAGCTTAAGAGTGAGGAATATCTAGTACGTAGGTGCGTAATTACCGAACTGTTTCGGCCAAGTTAATCACACAAGCCATTCAGGATTCGTTCGAAAGCCGGCCGATCGTTGAGCAAAGAATTGTAATTCTTTAATTTTGATATTTAACTTTATACGAGGGGACAGCACAAAGTCTTGATAAGGATGTCTTTCGATATAGAAAAAAAAGACTTATTAATAGATCGTCGTAATTCTATTTACTATATTGTTGTAAGCATTTAATTATTCGCCGCCCTGTGAAGGAATTTTGAATGGTGCCTGTGGTACTAAAAAAAAAAAAACAACAAAAAACCAAAAAAAAAAAAAGAACGACTGTCTGTTGCGCGATACACGAAGTTTAATTGAGTTACGCATGGGGGCGATTTGAGAGTGGAAATTAAAATAGTGCGGTGGCATGTATATGGACGTGCAGAATAATTACGGCTCACTGGAAACAGCGATTGCAAAAATTCTGTCGTAGCGTGTGACTCGGTGGTTGATTTGTTTTAAGTAGCGGCACGTTCCAGCGGAATCGACTCCGATTTCGAGGAACGTGATTTTCAATTTGCGATACACCTTTGAAATTAATTTTCTTTCTTTTCTTTTTTTTAATTCTCCTAATAACAGCCACTGTGTTTGCGCCGAGTGTACTAAGTACTTCGGGACAGCTTGGACTGATAAGTTTCGTTGAGTTGTACGTCGTCAAACGAAAATCGCGAGTATTTAAAAAAAAAAAAAAAAAGATGGAACACAGTAAATTCGCCATTTCGACTATTTCTTCCTTTTTTTTTTTTTTGACGAAGTTGTCACTTGAAATTTTTACCCTAATAATCATCCAGCGGTTTTAGTTCGCCTTGGTTTATCGATTGAAAATTGTTTTTTCACGCGTCCCTCTTTTTCTTTCTTTTTTTTCTTTTTAAAGAGTGATGTAGCGACAGAGGAATTTACTGTGCCCACGAATTATCCGGGAGCAAAGAAAAATTAATGTACGTTGACAGGCATATATGTTTATACATGTTTATCCGATATTTTTATATTTTTACGTTTCACCGTAGACAGCGCAGAGGAATATAATTATACGATAGGGCGGGGGAGGCGTATGATAAAAGGAAAAATAATGACACGTGCCTACAATAGTTACCATTTAAATTGTGTATATATATATATATGTATAAAGTGTATTATAAAAACATGGATCAAGAAGAAAATAACATTGTCGATACTTCGGCGCCAATAAAATCAAAGAGGGAGAGAGAGAGACATATATATACATATTATATATTTAAATAATAAAGAATCACAAATGTCTCGCAGACAAAGAAAATAGTGAGAGAACTCGTAAAGATTAAATAAATTTTCTCTTCTTGGTGCATGTGACGAAGGTGGCACTATCTATACATATAAATATATAAATATGTATGTAAATATATATAGGACACTTATGGATGCATATATATTATATATATATATACATACATGTGTAAATTAAAAAACACATATAGTTTGTAAGTCGCGTCTACATACGTGTAGATAAAAAAAAATAAAAGAAACGTGTAGATGATTATGGTCATAGGAGATATAAAGAAAATCTTTGCTAGCGTTTATTTATATACATGAAAGTTATAATAATAATAATAATATACATAGAAACAAAGATGTAGAGAGAAATGGACGAGATGCGAAGGTGGTCCTCCGTCTATAATTGCGCTTGTAGGATTTAACATTCGTTACACAGAACGTGAGAGAAACAAATATAAGTATTTTCGGAGGGACGAAGTAAAACGGAGAAGATAAAGAAGATAGGATTTATCAGAGGAACGAAAAAGTGTATAGCGAGCGAAAATTTATATAGCGGTTTATCTCAGGTTAAGCATATAGGTTGAAGGAGGCGAACTCGAACAAATGTGTGATCACGTTTAAAATCTGTATATTTTAATTAAATAAACTGAAATATACAAATGTTTTTTTCAGCGGATGCTTTATTTACGAAACCCAACATGAAACGTACTTCTGTTATCGGTATGAAGCGTGCGATAATAAAGCGAAAAAACAAATAAAATAAGAATTAGAATTCGATTCATATGTTTCTTTTATTCGATTCCACCTTTCATTCATCCTCGTTCACTACGAAAAGGATACTGAACAGATTTACGAGCATAAGGAGCATTATTGGATGTTTGATGAAGATCACTTAAACAACCAGTTTATATTTCTATGTTGTTATTTGAAAAAATACAATTTTACATATATACAGAGAGACACAGTTGAGTCGATTCTCTTTTTTTTTTCTTTTCTCTTTTTATATGATTGCATGATATTATTTATAGGCATTTGCACAAGTATACTTAGCTCCATACATATCCATATTTAAAGATATATATATATATATTATACATAACAATATACATGCTACATATCGATTTAACTTATACCAATAATAAATACTTTCTTTTTGTTTAAACCATCACTGTTTTACAAGGATATCGAAATATAGTGTCAGTGATGGATCACAATGTAAATGCAAATACAAGAAGCGACAGAATATGATTCCTTATAAGAATTATTATCGTACGTGTTTGTATACATTTTAACGTAAATTGTTTTATTCGGTATTGCATACACACATATATTATATATATATTTTTTTTTATTAAACATACAGATAGAATATCCAAATGTTATAAAAGTTACCTGCTATTTGAATACTGAAACTCGTGAACGTAAAATTTAGATTCGAAAGTTATGCATTACTGTTTTCGAACGTTATATTATATTTATTATTAATACTCGCAGAGCTTCATAGAAGTGGGAACTTTCATTTCGCAATTGTTATAATTTTCCGAGAGAAATCTGACAGGATTTTTCTTTTTTTTTTTTTCTTTTGAAAAGTACAAACGCAATTGTAATTAACGATAAAAGTATTTAATAAAATCCGATATATATATTAAACTGTGTTTCATTCGTTCATTTAACGTTACCTTCAATTCGTTTCGTCGAAAATAATAACTCGAACTTTAAAGGATCATATTTGTCTGGCAAGGAATAATTAATAACAACGCGTTGCAACGAGACAGAAATTTCTTTTTATCATTGACTATCGATAGTCCGTAACAACTGCAATCGGTAGGAATTTTATTCATCGTATTCATATAGTTTGATCGCTTCCCGTTAATTAAATGAACAGGCATGATCTTCGTTAAAAAACTAAATAATAATAACAAACTAAACACGTGGTAAGAGGAGAGATATGCGTCTTAATTAATTAATCTCTTCGTTAATATAAAAAGCGTGTCCTAGGTAAACATGATTCGCTTGACAAAATTATTACCCATTTGAGGATCATTGTTGTAATAGTAATAACGTTAATCATAATAATAATAACGATTCCAAAGCACCGCGAACATTTCGCACGTATCGCGCTTGAAAGGCCAAATAGGGAAGAAAAAATTAATTACGAAGAAGATGAAATCCAACGAAAGGGTGATGTATTGCAAAATAAGAAACGACTTGTCGTTTTGCGCGTCGCAAGTGTAAAATTCATTTTTCCTTTGATAACGACGAATCCAACGATTTATCGCGCCGCGAAACTTGCTTATTATTATGATTAACTATTTACAATTGAGTCGGCGTTTATTAGCCGTACCACCGACTTCACACACTCCCGACGTACACGCACCACGCATTAAAAGACAAATACGATAAGGCACAGAGTATACATTATTATTTACGAACAATCATTACACGTGGTTGCACAGCCCCGATAAATGGGAAAAAAAAGGCAAGAGGACGAAAGGAACTCGTACGAGAGAAATCCGCTCCGAAGGAAACAAAAATTCACCGAGCCGGACACACCTCGCCGTCGTTTACGAAAATATCTGCGATTTCGTTCACAACGAACGATCGACCATCGAAAATCGCGGGGTCCATCGAGAAGGAAAAGAACGTTCTCTACCGAGGAACAGAATAGAATCGTTCGCGTCAATTATTTCCCTTTCTTCTCTAAAACAATGGAAATCGAACGACCTCTGTCGACCGACACAGAAGAAGAAAGAAATTGAAAAGGTAGTGTCCATCGAAGTAGTACCTAATTTGTGCCCTATGATTATCACAAAAAAGTGTGTCTCTCAAAATTGTGTCTCTTCTAATCACACTGGACACGTTATTCATTCAACTCGTTTGCACCTCGAGTCTCGTTTACCACGACCGATCATCTCTATGTACACGTGCAGCCTTTCACGGATCGTTCGGGGCGCTCGTTCAGAAAGAAAAAAAAAAAACGATAAAGAAATATTGCAGATCTACGTACACGTATACGTAAACGCGACGGTATTATAAATGTTTAGAGCGTTGTGCATGTAGCGCAACCGTCGTCGAGATTACTCAATCCTCGCAGAATGTCCCCGCAGAACGTTCTGAATTACGATTAACGATCGAACATCTTAATCTTAATAAAATTATCCTCATTGATGCGCTTATTGCACGCGTGCACGTTTTCCCCGTTTATCTCACTCGTTTTACCGTCGACACCGTTGTCCGACAAATCGACCGCGCCATCTCGTCGAACGTAGCGAAACGATCTCGCTTAAAAATTATCGTCGCGGGCGAATATCTCAACGGCTGAATAAAAATGTGCCTCGCATTTACGCAGTGGCGTACTCCCGACGAATTTACGCTCAGCGCGGAATAAAAACGGGCACGACCGCCCGATTTAATATAAATAAGTACCTAAGGCGTGTGCCTAGACGTTTCGCGGTTCGAGAATTTGCGATCAGCGCGAAACAGTCGACGCTGCGTCCTCTCGAGGGGAGGGCAATTTGACGAGCGCACGTTCACGCGAAGGGAACGAAATATTTCCCCCATTCTCCGATCACATTTTGTAAAATGGTACGTCGTACGCACGCGCTTAACCTCGGTAAGGTACAATACAGAAGTATTTACATTCTCTTTTCGTACAGGACATAAGGTATACCGTCCTTCCGTTTACGGTATACTCCGCTTAATCCGTACACGTCGGCAATTCGATACAATTCAGCCCGCAGTTTCAGATCGTCGAATTTTCCTTTCGAATTTTCCTCCCCGCGGATCAATACAAAGTACAATAATATCGGCGACGAGAGCGATCGCGTCGTCGCAATGCGAAGGCGAACCCCGCGATCGCTGCAATTGATTACTATAAGTATTGGAAGCACCAATTCATTTTCGTTTCATCGGACATAGAGGATAGTGGCAATAATCATAATAATAATCGAACGATTAAACAACTAATGACTTGGCGCTCTTTAAATCGTAGATCTTTAGGACAAGTGTGCTCTAGTAAACTGTTATCAAACGTTTCTCAGTCTTGGAGAATAAAATGTTCATTGATTCGTGGTTGGACAGGGACTAGATTCGACCAATCCCTGTTTGATTCCTTTCACAATGTGTACCCTTGCGGAAACGAAATTAAATACGAACGGCGTTGTTTTTCGTGTTCTCTTCGCACAAAACTAAACGAAACCAAAAATTTCCCATTAAATCACGCTCGCCCGATTGCACAACGAATGCCCGAGGCTCGAGTCAACGCCAATCAGATAAAAAAATGCTCATCGCTGGACGACGCATGAGAAGGAACGCGACCGAAGAACGACTGACCTCGGTCGTCTGCATTGCAGCAAATTTGAAAGAGAAGAACGAAAACACGGACGAGAAACAAACGCTCTGCCCTTGAGCGGAATAAATAAATTTCTTTGGAAAATTATAGGAACCACAGGATGGTCTCAGCACCATCGAGATTCAATTCGAATTACAATCCACGCGCTGCTCGGAATTATTCGAGCGAACAGTGTACACCTCGACGAGCACGTCCCCCCGAAAACACCGTGCACCCCCTTTATCGACTTGAGCAGCGCGCTTTTCCCCTATTTTTTTTCTCTTCAGTTTTTGGCATGTTTCCAAACTGACCCACACACGGTCCGATCAAAAGTGCGTGTCATTCGGTTTCTTTTTCCTCCTCCGTTGGGAATATCGTGGAATGAGAGAAAGAAACGCGCACGTTCACCGAATACCATCGTACGTCGCTGCGAATGTACAAGCACATGTATATGCATGTACCGAGGCACCGTTTTAAACACTAGTATGTACAACAATCGTCCGTCGAAAAGTCTTCTATTGCCCCTTTTCTCGGTTTCCCCCGGTGAAAGATCTATCTCTTCAGCGGCAACGACGACGTGTCCCCCTCGTAGTCGTTCACGGCTCTCGAATGCTGCCATCACACTTTTGTACTTGCGAGGAAGTAGCGGCGCGTGTAACTCGTTTGCAGGAACTAACGGTCATAGGAGAAGTTCGCTCGAACCTGGATGTCCAAGCGGGAAGTTACAGCGGTCCCAGGATAATTTTGTTCGCCGCGATCCTCCGCTGCGGTTGGATCATCTCGACGGGGTCGACGCACGTTTTGAACCGTGGCGGGGTTAGCTCGGCGGGTGATCAAGCTTAAGGGGCCATTTGCGTTTTTATCGTGAATTACCGGTCTTTTGACAATTTTTTTTCGTTGAATCAGAACGGCGCTTCGTAATTGATCTTACGCGCGCGCGGTTGCCGTTATTTTTCCTAGGTCCTGCATTATTTTCAAGTCGAAATACATCAAACCGTGACAGGCACGCGTCGTCGAACAAGGCGTTCTTACAAAGAGGATTTCGCGTCGAACCGAAGCGTAAAGACAGATATTTCCCCACGCGTTCAAAACGCAAATAGCCCCTTAAAAAACGAGCACGAACCACGCTAACTCGATCAGCACGGATGATTCGTCGATCGCAGCTATCAGACGGTCCTGACAAATTCGATTCGCAACGAGAGCTCTACGAAAGCCTCGAGATGAAAATTCTATACGCGTCGAGCTGATCTCGTTTCGTGGCCCGTCCTGCGCCAACCGATGCGGGGGTCGAACGTGGACCGACTGCGATCGCGAAACCGAGCACTGGTCCATTAATCGCACAGAACGTTCCTGGGGTCGGTTTTAACGCCGTGGGCGTTCGACGAACGCTCGTCAACGCCGTCGCCGCTCTCCCTCCCCGTCCCAGACGTTCCAGGTGTCAAGGATGGTCTCGGGTGCCTCCACTTGACCGGGAGGCACCTGTGGAGCACGCGTTGCGCCCGCGCCGCCACGGGCTACACGGCGCAACCCTTCCGCGTCCCGTAGAGGATCTTCAGCTCGGGCACGATGATCTTCTTTATCAGGGCGTTCGTCTTCGAGGTGAGCATCTCGCGGTGCGGGTCCTTCTTGAAGATCTTGATGCCCGGACGATGCACGAGGAACGCGTTGTCCAGGATGAGAAAGTCGTAGTCGAGGACGCACAACGCGTAACCCTGTAGCCGAAGCGGTTCGAAGATGATTACAGAGAAAAGAGAGTGAGAGAAAGAGAGAGAGAGAGTTGATCGGGCGAGGTCTTGGATTTTGGGATTGGAACGAAGCGTCGCTCGAACTCTCGAGGAAGTTTCTTCTTCGGAGACCTGAGAGCTTCCGCGAATCGGCCTTCTTCTACTTGGAGATGTTGCATCCTTGGACGGGGCTTTTATTCACCGTCACGCGTGTATTAATCTACGTCCTTCCTTTTTCTCTTCGACGTGTTGTTCCCTCGAGTACCGACGATTGTCACAGAAACGCGTTCGATCAGTTCAGCGAACAGGGAATCGAGGAAACGTGGGATGAAAATTGATTGTTTAAACGATCGCCTGGTGGAATAATTATAGGTTAAATATACCTGCGTCATTTTGTCGCTTTTCCCCTCCCAGCTGAGCCTCTCGTCGTACAGAGGGTCGTTGTTGGTCCCGATGAAGATCGGCTCCCAGTGAACGAAACTACCTGTCCTCTTCCCAACGTGGAACACGTGGAGATCCTCCGTTTCCGGTCTCTCCTGCCACTCCTTGGTCTTTGGAACGTTGTGACAGCCGGAGCAGAGCTTTTTATGAAACGGGATGGCCGTGCCGGCCTTCAGCATCTGGATCTATAAGAATGCAATCCCTTTGTGACAAACCGTCTAATAATAATAATAATAATAATAATAATAATAATAATAATATATATATATTTATAACAAAATTGATTATTTAAGTTAATAATTATACATCGATTAACGTGACCCGTTAATTGCACAAATGGCGGCACTTGCTTAACACCCTTACAGGAAGTGGAAGATCCGCGGGGGGGTGGCATCGTTGTCGGCTCACGTCGAGGCAAGGTCGACGACGCGTCGCGACGTTAGCGAAAAACGTAATGCAATTGAATGGCGTGCGGCAATGGCGGAATTGAATTGGATATTTTATGGAACTGCGGCCGGCGCAGTGGCCAGCTGCACTTCGCAATGACGCTTGTTAATTGCATGCACCAAGGTCCACGGTCAAAGGAAGCGCCATTGATTAAACGACCCTCGGACGTTCGTGCCGTTTAACGCATTGTCGGATATTATGCAGCTGTTGCAGCGGTCTTTCGCGCTCGTTTCAACGGGCCTCAAGTTCGCCGCTGCGTGAACGCCAAATGTGACTGAACCCTGTGTGTCAACGTTTCGTAATGTCGCGTTGCTCCCCGGCGAGCGCTGCGTTACTCCTGGTTTTTTTTTTTTTTTTTTTCGTTGGATGGCAGAGATTCGTTTTGCAGAAACGACGATATCGAATCGAATTCGACTCGATAGCTTATCAAGGGAAATCAATTTCTGCCAATTGTTTCGACCCTGTAACTCGACTGGAAGGGCGGTTGCAGGGGAAAAAAGAAACGTCTAGTTTTTGACCAATATCTCCCATTTTAGCGAAGAAAAAATTGTGAAAAAAATCGGAGACACTTGTATCACGGAGGCACGTACTACAGAAATTTTGCAGATTTTTAAATTGAACACCCGAGCTGTGAAAAATAAAAAGCGTTAAAAAATGACGAAAAATACAGATTTTGTACTGAAGGAATCGGGGTACCATAATTACAATTTTTTCCTGGGTACATATTATTGATACTACTACTCTCAATTTTTTTCAGATTTTTTACTTCGATACGCCGCGGTTGAAAAAATTAAAAACGCCATTGGATTTTTCTTTTTTCCCCGTAACTACCCTCCCAGTTGAGTCAGAGGGTCGAAACTTGCCACGAATTGGTCCTTCTCGATAATCTATCGAACGGCAACTCGGAAGTTGAATTTGGTTCACGGGCACACGTTTGACCCCCCCCCTTATCCGGCTGTAGCCCTCGATCTAATTAATCGCTGACAATTAATTCACGTAACGAAAACGCGAATCGCCCTTTCAGTTCGCCGCGGGGGTGCAGAGTGCAAAGCGGAATTGTATCCAGACGTTTTCCTTGAATTTCAAAACGTTCGTGTCCTATCGAAGGATCATTCATCCGTCAATCGATTCACCTGTCCGTTCTTACCACTTACCAAGTGAGTCTTGTTGTTCGGCGGCTGGCATTTTTCGTCCACCTCGAAGATGGACAACACGAAGACCCGAGGATTCGGTTTGTATAGGGCGGGCTGATTCCTCTTTCTGATCATTTCGACGAACTTCGCCGGCAGATTCGGATTCGGATAGAGCTCGATGTCGCTGGCGAACACGTAGAACGTCGGCGCGGACTCCCTCGCTATGTTACGTCCGACGTTCACCGGGTACAGCAGCTTCTTCTCGTTCTTGTACATTTTCGGGAACGTGACGTTCACCCACGGCGGCCCCAGCGTGCAATTGTACGTGTCGGACATGACCTTCTGGGACGGCGGCACCTGTTCAATTAACCAAATCGCAACGCATTACAGGCAAACAATAAAACGTCTCGTTTCACCATCATCATTCTCTGTCAGAAGAAACGCAGACTCGAACGAGCTTAAATTTAAATTTCACAAGCGATTAGAACGTTCGCCTGTTTAAACATCAAACGATCCTTCGCTCGAACGTTGTATTTTCGCAGAAAATCGATTCATCCAGGATCCTTCAGCGGTATGTAAAACGACCTCCGGACAGAAAGAGTGTGTTAGATTATTCGAGGTGCGTTTCGCCGATGCACGCTGTCTTCGTCTAGCGTAGCCCTCTTTCGGGGAGACCCCAAAATGGTTAAAAAGGGCCACGTCGACGTAGGCGTCCTATATGACCGACGCTTTTGCCAAAGGAAGGCGTTCTTGTATAGACTACGGTCGAGAGAGCACGGTATTAATAAACG
The DNA here is from genome assembly GCA_948146005.1 of Nomada fucata. NCBI lineage: Eukaryota > Metazoa > Arthropoda > Insecta > Hymenoptera > Apidae > Nomada > Nomada fucata. The sequence continues at coordinate 31,184,952 of OX411277.1, read as the reverse complement.
GAATACCTTGTTAATATATACACGCCTACGCAATTATCCTAATACCTAATCGAGACTTCGATTCGAGTATCAGGGATTTCTCTTACAAGTGTCTGTAAAACGAAGCGCTCGGAGAAACCGTTCCCTCGCGACAGACGCCGTTTCCGTATCGAAGCCTCCTTATTAATTAACTCGATTCGTATCGAGGCCCGTGTATCGCGACGGGATCCGGCAATTGAACGGAACGCGAAGCCGCGTGCATCCATTGTTGACGCGTACGCGTTAATTACTGGTGCGAAGGTTTCGCTCTGTCTCCGCCACGACTCGCACGAATTATGCACGCAGAGGGGAATGGCGTACAAATGTGTATCGGTCGCCGATTGGCCCTCCCCCTTTAATCGCCACTTTCTCCGCCGTTCGACGCGATCCACTTTTTCCGATCTCTCCCTTCTCGAATGTCGATGGATATCGGCGGATCGCGTTTCCGTCCGGGCCGCCGCGTATCTTCCTTCTCCTTTCCGTCCCGTTTCTGTCGCTAACGAAACGACCGTCTCAAGGCGATCGCCCGTTTCTATGCCCGTCGATATCTACGCCGGACTCGACGAGGCGAGAAGTGATCGCGCGGACGCACGGCGATCGCGCGATTTCGGCACGCATGCGTTAATTCTCGAGCGAACAAAGAACACGGTGGTCTGAACAAAGAACGACAGACGATTAAGAATCGATCGACGCGACACGAGAGCGCGAATCGTACAGACACAGTCCTAGATAGTCCTGGACTGTTGGGTCGGTTTTGCGATACTGTGACAGTGCACGTCGTGCGCTGTCGTATTTCGAGTCAATGTTTAGCTAGCGGGGCGTACAAAGTGGCGTTAATGTTTAATCAGTCGCAAGGATGATCATGTAAGAAAACCCGAGCCTTTGGAGCGCCTCGCATATTCATCTGGAAAATGTCGCTGCGAGGTCGATAGGCGAGCGGGGCCCGTAAACATTGGGGGGTCGTAAACCAGACCCTTGAAGGTACTGCGTCGCGGGACCCGGGGCACGCCTTCTTGACGGGCAAGAATGCAACGTCGAGACACTCTTTGGGAAACGATCGACTAGAGCGGACTGATTGTATCCATACCATTGTATTGGCTTAGAAATAGACGTACTTGTTGCAGTTGACGAATTTTATACATTCCTTAAATATCTGTGTCTTGCAATCAATATTCCTGTTCGATCGGACAATCGTTGTTCGCCCGTTGCAGCCAGCAGGCTCTGTCTGAACAGGTCTATATTTTAACTGTGGCCTGACATTCACCTTGTTAATTATATTCGAGAAGATAGTTCACGTCTCGTATGTCGTTTCGCGTTTCGGAAACTGATGTCGACGGTTCTGTAAAATAAATTCCACGCTGCCCGTCGCAATTAGACCAGCGATTGCGTTAATTGGCAGCTCTGACCGGGGCCCCCAAAAAAAAAAAAAATGCCCCGACCGCAATCGCGTCACGTCACGAACGGACACGCGGTCCCTATCGAGGAATCCGTTCGCGACAACGCGGAGATCTCGCGCGGCGTGTTTTGGCTACGCGCACGATCTTCCTGTCGGACGTGCCGCGAGGTGTCCAGTGAACCCCTTTAAAAGCCGGCCACCTTGGTCAAAGTGTCATCAGTTCAGCAACGAACAACGATTCGCAGACCTCAACCAACCAGCGACCAAACGATCGAAAGAAAATGCATCTGAGCGCAGTGTTCGTCCTTTTGCTTCTCGGCCTGGTCCACTCTCAGGCGGAGGATTCGCTGTCGAAGATCGACGAATCGTTGGAGACGGTCGAGCAGCCCGCCGAGGATCTCGAGGAGAAAGAGAGGTCCAAGAAGCACGCCATCTACGGGGGATACCCATTCCTGTCGTCGCTTTATCCCTACGGGCTGTCCCATCAAAATCTTGGCCTCTCGTCCTTGATCTATCCGGGTCTTCAGGGTGCGCTCAACCTCCAAGGAGCGCTGCCAACGTTGCAGTCGTATAACCTATTCCAGGGTTCAGCGCCGATCTTCCCTTACTACACGGGGATCACCGAGGTACAACCCGTCGCACCTGAGGTGGTCGTTGCCCAGCCCGGAGCAGTTGTCGAGGAGGTCGTCCAGCCAGTTGTTCCGGTGGCAACCAGCGCAAACTATGTTGCGCCAGTTTTGGAGGAGATCAACCAGCTCGCTTTGAGACCGTTCGGCTATCCTTACTACGGCGCCCCGGATCTCGTGAATCTCAACGCCTGGAGGGCTCGCCATCACGAGCAGTTGGTACTCGCTGGCAGGCCGGCCGTTTATAACGACGTCGACGTGGTTGCGCCCGTCGTTGGGCTGCCGCACTACAACTACGTTCTGTAACCGTGCCAGTGTTACACGGTAGGTGGACTTGTCGGTGGTTCTATTGTAAACCTATTTGCGCAAATTTCATTTGTTCACGTCTGTCTGTCTGTCTGTTCAGCAGCGCCAGGATCGGATTTTCAAGAGGACAATGCTTGCAGATCGAGAACGATGTTATTAATGAAAATTGTGTTGTAACGTTATTATATCCAATAAAGAGCAAATATATGTAGACGACGAGTTATTCTGACTGACCAACCAATTCCTAACGACAGAAATTCCTCGAGTAGCCTAACAAAGACATTCCCCGGGTGTCAATCGTACGGAAAATAATGGAAAGAAATACTTCGCCGGGGGAAGAATAGTTCTAACAAGCGTTTCAGGCCGGCGTGTATGTGTCAGCAGTATTTAAAGTCTTAAGTTACTGCGAAGGGCTTAAGGTGGATTTCCTATCCACGTCAGAAACGAGCGTCTAACGTTGCGTCAAACCAGCGTCGTTCAAGGACGGCTTACGAAGCTCTCCCACTTTTTACCACGTTGTGAGAAGAAGAAGAAAAAATGCGACGGACTGAAACCTCTGTCCGCGAAGAAATCTCGAACACTGTGCTAGACTTACGAGCTTTTGTAACACAGACGCGTGCACGCTGAATGCAAATTGGAGATTGCACCTTAGGCGACGATTTTCATAGGCATTGTTGCTTTAAAACAATACGTTTTTATTTAGGTCACTTTATCGCGCTCTGAATGTATAGAGAACCACCGGCGCGAGAATGGGCAGGTTGCACGGCTCCATTCAGACTGCGACAAAACGGTGGAAAAAAATCGCGGATCGTTCGAATTTGTGTTCGCTGCAAAGGGGAGACTTCGAGCTTCAAATTCGCTGCGATCTTAGTCGCGGAAAAAATTTCTGAGGGTCCGTGCAGACGTTCGAATTGTTAGAAATTTCGAAGAAAAGTTACCTTCACTTTGACACCCCCTACATGAAGCAGAATTTTTTTGCAAGAAATTGAGCGCAGAGCTCTTAGAGTAGATGCTTAACCCTTTAAAATGAGCCTAAGTCGATTGTCGTACGATTTTTTTTTGGCCATTTTATCGTACTTTGAAAAAGGCTAGCTATAGGCACTCGAATCACCTAAGGTGCCCGACAGGCAGGATGCACGGTTCCATTCAGACTGCGATAAAACGGTAGAAAAAAATCGCAGATCCTTCGAATTTGTGTTCGCTGCAAAGGGGAGACTTCAAGCTTCAAATTCACTGCGATCTTGGCCGCGAAAAAAATTTCTGACAGTCCGTGCAGACGTTCGAATTTTTACAAATTTCGAAGAAAAGTTACCTTCACTTTGACACCGCCTACATGAAGCAGAATTTTTTTGCAAGAAATTGAGCGCAGAGCTCTTAAAGTAGATGCTTAACCCTTTGAAATGAGCATAACTCGATTGTCGTACGATTTTTTTTCGCCATTTTATCGTACTTTGAAAAAGGCTAGCTGCCGGCACTCGAATCACCTAAGGTGCCCGATGGGCAGGATGCACGGTTCCATTCAGACTGCGATAACATGGTAAAAAAAAATCGTATATCAATTTTCCCGCCGTGGTTGCAAAGGGGAGACTTGAATCTTCAAGACCAGGGCGATTTGAGTCGAGAAATAAATTTTCAAAAGATTCGTACAGACGATTGAACTTGCGACAAATTTCGAAAAAAAGGGGCCCTCACTTTGCCACCCCATACGCGGCGCAAAAAAATCCTAGAAGAAACTCAGCACGGGGTTTTCAAAGTAGAGACTTCACGCTTCGAAACGATCTAGCGTGGACTCTCGTACGATTTTTTTTCACGAAGTTACAGCATTCGAAAGATCGACGATTCCTCGACGAGAATCTGACGATCCTCCCGTGACAAGGACGAGTGTCCACGATCGCGCAGCTTCTGAATAAGCAAAGCGGCCGTCCGAAACTATTGCACAAGAGAGCAAAAAGATCCACTCGGCAAACAATTTCGCGCATCGCCAATCACAAAAATGTTCGCCGTATCAACGAACGTTCCTACGTTTCAGAGCTCGGAATTCCTCCCGCGCCTATTGAGACCAACGGAACAAACGAAAAAAAACTTAAAAAACCCTCTATCGTGTCACGCATTAATGACCGCGGTCGAATACAAGCACGTCCCGGTCAACAAATTCTGGAAACTCCGCCGATAATGCGAATAACTATATACGGTCAGCGAATTAACGTGTTTTCTCTATCCGCACGATCCTCTGATCAAACGTGACGTCGGGTTCGCGGTGGATTCCTTTAAAAGCCGGCCGCCATGGTCAAAGTGTCATCAGTTCACCGTCGTTCAACGGTTCGCAGTGTCAATCCTAACGAAATGCATTTCTACGCCACGTTCGTCTTCCTGCTTCTCGGTCTGGCGGCCACCCGGGCTGCTTCCGTGGCCAAGCCAGAGGAGTCACGGCCAACGGACGCTCTGCCAGCCAGCGACGAGCTCGAGGAGAAGGACAGGTCCAAGAAGAGCGCTATCTTCCCCAACCCTCTGTTGGGTGGATCTCTGCTGTCAGGATTACTAGGACTACAAGTAGCCTCGGCTATTAACATCCCGCAGTATGTGCAACAAGTCCCAGCGGTCAGTATCCAAACAGTCCCGCATTTATTCAGAGCGTGAACGCGATTCAGACAGGATCTTTCCTTTCAGGCTACGGTGCTCGCTGATCCTTTGGTGGTACCAGGGGTGCAAACCGTTAGCGAGATCGTTCAACCAGTAAACGCAGTGCCTGCTGTGCAGTATCCTGCGCAGCCAGCAATTGTGGAGGAAATTGTCCAGCCTGCTGTCAGACCATATAGCTATCCCTTCTATGGTCGGCCCGAGCTGTACAGTGCCGCTCATTTGGCTGCTTACACCGAGCCGTTGGTGGCTGGAGGTCTACCTTACGGCGCTGCATTGATGTCTTCCCCGTACATCGGCGCTTTGTCGCCTTATGGACTGTACCCTGACGCTGCACGGATATCTTCCCCGTACATCGGCGCTTCGTCGCCTTATGGACTGTACTCCGACGCTGCCCTGCTTTCCCCATACATTAACGCTCCATCGCATTATGGCCTGTCGCCGTACAGCTATTTCTACTAAGGTAAGCGAGGACGCGAGTAGCACCATCTGTGATATTTTCTTGCAAATCTATTGCGATGATTGATTGGTTCGGCGTATTTGTTTTTGGCAGCGCCGGACTTGGGAACACGGACTTGGGAACGAGATTCGCTACAGGCTAATGCTGTTATTTTATCACCGGAAATATCCTTCTTTGTAAACGTATGACATATTAATAAACGTGCAAGCATAGTTCGTCGTTGATAATACTTTACATCCCGCGCGCCTCGAACCACGCCGCTGTCGCGAAAGCAGTGTCGCCAATCCTGCGACTATGTCCCCCCACACGGATAAATCTCGTCGCCCAACCGCGACACCCCGCGATCATTTCAAAAAGTAACGCGAGGATACCAGCGACAGAAACGGGGAACGGGTGATCCCTGAAAAAAGGGGGGCGAACTAAATGTTTACTCACCACTTTTGGCACGTGTTTGCTGCTGAAGAACACGTGGAAGGTGACCAGCTGCGAGATCAGAGGGCTGCCGCAGTTTCTCGAGTACTTGATGGCGTCCAGGGTGGCCGCGAAATCCGTGCCGGGCGCGTGCATCGCGATCGATATCGGTGCCCGCCATCGTTCCAGCAACGGTTCCAGATTGTCCAGGAACGTGTAGTCCGCGTGTGTGGTGTACGTCACGGTCTCCCAGCATCTCACCGCCATGCTCATGGGCACGTAATTGTACAGGACCCAGTAATCGCCACGCTGCCCCCTCCTCGGCTCTAGGGACTTTTCGTTGCAGGGTATCGCCTCCTTCAGGCTCAACGTTGGCCGGATTATAGGCTCCGCCACGCTCTTCGCCTTGACGGGGGACAAAAAAAGAGTTCAGACTTGAATTCGACGGTTTCACGGACAGGATCTGACGCAACTTCGGCCCAGGGAGACTCGGGGCCGCGTTTAGTTGAACGACAATAATTTCGCAGTAATTTTTAATAATTAATAAACGAACCACTTTCGCGAGCAAAATCTCGAGCATCATCACTGTCGAGTAATTTCTATTTGAGACACGGCACCACTTGCGACTGTACTTTCCAGGCTGAATATCGCGCGCGACATTATGCACACGCCCCCGTTATTGCTGAATTATTGTTAGAGCCCCTCGCAGCTGATCCCCGTGGAAAAGGTTGAAGAGCATCGGGGCAAGAGGTAAAAGCGTCCGCTTGAATTTTGCACGAGAGGGGTAGGGGGAACCGGAAGGCGGAGAGAGACGCGCGATAAAGGTTGCCCCTTCGAACCGCGGCCGTAAAGTAAAACGCGACCCCGCCGCGGCGCTCCGGGAAGCTGAAGAAGAACGAAAGGGCGGAAAAGGCGGACCAGAAACACCGCAACCCTCGATCCGACCTAATTACATACTCCGGCGTTGAAATTGCGTACGGACGAGACACGACAACAGAGGAAACTGCGTCCGCCCTGACCAACGGCCAATCGCGCGACGAACTTTCCGTCGCGCCATCATGCGGTACGTGACCACGATGCAAAAAGAAGCTGCTCCCGGGGCCAACAATCTCGAGTGCCGCGACGGAAATCTTATCCAGTGATCGGGATTTCGAACGAGGTCGAGCGGCTTTCCAACCAGCAACGAGAAAACCGATTCGGCCTGGGGAATCTTTCCCAGCCGGCCACCGTCCGCGGAAAGATTGCGGGGAAAATGTTGAATTGTTACGGCGCAGATTCGAACGGAAAACGTTGTTGAACGAGGGGAGTGGGCGAAAGGATTTCGTTGGGCAACTTTTTCAACGGGAAGGAATCGTGGCAGTGACTGTCGGTGCGCGCACACGTGGCGAGGAGACACGAAAAGAAAGGGTAAAAAAGAAGGAACCTGCCCATCGAGATTCTTCGCTCATCGGTTATCTCGCCGCGCGACGAACCGTTCGAAGAAAGGGAAGAGGCCGCGCCGGGCGTATGAGAGGATTCATTGTTTGGTTAACCCTTTCGCGAGTGCGCCACAAGTGGCGAAGAAATTCTTTTTGCGCGACCGTTCGTCGCAGCACAATGCGCGCCGTTCTATTAACGGCGGCGCAACCGTTTTTGTATTCGTGCCCCGGAGGATTGTCAGGCGGACGATATTTGTATCGTTCGGGCGAGAAGCAAACGCGTTCGGCTTGCACGTGCAATTAACTCGGAAATGTAGTTCGCTGTCTACTGAATTTCATTTGCCGCCGCAATAAATAAATTGTTCGTCGGGCGTCGATAGAAGATATTTTATTTCCATCTTCGAAAACTTTCCAGATTGACTCTCCGCTGATGTCGAACGAGACACGACGGATATTACGAGCGATATATTCTCTCCCGCAAACACACATGTGGCTATGACGTTCAACGTGACGACAAATTCTCATTTGAGTACAGAAGGCCTAACGTTGATTGTACACTGCCGATTATCATAGGGATGGGGATTAGAAGATACCAATTCAATTACCACGGCCGGGCTTTTAAGCAAATTTGTACTGGCGAACGAGCGCGGTACACCTCGAGTCGTTTCAGTGAATGAAAGGGGTCTGGCTGATCGGCCTGCTCGATATCTCTAATTGACTCCCGATTCAGCGGGGTAACGTAATCAAGAAAATTGGATTTCCAGTAATTTATTTAAATTCCCACTTCAATCCTTTAGACTACAATTCCCACGCACAAGTGTACAGTTATTTCGGATCGACTCGTCAACGTGAATAATTATTCTGGGGGTTTTGTTGCAAAATTCACGGGTGGGACGCGAAGTATTTACCGCAATCAATTAGGGGGGGGGGGGGGGTGTCGTCGTCGTCGTCGAGTAAGTAAGGCGAAAGCAATCCGTCTCTTTAAACGGATCAGCTGTTTCAGGGTCGACAAATATATTCACGGCTGTTATTTATATGCGCGCGACTAATTTCACGGATCGATTCACGATTCGATCAGCGTATTCGCGGACCGTTCATTGATAATGGCCACGCGGCGGATGTACAACCGATTATTATCATTCACTGCCATATTATTACCGAGATCTGTACTTTGCATTCCGAGCAATTTATTGCTCGCGCAACTTTCGATGAACCCCCGCGATTCCTTCGAAACCAAATAAACAGAAATGTTCGACAGAATCGACGAAAATACTTCCCGTCCCCGTGTTAATTGATTACGCGCGGTACACCTTTCAGCCACCCCATACAGTACTGCTCCCCCACCCCCGGGGGGAGGAGGGGTGTTAAACAAGATCCCGGACCGAAGCATCGGCGCCACCCTCCCCGCGATCTCGAACGCCACAAAAGCGTGGAAACCCTCCCGAGAAAAGCAATCGGAATACCGGCTTACCGTCTGATTGTTCCTCTGATCGTTCCTCTGAACAGTCTCAGCCTTGGCCTCGTTCGACGTCGGCCTCGTGGTGGGCGGCCTTGTCCTCGCCGGGCCCGTCGCGTTGCCACCCCTGTTAACGGCATCCTTCGCCAGGGTCACAGACGACGACGTGGCACCCCTCTGGGTGCCGTTGACGGGGTCCGCGGCGCCGAACGCCTCCGATTGCAACGGCGCCGCCCAATTCGTCGGCGGTTCCTCGATCCAGGGCCCGGAGGAGCCGAAATGGGCGCACACGTAGAGCAACACGCAGATGTTGAGCACCACTGACACGCGAAGTGCCCAATTCCTACGCAGGATGCCGATCATGCTCATTCTCCAACCACCTCCAGGACCGCGATCCAGCTACCGTTCCGTTGCGTCTCGTTATTCTTTCGGGTGAGGGGGGGGTGGGGGGGACACGCCCTGGTGCCTCGGGCGCTGCGTTCCACCTCTCCACCCCTGTGGGCCCGCTGCTGGGTCCGTGATCAGGAACGGAGCATCGCACCGGTGTTCCCCGACCGCCTTCCTCTTGGTACACGCTGGGAACAGTTGAGTTTGTTTTTTTTTTTTTGTTGGTCAGTTTCGACGAATTCTGTCCGAGAATTTGTTTCACCTCGAATGAAAAGGGGTTCCCCTGTCTCGTTACGTCGCGCACGCTGCACGTGTAACTACGCGGGCGCGTATCGAAAGGGACGAAAAGTACGCGAACGATTCCGATTGTGCTAGGTTCCGTAACGATTTGCGACGGGGGAGCACAGTGCCGGTAGCGGCGCGCCCGTTTGCGACCAGAAGCTTCGTTTAATTCGCCGGGTGGCGCAACTCCGCGACCTGTCTAACGATTTAACAATGAAGCCATTGCCATGCTTCGTTCGCAGTCATTCATGCGTGGCGAGCCGAGGCCTGGCGAAAGGATCGAACCCGCGGCCGACGTGTCATCGCGACCGACGGCTCGCGTTGGGTAATCCCGAGCGGCCAAGAAGCCGACGGATTCTTTCGGCTGGCCTGTGAAAAGCGACCGGCAAATGCGTACAATCCAAGAAACAACGGGAGGGGAGAGGGGGTGGGGGGGAAATCCACGCGGAACAGTCGCTCGATTGATCGACGATTGGACGACGCTCGCCAGCCAATGGAGCGTTCGTTCTAATTTCTCTGAACGCGCGTCGCTTTCGACGTATCGATCTCGATCGCGATCCGAAACGCCCACGACGTCCGGCCGTCCATCCGGCCGTTTCCGGAAGTAGGCGTAGGTGACCGAAATTGATACGAAGTAGCATCGAAAACAGAAGCTCTCTGCCACCTCGCTGTTGTCCACGTGCGTTCCGTACGACACGCGGACACTGTTCACCGTTCAGGAAACAATGTTATCGCCACCGTCTGATACGTGTATCTACTAACTGCCGTCACGCTGGCTCGACGCGGTACACACAGGAGGAACCTGGATAACGGCTGGGACGTGCGATCACGCTTAAAACGGTTACAAAAGATCCCGGTCGCACGGCTGTGACCGTCGACAATAGCCGACTGGAAGTTACGATTTATCGTTATGGAAGTATTGTAGGGATATGTTTCCGTTTATTTTAACCTCTTCTTTCTCCGCCGAATTTGATTTCCCCTCCCTCCCCTAGCCTCGTCGACGTAAACATCGGCCGGAGCGCACTGGACGGACTTATTGGAGTGCGTCCTCTGCGGAAGTGCGTATTAACGTGATCTCGCCGTCACGTGGCCAGTCTGCGACGGGCGAGACTGTTCTCGCACGAACCGTCGCGACCATATCTGCGGGAGGGGGGCGCAGTTCGCGCGAACGAGCTTCCAAATTTGTTCCCCAGCAACCTCGCCTCAAAGATCGACCATTCGTCGACGCACGATCGTTGAAATCTCTTTCTTATTCTTCTTATTTTTCCCCACCCCTTTTCGCGAACCGACGAACCTCTCGGACGCGGAATGATCGACGGGCCCTTCGTGGGAAGCGCTCTTTCGAGCAACCGATTCGTCCGCGCTTCTTCCGCGAGGGGATTCATTAACGTTTCGCAACGCGGTGCAACGTTTTCACGAGCCCGAGGAGCCCGCTGATTACGCCAATCTGCTTGATCGCACGACACGAAATGAAGACACGGAGAGAAAGAACGGTCGACGAACTTGTCGTGATGCAAAGTCGCCGCACAGTTGCTGAAAAGCTGACGGAGTGGGGGAGTGGGGGAAGAGGAGGGGGGGGGGCGCAGAAAAATCGATGCAACCGTTAATACGAATGATTCACCGGGACTCAATTAACGTGCAAACCCGCGTACGAAAGCGTCGTCGCGTCGTTGCGCTGTGGAAATGGACGAATATCTTTCGCGAGCGTATTTATTATTTGTCGCTCGAATTCGCCCGGCGACGAGTGCGTTCGTTCGTCCAGAAGGAACCAACTGGCAGTCGAGTTTAAACGCTGCAGCGGAACCGGAAGGGTAGTCGCAGCGAAACGCCGATTTTTTATCGAAGGAATGGCGGACCCGCGTTTATATTTTTTTTTCTAGGTACATATTAATTACAGTATGGCTCTCGATATTTGTCAGATTTTTCAATCAGGGCGCGCCACGGTTGAAAAAATTAAAGACCGTTTTCATCGTAGATTTTCGCCATCGATTCGTACGCAATTCATTTCGCTATATTTCTGTACGGTTCGCGTCGATTGCGACGGATACTCGCGACGGATATTCGCGGCGGATGTCGAATAAAATTCATCAGCCGAGTGCAGAAAGGGTTGATATGTTTATCCTACGGCGATACCTCGCGGATCGATGACAATTATCCGAGCGAGAAAAGTCCGATCTACGATTTCTATCGCGTGCGCCGTTCTATTCCGCGATTATTATCGTTGCGCGACGACGAACGTATTGCGCCATAATTGCGGCGTGTATTTATCGGCGACGATTCTCGTTCTAATTAGCCCTGCATTATGCGCACACGTGCGCGCGTTAAATGCGCCGTGCGTACAAGAATCTCGAATCGCCAATCGCGAACGGATTTGCGGAATATCAATTCGAGGTTCGACCAAACGATTCGCGTGTCACCGCTGAACGGCCTTACGTTGCGAAATATTGCGCGATTATAAAATCGCGAGGAGAGGTAAAGTCGCGGGACGCGGAGCTGCGAAATTCCGTCGGGGTATCGCGGGGAATAAAAGCCGCGTGTCAGAATGTATCCCGATGCGTGTCAATGCCACGCGCGACGGGGACAAAGAGAGAAATATGGAGAGAAAAAAAAATGGTTACACGCGGCGGAGTCGTCCGGTTCTCATTGGAAGATCGAACGGGCGGCGAACGTTCGTCGACGAACGCAGCGACGCTACGAAAGCGTCCGCCCAACCGGAGAGATTCGTTGCGACGCCGGCGACAAAATAATTTCATCGCGAATGAAAGAATAATCGTGGCACGGGTCGCGTGCGCGAATACGGTTGCGCGCCACGCGTTCGACGCTCGATATTTTCGAACCTTTCCGTTCGCGGCGCGACTAAAGCGAGGCGAAACACGGGGGCGAAGTTGAATTGAATTGAAACGTAGCGAAATGGTCGAATTGAGTTACAACGGAAGGAAAACGGATCGAAGTAAAGGAGATTCGATTCGCGTCGAACGGTTTCGGCTTGGACGCGAGTCGCGACGTCGAACCGTGGACGAGGAATCCCCCGTCGAACCACCGTGGATCTTCCGCGGCAGATGTCCAGTCACGGGGTTGAATTAACAAACTGGTCGCGTCTATTCTGGTCCCGGCGGAAGGACGTGCGTGAAAAGGTATACGCCGGGGAGCACCTTGACACGATAGATCCGCGAATCCAACGTTCGAGACGTTTCATAAGCCGACAACACGGCGCACACGGTGGAAGACGCGAGTGGTCGTCGTCGTCGTCAAGGATAGATTTTCATTATCGCATTATTACGCCACTGGGGTTAACCGTTTCACCGTTGCCACAGAAATAGAAGGTCAAAGAACGTTCCTCGACGCCCGTTCCATTGGGACAACGTTGCGTCACCGTCCCCCTCGGGGCCGTAAAAATTTCAGGGTTCCGCGAGATTAGAGTAGGGTCACGAGGTTCAAACTTTATCCCAATTTCGGTCCCAGTGGGAACCCGTTGGAGCCGTCGTTAAATTATCCTTATTATTATCACGCCGCCGCCGTTGGTTCTGTAATTATCTTAATTATTGGGCAACACGGTCGCAATTAGCTACGCGCATAAATAAAACCATTTTGCCCGTGGACGTTCTCACGATTGTTAACTCGAGCTCCAAGATGAATTGGATATCGCAGAAACGTCGTAAAGAAATATTAATATCGAGGAGGAGGGTTACGCGGACACGTTATCCAGGAGAGGAGCAACGGCAACGAGCGCAGGTCGCTGACAAATTGCGCACAGCGGGCTGTGCTCAAATTGCCCCATGACCGTCGATCTACGCGCGTAACTCGCGTTGTTTGCCCATTAGCGTCGATCATTTCAAGTGTGCGCATCTGTGTCACGTAGATCACCTAGCCACCTTTCAATCGGGCCGCACGCCGCTCTGCTTCACGTCCGTGAACTCGATTCGTCCGTCCGACTGTCCGTGGAACTTGCACCAGTGACGTAACACCGCGACACCATGGCCACCTGCGGGGAAATTTCGTGGCTCGCGCGGCCGTCATGGTCGGCCGTAAGAGAGGCCACGTGACGCCGGACACGCACCTTACCGCGTAACTGGGTTAAAAAGCTAGAATCGAAATTGCTCGGGGACCGGCGAACATTGTGCAGAAAAGTTTGCGAAAAACTGGAATAAAGTCCTTCGTAAACTGCTGGACGATATTAAGGGATAAGCGATGAGAACGGCAGAGATATTTTTTAGGGGGACAACAACGACGACGGTGGAGGCACCACGGCGATATTAAGAAATGAAACAGAGAGGCTTCCATTGGTGGTTGATTGATTAATTAATTATGCGAGTAGCAACGAGGCGCGGCTGTTCCCCATTCGTGGGAAGACAGCGCCGACGTAATCATATAATGCAACTTGTGCGTCTGCGAACGCCTAATCCATTTCCAACGCCGCTCTAACGAGCGAAGCGTGTTCCAGGCCTAACGTCGATAAAGCGCGTATATCTCCTCTCTTGAGTCCCAATCTGTCTCGCTCTTTGCCGCTCCGGAGCTGATGAAATAACGGGTAACACGCTTAACCAGTGCACGTCTGGCTACTATAAATAATCACGGAGACCCGTTTCCTGCTCCTGTACGTGTATACATACGTTATAGCGTCGCCGCGGCGGACAAAGTGATGTTTAGCTTGACGGGCAATCGTAAGAACCGGACGCGAGAAAAATCGCCGCTTTCAACTACTGTGCAGCCCGGCTTACTCAAGCCCGATTCGCACTCGGCGAAAAGGTTCGTATGGGCGTGGCCGAACGCTAGGCGAAAGGGGTACGAAGGGGCGTGGCCGAGCGTAGCCGAACTTGCGCGAACGAGGCGACTACTTCGCGCTTTTAGTGGAAACCGGGGATTTTAGAGAGATATTCTTTGCATCTCTGACGGGTGAACGAAGGTTCAGTTACGTTAAGCCTCCTCGTTAATTGATAATGAATAATCATACTCGTACTGGGCTCGTGTACATTCGCAAAGCGAATCGAGACTATTCGAGGACAGTGCCCTCTTTGATCTCGCCGTTTGAGTTGAACGGCGCAATGCTTAATGATTGGTGATCTGGATGCGACAGGGGGCATCGGTGCAGTGAAGGTTTCGCTGTTTCCAAGAATAAATGGAAACAGCGCGACGAAATGCTTCGAAAGTTACTCCGGATTGAACGAAAGATTGTTTCATTGATGTTCGTTGTAAAGAAGACATGTTTATGATACAGGAGCGTTGTTGTAACAATACGACGAGTGATTACGTTCATTCGCAAATAACGTTATCATAATATCACATTTCGTAAGCCGTTTCTTTGATATGAAATCGTGTCTTTAACACGAGCGTTAGATTGCACAGCAAACAATACCGTGTATTAAGTAATCAACAAACAGTCACGTATACAGTAACGACACGTGGTGAGGATAATTTACGCATTGCCGTCGTGTGTTTCAATTAGATCCACGTCAGAATTGAGTTCCACTTTCCTGGTAAATCTGTTACGTCCAACGAAGAAATCGCGTAGACAAATAACGAGCAGCACAATATGGAAAATAACTTAAACAGACCCGAGCTATGTTAACTCTATTTTCGGATAAAAAAGAAGAGGAATTCTCGCCTAAAATCTATTAAATGTGTGATAAAAAAAAATAATTCGGTCGACCTAACTTTCACCAATTATTAGATAAAAAAAAATTAAATTAAAGCATCCCTGGAAATCTATAACGTTCGATAGAAAAAAAAGTCGCTTCAATTTGAACGTCGAGTCCCAACGAAACAATAATTAACAAAAAACAAAAAGAAGAAACTTCTACAACGTATACCCATTATATCCACCAATAACACAGGCCGGCACTTGGCTCCAAACGCTGGCCAAAAATAGAACATAATAGAAATCGAATATACCATCTATTTTCGACCGTCGACTTTCCATTTTCGTTTCCAATCAATTCCCCATCCAATCTCGAAAAACTACTATCACGTCGTTCCCCCCCCCCCCTTTTTTTTGTCCATTACCCTTTCATCCCTGCACTCCCATTACGATTTCTATTTAAAAGAAATTCCACATTTTCCCCGGCCCGATAACTTTTTCTATCCCCCCCAGCCCGACCCGAACCGACAAACGATTTCGAAGATTCCCACCGATAGAAACTCCGCTTTCGAGAATTCCTAATAACCTGCCATTCGAGCTGTCCGCTCCCCATCAACTCAGTACCGAAAGCGACGAACGGCAATTTCGAGATGCCCCGAAAAACCCAGTCACTTCGGGACCCGTTACAACCGTCCCATCGATCGTCCCGATTTTTCCAACGAAAACAAAAAAAAAAAGGAAAAAAGAGGGGAAAAAAATTGCTGCAACGTGAAAGTCGTCGACGAATCCAGTGCAAGCGAACCAAAGACGAGCCCGATGCCACGCACGAATGCACCAGGCCTGCCAATATCCAAAGGCCAAGTGAATTTCTATCTGGTTCGACGATTCACGACGGTCCCTCCCTGGCACGATCCAAGCGATCTACGAAAATCATTCCGGATTATATAAATCGGGCCGACACTCGTCGGCGAATCTCCCTAACGCTCACGGAACAGGCACAGGTCGGGATCTATCGAGGATGATCTCTGATCCAATCGTGAATTCTTGGCCAACGAACCGATCCATCGACCGGTGTAACAGCCTCGATTAATATCGCGGCGCATGCCCAATAACGAAGCGCTCGTGTTCCGTCGAGAGTGCACGCGAATTAATCAGAGTGGAATGGACCGTCGATTTCTAAATGTCATTCGAGAGTTTCGATTTTCTATAGTTTCGTCCGGCCTGGGGAATTTCTTTGTCCCCGTACCGTTCGAGGCGCTCGTCGCGAATTGTCTTCCGGTGGGGTCGCCTATCTTTTCAACGGTCTGTTTATTTTCTTTTTTTTTTTTCGGCGATAATTCTCCGGCTACCGGCCACTTCCCAGGGGTTCTCGCCCGGTCGAATCGCTCCTTTCTCGCCCGCGGTTAATTAAACGCGTAGCGCGGCACTTCGCCGCCGCGATAAAAACGTTTCTTTCGCGTTCGAACCGTAAATTCGCGTACGTCCAACGGCCGCGGTGAATTTCGGGGATATTCATCCGCGCCCCCCGCGGAGAATAAATTAGCTGGTGCTTCCGCCGATTTTCCTATCTTTTCGTCCGTCCCCCGAGAGAACTTTTTCCCGCGGTCATTCAAATTCAAATCGCGCTGCTGCATTTGCATTATTGAAGGGAGATGCTCAATTGTCCTGTTATCTCCGTCGTTGAAGAATCGAGTTGATTAAGGACTTCGATTAATCCGCGAATATGTTTAAACGAGAAGCAATGCTCGAACATTTCAATAATAATAATAATAATAACGATTACAATGAAATCGACTTTACCGAATGTTTGCAACCACCCTCGTATCCTAAGAGTTATCGAAATCGCGCGACGCTCCATCGGGGGAAATTTTTTTGAAATGAAATTATTGTCGTCCCGTCTGCAACGGGAGGGAAATAATCGCGTCGGTGTCCGGACATCGTTTTCATCCCGGAGAAGCCCGTTTCCTGGCCGTCCAGAGTTCATGAATGAGCCACGCAGGAGTTACGAGGTCGCCATTAGTCAACGAGTCACTGAATTTCCCACGTCTGGATAGGGGTAGAGATGTGCGGAGCAAGGGGTGAGATAGTGGCGGGTGTAAAGGGTGTCGAATAATACCCATTTCAAGAAAGAATCATGATAATCTACATTAGCAATTGAATTGCTCGAGAAATAATAATAACAATCCACGCGTTTCGTTATCCAATGAATGAATTTATCATACATTACCGTTATTTTAATAATTCCTGAATGTGTTACGAAATGCGTTTGATAAATGATTACGCGTGCAATCGGTGGGGAAATTATTTCGAACTTTAATTTAGTCGGCACTGCGGCTTCCGCGTGGACCAGTGCGAAACGCGGGTGCGCGGACCGGAAACGGGAGGAAAATGGGAAACGTGCGTACGAAGGAGAAAACCGACGAGCAGAGGACAAAAAGGGAATCCAGCCCGATTACAACGCGTCCACTAGGACGTCTGACGTGCCAGCGTAACAATTAAGCAGCGCGTTGAATCTGTAATTGGCGGAACGCTTGCGACTAATTGCGAGCTCGTCCAACCGAGTCGTGCAACTTCTCGCTTGTCGTTTCCTCTTTGATGGATGAAAAAACGCTCGCGACGCGGAAACAGTCGCGACTTCATGCGGGCATCCACGAAACGTTTCAACCGTCGCCGAATCGAGAGGTCGGTCGAAAAGAAAGCGGAGGGATCGGCAACTGCGATCGAGCGAGAGATACGTTCGAATTGAAACGGGCGACGAACGGAATAAAAGAAGAGCCCTGCGGTATCGAGATATTTGATGCACGGGGGTAAAGACAAATGTGGGGACTTATCGGCTAGCGGAAAACGTGCACGTACGTCCAACGACGATAAGCGGAGCCTAGATAGCTAACGAATCGATCCGCATAATCCGGAATTTGATGTTACGTGCCAGGCACGACGGCAAATATAACGTTTCTGCATAAATTATGTTTGTCGATTACTTGCACACTTGCGGCCTATGCCCGTTGCCAGTTACTGGGACAAAACTGCGTGGCTATGCAACGTCCCTGAAAAGTCAGACGAAAACAAGAAAAGAACTGTCTTCTACGACAATGAGGAAAATAATTTGGAATCGCGACCCAAGTCGGCTGCGCGAGGCTGGCGAATTAATTGGACGATCCACCGCGAATCGATTGCGCAAGCCGTGCGAATTAACGATGCGATCTGTCCGAGGCAGAATTATCGCCAGACGCACGGCACAGTTCCGGTTCGCTTCGGTTCAGTTTCAAATAGAAACGAAACGTAATAATAAATAAATACATTCGATCGCAATTGCAATTACCGTCCCTCGTCCACCGTCGTCCGTCTCCGAAAGCTCCGTCCTCCGTTCCGCCCACCGAGTTACGCCTGTGATCCCGATTCCAAGATAACGCGCGTACATCCTCGCCATCCGAGGCTGATGTAACGATTATGTAAGCCGACCCGCGACCCACTGACACCCCGCGTCGATTTTACTTTCGACGGGGCTGGCCTGGCCCCGCGGCTTCGCAGGACGGTTCCGCGAGGCGAAGAAAGCGAACCGGACCTTTCATACTTTCCCCAATATTTTCACCGGTCCGTGGGATTCCGCGGCGCTCACTTTCCTGTCCGCGAACGGTAAAAGCGTTCCCCGCGGAGAAACCTTCTCCGCGGATGCTTGTGGATTTTTAGTTGCGCGCGCGGCCCCCCCTTGCTGCCAATCGGCCAGCGCAAAGGAGGACAAAGGAAGCCTGGGCTCGAACGCTCGCTGCTAACAGACCCGAAACCGCTGCGACGAGGATGACCTTAATGGACGCGTCGAACGAGGATGCAACGACGCAACAAGAAGCGATCCCCGTGCGTTAACCCGGCGCAGAACCGATGCGAACAGATAGGAACAACGTACCGTGGAGCGTCATCATCATTATCGTCCACTCAACTTTTAGCGTCCGCGTAAGACAAGAAGGCCGAGCTTTCACCTTACGATCCGTCCCCGTTTCTAGTTTCTCCCCGGCATGGAGAACGTCAAGGTCGTTTCGAGGATGTTGTCCGACCTCCGCGTCATTCCGGATGGAATATGCATGGTGACCCACGCCCGCCACCGACCAATCGCTAACTTACAGCTGACCGACGTGTAAATATTTGAACGACGACCTGGCGAAGCCAGTCGCGGAACGGACACGCGTTGCTTCGTGTGTGTGTTGCGCATGGTTATTAATATAAGCGTTTCGTTATTGCTGGACAGAGAAATTCCATCGCGGATGAATCAGACGGGGCTGGTTTTATTCAGCACGTTACTGGCGAGTTAAGTCATCGGCGCGAACTTTCGTGTTACGACCGACCGAGTGGAAACCGAGAGATTTCGATTGATCAATAGAACGTGCGAGATTCGAGATTCGTTTCGACGAGTCGCGGCGGTGATTTATTTTCACGCTCGTGGGGGTTTTAAGATTGGCTGCCGCGAGAGGAGAAGTAACGGTCGCGCCCGCTTCGAATCGTAAGGGGAATTATTTACAAACATCGGACGAGATGCGGACGCTGCGTCACTGATTTATTTCCCTCAACTGGCCGTTTTTTCGTGACCGATCCTGCGTACGATTATCGAACAACAGAAAGGTGCAACGACGGCGTTGCAACGTCGTGGCGTCGAATGGATATGCGTTGAACAATATAAGCGAACGTTTAATGTTATTCTAGGGAACGCGACTTTCATTGGAATTAAAGGGCAATCAGGTTTTCGGTTTCGAGGCATTTATTAAGGGCCCGACGATTCGCAGATGTTTCTGTACACGGCCAAGACTGCGGGATCTGGGAGGCGTTAAAACTTTATTTTAGAGAATACTCCAGAGATCTTGTCAAGCCCCGGTTTCTTTAACGCTGATTACCCTAGCCACTCGCTTGTCCGGTTAATCCAAGATTTTCCAGTTTATATTCATGGCTGGCTGATAGTTAACGCTCCCTAAAGGCTGGCGCGCACGCGAATGAATAAAACAGAAGGAACAAATGAACCATATCGATGAATGAGCAACGATCTTTGTAACGGCGATTTGCGATTCGCGGCGAAATTGGGAAAATCTGTTTGCGATGAACGAAGAAAGTGCAACAAATTCCACGCAGTTTTCGAGATAAGATCAGCAAGCTTTTAGCAGAAGCTTGGAAAGCATTGACCTTTCGCAATAACCATTCAACGGCCGGTCTTAAATTCACGAATCACTGCCAGCCGTGGCGTCGAATTTCCGGTACCATATGGCGCACACGTGTTCTACCCTGGTCGACCACCGTGTGGATATCTCTTCACTCTTTTTCAACCGTAAAACAATCCTCGCACAAGGGTACACGTAAACCAAGTCCTCGCTGTGTTTAGAGATTCCTGGTAACACCGGACAGCCAGAAATACTTTGGGGATATTAAAAAAAGGACGAAGCATGGGGTGGAACAGTGTTCCTTTCATTTAGGATAAATTATGTATTAAAATAAAAGGGAGGAAGACAGCCCCGCGCCACTGTATTAATAATCGCTCTGCGTAAATAGATCAACGAACGAGCGTGTCCCTATCGATTGTCATACTTCTCGTTTCACCGGAATTTCTCGACGGTAATGCCTCGGGTCAGGCTAACTTGTTCGCGTTGCCTGTACGAGGGTCATTACCTTCCCCAAATCGTGATCATTCCGCGTTCATTTGCGAGTAAAAGTTACTGGAATTCCAGCCATTAAATACTCCCTTCCCGGTGCGATACAAATCACTGTTAGACAACACGAATAAAGCCGGAATACAATGGAGGAGGTAAAAGTGTCTGATGTAACCGAACTCCTGGCAGACAGAAGTAATCACTTCGTTTCTTTTAATTTATCTTCGAGCCCGCACCAACGTCGAGCAATGTTGCATGAAAATTGCCAAGCTGTTACTCCGTCGATGCATACGCATCCCTACGGGAAGGAAATTTTGAACTGTTTACAGGCGCCATTGTACGGCGACCCAGATTCGAAATTGACGACCTTTACTTTCAATTTTATGCACCGTATCGCGGTGCACCTTGGATCGATGTCGCGCGTGATCGAGAACGAAATGATTTTCCGTTAGCTCGATGAACGAACAGAGCACTCGAAACGTTCCAATTTACCATGAGGGGGGGGGGGGGCGAAATACGGAAAGTCAATTATTCTCTGCCGTTTCAGGGAACGAATATTAATATCCTGATTCGCTTGGCCACCTGGCGGCGTGCCGGGCAACCATCGAATGCCGCCTTTTTTTCTCATTCCTGTCACGTAAAGCTTTTCCGCCCGAAGGAACAGCGCGCGCAGGATCGCACTGTTATTTAACGCTGAGAAACGATAAAGGGGATCGTGCGAATATTTACCAGTTACCCGAAACCTGCGACTCCGCCTGCATTCAGCATTGCGCTGGACACTTAACCTCAGTCGTGGATTCGAAACGCACGCACCAACCGTCGCATACGTTGCCTTTGTTTCACGCGGTTCGAAACGGTCACGATCTACGTATGTATTACTTTGAGCGCGACCGACCGAACCATTATTCGCTCATTCTATTTCCTGTTCACCGTCTGACACAGTGGCACGAATTTCACGTTGCACACATGCACGATAGATTTTCCGTCGCATTGCGAACCGCGATTAGCCGTCACGGCGTCTTTCGCTTTTTATACGTTTGGACCGCGGCCAAAAGGTGTAGACGTGCAATTAAATTTCGTACGGGTTCCCCCTGTCACCGAGCGATCGGCGAGGATACGAAAAGAACGGTCATAAATCGTCCGGATTCTCAGTTTTTCTTGCCGAACTGCGTGCACACACCACCGCACCGTCGAACTATCGAGCTGCGACTGGCGCCCAAATTGTATCGAATCGGACGCGGGTCGAATTTTGAAAGTGACATGGCGCGCAATCGATACATCTCGATTTGATTGTACATATCGATCGCCGTACCCTTTATACTATGCCAGATATTTCTTTACGTGATAGTTTTTCTGAAATGATTCTTTCGCAAAAACTTTTAGGGGACACCCGCGGTACGTTAAATACTGTATATTCAAATCCGATTTCACGTGTTATAATTTCAATTGCGTACAGTATGTGCTCCGATTTATTAAAAAAAAAACCCTCGGGAAACATGATTCTGCGAGACAGATACTTTCCTTCAATAACATTCTTTTATCGTCGAAAACGGGCGAGGTATTCGGGGCGATCGAATTATGTTGTCCACCCTGTATACACGTCCGAGAATAAAATCTCGTAATATTACGAGTATTTCACCCCATTTGCGGGGTAGACAGATAAATTGTCCCTGCTAATCGGCTTCAAAGGGTTCGTCACCTGCCTCGTGCATCAATGAAAGAGACAGACACGCACAACACAGTTTGGAGTCATAGAACCTTTTCTCTGTTTACTCCAATAAGACCCACCTACTCCTAGCTGCCGAATTTTTCCCGGCAGCTCGCTCGCGTAATTAAATTCGCGTAAAAGGGACGCGCGACCAGTCGGCCAGTAAACATATATCCTCCCTCTATGTGCACGCGCATATGTAGGCCGCCGTGCTGGCGAATGCGTAATTTAGCACCCTTATAGCAACCGGCATAAACAAAGCCCCCAACGATTCTCATTGAAAAAGGAAGGATATCAAAAAAAAAAAGTAAGGAAAAAAGTGGTCAGACCAGTATCCGTGCACTGGCGCTGCGCAAAATTCCGGTCGGTATGCAGGAGAAAAAAAATGGGCAAAAGGAAGGAAAAAGAAACTAACTCACCGTAGTTCCCCTCAGCGTGTCATCTCCGTGGCCGAGGATCTCGCAGAAATGTCCCACACGACTCTTCGACCCAGTCAGTCGACGCAGCCGAGCCTTCTCTATTCGCCCACACCGCGAACTATAACGTTCACGTACAGTCACAAAATGCACAGGGCAACGTGCATCGTGTTGCACGCCCGTGTTCCACGTATTCTCCACCGGCAGACGTTTACCACCCGCGTAACGTAACTCGCGTGTATTCACGACCAGTCGATCGTCCGTCTCGTTAATCACGAGGAGGTCCCACCACTTCGGGAATATACCCCGCGATGCTGCAGAGTGCTCAGATCGCAGCGCGAGGGTGAGACACGGAAGCATATAGAGACGGACAGTTACGAACGGTGGTACGCGTATGCCTCGCGACCCGCTGGTTAAATGATGCGACTCCAAAATACAAACCGCGAGACAGTAATATCGGGGCTCGAAGAGAAAGGGACTAGAGAGCCTGGCGTGCTACGAAATGCCTCCCCCTAACGGCGAGAACCACACTGCTCGAGCAACAGCATCCGACTGTTACGCTGAGTCCGTCAACATTATGGAAGATGCGGCTACAGCGACCGGTGGCGACGCCTCGACGTGACTTGGCTAACTGTTCGTCGATAAAGAAGATTCTGGCTTAACTCGCTAGACGGTCCGTTCAAATCGCGGCCGGGAACTTGTTGAGACTCATTTATATGCAATCGAAACCTTCGCTAACGCGGCTAGAGATGATAATTTGAGGAATGTTCGAAGCAACTGAAATCTTGCCGAGATACAAAGCGTTCTATCTATTTGTTTCGCAGATTTTCGTAGATGCGTGTGTTTCGTTTGAATTTCTCCACGCCGCAAGTCACGAATGTTATTAATGCGCGCTCGTTATCCTGCCTCGATAAGAAACGTTTATCGCTTCCGCAATTCGTTTTTTACAATTCTATTCACGGCATTCGTGCCACGCGAGACTGAGACCATTGACCAATTTCTTTCGCTACATGCGCTGCTTTCTCTCCGACTGTACCTAGGACAGAAAATCATAGCGACACCGTGGAATCGCGATTTCAAGCTCCAACGTACCCCTATCTTATCCCCGCGTACGTGAGCGATCCGTGAATAAATCAAATCGCCCCGCGAGCACACCCCGAACGATACACGATGCAAGATAAGCGCAACGACAAAGATACATTTTTTTTTCTCCAATGAAACGCGACCCTGCTGCTGTCACGAATCTCGATCTCGACCGTATGAATCATCCACACAGTATTCTCGTAACGTGAATACAACAACGTTAACGATTGCCATTGTCCAAGTGGTTCTATCCGGCCTCGCGTGCCGCTCAATCGCACATACGTGGTGGTATGGACTTCTACACTTGCACGCCTGAACGTGGGTTACGTGGCCGACATAGCCGCAATACGGGTCGCTCTGCGTCAGTTTGGCCACGATGAATCCTAAACACTGGTCGTACATCTCCCGTTGCCACTGGAAAATGGTTATTTGAAAATGTGAGGCCTTTGATTGCCGCGTCGCTTACACCTGGAGGTCGCCGAATGCAGCGAACTGTTCGATCCTGAGGTGAGACAGGTTGTGCGTTTCGTAACCGTCGTTCCTCGCGTCTATACCATTCTCTGCCATGCGGTCAATCATTCAGACGTCGGATCACCTTTTCTTCTAACTCGATCGTCTGGTTTGGATCGGATCGCACGCAACTTATCGCGGTGTACGCGTATATACTGTGCATATATATATATTATACCGATGCAATGAACCCTCTTTACTTCGAATGAAGATACACTTGTCGTTTCTAACGATTCGTGAGGTGCCCCCCGATCGTGCTTGGGATGTCGACGATGCTGCATATCATATTCGGTAACGTTCCACGACGATATTCATTATTTCATTTTTCGTTCAAGATTTCAGCTGGTCAGGCTGTATTAGCGCTCGTATTTAACTAGGGGGCAATCGCGACAAAGCTTAGAGCACGTGGGTGTTCTGATAAATGTTCACCGTATCGGGCGCGACCGATGGTGCGACACAGTCTAACAATACTTTTGTAACACCGTAGGTCCAAGGATGTCCAAACGGCTGAGCTTCTACGGTCTCGTAGGCCTGGCTTCCCTATGCATCTTCTTCTTAGCGTTTAACCAACGCTACAGCGGCTATCTCGAGCGTCGACTGCAGCCGGTGATATCGGTCAGTAAAAAATTGGAGGCAGGGATTCCTCTAAATTGAGTCACGCCAAACACGCTCTTTCTGACGGTAAAGTCTGAACTTTTGCACCTTAACTTTTGTCCCACTTGTACACTAACAGCGAACCGCCCGAGCCACGAGAACGTTCGTCGGCTCTCTTTCTCCCTGTTTCCGCCCGTGCGCTCCTTCTCCTCAATTTATTCTCGAGCTGGGTTAAAGAACAGAACGTACCATTCGAAAACGTCCCGCTTGGGATGGAAGAAGTAACTGGGGTAATTTAATATTAACATTGCGCCAGGAGATTAACAAGGGAACGCTGTAAATACTTTCGATGCCTCCCAGAGGACACATTTCTGAAACGTTGCCGTCGACAAACCGTGTAGAATACGGCGGCAAAGCTTTGTACTCTCTGTTACTTCAATTTCTTACTCTGCACGACTTCATTCGCATCGCTGCGTACACAAAACACCGCATTCTGTACCTACGTTAGCGAAAGAGGGAGAAAGATATTGTCCTGGTTACATCGGCAGCGTTGTCGTGTTCACAATGTGTTGCGCACTACGAGACCGCTAAAGCATCGATATTTTCTTCAATATAGGATGTGGAAATAAGGCCACGAATCAGCAAAATTCAGGATCCAGTGACGGTAAGCGAACATGCATGTGCACATTTGGCTTTGCGTACTTCTACTAGTTCTAAGAACCGATTTCACGCCGTGCAAATTAACAAGGATACCTTGAACGACAGCTTCATTCGGTAGCTTCTTTATTTTCTTTTTTTTTTCTCCCTCCTTGCGAATAGACACACTGCGTTTAACATGAAAAAAGCATTACGTATGAATCTATCCTATTGTGTAGGTAAGTAAATGTTTGCCTCACCGTTAACGCCACCACTCGCAGTAGAAACGTGACGTTAGCAGCGCATTTTTTTTTCTTACACCAGTGAAAATTCTGTGGCACGTCTGCTTTGTTTTTGCATCGCGCACGAATCGTTTATATTTGTCATGGAATTTTACATGCTAGCCGCTTGTGTGTCGTAGACGTATTTCCGAGGGTCCACGGAAAATGTGACGCTGTCCGAGATACAGGAGGTCGTCGACCAGCAGAGGAGATGGATCGAGAGGGAAATGGAGGGCTACGAGTATCCTAATGGAAAGTACGATGTCAACGTCAGGTAGGCCGGTCTCCGTTCTACGGCGAAGAAGCATCTTTGAACTCAATAATTCAGTGCTAATTCTTTCTTGCAGCAAATTGGAGGACCTTTTAATGGAGAGGGGCGGAAGACCCATGAGAAGCATCATTCTGACAAGCTGGAGGAGCGGAAGTACATTCCTTGGAGACGTGGTCAACGCGCATCCGGCTAGCTTCTATCACTACGAGCCCCTGCTCGACTTCGGAATTGTACAAATCAGGGGGCCGCCGTTGGCCGACGAAGCCCTGAGAAACCTCGAATCTCTGCTGAGATGCGACTTCGGTGACCTAGGTAAAGATATCGCAAAATTATTCGAATGCACCATAGGTGAATGATAAGGAATCGTCGCAGATCGATACCTGGACTACGGTAAAACGCATCCCTGGGTGTTCAATCACAATACTCATTTATGGAAGCAGTGTCAGAATCACAAGAAGATCTGTTGGGATCCACGGTTTGCCTCGAAGTTCTGCAGGCTGTTCCCGTTTCAGTCGATGAAAATCGTTCGTTTAAGACTGCGCGCGGCGGAGAAACTTCTGGAACAGGAAGAGTAAGCCTATATTATAGATCGCCGTACGAATGTTGCATTACGTTAACACTTGAAATGACTGTTCGGCCGTTCCAGCTTAGGAATAAGATTAGTTTTATTGATCCGTGATCCGAGGGGAATTTTGCAATCCAGAAAGCACCGAGAATGGTGCCCGAATAAGCCTGATTGCTCTGACCCAGCGTTGGTGTGCGCAGACATGGTTTCCGACTTCAGTACAGCGGTGCGGCTGATAAAAAAATACCCACGTACCTTCAGGTATAAAAACATATATTTCTGCCAAACGGTAATATCCACGGTCAAAGTTCTTTTCTTAATAAGATATTTTTTTTCTTACCGTTCCTCTTCGATTCTCAGGGTGGTACGTTACGAAGACTTATCTCTGGACCCGTACAATCACGTGAAAGAGCTGTACAACTTCTACGGCCTGGACTTCCACATGAATGTGAAGAAGTTTCTGGACACACACACGAAGAACGACGTCGGCGGCGTGTCCAGCACGTTTCGTAACTCAAAAGTGGCGCCGTTCCATTGGCGCAGCGATCTCGACTTCGAGGAGGTGAACGAGATACAAAGGGTCTGCGCCGCGGCCATGAGATTATGGGGCTACGTTACCGCGTCCAATTCCAGCCATCAGAAGGAGTTCGACCCTCTGACCGAGTACCAATTGCAATTGTGACACGCGGCCTAGCCGCACGAGAAATGTCTAGTATCCAAGTGTAATTATCACTGTGTAGGATGGTTATAATTGCTAGCTTATCTGCACAGAGAATTGGGATTATCACAAGTGCCCTCACGTTCACGTTTTGAAAAAGGTGGTGCTGTATGCACCCTTGGACAAGTGCTTACGGACTCTTTTTTGCGTCGATCCAGTCCTGGATCGGCGGGGTAACAACTTATCGGACCTTGTCAGACCAATGGTGAACTTGTTCCTTCGAATGAATTTTATTAGAGACACGTAAGTGCTCTTCGGGCTTGTTGCATGAAACGAAGGGAAAATCGGATCAATGTAGGTTCATGGGGCTGGGACAGTTAGGCAGGGGTCGAAAAGGATCTTTGCATGTATTCGATATTCCGTTGTCGCGTTGACATTATTTGAAACGCGAACCATAATTATTCGAGAAGCAATCCAGCGAATGGCGTGCATTCGGGGGCGAAAAAATATTCTGATTTATTGATATTTTAAACAGTGACAAGCGATTTTCTTATTTGATATATTCAATGGTTTCGATGACAATGGAATTATCGAATATGTGTCGATGTCCCGAGATCCTGCCGGTGCAACAAGGAAACATTCATATCAACATTGCGTATATCGAACAAAATGAAACCTTGAACGATAATCTTTTTTAGAATTCAGAATTTAAGCAACGCGGTCTTAGTGTTAATAATTGTAATTGTAACACAGTACGATTTTCCACTGATATACCAAACGAAGACGTTAGATCTCAAGCATCTGCATAGAACGTTATTTTTCACAGAGACTTTTCACTATAAAAGAAAACGAAAGAAAAAAAATTGAAAAAAATCCAGCGCGCAACTTGAAACGCTGTATAGCTTTGAGTTATTTTTTTTTTTTATTACCATTTCTTTTTTTACGGAGATCCACGCACGTGCACACGTAGAATTGTACGTAATACAGATTTGAAGAAAAGATGGGCAGATTTTTTATATTAATCTCGAGTCTTGAATTGCTACTATTTCTATGCTTTTTCTGCTGTAACATTATTGTTATTGTTTCTCGAGACCTGCGCGATAACTGAGATTAATGCGATCTCGTGGGACAAATTTGTATATATAATTAGCAGTAATTAAACATTGGTGCCACCGTTGTTTTGTTATGTCTGAAATGTTTTCATTTCGTGGCAATTATTGTAGGGTTTTGTAAAAAATAGTTTCCACGTGGCCGGCCTCGAAGCCGTAAAATGTGTAATTGAATCTATTCAATTTGATAGAATGATTTTTATCCCACTCTACTGTATATTATGGTGATCCTGTTACGATATGTAAATTAATTTGTTGGGCGCAATGTACAATTATTCGCATGGATTTTCCAACAATCCTGTATATTACATTTGTAAACGACAGATGAATTATTTGCTGCTGAAGCAATCAATAGAAGCAATTGCTCGTTACCGTTAGTTAAGTACAAGTGCTCAATATTCATAAACAATTAGTTTGTATGCTAATCACAAGCGCAATTGAGATTACCTTTTAGAGAAACCAAATTTTTTGGCGTTTAAGTTTGGTTCGATTATGGATCGATTGTGGAGTGCACTATCCATTTGTCCGATAATGCTCACTTGATCCTGCATCAAAATTATTTTAATAGCGTTTAAACTCGATTTACGATATCATTGAGATTTGTGAGAACTTTTATTTATCAATAAAAAACTTATCTAGTCCAAAATGCGTCAGTTTTCTTTCATTATCCTAATAAAGTGTCTCGTTAAGTACGTTGTAACTGCCGCATTACCAAAAAATGAAGTATTATTACAACTTTTTAGACTTTTTCAATACGAGGGAAAAATAAGAAATTCGGGGAATTCTATTTTATGCTTTCGATTTGTTATTTCCATAGATTACAATACGCCGAACATTAGCTGAGTTGCAAGTAAATAATACTTGTGGAAACATCGGTTTCTATTTACATGAAGTAGATGTATATCCAGGTATTAAACCCAACAATCCATCTGAAAAGAAAGAAAAGAGGCAAATTAATCTTTGCTTAATCGAAGGTTTTCAAATGCAATCATACATTCGTTTCAGTAGTAAAAAGTAGTTATCATTTATGCTCATAGCGTATATTGATTAGCATCATTATAGAAATAAAAACTACAAATGATAAAACGTTGAAATAAAGCCATCCGTACCTAATGTTTCCCTTTCTATCAGTCTCTCAATTTATTTAATTATCCTTGCTGTGCAGTTCGGTTCGATTGCAAAATACCTATAGAAACATAAATTAAAAATTATTCAACAGAACTGTCGACGACAATACCGTATCTATAATCGGCAATTAAAACTCAGTGAGGGCAAGTTGCAATCACAATGGTTAATCATATTAGCGTATATATTTTTGTTAACATCATAGTTTTCCGTCAAGTATGTTACAACTATTATTCTCAAATGTTACTCACCTCCTTCGACGATGACGAACTTGTATTCGTTGGGCTCACAAATCGTATCGTAAACCTGCAATAAAATAAACAGCATTAATTCAGAATGTTGACGGATAATTATTGCAGAACTTGGTTGAAAAATTGTAAAGTTTAATTCTAATCAGAACATAAGTGACATCAAAGTTACTCAGACATATGCTTGTCAAATGAATCATCACATACGAATTATTGTAATCTATAATCGATGGAAAATTGCAAATAAAAAAAATCGTACCTACATTTCTTCGATTTTCAAGGCCTCGACGTTCATGGTTTATATCCAATTTCCGTCTGCAACAGAATAATTGCAATTCGTCATGAATCAAGCGTAAATGGCTATCCGGAAATTCACGCGATATATTATTAAAAATTTATCAGGAAGTTGGTATCACCACGTGTATGCGTAAGACAGGGATAACTTAAATAATTCATCACAAAAATTTGTTCATACGTTGTCCATACTTCGAACTACAAATCATTATAATTACCTTTCCAAATGCTCGTGCGCTCCGCTGTTAAATATATCTTTCTGTATCGCATTTTACAAGTTTATTCGTTCTGCAGAAATCGGGTATTCAACCATTCCAGCTATCCGTTCCTGAAATTACACACGCGCAACGTTACAACGTATCCCTTTTTTTCTTCGTCTTAAATTAACAAATCGGCAAACAGTGGCAAAGTAAACATATCATTTGAGCGGATAGTAACTTACCCGTATTATCTAAAGAATTCATCGCAGCACACCCTGCCGGCATTCCATCTCCCGCTTTTATCTAACAAAAGGGAAAGAAAAAAATATTTAGATATCGAACGATACAATTACAATATCTAGAAAATTTGTACAGCTAGCTTCAGAAAACTGAATCAATCATACGCTCTTCAGGCTGGGGCAGTAATATAACATCATGAAAAATACGAAGTATTTGGGTAAACTATTTTTTTTTTTTACACAATTCGTATTACTTTATTCGATCTACCTCCGTAAAATGTTGAACGATATACTCACTGGGAAATTCTCAGGCATGCTGGGACGATCAATCGAACGACCAGGCGGCCATCCAAAGCACGTGGTTTCATCGCGCGTTAACCAGGCTCTAAAATAATAGACAAATAATATTCAGATTAACGGAACAAACCGAACAAGACGCAATTAAACGAAAGGTTATATTCAGTATTTGTATTTATAGTTTTAATCAACTAGTAAATCATACGAACGAGACTATTTATGTATCATCATGTGAAAACGGATATATCCATGTTTCGATGGAAATAAATCAAGTATTAAGTGAAATATATCGACTAACGACACGCTGGGATAGTAAACGTGCAAAAAATGTTATTTATCTCGTAATTTATACAGCAATGCACCCGGATGTACACAGATTTCTTATACGATAAAAAGCGCGCTTACCTCGCAGCCATCTTCGACGAGATTCCAGTTGAAAGTGGACGACTCCGACCAGCTTGGTCGGCTTCTCACGAAATCATAACCTTGATTCATCGAAAGCTATAGAGCGCCGTAACGTCGCACACGAGTTGCCCCCTTGCGGCACTATATCCAACTGAAACTAAATATCACGTTCGGGTAGCAACTTTGAATACGTTTAGCTGGACCGATTCGTTAAAAAAATAGAAACGAAACGAGGATGTATCGCTCGAAAATAAATATCTCTTCCCTCGTTCATCAGCGTTCCCCCCGACTGAAATGTAAAAAACCTTTGACAAAGTTATTCTGTAATTCGCGTGTAATGCGTCGAAGATAAAATAAAAGAATTACAATTCCACAAAGACGTTGTTTTATTACTCTCACATTTCCCCCCGAATCTATTTATTCGTCCTAACTCCTCGTTCGGTCCCCGTCCATTATCTGCGAATGGACCGCAAAACGCAGCTTTTCGAACGGCACAAGTTTCGTCCGTATCTTCTGATACGCAAATTATGTTGACATGATGCAAGACCACCGGCCGTGAATTGATTCGCGACACCAGGGCGGCAATTTTCCGATTACAAAACGATTCCCGAAATGGACGGTCTGTCGGAGGACGATAGTTCCGATAGCAGCAGCGAGTACCTGGTGGACCCGGATAAGATCAACCTCAATTCCAGCTTCTTCGCGGGGAAGACGGCGAAAGTCGACACGGCGTCGAACGGAAGCGACACAGAGGAGGACAGCGACGACGAGGACCAGGACGATGCGAGTCAACCGGTTAATATCGAGCTTTTCACTCAGGTATTGAAGAATTTGGAGTACTCCGAGAAATTGCATATCGACGATGCGAGCGTCTGCAAAGACCTGTCCGCGTCCGACTGTTCCATATCGGAGAAGGGAAAGGTGAGGGACGAGAGGACGAGGCAGGAAATAGATACTACAGCTTCTTCCGTAGAGATAGACGAACTTCTGTTGAGAGGGGAGACCGATATATCATCGCCCGTTAAGAAAGCCTCGCTGCGCACTGTCGCGAAGAGCGAGGACGATGCAGGAGGCTCAGCGGAGTACACCATTCCGAAGGAAGGCGTCAAGATTGTACTGCCAGGGACCGGCGTGTTGTTGAAGAGAAAGAGGCGGGGAGGGCCGGACCTGAAGGCGATACTGAGGAAGCGATTGAGAGCCAGCCAGATACTGGTGGAGAAAGTGGGACTGCTCTGTTGGCTGGCGTACGGGTTCCATTTGAATCGCCAGATTAATCAGCCAGAGATAATGGCTGGATTGTTGTCGCTGGTATCGACATGCAATTATCCGAAGGACCGGATCGATCTGAGCTATTTGGAACGGTTCACCAAATGGTTCAGGCAGATATTCGTGTTTGAGAATGCAGAAGGCGGTGGCGGCAGAAAGCTGGATAACGATACGCTACTGAAGGTATTGAGGGATAAGAAAGTTGTCGATTATAAGGAGTTGGTACTGTTGTACGTGGCTGCATTGAGAGCTTTGGGTTTAAACTGCAGGCTGGTCATATCTCTTTGCCCTCCACATAGAATATTTAGCGACAGTCCGTTGTTTAAAGTTGATTCGAAGGGGCAGGAATCTAAGCCGAAAGCAAGTGCGGTGAAGAGGGAGAGCACAAAGGGAAATAGGGACGATAAGACACCTGGTAAATCGGCCATGGTTGAAAATAGTGCAGAGGCAAAGAAAACTGCTAACGCAGAGGCCAAGAAGAGGGCGGCTGAGATATTGCGTGCTAATACACGGAGTAATACGAAGAGGAGCAAAACCGAGGAGAGGGAAGATGATACTAAAGTAGCAGACTCCGAGAAAAGTGGGCCTAACTTGAGACAATTGAGGTCTCGCAGAGTAAACGTAAATACTGAAGAAGGTAACGCGACAAAATCCAAAGACTTGTCTGCGGTTGTTGACGGTAAGAAATCGAAATATTACGTACAAGAAGAATCTTCAGATTCTGAGGCAGAATTCCAAAGCAAGCCGAAACGTGTAACGAAGAAGAATGCGAACAAAGACAAAGAAGAAGCTCCGCAAACTTCCAAGAGTACTAGAAAAAATACTAGGAAATTAATATCATCGGACAGTGATGCAGAAGGAATGGGGAAGGAGAGAAAAACCCAGGAACTTTGGGCTGAAATATATTTAGAATCGGAGGAGAGTTGGATCTGTGCAAGCGTAATGGAGGAGAAAATCCACTGCTCGACGGAACTGTATGTGAGTGGTTTGCAAATGAATGTATCCTGCACTTCAAAACATATGGTTTAGCTGCGGGGTAATGATGATCGTTCTTTGTTACAGAAAAAAGCAAGGAAGCCAGTGTTGTACGTAGTAGCTTGGAATTCTGTGGGTACAATAAAGGATGTGACCAGGAGGTACTGTCCGCAGTGGCTCACGGTCACTCGCAAGCAACGGGTCGATGAGAAATGGTGGCTGGAAAGTCTGTCCTATTGGAAGGAGAAAGATTCCGCTATATCCAAAGCGGAAGACGAAATGCTGTTGCAGAGGTATTTTATTCACTTCATCTCTTGTGTATCCTTTATTTTTATGTTGTATGTATATTGCAGGGAACTGGAACAGCCATTGCCCAAAACGATCGGAGAGTGCAAGAGCCATCCATTGTACGTGATTGCAAGACATTTGCTGAAATTCGAGGGACTGTACCCACCGGATTGCCTGCCTTTGGGACACACATCTACGGGCGAGGCAATTTATTCCCGCCACTGTGTACATACTCTGTGCTCGAGAGAAACGTGGCTGAAGAAGGCCAGAGTCGTAAAACCCCAACAAGAGCCTTACAAAATAGTAAAAGCTCGTCCAAAATACGATAAGGTATATACCGTAATATATGTATATTAGACTACTATGTTCCTTAAATCGAACGAATTGCAACAGCTGTCCGGAATGAAAATTAAAGACTCAGCCTTGGAATTGTTTGGCGAATGGCAAACTATGGAATACGAGCCACCGGTGGCAAAGGACGGTATAGTTCCCCGCAACGAGTACGGAAACGTAGATTTGTTTAAGCAGTGCATGCTGCCAAAGGGCACCGTTCATATAAATCGTAAGTTGTTGAAAAATTAATCGAATAGTTCAATCAGTAACAGAGGAGAGAAATTAGAGCGTGTTGCGGTGCGCAGTTCCAGGATTGAATCGGATCGCTCGAAAGCTGAACATCGATTGTGCGCCAGCCGTGGTGGGATTTAATTTTGGATGCATGGGGGCCGTGCCTGCCCTGGAGGGATCCGTGGTTTGTTCTGAATTTGAGGACACATTGAGAGAGGCTTGGGAAGCTGAACAGGCCGAGGCAGAGAAAAGGGCCAGAGAGAAACAGGAGAAACGGGTTTATGGTAACTGGAAGAGATTGATTCAGGGGTTGAAAATCAGGGAACGATTGGCGATAAAATACGAGTTCTCGAACGAAACAAAGTCTGCGGTGAACAAGCGGGCTAAGCAGAAGAAAACAGATGCGAAGAAGACTAAAGTTTCTTAAATAATTGTTTGCAGAAATCATTTTTGATAATGATATACGATCGGTTGAACATTGATTAATTTAATTGTAATTCTACTGTCGAATTATAAGAGACCTGTTGGAACTTATAGAACATTGCGGGTCAATTTGGAATTATTTCAGTATTGTGCAGAGTCGTACAACTTTTCGGTTATGGTAAACTATAAAAGTTGTACGATATTGTGATATGTATAGCGTGTAGTGAGTAGTTTATTGTATTTCTTATTTTTCTGAAATTTTTGTACTTTGCTCTTTTGATAGTTATTGAATTTATTATATACAATTCATAATGGTTGCATTTGTTTTGAATATCTTATTAAATAGTGGTTTGCGTCTTTGGAAATTGATTTCAATTGTTCCCGAATGTTATATTTATTATGGATAATTATTTATCGAGATATCCCTGTGTACTGTACATAAATGTAATAATTTTCGTAAAATTATACGAGCAATAAATTGATATATATATTTGTAAGTGCTTTGTTTGCGTCTGCCTTGAATTTATCTGTGTAGCTTGATTCTCTTCTCTTTCGTTTAAGATCCCGCAGAGTAAAAAATAACAACTAAGAGCCGAGATAATTGCAGTGACCCGGAGTTTTGGCTGATTTGTCCATTGCTATATCTTGTCGGTGAACTGGTATAAAAATAAATATTGTCTTTTACGTATAACCTGAATTTCTAGGACGTAAAAATAGTTTAAATTATGTTTCGCAATGCTAGATTGTTTATAATATCGCCATGGAATGAGAGAAAAGGAATTTTTATCTTTATACCAGTTTTGAGTGTAGATAAGGCAGATGCATGAGTAGTTTGAAGCATTTGTGTACAGAGGGCGGCACTATGTACGAAAATAATTTATAATTTCTTCTTTTTATAACATTAATTTATCAAAAAGTATACGTGGGTGTCTCGTTTATAATATTACACATGCTTCGCTTATTGCAATTTACATATTTCATTCATTATTTGACGATTACAGGATACACTTTACACAACATGAAGAACAGGTGTTTACTAACAGCAGTGTTTACAAACAGAAAGTTGCATCGTTCGCAGTACAATTTTTCTAGGAAAGTTATCTACAATTTATTAATATAAAATGGATCAAGAATATTTCTCTTCTCTGTACAACTGGTAATTATATTTACTCGCAACTACACCATTATCCCCATAAATTACGAAGGTTAAATAAACTTCATTTTCGTCGCATTACATGTATCACCAAATTAAGCTTATTTATTCTAATCAGACTAAATAATTATACTAAGCAATTAAAGCATTACAACTTCCACTCATGTTTCAAGGTTCGAGAAGTGCGGAATAATATCGAACATACGAACGCATCTACGTGAAAATCTGATACACGCATTAAAAACAAAGAATACGGTATTGAAAAACGACGGTCCTAAATGTGCGAAACAGTACGTTTACGATCTATTAATAGCGGAGTATTTGTTCAACCACAACTATGCCTACACATTATCCGTGTTCGCCAGCGAGGCACCGCTGTTAATCAATTTCCCTAGCAAGACTGTCCAAAGGTCCGACAGCAACGAGCGGGCCAACAGTAATGGAAAGCTAGAAAGCGATTATGTTTCGCACGCCCTGGAAACTTTAGGTATCAATCCCCGAGATGCCAAAGGCCAGTACGTCGTGTCGCTGTACATTGAAAGCGATATGCCGCTACTCTTATGCATACTAAAATGCATAACAATGTTCTCGTACAATTTGTGCGAAGACGTGCCGATAAACGAGAAGGTGTCCCTGTGCAATGAAGCGACGCAAACTGACTTCTCCTGGCAATCGTACAACGTACAGCTGGAAAAGCTGGCCACGCTGAAGAGGAAAGTAACGGCTCACAAGAGGACTGTCGATAATAATTTGCGGGAGAGGGAGACAGTGTTGAAGGAACAGGCGGTGCTGGTCGAACAGCAACTGGAAACATTAAAGGCAAAGTTACATCAGGCAGAGGTGATGATATATTTAATGTCAAGTACAGAAACCCTAGTATCGCTTTGTTAACGGAATGTCTCGATCTTTTCAGAACGTTATGCATAATATGAGCTTAAAGGAGAAGCAACTGAGGGAAGAGAAAGAGGGCAGCGAGCAGGAAATTCTACGGAAGCAATTGGAACTGACCGTGAAGGAAAGATTATTAGCGCGAGAAGCAGATAGGCTGCAGCGGGAGAAAGATAACTGTAAAATGCTCGAAGAAAATGTGACGAAAATGCGCGAGCAAAAGGGTGTACAGGTGGGGCTGTCTGCCGAAACGTCTAGTCAATCTTTGCGAAATATCGAGGTCCAAACGGATTTCGTGAACGATATTCTACAGAAAGAGCAAATCGATGTTCTCACTAAAGAAAAGGAAGAATTAAATGCTCTTATACAGGAGCAACAATTGAGAATAGAACAGATAACGCAACGTGCTGTACAATTGTCCCGACAAGTGGAAGGTATACGATCGTTAAGGCCCGTTAACGTGGATGGTCGGACCCAAACGGTTAATGGGAATACAATAATAAGCGAAAGCAGTTCGACGGAGGACATTCTTCAAGATGCAAAGCTAAGGCTGAAACGTTTGGAGGAGGAAAGTCTGAAGGCGGACCAGTATTACTACAACTTCATCAATAATTCTCCATGATCTCCGCAGTAATTTAGTAGAAGTAAAATCATATTTATTCGAAAAATTGTGTATAAATATAAACTTTACAAGTACAATTATTATTTATATCGATTTGTTTTTGTTCCTTTTTTTTTTACGTACGTATAAAAACGGTAATTTTTAGATGGAATTGAAGATATTTATTTGTAATTAATAATACATGTGCTGCATCGTCGTTTCGTTTTCTATTAAGATCGCTAATTCCCTATTGTAAGTATAATTATAAAACTGCAATCGTATGTACAAATGTAAAACTGAATTGAACGTGTAGCCAAAGATCTTTTGTTACCTAGTCTTTATTTTATAAAACTGGACGTTAATATAATATACAAATTAATCGCTATTTTTTTTCTTTATTATTTGAATTCTACCTTAATTACATGCAACACCAAACGTAGTATATAAAATGTTAAGTCAAATTCTTTCCATTGTTGTACATCATCTTCGTTTGGGATCCGAACTCCTCCTGGTACTCAGAATTAAGGAATATACATATGTATATGTAAATGTATTTGTCGTGCAAAGTGAAAATAAAAAGAAAAGAAGAAAGCGCAGTGCGGTATTTTCGTTCAACTAGCATTTAAAAAAGGATATTGTTTATCCCGACTTTCGCGTCCTTCCCGTTCATGAGTACGTTCCTTTGTGTAAGGTGACTTTTCCTGAAAATACATTTTCATATGAATCTTCTGAATGCCATGTTTTCCTGCAATTGGCGTTTGGGTACTTGATAGTATCACCTAGTTTTTCTGGTCTTTGCTATTGTCTCCCATTTCGTCTTTTCAATGTACTCGAAGCGGACGTCTTTATCAACTAAGGGGTACCAAGGAATAGTGTTAGAAAAATGATTAAAAAGTTAATTTATGGGCTTGATGTTGGAATAAAATAGAAAATTATGATGTCCCGGGATATATATATATACATATATATAAAAAAAAAAGAAAAAGAAAGAAGAACGGTGAGATACGTTTCATTTTCCTGTCGTCAAACAGGAGCCTGCACACGAATTCTCGAAAATCTCTAATGAATGTTTACATTGCGATATCTCTTTTCATACATGGAAAAGACAATTAACGACCTACACGCGACGCTACTCGATTTTTTCGTACGACGATTAAAATAGCGACCATTTGCCAAATACGGTGAACACGGGTAAAGTTATCTTCGCTACATGAATAGTGAAGAGTATCAATTCAGAGCCACCAACCTTGTTGTAATGATGCTTTTCTCTGTGCTCGGGAATATCGCCGTTTTGATGCGCTCCTTTCGCTGAAAGTAAATTCTCCGTTAATTGCGCCCCGCGGAATAAACTGTCCAATATGCTGTTCATTCGAGAAACAAAAAAGATTCGTACCTTTCTCGTCGTCTTTTCTCCTTTTTTGGTCGGTCGTGACGGCTGACTCGTCCACCCTATCCTGCTTCAAACAGGCGAGAAATTGCGACGTGTATTAAATTGAGCACGCAGAAAGTAAAAAGAAATAATTGTTTTCTAATAAATCGCAGGGCACACAGGGCTTACCCTTTTCCGTGCGAATTTCTTTTCCCTACGCAGTTCCTTCTGTTCGTCCCTTATTTTCCCCTTACTCGAGCGTTCCTTTTTATCCAGGCTACCCTCCGTGCGTCTGGCCTCCTATTTTATCGTTAAAAATTCGTATTATAGGTACGTAAAGTTAATTTGCCCGCAGGACGAAGATTAAGAGTTCCCCACCTTTTGTACACTTTCAACTTTTCTCCTTTTGGCATCTGAAACGGTAGGCAATTAGTCTCATTCACGACGTAACGTCTATATATACTAAGCGCATGCATGCTTTTCGTTCAAGTATTGTTCAAGTCTGTTCTGTTTCTTTCAACGCAAACCTCTGTCCGATCCATCCTGCGTTGGTCCAGAGCTAGCACTACTATTTGACACGCTAGAAAGATCACGGTCTAAATTATCTACACCGCTGCTATAATAATGTTCCTCCTGAAACGAATCATTCGTAATTAATCGTTACCAATTCATCGAAATGAAATAGCGTGCACCGATTTGCGTACGAAAATTAAACAATTACTTTGTAGTATTTCCGATCTTTCTTATCCATCGCGTCCTCTTCTTTAATTTCGTCCTTTTTCAAATGCTTGTCCTTCCCCTCCGAGCCCTCCTTGTTCTCATCCTTTTTCCTGACTTTTTCCGAGCTGTCGCTGCAACGATTGTACGCGAAAATTATCGTTGAAAATTCTGACCGCAAGTTGCACAAATATACACCAATTTTGCACGCAGACTCACTGGTGCAGTTGACTCGATGCACTTCGTTTCTCCCGCTGGTCTTTGCTTTCCTTCTCTATCCTGGTGTCGCCGTTCGTGATTTCTTTGCCGGACATCCCGTCGCCGACCTTTTCCGACGAGTCGTTGTTCGGGTTGTCCTGCGTTTTTCCAGCCTATTTTTCCCCAGAACGGTTCAATGTTAATCACAGAGTCCATTTAACGGACGAATGTGCACCGACCTTGTCGCCCACGTGATGAAAGTCCGCCTCGCGAATCATGCTTGGCGTTTTCGCCTTCAACTGGCCGCTGTAAGACGTGGCCAGGACGTGCAGATCTTGACGCTGACCCCGTTCCTCCTCCCTGACCTTCTCCACTTTGCGCTCGAGTATCTGCGACAGTTTAGCCAGGACCGGGAAATGCGGCAATATTTTGATTAATATTATTAAGGAATTTCTTATTTGTACATAGTCCTTGGAATCCAGACAAACTACGATCGCCTGGAAAAGAAAAAAATAGAATTCGTGACGCGTCGGGCAACTTCACCGCAGAATTGTGCAGCAACGAAACGAACCTTGGTGATCTTGTAGTGCCACTTGTGGCACACGTGTCTGTAATTCTCGAAGCCCACCATGTCGTTCGCCTCGGAGAATTGATTGCTGACGCGGAATTTCGTCACGAATCCCGGATAATTGCTGCACTCCTTGTCGAATATCGCCTTCTCGGAGTGCCACCTCATCACAGTCTCCAGCATGGCGCACAGGAATCTACCGTACCGATTCGCCTCGTTCTCGGTGCACGAGGTAACCGAATACGTTATATCACAGAACAGCTGCGTGAACGAACGTGAAATTTTTCATGAATGATACAGCGACATTTTAATATACAACGATATCCGTGGATACGACAAATCGTTCTCACCCTGTCGTAGCATAGGAGCGTCGAAAAATTCGCAGTCTTCAATGAGTGTATAGTGTGAACGAACTTGGCGCAGTACATGGCGTCGACGGTGGTGAACGTGCACCGCGGGAACAAGCATAGCTGCAAGAACTGCGTTATCGTTTCGTTTTTCGCCGATTTCGCGCTTCGCGACAGAAACCACGTGTCCTTCTCCTGCCTGCGGAAACATTGCGCCGGTATTAAAGAAAAATCGCCACGCCACGAGCGATACTTTTGTCAATTGCGATCGATATCGTGCCTGAGATACGCGAAAACTTTCTCGACGTGCTCCTCCTGCTTCCTCCTTTCGTCTTGCAGCTTTTCGATCAACGTGGTGTATCTTTCCTGCTCTTTCTTCCCCTTGCTAACGTTCTGCAATGTCACGTAACACGTTTTAGACGTCGCCCTCCGTTGCTCAAACGAGACGTCGCAACACACCATGTCTTTGGAATCGGCGCTCTGCGCGGCGAGTTGCTTCAGCTTGTTGACCTCCCTCTGATAGCTCTCAACGGGAACGTACAGATCGTACATGGACAGGGACCAGAAGGTCACGAGGAACTGCGGCGAGATGTCCTCCCAGACTTTGAGGGGGTGCAATGGTCGAACGGACTGGGCGACAGGCGCCATCACCGCTTGAGCCGCCTCTGCGTACTTCGCCTGCTTCATGGAGGTGGACATCTTTTTGTAATTCGGGTCGGCTTTGCGCAGGGCGTCGTACTTAATCTGGAAAGGGGAATCACGCGCGTCGGTTAACAAGTTTCTCAACGGATCGACCCGGGTCGAGCCGGCTTACATTAATGGCGTGTGCAAACATCGGCCTCGCGAGGAAAAATGCAACATCAGAATGTATGTGATTGTCCTGGAGCATCGAGTGTATGGAGGGAAGTCTCTCGACGTATTCGTCCACC
Organism: Nomada fucata; assembly: GCA_948146005.1. NCBI lineage: Eukaryota > Metazoa > Arthropoda > Insecta > Hymenoptera > Apidae > Nomada > Nomada fucata. The sequence goes on along the minus strand of OX411277.1, from coordinate 31,143,428 downwards.
GTCATTGTGGAACCCAGAAATGTGCCGAATTGGACCAGCGTGTCCTGACACTGATCGTACAACTTCCCTAACGGTTTCATGTTAACAAGCGTCGTGATTAGTCCTTGCGGTTAGATACAAAATGAATTGGTCAAAATTAGCGTTATTATCGTTGCTCACCGACAAGCTTCAGGTGAGACTTATCTGTTTCTCTGTACACCACGCAGTGCTTCTGCTGCGCCATTAGGAGGCACAACGCCACGGCCAGATCGTGCTCGGCCAGGGCTTCCTTCAATCGTTGGGACGATTTCTTCGTGTTGCGCACTTGGCTGAAATAGCCGGCCTGGAAAGGAACGTTTCGTTGACGGGGACGTTTCTCATCGAACGCTGTACGAAGAACGAAGAACGGAGAACTGTGTTGATAGTGGTGTACCTCGTTTTTCAAAAGATCGCCACCGGCCATGGCGTCCAGCTGATCCGACGTCATCTCCTCGGCAGCTTCGATGCCTGCCATCTTTTGTACTATTTCTTTCAGTATTAATAAATCTAGGCTGAAAACGAACAGGTAAGAGCAGTGAGAATATATCCGTCCCTCGTTTCAGTGGAAACCAAGCGGCAAATCAGATGTACGCGGTGTACCTTTTTTGTGCTTTAAGTTGATTAGCCACGTACTGCAGCAAACCGGTAAGTTCGATATTATACTTTTTAAATATAGCTCCGCAGAAGGAGGCGAGTGACTGGAGCCACAGGGATATGCTGGTGCCGTCGTGTTTAAATCTGTCCCTGTCGGCGCCGGCCAAAGCTTCCACAAGACAGTAGCCGAGCACGTCGTAAGAAATGTTAGTCAGATATTTCAGGGAGTCTACAACCGGGCCTGAAAAATTCACGTCCGGTATTAAAACGGTCGTGGACGAGACGACGGGTTTGGGAAAGTATTTTGATCGCTGTGCCCCAAAGTTGTAAGTAAAAAAAAACAAAAAGAGGAAAAAAAATTTAGTTGATCATCCCTACCTATGAGATTATCGTACAACTGAATCTGTATAAGAACATAATCGAACAATACACCGGGGGACGAGTGTGTAAGTTTGCCTATCGATCTCCCGACCGGTTTAATGGTCTCTTTGCTCACTCTCTTCATGATAGATTTAATTTTCTTCTGCGCGTCCGCCCTTTTCCTCAAAAGCGCCGCGTGCTGTAACGGCGTGTCGTTCTTCCATCGCGCGTACAAACAGTACCTATTCTGATACGGATAATATTTCAGAATGTTCCACAGTTCCTCCGCCACGCAGCAGTTGCAGTCCATAAACGATAACGACGGGAGCAACGCCACGTCGAGTATGGTAAGCACGTCGTAATACAAATTGTTGTTCTTGTCGATCGGCTGCTTGTTCGAGTCCAACGGGCACTGTTTTATGGCCGTGTGGCACAGCCGCATGATTTTGTACATCAGCACGGGGTCGTGGTGGAGATTCGGCCCGAGGACTATCAGCATCGGTAACAGCTGCTCGTGTATACCCTCGAGAATCTCGATCGCTTTCGGCGCGAGGGAGCTCGTCAACGGTGGCACCCTCCTGCCTTGTATTTTCGGCGATATTATACAGTGTCTGAAACGCAACGAGATACCACGGTGCCGTGGCGTCATTCCGACGAACGAGTACAATCTGGGGACGTCAGTCACGACCGACTTACTTGCGATAAACCGGCTCGATGAGGGATTGAATCATTTTGCACAGCGACAGCGCGATGGGACGTTGATCGGTGAGGCTGTGATCCGGCAATCGATTGAACAAGTTTTGAGCCACTTCCCATGCGCCTATCTCTAACAGGGCCTCGCACAGTCCGAATTTTTGATTACTCGCGTATTTGTCCTTCGAAGAAATCAATGCGTAAGCAACACGTCAACGGAAAGCGTGGCCAGTGACCACGGATTCCTGTACCTGTGAATTCTCCTTCTCCTCCTGCACTTCCTCCTTGTCCTTGGTGGAGATTACGCTAAGCTTGCGAACGTATTCCTTCGCCAGCTTCATGGCTTGCTCGTGCTCCTTGACGATCGTTTCGTCGTCCGGCACCAGCCAGGGCAGTATATCGTTCAATTCGATGACGCCGTGCTGCAGCATGAGCGCGGTGACTTGTTGCAACGAGAACGGCGTGGCGTTCACGGTAGAACAATATTTGAATCCTAAAACCTCGCAGAGCACCTGCTGGTCGCTCATGTACGAACGAATCAAAGGGATAAAAAGCGCATCGTCCTGCGGTCGATTCTCGAATGTTTCTAATAAAATGTCGAGCACCCGGTTCGGGTCGAGATTGAAGTAGCCTGAAAAGAACGTTTCACGCGTATATATAATCGCGCCTGTCGCGCCGTTAATTACCGTCAACGGATATCGAACGGAATCATTTTACCAATGAGGGACTTCACGATTTCCAATATCGACGCCACTTCATTCTCCGGACGTTCCTGATTCAATTCCACTATTAGCTTCGAATATCCTTCGCTCTCCTCTCTAAATAAATTAAACTTCCGCTGTTTATAACTGCAATGAAACGTTCACAAGCGAATTAATTCTACCGTCCCGGTGGGATCCCTTTGTCGACGGGAGAATTATATATACGCACTACAATTTTGTCTTCACTTTGATGAATTTGGTTTGAAAGCTCTTATTCTTCAGCGTCCCAACGTCCTGCAACGTGTCGATTTCTAAACGCTCCTTCAATATCCTATCTGTGAGAAACTATACGAAAAAAGCAAACGATAAAAATTAATCCAGCCGTCGAGGGGCGAGCTTTAGAATCTCTGCGAGAACAGATACCACGGCGATCTCTGTCCGTCCAAATGAAACGATACCTTTTCCGACTCTTTCACGATATAATAAAAGTTGTTCCTCTCTTCGTTATGCGCCTCCGCGTCTATCACCGTAAATATATCCACCACGGCGGACGGTATCGCGGGGTCGATTACCTGAAAATCAACGACGTTCCGCGTATTAAACGTCGGCTGTCCCCGATAGGAGAACCAGTCGGGGCGTATTCCTTACCGTCAGCTCGCCCAACGTCTGAACAACATTGTCCCTTTTTATGCCTCCGTCGATTCCATTCGATATTAATTCGTACAATCCTCTTCTCCATTCTAAAATACAAGACAACACCACACGAAGAGCATGAAAAACACAGTATCGCCAGAGTTCGCTGCACGGAGATATTAAATTCCCGACGCACCGTGAATCTTTGGTCTCTGTTCGTGTCTAAAGTAGTCGGGGTGGAAAACATGCGAAATTGTCGGAAAATTCGGGGACGAATTAAGACGTTCGAACGAAAGTTTTCATATCGGAGCGGCGAACGAAAATACTTGGAAGCGTCGAGATGCTCCGGAATGCACACGACGTAACTTTCGATGCTCGTCGATATTTTCGACTTAGAGATGAAGTTCGTTGGTGCCCGGGTGAAGTTTGTGTCCCGGGTAATCGCGGCGATATTAACGTGTGCACAGTGCGCACAGGGGAGAGACAGAGAGACATGGGAACGACGATTATACGACTAGGTGGAGATGGCTTACCTGCAGCGTTGCCTTCCTTAAATTTGTGCTTGATTAACTTGAGGCTGCAAACAGTTGTTAATTGACAATTAACTCTTCAGAAGAGCGAGAAACAGGAGAGATTAAAGTTGCAACCATCAATTTGCACATAGTATATGCAGTATCAATTCAATATTAATCGATCGCACCTCGGACGTTAACGCGTTAACCACTTACAAATCATTCTTCCCATGTTTATCCCATGCTTTCCATATTTCTGTATTCCACACTTTACCAGCCATTTTAGTCCCATGAAAAGCTTTTTAACGATTAAAAACAATTGTATCAACATCACAGGTTAATAGACTCCATTTTCCACCATTGCAAGCGTCCTCGAAGCTATCGTGGCGCGATCTTTTTTTACACCATGTATTACAACCAGTTGCGGCACTCTTGTTGTCGAGTTCGGATTTTCCCTTTCGATTGCTGTTGCATCGATCGTTGGGAAATTAATTGTTAACAAATGGGTCCACGCGGCAATTTAATCATAGAACAAGACGGAAAGAAGAGAATTTGACTAACTCGAGGAACGGAGTTTGCTCGTAATGTCTGACTGACAATACTATTATTCTTTTTACTAATTTTACGTTTTTAAGAACGTATTAATAATATATACATATTTATGCGTAATGTTGAAAAGATATACGAGGTACTTGTTTGTTACTAAAAAATGACTGCAATGTTGTACGTAACGAGATGAACTTATCTCGTATGAACGCGCTTTAAGTCCGTACTTAACGAAGCGCAAAAATAGCGTTTAATTGAAATAATATTAATTGAACATATAAAAATACGTTAACGTAATAAACTGGCAATAATTTAATTACGTTTGCAGACGCTGCAAGTCTATTTTATTTAATACGTTTTGTTACCATAGCGCAAGACCGGAAATGGATGGGTTTGGGAACGCCGAGAACTTTAGTTCTTTTACGTCGAACCATAAGTCGGAGAGGTACTGTCAATTTCACGTAAAATAGAATCGCTAAACATCTGGCTGTGAATCGTTAATAACAAATCATTTTCGGTACAATACTATCCATTGATTATCGTTGAACAATACGACCTCGATATTATCGCCGATAACTCTATGTATTTTGTCAATTAGGATACATACGAGACCCAACGTTGTTTTTGTTTACTGCCCCGTACAGCTAACAATTGTATCGATTGTTAAAACGAAATTAACGTTCTACCAGAAAAAAGTAAAAATCCACAAGCTCCGCGACGAATGTGTGTGTTTCTGCATTGACCTGTCGATAATTTCCAACGATTTTCTCTCAACATTACTGTCTCAACTGTTGATTGCCGTGGATCAACTGGTTATGTCACGTTGCGACGATAAGCAGTGTAATTTTGTTTTCAGTAAAAAATGGCCAAGTCCACGGAGAAGAAGGGAAAGAGCGCGATCAACGAGGTTGTGACTCGCGAATATACAGTGAACCTTCACAAACGTCTTCATGGGGTCGGTTTCAAGAAGCGTGCTCCACGAGCGATAAAGGAGATCCGTAAGTTCGCCGAGAAACAAATGGGAACTCCAGATGTGAGGGTGGACACCCGTCTCAACAAGCAACTTTGGTCCAAAGGAATTAGGTAAGTGTCTAATCGATGTACGATTAATACGTGACGATGTAGAACGAAACTCTGATCGAGCTTAATTATCTCGTTTCCAGGAACGTTCCGTTCAGAGTTCGTGTGCAATTGAGCAGAAGGAGGAATGATGACGAGGACTCTGTGAACAAGTTGTACACCGTTGTAACCTATATACCAGTCGCAACATTCAAAGGTTTACAAACAGAGAATGTAGATGCCAGTCAAGATTGAATTATTTCTAATGAATAAATAGTTTTCACTAAACCTTTGTCTTACGAGTTATTTCAATACCATACACCTTGCGTTCCAATATTAAATAAGTCCCTAGTTAAGGTATAAATGAAAACTGCTTACTCGATAGAATATCGATCGATCGTTCATTGAATTGAGCGATATTATGAAATTGTCTCCAATTTTATGTTCCGAGGAAATTCGAATTACTCGAGAATCGAATTGTCTGACGTTGCAGTAAATCGATTCGACAATCGATAACAGGGCAGCCACGCGAGAACGCATAGACTTCCCACGGTGAAATATCCCTAGCCACCTTGCCCACCGATTGGCCACGAAATAGAAATATCTTATCCAACGCGTGGCGATCCTGGCCAGCGTAAAAACGTTATCATTCGCGACGGGCTTCATGAAAGTTTATTATTCGTATGGATTCTGGCATTACGATACTGTATCGCGGCTCGAATAGTGTACATTCTGAAATAGAAGCAGTGAGTGTAAGTAATATCGAGAGATCGTGAGAGCGGGCCCCGAGAATATCGTTTTCGTCGCAGCTTCTTTCATTTAGAAGGAAATAACAGGACGCTAGATCGTTGTTTATTAGTAATGCTGACACGGGCTGTTAATCATTTCATCGGAACGCCAACCGCGAATCTATCCGTCCCCGTATGCTTTATTTACATGACCGTCGGTTAGCCGCGATATTTTTCTCTTCTTTTTATCATACGCTTTAAATCCGATGTCGCGTCGCTTTTTTAATCGGAATTATTTCGAACAGTCGTGTCTCGTTGCCACTTTAGGCGGACGCGGCGGCGGCGTCGGCGTCGGCGTCGCCGTCGCGGCGTCTCACCGGGGCTGCATTTGCATTCAATAACGTTGAATAAAAGCGTGAGACCCCCCCCATTGTTTATTGTAGCGGGCGAGGGGCGTTTCGCGTGCACGCGAATTTTTTCCCACGGTTGTTCGTTAAGGGAGAAGAAAAGTGGGAAAGAAAAGAGAGAATAGAATAGACGTGAAGAGGATGCTTCGCGGTAGGCTGGAGCACAACAATTATCCGCTTCGATTAATCCGAGATAATTTGTTAATCATTGATCAACGCTGTCGCTTCCCTTTTCTCTTTTTTTTTTCCCTCGTTCGTTTCAAGTAGTTCGCGCACTTAATTAATTCCCGTGCGGGCGGATGTGACCGCGCTGACGAATTAAATTTACGCCGCCTTTTTTCTCTTTTTTTTTTTCTCAATTTATTTTTAAGTTACTTTATCTTTTGCGTAAATAGTATGGTATAATGATCTTTCTTGTTTTTTTTTTTAGGAGATTTGTATTAATTATTCCGTATTAAATGATGCCGGGAATTTACTCGTTTATCTTTTCGACGATTTTTCGATTAATTTCCCCGTTCGGTTTCGTGCAGTTATTTTATCGTAATATATATAAATCATAAACTTACGTCTATATATGTGCATATATTATACATGCGCATACGACCTATACATTGCAATGTATTTGTTTAATATTTCCCCCTCTCCGGTGTCCCTGCAATCTTTTAATCGCCCCCGGTAATCGTCTGTCCAACGTCTCATAAAATATTTATGCCTTACGTAACGCAATGCTCGCATCGATCAGCTATTTGTAGACGCAAATAGCTGTAAAAAATTCTTTGCAAAGTATTGCGCAAACGGTGTGATCAGCAGATCCTGCAATTGCGAATTCTTTGCCAACCCGTAGAAACGTTACGGATGCGTTCGTCTGCCAGATTGTATTCCTTTTTTCTCAATCTGTCAGACAGTTTTATAATGGAAGGAGGCGGTGTACTAACAGCGGAGCGCAGTCCAGCGCGTGCGAATCTGCATGTGGCATTCACCGAGAAGGGAGAGGTGAAGGAGCGCAGGGAAAAGTTTCTAACAGCCAAGTACGGTTCCCATCAGATGTCCCTCATTCGCAAGAGGCTCGCAGTCGAGATGTGGCTGTTCGACGAGCTAGAAAAATTATACGAGTCTGTGGTAAGTTCGTTCTCCAGCAGTCAGAAGTGAATAACGTTAAGTACAGAAAATATGGATTCTTTAATTTGCAGGACGAGAGTGGTAAAAATCGAGAGGTTGAGGTCGATATAGACGAACTGCTCGATATGGATAGCGATGATCATAGACGAAGATTTCTACAAGTACGTATTGTTAAAAGTGATTACTAAAAAGTCAAACGAACCGTCGTATTAACGCGTTGCGTCGATTTTCTGCTACAGGAATTACTGGTCGGTACGAAGAAACCGCCACACGATATAAACGTAAGTATTTCTCTGCTTATCTCAATCGCAAACTCATTCCAAACGGAATCCTCGTCCCCGATGTATCATTCGTCGTGACTGATTCATTAATTACCATTGTACGATTAAAAAGTGTCCGTGGTCAGGCGAATTAATGTCGAACGAAGGGGGCAAATTGCCGTTGAACGATTACCAGCGAAACGCCGGCTGACCTGTTTATTTATATGTTTCAGAAATTCATTAACGATTTGCTCGAAAAAGCTAAAACACTTTGAAGAGCTTCCGCGTTCTTCTTAACACACACGTGTTTGCAAGGACATTTTTGAAGCGTTAATAACAAATTTGCTCAGATTTTGGAACGAGTCAAAGACATATATTCAAGCCTTAACGAGCCGGCGCGACAAAACCCGGCTCGAAATGCCAATTTATCAATTGTACATGGATCGAACTTTAAACGGGGGCGAACAAAAAAGAAAAAAAAGAAGAAAAAGAAAGACAGAAAGAACAAAACCATGAAACGACTCTTGCACATTTTTTATTCTAGCGTATAATATTATTTCATATTGAAATCATGAGCATTAGTGTCTGACTTATCTCAGTACAACGGCTAACTTCGTTAGTTATTTATGTGCGCATCGCATATCAAGTAATAAAACCTCACAGTACACGGACTGCCTTGCTGTACCGATCCATCCAGTGTGATGTATAAGTAGAAAAAGGTTTCTTCTTCTTCTACACACTAGTTTTGTATGCATTCTATACTCCATTGTTCGTAGTAATGTTTGTGTTACTAAGAGGATGAACAACTAACGAAAATACTTCCAAACGCTGTAACGATACCAAATAATTTCTATGCATATCCTATTGTTTACTGAGTTGGCCCAACTGAGAATATATACGGATTGGGTTGAAAAAGATAGAAAGAAAGAAAAAAAAAAGGAACGATGAATAATCAATCTATGTTGTAGCGTAAACGAATTAATGCGATTTTTTTTTCTTTTTATTTATTTTAGAGGATACTTTAAGGGATTAAGTGTGCAAAAATTTTCGCGTCCGAATGCTTGCGCGAATTAGAAAATGAGAGAAAATAAGGGGAAAAAACGAAGGAAAAAAAAAGAAATTTCTTTGATAATATAATAGAAGTGTGTATGTTTCAGATGATATTGTCACTGGCATAGTTAAAAGTAATTAAAACGTGGAAATGACACCTATCGTTGCTCCAGTACCGAGTCAGTATTGAAAATTATCGTGAAGCAGAAGTATATACTCTGCCGTAAGTGTTCCAATTTGTTTCACTAAACGAAGGAATGTTTCATTGAAGTTTCGATGCACATTAGAATACTCCGGTTAGGTCGTTAAACGACGATGAAAATGAAAACCAACAACAAAGAAATAAAAGAAACGTTCCTTAAATTTAGCGCGATATCGAAATCTTTAATATTCGATTCGTAACGATTGTATCGACGACTTTTTAATTACTTTGTTACTTATATAATCATGTTGTTAATTTCAAGATTTTAAATTAATATTTATACACGTGTTATACTCGTTTGAAAGTTTCTAATGAATCAAATTTTGATCGTTCAATTCGTATGTTCGTCTCGAGTGTGGTGTAATCGTACGTGTCCTCTGTTACGATGGACCCCTTTTGGGCAAAACCGCGAAAAGGGGAGGAAAAAAAATAAATATGTGTAATATATATATAGTACAAATTAGCATTTGTGTTCAAAAAAAAAAAAAGAAAGAAAAAATACGGAAAAAAAAGGAAACATAATTCACCGTCGCAGCAGAGTGCAATCATAGGTGACATTTATACGCTTTATCAACCATTTTGTCATTTAACATACGAGCTATTCTGTAAAATGTATCCGTAGTTATTGTAAAAGAGGAAGGAAGTGAACGGTAACACTTGACTTCCGGAAACACGAAGGATCTCTCTTTGCACCGATGTATCTCGCAATTACTACTTAAAACGAAGGAAAACCAATTTAAGAAAAAAACAAAAACAAACAAACAAACAAATGCAACAAAAAGACTGCAACACATGGAATTTACCTTCCTCTTGAGAGAAGAAAGACGAATAGTAACTGTAATGATCAATAGGATTGAAACGTATGGGATTTTATATTAACGCCGGGCAAAATGTTAAGCAATAATCCACCGTGTGATCGTTTAATTGTGTGTCATCGCGTAGAATAGTAACAAGGAAGAAAGAGAAACATCCGAAAATGATTCGGCGTTACGATCTCCCCTAGTGTTACTAAGTAATCCCCGCACTTCCCTCCGTTTGATATGGAGAACGAAAGGATACAACGGAAAATGATTCTTATCCGAGCAAAGGATTATCATACGAGATATATTCGAGTGTACAGAGATTCACCACTGCCATTTGTTGTTTGGCAAAAAAAAAAAAAAAAAAAAAAAGTGATCTTTGTAGACTTTGTCGTGGGCATAGAAGAATGTGTTTAGATAAACTTTGTACCTCCCTCTCCCATCCCCATCGAACGGAAACTTCCATACAATTTAGATCAATAATGTCTGATTAAAAATGAAGCAAAAAAGAAAAAGCGTTGAACTCGTCTTGTCGACCACCCCCTCGCCGATTGCGTATAATTAACACTTTACACGACGAACTATATGTTAGTGTGTAATTAAGATTATAGGAAAGTGGGGGAAAAAGCTGCGCAATAAACCTTGATCCCGGGTGAAAGCACTGCGCGATCGGTGCGTCGATTCGATCGACGTTTATTGCGTTAGAGTGATTAGAGTAAACGATACAATCAGTCGGTGCAATTGGCGATTTAGCGTTGTACCCCGTGCAACGGGTGTTACGCACACCATCGCATCACTGTATTTACCTTCGTCGGATCGACACGTGGCTAAACATTCGAATGGACGAAGTAATGGAAATGGATAACCGTGTATGAAGTTTTGAAATTTTATCGCCGGGGAAAAATGTCGCTTGTATACGTGGGACTCCTTTGTTCTTTGGCTCTGTGTTGTCGTACGTGACGAATAGTAACGCGATCCGATGCTTTGCGTGTAATGCTCGTCGGTATGCGAGGAATGTTTCGTAACGTGCGTTATTATCCGGCTTCTTGTCTCTATAAACGAAAAAAAGAAAAAAAAGGGGGGGGGGGAAAGAAAGGCGTGAGAAACGCGGCAATTTCGTTACGTATCCTCGTCGAATCGTTATTGCAAGGGAACTAATGAGGAACGGGTGGAAATGTAAGCGCACAAAAAGATTGAAGATAACGGTAATGAAGTTAATTCTCTCCTCCACGTGTGTATGTCTCTCCCGGTATGTCGACGTTTGTAACACCGAGTCGTATTGTAAATTCTGCTCGAGCGAGGGTCCCGGCACTTTTACACCGAATAAAAAGGAAATTCCACATCCTTGTCTGACGAATAAAAAGAAGCAAAAGAAAAAAAAAAATGGGAGTACCGTAGAAGGATGTAGAATTCCTGTTCCTCCGCATTTTAAATTGAGCGATATCGCCGTTTCCGCGAGGAAACAATATTTTGCAAACGAACATTGTACTGATTATGTAAGAGATTGTATTTACTTGCACAAATGGAAAATAAGAATTGGATAACGAGAAAGTGCAGTGCCTCGTCTTTTTCCTTCCCCCTTCCCCATTCAGTTATCGACCCTAGGGGAATTCCGATTCCACGCGAAACCGTATATAAATAAGTCAGACGTTTATTCTTATATATACGAGGATCAATTAAAATATACATCATAAACAAAAAAACAAAAAATTATGGAACCATTCCTTCCTACGAGAAAGAAGAAAACAATAATTCATCCTACCGAATTCGCCGATACAGGGACCAAGTTCAAAATGGCATCAGCGAGTTATATCAAAGATTTATTCATTATTATTGTACAGAATTTCGTCGCAGTTATATAGCGCGCGGTCGATAGCGAAAATCAGTGATACATGTTCTCGTAGAAAAAAAAAAGAAATCGGCTTGGATAGAGATATACCGTGCGTGTAAATAATCTTGCCTCCGTAAGAAATCGTTCCAACATACTGTATACCTATATCAACGTTTTACACCCCCCCCTACCCCCCCTCTGTTTGTAGTCCTGACGTTGGTAAAAATATGCCACCCCCTTTTGGGGTGTCGTTCGTACGTTCAAACCACACGAATATATGCTACTTTGTACGGGCCTAAACGTGTCCGGCAGGCACGTTTAGTCTCGCAGTTGGAACAAGAAAAAGGAGAGAGAGAGAGAGAGAGAAGAAAAGAAGATTTGTTATAAATACTTTACATAGAGATGCCCTGGAATGATTTGCCGAAATCGACTTATGAATTCCGTATGCCTAGGGCTTGCTCCAGTTCCGCGCGTTTCTGTTGCACCTTCGTGTAGAAGTACCGGCACACGGCTTCCTGGGCCCACGGCTGATAATAGAACTCCGCCCTGCGCTCCTCCTCCGGGTTGCCGACAACGTCTATCATGGTCTTCAGGTCCCTCGTCTGCGATATGATCCATTTGTTGATGAACTGTTGCGGGTCCTTGGCGAAGCTGAGGAAGAATTCGCGGTTCGTTTTCAATTGATTGATCGTCTCGACGGTTTCGTGGATTTTGTTGTCGAGGCTCTGTATCTCTTGCTGGCTCGCCGTGGACAGCAGGAAGTTGTTCATCTGCGTCTTCAGCGTGTCGTCGACCTCGACGTCTATATCGTAGCAGGCCGTCTGCTTCGTTTCCGTGCCTAAACCAAGCGACGTATTACTCATTTGTTTCCTCATTTCCACTTTGCATCGGATCTGATTTCCGACGAACCTTCCACGCTGATCACGTGATTGATGACGATAGGATCCGGCGGATGAAGCAGCGGATTCAAACGCTGCGGTATCTCGGCGAACTTCATCCGCGGACACGCGAATATCTGCTCCAGATACTTATCGCAGTTTATGAATTCCCTCTCGTGGCTGTCCTGGAGCTTGTGCGTCTTTATGTACTGCCAGAGCGCGGAGATGATGACCGGTCGCGTTTGCGTGTGCACGCCCAAGAGCCGCGCCAATCTGGGATCCAGTTTGAACTAAAAACAAAAATTGCGCCTAGTCGCGGGTTCCGTATTGCAGTCGCTGCTCGTTTGACGACGGGTGTTACTTGTAACGGTTGATAGTCGAGGAGAAGAAGAATGGTGCATCGAACATTCTTATCGCCTGGTCGTTTCACTTGGAAGCCGTCGGTCTCTTGCGTGGTCAGCGTGCGGTGCCATTCGACCAGGTGATTGTCAGGCCCGTACAAATCCTTGTCCAATTCTATCACTAAACTTTTAAAGAAGGAAGAGAACTTTCGTTTCACCTGGAACGTTACAATACGTATTAGCAACTTCAGGTCGACGTGGCGGCGTTGGGCGAATCCTTGGCGCTTGTTCTCTCACCTTGTTAGGATCATTCTTCGTGTCGTCGAGGAGGCGACCCTCGACTCTGAGCTCCCAGGACGCGACCGAGCCCTCCTCGCCCTCGCCCGCCTCTTTCGCCGGATAGAACGTATTCGAAATGAATATCCGCAACTTTCGTTTCTGTTTCATTGGGCGCTTGAGCGCCTCCTGTATGTCCAGTCGCTTTCTCATTATCGTCGCGTCCAATTTTCGCTCGAACGCGAGCAGATCCATGTACGCCTGCGACTCGGGCACCAGGTCGCGCACCTTCTGCGGCAGTATTTTGTCCGCCAATTTTTTCTTCTTCTTGGATGTGGAATGTGAAAAATCACTGTTCCAAAAATACCTAAATGAGTTTGTGTAAAAATCATAGATTCAAAAATCGATAAACCAATTTTGAAGCATATGAAATGCAGCGAGGTTCCTGGTGAATCCACGAATGTTTCTCATCGTTATTACCGGATCGCAATAGCCAATTGTCGAAAGGAAACCAATTAACGGAAGAAAGAGAATCAATTGATCGCTCGCAGCAGCGAGTGTAGAGCGCAGCGAGCAAAAGAAAGAAGATGGAAATGCAGAATTAAATTAAGAAAAAGGTACCGTGCGACGCAGCAGCCGTTCACTTACGGTTTCTGTTGCGACATGGGAATACGTTGGTCGGCGCTACGCTTCCCGACCGGAGGCGTGGGCATCGGGCCCTGCCGCATCGTCGAGTACGGCTGGCTCGCCCTTATTATACTCGCCGGTCCGGGTCCGGCGTTGGCCATCTGCGGCGGAGGGGTGAAGCCGGACCTCTGTTGCATCTGCGCAAGATATGATAGTATTTCAGGCAATTTCCATTCTCTCAGCAGCACAGCGCATACTCACTGGAAAGTTCGGGCCTGAGTATTGCCTCAAATTTGGAGGAACGGAGGAAGCCGCGTATCTCTGCGGCGGGGGTCCATTGTTCCCTGCGGTTGGCACGGGAAACCTCTGCGCCATTGCTCTCTGGTGCCTGCGCTGCCGATGGAGAACCAACAATTTGTTTTACTTCGACGAACGACTTCGAACGCATTCGAGATAAAACCATATTTATTTCTACCGAACGGCAATGTTGCAATATTAATAATGCAATAAAATAAATCCATTCACGGGTTAGCGTCGTGCACAGAGCGCAGCGTTCATTTTCATCGAGAATTCGAACGATTAACACCGCGACGATTCGCGAAGAGAGACAACAAAAACATAACCTCACAAGCGCGTACCTGAAACGCTAACCTCGCGCTGGCTTACGGATACGTGCACTATCTTACGAATATTACGATATCGTCGATGGAACGATGGAAATCATCGGGACGCCGGTTCACGGCGTTAAAAAAGCACTGTGTCGACGAAGCTTCCCGTCGTCGCTCGTTTGGAGTCGAGCGTACATTCGCGTCACGGCAAGGAGAACCTGGCACCTCGCATCCGGATGGAACGTTTTACGGCTCGACTCGAGTTACGGCGCGGAATAAACACGACGAGGAAGTCGCGAGCACATGAAATAATGAGAAAAAGAAACAACCTACGCCTTGAAAGCTTCCAATGCACTTTACGCCACAGTTGCAGGTAGGTAGCGAGCTTCAGTGGCGGCGAAACATCGGCGGCACTGTCGATGTCATCGATGGTCACCGCTATCGATAGTTATCGAATGCGCTGGCTGACACTCGTCATGCCGCGAATTTCAAAGTGTCGATGGCTATGATTCAATGATTTGTTCTGTAGGAATAGTATCTTTTGGCATTGAAGACTGGCTTTCTGGGTGTACTTACTTACGAAAGAAAGTGCAATTTGAACAATAGAAATCTTGTGTAGTATAATGGAGTTTTAAATGGCTCCCTACTGATATCGTCTTTGGGTTCAGATATCGAATCGTCTGCGTTCTAACCTAAGAATAAGTCGCTTGGCCCGAAGTCGATAAGTATCGATGGTCGATGGTATAACTATCGGAAACTATCGTGCTGATTATGAAAAGTGGCGGAATGAGAGTAAATGATTCCCGATTTTAAATTCGAATAACAATGGGCGATATGTATGCTGTCGACATAAAGAATTGCAATTAGAATTATTGTGATATCTCTGAGGGAGACATTATTTCTTACAGCACTCGACTCTTTAACTGACGCTGCAGTTTAAGTAGAATTTGTTTCGGTTGCAACGCATTCAAATGCATCGAATTGCAACACTGCGAAAAGATGATATTAATGGAAAATTCGTAAGATAAATTGTTCGCGCGGTACGAAAGCTTTTATAAATATGAAGCATGCATTCCAAGAATTTCTTTTATCTATATAAGTAGCGGCTTGAATTCCTTCTAGCTTCGAATAAATGATTAATAGACAGTAATAATAGAATACCTTGAATACCACCTTCGCGCGCGGCTTCCCAAGAAAATAATCAATCAGAAACTCGTGGACGAATTTGCATTAAAGTCTCCGACGCGTTTAAATTTAAACGAGACCGCACGGCGATTTTAGGGGAAAACAATGGCACTACCCCGTCGATTACGCGCAAAGTACCTAAAATTATTGCAACAAGGCGAAAATTGTTTCGCATTCTGACACGAAGCGAGGAATTGCATGTACGCAGGACGTAGCGATTATATTTAAACCTGAGTCAGTAGCCAGCGATTTCGCCAGTGAATAATCCGAGCGAAATAATTGATCGTTATGGCACTTCGATAAAAGTCCTCGCGAGAAATATCCTCGACCATGGAGCTTCCGGTTGAACACAATAAAAATGGCCAACGTTTGTGAATTTATCCCTCCAATGCTATTAGTCGTGGCTATTTGAAATTTCGTGTGCACGTGTACGTAAGTTCAGTGCGCGAGCGTATATTTTTTTAAATAACGTACGACCACAATTTTGTTTTTTTTTTTTCAAGCGCTACTTCGTTTAAGACGCTTTCAAATAATTCTCACGGTTCTCCACCCTTCAGCCCTCGGCACTTCGCGTAAATTCGAAAAGTGGACCAGCGTAATAATAACTCGGCCCATTCGGCGGCTGGCTATTTAAAGAAAAAAAGAAAAAAAATTTCCTTTTCGTTTTCGGTTTCCCATCGCTCGGCCCGTTCAGCGCCCCGTTCCCCCGCGACGCTTCGGCAATTAACGCGTTCACCCTGACCGGGAGTCCACGGACCTGTCCCGAGGAACGAAACAAATATGACAGGCATCATTTCGCGCACGAAAATAGCACCTGGCGAACACCGTACCGCGCGGCACCGCTCGACGGTCTCGTCTCCAAAAAGGTGGAATAGCCGCGAACTGGCCAGCCCGCGAATTAAAATAAACCCTCCGTCGTTCGCGAAACGCCTATCGAACCGCGACTCGATCAAACAATTACTATAAATAAACCTGCATCGGGAGCGTTCGCGAACCACCCACGGTGGGTCCCTCTACCTGCCCCCTCCCCGCCTGCCACCCCTTTGATCGCTCTCCACCGACGAATTTACCCCCGTCGTACCTTCGACGAACGGCACCCCCTCTTTCCCACACACCGCTCGATGCAACGTGGGCCAGCGCACACACGTTGCCCCTCCGTGATCCTCCGCGTTCTACCCCCTGACCAAGTGAACACGCCGCTAATATTAGAGCGTCGAAAGGCGTGAAAAGGCTTTTTTTCTTTCCCTCTTCCACCGCGTAACACACGCGTCGAACCGGGGTTACCACTCGAGGCGTGGGCCGCACGTTCCCGTCGTCGTTCCCGGGTATAAGAGCCGGTCGTCGCGACCAGCCGACTCATTCCTCCGATAGTACCAACGAAGGGCAGAAGGATGGCTCTCGAACGTCAAGTGCGCGCCAAGGTAACGAAACGTCAGGCTGAAAAAGTGTCGCGGATCGCTAGATTCCCCTGGTTGTGCCGCGGGGTCCCTTTGTGTTCGTCGCGACGACGCATTACGTGATTCCTGTGATTTCAAAACGAATATCGTTAACAGTACAACGCGATCGACTAATGAATAAATTCTACAATCGACCAGCGGTGATAAATTGTTCGATCGACTCACGACACGTTGATTCCTGTTGCAGATGGCGTCGAAGCGTAACCCGGAGATGGAGAAGGAGGCCCAGGAATGGATCGAGTCGATCCTGGGAAAGAAATTCCCCCAGGGCGAGCTCTTCGAGGACGTGCTCAAGGACGGGCAGGTGTTGTGCCACCTGATGAACAAGATCTCCCCCGGGTCCGTGCCGAAAATCAACACCAGCGGCGGACAGTTCAAAATGATGGAGAACATCAACACGTGAGTTAAACGATTATATATACATTATATTACATTATAAATAATTATATTATAAAAGGATCACATAAATCTCGAGCAGAAACGCGTCCAGCATCAGGTAAACGACGATCCTCTTACGATTTCTTGAACAGGTTCCAGAAGGCCCTGAAGGAGTACGGCGTCGACGACGTCGACGTATTCCAAACGGTCGACCTGTGGGAGAAGAAGGACATCGCGCAGGTCATCACCACCCTCTTCGCCCTTGGTCGCACGGTAAATATACGCACTTCCCTCGACATCGATTTAATCTAGATCGAACCTAACTTCGTCGATTCTTCGTTGACTCGAGATGCAATACGATCCTCGTTCAACCCTTCGCCCAAGGAATCGTTCTTCCAATAATTTCCCTGGTGCTTTATAAGTTCTGTCTTGAAAAAAAAAAAACGGACGTCCAGTCGAAGGGTTGATTATTATAGCTAGCCATCCGTTTTAATTAACGCATCGCCTATCTCCCCGCAGACGTACAAGCACCCCGAATGGAAGGGCCCCTACCTGGGCCCCAAGCCGTCCGAGGAATGCAAGCGCGACTTCACGGAGGAACAATTGAGGGCCGGCGAGTCCGTCATCGGCCTTCAAGCCGGTTCCAACAAGGGCGCGACGCAGGCTGGCCAGAGCATCGGCGCCACGCGCAAGATCCTCCTCGGAAAGTGAAACCGTCCGGGCCCACCGCCTTAGACCTGCGAAGGAAAATTCATATTTTGTATGCACGCGTATATGTGTATATATATATATATAAAAATGTATATATGCATACCTATGTATTATGTATTTATATTGTATTTTGTAATTAAATAACACACGCGCACACACACGAACACGCGTAATATGAATATCGACGACCCACCGCCACGCCCGATCGAACGAACCCTGGCCCGTTTAGGTGCCGTCGACGATACGCGTGAGTCATCGACGGACGATTCCAAATCTCGCGAATTTTCAATCTTTTTCGACCCCACCGGGTATATTACGCGAAATGTATTTCACGGTCGCCGGTTGTATCGTAATGGAGAGGTACGGGTTGACGTTTTGGATCCTCGTAGCTTGTGTCGTTCCAAATTTATTCGTTGGCAGATCGGTTGAAAAGCGTCGCGTTTTTCAGGTACGTCTCGTGCGTTTACCACGGTGTATTTCGGTGGAACGGATGACGACACCTCGCGGGGGAGTATAATTAGATTGGGATAAACAAAAATGTACGCCAGACGGCGGAGATTTCGATGGTACAGCGGTGAATCTGGATTCTGGTCTTGGTTTTTTGTTTCTTATTTTTTGTTTATCGAAGGACGAAAAATCGTTGGGAATTATTGTAAGTGGACTGAGCAGGACGAGGATCCGCCATCAATCTCGACGGAAGGTTGAAAATTTGTTATTCCATTCGTGGAAGTCTTTTTCCTGGCCACGTATAATATTCATTCGCAAAATTGATCATTTTTAATTTCCATACGCATTTATGCCGAACGCGTCGCAATGGATATTCCGTTGCGACGGAAACGTAACGTCGTCGGTGATAAATAATTCTGCGCGGAGACGGCAGCGATTTATCGAACGCGAGGACGAGTCGAATTTTCGCGCATCTCGATCGCGACGAACAAGCGCGAATAAATATCCTCGTGCTTTCCGCAACGCTCTATTAATATCAGCGATATCTCGAACCGTTCGACCCCTGCACCCTTCCTTGCCGCGCTGTCAAAATCGACAAAATTCATCTAGAAACCACCGAGCGCGACACCCATCGTGCACGCGCCCACCTGCCGTCCGGACGAGACGGTGCCGAACAGGTGGATGGGAAAATTGAATAGCAACGAGACGCGTCCGATTTTTTTCCCCACGAAAATAGCGATATTGTAGATTCGAGACTCTTGGCACGGCCTTCGCCGGAACGGGCGGATCTAAAATTACGTTTCGCTCCTTCCAGATGTGCCGCTCTCGGTATTTCACCCGTTTTCCCTCCAGGAGAACGACGGAGGCAGCTGGTCCCTCTGAAAAGGAAAAGAAGCGTTGCTGGAACGAAGGAAAAGCGGCGTGAAAAACGTTGAGGGAGGCTTCGAGGTTTCGAAATTCGAACGTGAGTGATTTCTGGTGGAACGTGTAAAACGTGGGTGGCGAAGCCGTCGTTATTTGCGGAGCGAGAAATGATTGTTTACTGCCAACTGTAAGACGAGAGACAGTCCGGATGATATTGTCACGGATAATTGAGACGATTCTGTGGAGGATCGTCGGGCGAGAATTCGGTTGACTTTGTTTGTTCGAGGGGGCTGGGGGGAGGGGCGACGATTGTTTCCACTTGGATTATTTATTAAAAGGCGGAGTGGGCCAGACGTCCGTGGATATTATTACGGCCACGAGGAGGTGTAGCAATTTCGTTGAAACATCTGAACAAATTGACGCGAATCGTCGCGATAAATCGTTGGACGAAAATAGGAAGCGGTGTGCAGTAACAGTTATCGCAACGGGGGTCAGGAGATGTATTCGTCGATAACGAAATCCGATTGCGCTGATAACCGAACGAGGTGGTGAAAAGACACGAGTACACGATGGTAATTACGCGCAACATCGTTCGCCCATAATCGTTCGCGAAATGTCTGTTTAATTAACCAGAACGAGATGGCACCACGTGCTGGACGACGGTGTTGCGAAAATATCCTCCGGGTTTCCTTCGACGTAGTTGAACAGTCCGCGGAAGAAGATGGCACTGCGTCAACCGAACGTGCCCATTAAGTAGAAATCGAACTTTTCAGAGTGCGAGACGAATGTTGCAAGAAAAAAAGGCAAACGTACCTACCAGGAAAACTACTCGCATAAATCGAAACAGATTGCAATTAGCCCTTTAATTATGAATCAAAAATAACACCCTGCTCCAAAACAATTTTAAAGAATCGAAGGTAAAGGTACAGTTGAATCAACCTGATTCTCTTTTAAAGAGAAATACAAGGGAGCGTAGGGATATCGTTGCGCCCTTTTTTCCCCGGCTTTTAAAATGTATTTCGGTATTTTTTTTCCCCCAGAATACGCAACGCAAAATTGAAACGAGACGTTGAAGTGAAACAAACTTAACCAGACTAGGAAACGTTCGGCTCAGGAATAGACGTGATCGAGGTGGTCGTTCTCATTTCTTACATACTTGGCGTGAGAGGGAACTGTGCCTTTTGATATGGCGCCAGCCATAGTCGTAGCATCCGGCACCGGGTTTCAATTTAAATCCTTTCCTTCCGGCCGGCCGGTCTCTCCAACGGACGCGGGGGCGATTTCATCCGGGTGTGATTTACGTATCGGGTTCCCGCAATCGGCAATTGTGCGTAGCTTAAAAATTTTCCAGAACTTAATACGAATCTTCGAGGAAAATAATTCTTCCCCCCGCGAAGCGTTCCAGAATTCTCGCAATTTTGACAAAACCGTCCGCCGTTGCACCGCAACTGAAAGAAAAAACCGGAATCGAACTTTTGCTGCATCTTAAAATCGAAAAGCGTCGCGAAGAATGAAGAGTCTCCACGTCGAAACGAATCTCGCGGAGTGTCCAGGTTGTTACCGAGCCGTTACGTCACGGCAATGTAACGAGCTAGCGCGTTCGCCGTTGAAATTGGCAGGCCGCATGGAAAATATGAAATCGGCTGGGCAGTGGCGAGAGGGGGGGCGCGGGTATATTTCTGCCGGGTTACCTTGAAAAATAATCCGTCACCGTGGCTACGGCTACATGAAAAACTGGGCCGGCTGCCTAACACCTTGCCTGCCTTTCTATTATCGGATCCCTATCAGATATCATCATTATTGGGAGAACTTTATTGGCCCACCGAAATAATCCGCGGCGCGTGATAAATTGTCGCACGCGCGACAAGGGGGGCCAGGCGGGTCCGCTCTGTCGCGTTTAACTAACGCGTTAATGAGCGATTAACGGGGCGGTCCCAGTTTCGCCCCTGGCAGCGAGCAACCCGACGAGCAGCTGTGCAGAGCGACCGGCAGACGTGGCGTCTCCGCGGACGAATTGTTCAACTCTGTGTATCTCGGGCCATTCAATGTAATTGTCGCTAGTATGTCGCGCGAGGTATCAGAATTGTTTATGCGAAACGGTTTGACAACGCGTAAATTCGGTTGAAAGAGAATTATTCGTTGCGCCCCGACGGTAAAGGCGTTCTCCGTGGCTGCGCGCGCAGCGCGTCAATTTTGCGGGCTATTCGAACTCGCGCCGCTGAACACTCGCGAAAGAATTCGCCTTCCATCGTTCGCATTTGCGTTGTAATTAATTGCGGGCGATTAATTATGGCATCGATCATTTTTGCGGATTGATAAGTAGTTATAATGGGTAGTAATAATGAACAGCGAACTCGAATAGGGGTAGGAATTTTGACGTCGCAAGGGAAGCGTTTTCGCCAACCGTATGCAAACGTAGAAACTGACAATGGCGACTAATTAAGCCAGGTGTTCGGCGTGAGAGACGGGCGCGGCAACAAAGTGCGCGAAATTGTATCAAAATTAGGATGCTGTCTGTGCCATTGGGAAAGGGAATTGAAGATTGTCCAAGTAATATTGGCAGAGCGATTCCTGGTGAATAATGAACCTCTATATTTAACTGCACGCGAGCGTACGCACGTAAACGTAAGAATAGAGCTTTCTTTGATGATCGTCGTCGGATGTATAGATCGGTATGAACTGAAAAAGGAAAGAAACAAATTTTTACCCTGGCACAGAATGGAACGGCTATTATGAAAATTAGCGGAGCAACCTGGATATATATATATACAGGGGTGGAATTTGAAACATAAATTCTCCAGCTCGATAAAGTCGATTGCGAATGGGTGGCGTACTTTATCGTGATTGATAAGCAGTCTATTCCGGAAGCCGCGTCATAAATTTCAGGATAATTAATTCCGCTAAGTTGCCCCCGGATTTTTTCTCCTACTGGGCAGTGCCTCCAAGAATTTTTGCTGAAGAACGTACACCTTCATTTGGATTGGACGCTGCGCAAACGGTATTGGACGTTAATATAATTAGCCAAGAATACTTTCCGCAACGATTTCGAGGGATAACGAAATTAATTTTTCAATTCGACCGAAGTGAATGTCCCTGCGATATCATTATATTTCTGGCTGAATTGTACTAATAATACCAGGACACTTCCTCCTCGTTTTGGTTTCAATTAGCCGGCTTTAGATTAATTTTCCTGGCGGTTGTGACTGAAACAGGAAGAAAGCGATCTCGAGATTCGAGTAAACTGTTTGCTTGGAGGACAAGCGATGTCGCCAACTATCTTGTTTTACCAGAGATGCAGTTTCTGAGTCACGCAGATTGCGAAACAGAAATTCGTCACCAGTCATTGTGTGTCGAATCTACTTTTAACAATCGTGAAATGCAGCTCCTCCTTCGCGGATTTTTCACAGCCGCCCATGAGAGTCGATGGGATGCTTCTTTAAATCCATTTTTTACAACATTTTTCTAAGCTCAACTTTATCCCCCCGAACGAAATTCCGTCTCGGAATTGGATTAATTAATAGGATTGATTATGGCGACGCGTCGAACAGCGAATGACAGAACGAAGATTCGGCAACGTTCCTAAAATCCGTTTAATTAATCTCTCCCAATTGAGAACTCGATAATGGCATCGCGCTTGTGCCAAACTGTTACACTTTGTAAGTAGGTCGTTCACTTGAGCGTCTCTATTTACTGCTGCTAATTATTGCGCAGCGATTGTAATTGAAAATAAAATCGGTGACAAACACAGAACGGGGTGAACAAACTTCCGCACATCACGATTTCTATTCCGGCGTGGTTGAAACGAGGAACGGTTACGGGGAGCGAAAAACGACGCAAACACGGGATTACAGTTGTCCCAAACGATTGACGGGGGCGACCCTATTTATCTAACAGGATCTACCTTGTTGAAAAACGGAACTATTCTTAATCGACGTTTAATCGGGCATATCAGCCGCATACTC
The DNA here is from genome assembly GCA_948146005.1 of Nomada fucata. Classification (NCBI taxonomy): domain Eukaryota; kingdom Metazoa; phylum Arthropoda; class Insecta; order Hymenoptera; family Apidae; genus Nomada; species Nomada fucata. Next base: position 31,120,181 of record OX411277.1, on the reverse strand, counting down.
GACTAGCACTAAACTTGAACTTCTTCCTCAACGGAACTGTAGTCGGCTTCAGTTCAGAATAGATCAAGGATCGTCGCAGAAAAAAAAATGCTCCAAAGCACTCGAGATTTACACCACGGGCCATCGTCGTACTTTATTTACATCCAATTCCGATCCAACCCTGACCTAACCGCGACCGGACCAAGGACTGTTGCAAAAGGTAGTCTAGATTAAAGGTGGGCTTAACTTAGACCAACGCGAGGTTAAATCAGACTGGAGTCCGGCCACGATGGACTAGCACTTACGTTCAGACGCAATCGAGAATGACAAATTCCCCGGTGCTCGGTTATTAACTGAATTCAATGGAACATCGAGCACCGTCAAACCCAAATCTAGCTCAAACCTGATCCAAACCCAAACCCATCCGAATTCATCCCACACCCTTCGTCTTTCCCTCGATTCCGATTTTCCCCACCGTTCAGGCTGAGTCATCGTGCGTGCAAGTGTCTCGAGGGCGTCTGCTTAAGTCACATGCTAAATTTGGTTACCTTACCATCGGGATTGTATTACGCGCGTGGGCTTATTCTAATATTTCGAACGGCCGCGATGGCAACTGGGCCGTCCGCTTCTATACTTATATCTCCGCTTTTCCCGACGAGCCTCGCGTTCCCGAGCGACCGGACCGACCACCAAAGGGGAAGCCTGTCGCGGGGTACGGCAGGGAAAAGCGGGCGAAAAAAGATATACAGAAAATTCCCATGAACTTGCCGGGACTTTGCCGGGGCACCGCCGGTTAAACAGTCCCGATCGCCCCCGGCTTTATTTATACCGACCGGTGTTTGTAAACAGCCGTTATTTTTATTCCGTTTCGCGTTCGCCGGCCGCATTGACAAACCATTTTGCCGTTAATTCGTGACGCGTCGCGAACCGGGTATCGTGGAGAAGAATTTCATGGCCGGGGCTATTCCTGACCCGCGTGAACTTGAATCCACGTAGGGATCGTCCAGCGCACGATTCTCGATTGGATTCGCACTCCAATTTACAGAAAGGTGACCGACGCACCTGTAGGCGATCGTTTCTTAATTATTACCCGGCGGGGTTCCGACTGATCGACGCTCCGATCGAGGAATCGCTCGTTCCGGCCTGTCGAGAATTCGATTTCGAGCATCGTGGACTCGGACGGTTCTCCAAGGGGATGGCACGTAGCGTTTCTCTTCCGTGATCATGTAACACCCGCGGCAAGACGGAAATAAGCTCAGCCAGCGTAGAGGGGTGAAGGAGAGAGACGGTCAAGTGGAACGAGCGAAGAATTTCTGCATTATGCGCCGCGCTGGCTCAATTTAATGGCCGCTAATAGGCAGCTCTCCGGTGTCGCGGCGAAATATCCAGCCGCTTGAATTTCGACGCCTGAAGCACCGTCGACCTCTCGACACCTTTCGACGAGCTTCAACAGTTTCTTCCGTCCGGCGCCAGTGGAATTCATTTTTCCTCCTGGCAGAAGTTTCCTCTCGAGGCTGTTCGACGATTTTCACGAACCTGTTCAATGAACGTAATTAGCTTCCGTAATCATTGTCGAACGAGCCTGACGATACTTTCCAAGAAAACGTTTGCGCCGAATGGCAGCGAGGCGATTACTTCTCCCAGGCAATGCATTTTTAAGCACTTCCTCTTCGCGACAGCTTCCGCTATTTTCGACCCGATCGAAGGGACACCCATTCCGGGCGTTATAATCGGATTCCGTTGCAGATCAACGGGGCGACGTGTCTCCGGACAGCGTTCCAATTATACTCGCCTATCCTTCCGTTCCTTACTTCACGCAGAATTCAATAAAACCTCCAGTAACACCTGAAGAACAATAAGAAAAATTGCAATCGATCTGCATGAAGAGAAACGAAAGAGTAATAAGAAAAGCAGAATGAGAAGCAACTTGTGTGTGTATATATATATACATATTCTGGTTCCCAGAATTCCGTGAGATCTGCCGATCCAAATTCGACATTCCAAAGGCGTGGAACGAGGGGGAGCCTTACTCCCAGGAAGACCAGCGCAACGTCTCCTCGGATACGTGCCCGTCGGTCCCTTGCAGCGTTCCGCGTGGGCGTGTCGTACACTCTCTTGGAGCTTTTTACGTGAAGCCACGTGCACGTATTATACGCGCCTCTAAGAATAGAAATTTGAGCAAGACGGTATTAATAGAGGATGAGTGTGTTCCCACAGGGCGGTGTTGCCCGCTCGTTACCGCCGGCATCATCGTGAAAGACACCACGGAATTCGATCCTTGCCTCTCTACCCCATTTCGGGATCGAAATAAAGCTGGAACCGGCTGGCGTTCTCCGTTTTTGTCACGGTGAACGGGTTCGCTACCGGCGCGCTGCTCGTCCAATCGGTAGTCCCCTTTTAATTTTAGTACTGGAACACCTACGAACAGGAGAGCGTAGTGGAGTGATACCTATTTGGTATGCAATCGATTACATTCGTACCTGAATTCGTTGCAGAGAACGATCTTTTATGTTTCAACAGGGACAAACGCTTGGCCCCTTTGGACGAGGACCGTCGACAATTCTCCCCGGCTTCACGGCCGTGTTAATTTACGGATTTTTAATTGGACATTGATCGCGCGCCAGGTGCGTCGATTTAAAAATCGCCGGTATCGCCGCGAATTAGGCGTTAGGGCCTGGGACCCGGTCCAACGCGTATGAGTAACGAATTTATTTCTGCGTGTCGCTCGCTGGTTCATCGCTCAGAAAACAGATTTTCCCGGCGGCGTAGCGCAATGTAAACGAATACCCGAGTGATTCATGACGCTATTGACAGATCCTGGCCACCGCGCTAGGAATATCGTGAGTTAATTCGAAACAGGTACCACCGCGGTGATATCGCGATCTCCGCGAAAAGGAATTGCTCGCTCGCAGTTGAGACTTTTAACGGATACTTTTCAGATCTGTTCGTTGACAGCTCGGAGAACTATCGATTGCTTCTTTCAATGGTTACATCAACTTGGCAGAGTGCTTTCCAGGTGTCGCCGAATCGAGGAAGGAAAGCTTTTCTTCTCTTCGCACATTTGTCCGACGTCTCTTGGCAGACGCGCAACTCTCTTCGGTCGTGAATAGTAGAATTTCTAAGCCCAGGTATCGTTGATGCCGCGGGCAGGAATTTATCACTCGAAAATCGTGCCACCTTTTAATCCCTTCGGATATTTATTCCTCAGTTTCCATTTCTCGAGACGCGGTTCTATCTGCACGCCAGAATAATGTTCCTCTCGAGAGTTCGTTCGAAAATTCTGGCCGCCCTTAAACCTGAATTTTTAATGGGCCTAAAAAGAAAAGAACAGAAACAGAAGTATTTGCTCATCGAATATTTCAATCGTCGGAATTATCTCCAAGTAAATATCAAATTTCAACCTGCAACCCTTCGAATCATAACCCAGGGTGAGACCAAATACTCCACTCCTCGATGCAATGTTACCCCAACGCATGCTTCATCCCCAGACGACTGATAAAAGTGTATCGACGCCGGGGAATAAAAAGCCTGTCAATAAAATTTCCTCGCCAGGTAACCGTGGCGAAAGGGGTCCACCTTCGTCCCCCCCGTCTGGCCCAAAACGGAAGCTCTCGCGGAAGGTCCAGCTTCCCGTCCGTGTCCCGACGGCCGTCCCCGGGGTATAGCGTAACACCCCCGCCAGGTGGAGGGCGGCCACGCACTCCCTCCGCCGCCGACGGCGTCGCTGTCGTCAACCAGCGCCGACGTTCCTACGGACACGTGCCGTGTGCAAAGGACCCCGGCTATGACTAGGACGGCCACGACGCGAGAACAGCCATTCGAATCCAGTATTAGTGCGGTGTAAGAGTGCTCCACGGTGTTTTGTAATCATCACGCCTGCCTTCCTCCCCGAGTTTACCGATCTTCACGTTCGTCACCGTTCGAGGATAACCGCTGGTGAGTAGCACGGCAGAGCGACAGGTGGCGGCGGGGGTGGGTTGGTCCGCAGTGTTCCCCGGGACCGAAGAATCGGGGGATGATTCTCGCAGCAGAGGACGGCCACTGGAAAGGGGTGGTTCGATTATTAATTCGGGGGACGCATGGTGACATGGTCGAGGGAGGGAGGAACCGGCGAGGGGTGGGTTCGGGTCGTTCGATTTTAGAGGATCGCTGGAGGGCTGTTTAAGGGGGCAGCGAACTTTTCGGATACTGGAACAGGCGATTCGTTTCGACGGTTTGCCTTTCTCTCTTTCTCTCGAGGGTTGAGAATTTCTTCGAGTGTCCGCGACGCGATTGGGCGCGTCTCCAGAGGAAAATCGTCCCCCCTAAATTCAACACCTTCGTCGGCGTTACTCGCGGCGTTGTAAAATAGGGGAGGAAACATCGGTTGCGAGGAAAATATTTCGCGAGCCGCCGTCAAATATATGAAACGAATAACGTATGAAAGATTGGAGAATTTGGAAAAGGGGTAGGGGGAAAACGCGACCGCGTTGTGGAGAATCTAGCACCTTCCCTAATACGGCCTCGCCAGCCGGCTTGCGTCTGCACGGATATAGAATCCTCCGTCTCCTCTCTTTGCCGCTCTCTCTCTCTCTCTCTCTCTGTCCTGGTCACTCTAGCGTTTCGACTAATACCGAGTGGCCACTAAAGTCACGGGACCACAGATCTTTCCATCGTCCTTGTCCAAGGAGGCGATCTTCGACACCGTTAAAGCAGCTCCAACGTCTTCGTTCGCATCATTTTTCTTCCCCCTTTTCAGTCGATTTGTTCAACGTGGCCCGTTTACGTTTGCCTGGCCCAACTGTCCTGATCCATTAAGGGCAACTCGTGACAGCAGTTCTCCTTTCGCTTACAATACAGTCCTGCAAGAAGAATTATTCGTCGGTAATGAAGAGCGAATTTGTCGTGGAATTTTGGATGACGGAAATCTCGGTTACCTCGTCGGGTGTACGATTGCGTCCCGTGTGCGACGAGCGCGCCGCGTTAAAAATAGATTCGTTCACCGGCAGTAGGACGGCGGTCGAAACTGTTTACGTTTCCCCTCGCGCCGTTGGGTAATCGTTGCATCGCGAGCACGGGTCTCGGGAAGCTTCCCCTCCATCGGCAGGGGAATGATCCGATTCGCAGTTCTCGTCTTTCGTCGTGGAAGCGGCGAATTAAAATCCAGGCGATCCTGCGAAAAGAATTTCACAATGAAGAGATTGAAACGTTTCCGTTGGGCGATTCGACGCCGCTGGAGATAATAATCGCATGAATATTTCGCACCTTTCAGAACAGACAGAATGCCTTTCAAACCAGTAGAGCACCCCAAGTGTCCCAAGTGCGGCAAGTCCGTGTACGCCGCGGAGGAGCGAGTCGCCGGGGGCCTGAAATGGCACAAGATGTGCTTCAAGTGCGGTAAGTGATCCTTCCGGATGTTGCTTTCAGATATTTTTAATTGTAAGGCAGTTGGAAATAGCAAGCCTTCGCTGCTCGCAGACCAATATTATGGTTTACCAATATTTTGTCGGCCCTCGATGATTAATAACGAACGTTGATTAGGAAAAATTATTGCAATCGACGACCCCGTTGCTCGAAAAACACCATCGGTCGCAAATTTAGCCGGGCCTATAAATAAACGTTATGCCGGTCCCGGACGGTTCGTCTTGGCCTTAATTAGTTTTGCGTGCCGGCCAGAAATCAATTGGAACCACCCAGGTGCAACGACCCGCGCGAACTCGCCGGGTGAACGGAAAAAGGAAAAAGAACAAAGGACAAAAATCCTCCTCTTCGCGATCCGACCGGAAGTACTATAAATGTCCACATTCGTTCGGTTTCGCGGCGCGTTAATAATAATTACGTCTAATATGCCTTTCAGATAATAATGATAATAATAATAATCTCATCAGTGGTTGAGAATTCAACGATTCTCGACAATAATTTTTCGTTCATTGATAAAACGTTTTCCCTCTTGATTCATCTCGGATAATAATAATAATAATAATAATAATAATAATAATAATAATGTAATCAGTGGCTGAGAATTCAACGATTCTCGACAATAATTTTTCGTTCATTGATAAAACGTTTTCCCTCTTGATCCATCTCGGATAATAATAATGATAATAATAATAATGTAATCAGTGGCTGAGAATTCAACGATGCTCGACAATAATTTTTCGTTCATTGATAAAACGTATTCCCCCTTGATCCATCTCGGATAATAATAATAATAATAATAATCTGATCAGTGGCTGAGAATTCAACGATTCTCGACAATAATTTTTCGTTCGTCGATAAAACGTTTTCCCAAGCGAACATTTCCGACGAGGAGTTGATCCGTTTTCCAGTATAATCCGGCGACTCGAGATCCGGTGTTTAATCTCGGGAAAAGACATCCGCGTCGAGTGTCGCGCTCGCGAAAGTCTTCCCAATCCCATGGAAGAGTCGAAACGAATGGTGGACAGCAACGAATATCACCTGTCTGTTGCAGGTCTCTGCGGCAAACTGCTCGACTCGACAAACTGCACCGAGCACGAGGGCGAACTCTTTTGCAAAATGTGCCACGGTCGCAAGTTCGGTCCCAAGGGATACGGCTTCGGTGGAGGCGCTGGTTGCCTGTCCATGGATCAGGGCGAACACTTGAAGAGTAGCGAGTGAGTGCACCTGCCCGTCGTCCGACCGCCAAATCACCCGCCCCCCCCACACTTTCCCTCCCCGACTATCCCCGATTATTAACCGCCCCCCCCCCACAGTCCTTGAAAAGAGAAAGGTACCCGGCCGAAACAACGGTTGAATCCTTCCATCAGTCGTTCGTTACGATCGCCACGCAACGGGACGCGCGCAACGCGAGTGCGTCGATCGAGAAACGAAATAAAAGAGAGAGGAAACGAAAACAGAAACGATGTAAAGAAGTCGACCGACCAACGATCGACCATCGAGGACGAACCGCAATGATCCAACAGCGTGTAGACCTCCTCTTGGTTGCGATGCGAAATGATGGAACACCGGAAGGAGCGAAGCCAGCCCCGTTAAAGAGAGCCCACGGAGTGCCGATGGCGTGCGTCCCTTGCGTACACGTGCACAGAGCACGCAACCACGACTGTGCAATACCGGGTCCCCGTAACATCCCTTGCAACCCTTTCGACACGTCCGACCTACCCCCCCCCCCCCTGAACCCCCTTCGTTTCGTTCTGTATTTTAATTCTGTTCAACCTAATCCGTTTTATGTTACTCGTAATTTAGCATTTCTGATTTATATAAATATTAATGTGTGTGTGTCTGTATGTATATATGTATATATATATATATATGTATGTACACATGCCTGTTTCGTTTCTCTTTTTTTCAATTCTCGTGGTTTATCTTTGAATTTCACGTCCACCTGTAACGAACCTCCGTCGAGACGTTTTGCCGCCCCGTTCCTAATTACCACCTGTGAGACCCCCACGTCGTCCATCGGCACATCGGCAGCGATGACGATTGATAACGGCGATGGCGATGTTGTCGCTATGACGACGACGACGACGACGACGACGACGACGTTCTAATAATCGATGATTAACTGTGTTTAATCTAGCCGACTTGTCTTTCTCGGTTTCCGCTCTTCGCGGAGATGCCTTTTCGTTTTTTTTCTGTATCCTTATCTTTTAATATGTTCTCTTATCGTTCCGTTTTGGCCCCCCGCACCCCTCTGCCTGTCCGTGCAAACGACTGGATTCAAGAACGGTCGTTCTCGAGTCGTATATATATATATATATATATATACATAGAGGAAGGAAAAAAGAATTTATATATATATATATGTATACGTATATATATGTGTATAACTCTTTCTCGTTTCTTTTATGCGATTACTACTACACTACATTACGCTAGTTTATAGAATCATTTGTACCATCTGTAATAAGTGTCATTAAAAAAGACGAAAAAAGGGAAAGAAAAAAAAACAGAAGAATCTGGCGTTCTTCATTGACACTGCTTCGCGTAATTACCAGAACGCATTCACGGTCGGACAAAAATGTTCTTTGCCGTCGAGCCACAGACTGAATGGGATTAAAGATTAATGGGGCACAGAGTTCGCTAGAAGATTACCATGGTACAGATGAACGGGGGTTTGATTAACGTTGATACGCTCGGTCGTTCGAGATTAATTCAGCACGTCAGAAACATTTTTGACCCACTGTACATGCATACCACACCTACCTAGTTGTACGTATATAATGTTTACACGAGAGCAGAGCGTCCCGGTGACCGCGGTGCACCCTTGAAGCCAGCAACAGACGGCGAGAGAGAAGCCTCTCCCTGGAAACTTTCCTGATTTGTTTTCTCGATTAGTTCCACTTTGCGCCACGAGCACCGGGACGCCCTGTGCATTAATCTAGATGTAAATCCCTCCGCCGACCCTCTAATAGAAACGAAAGTTGAAGCGTTGGAGGATTCACGACCTGGCGCACCAGGAAAGGAAGAACAGAACCGGCACGGTTCGACAACGGACGAAAGAAACCCCCTCGAACAAAAAAAAAAAGAAAGAAACGTCCCTCGGCCAGGTCGTCCGTTTTTTTTCTCTGTCCCCCTTGTAGCTTCTCAACCCTTACTTGGACGCCACGTAAACCCCCTCCCCCCATGACACCCAGCCAGCCACCCCTTTTACATATCTGTTCTTCTCCCAAGAAATGAACAAAAACGGAAAAAGAAAAAAAGAATCGATCGACCGATTGAGAAAGTCAAAGAACCAAAAAAAAAAAACAAACGAAAAAAGAAACAAAAAAAAAAAGAAACAAAACAGAATCGAACAAAACTACCCCACTACCACCCCCGCCAGCCCCGCCGAGTGCGAGCCAACCAAGGGGGCCCATGATTGAGCAATATAACGTTGCCGCTTTATCGCGGAGTCTGCGCACGAGACCCTCGTGATAAAGGGGTACTAAAGCGAGTAACAAAAGAAAAAAACAATGGTGAGCACCGAGTCAGATTCCGCCTCTCTCTCTCTCTCTTTCTCTCTATTTACTCTCTGAATTATTCTCTAACTTCTCTTCTTCTTCTTCTTCTTTACCGCCTCGCAGAAGAAACCACGAGCTTTTTTTTTTATCTACCACATTTTTGTTCTCTTCGCCTTACTATTTTTTTTTTTACTTTTTGTCTTTCCTCTTTTCGTTCATCATTCTTCTCTCTCTCTCTCTCTCTCTCTATCTATATTTATCTCTTTATTTATTCATACCATTCACCATTGCCGCCCGCCATCATCCCGTTACGCATTCCGACCGATTCGTCGATCGTCGCGCACCTCGCACGGCCTCTTTCATCTGTTCTCTCTCATCTTCTTCTTCTTCTTCTTCACTTCACGCTCTCTACATCTCATCAGTCTGTCACTCTAGACGAACACGTAACCCCGTAACCCTGCTAACCCCTTAACTCTATGGGTGCTTTCTACTTGGACGCCACACATTCATGCCCGCCAAGGCTCGCTTACAAGACCTCCAACGGTTTCCCCCTCTTTCTTTCGTCTTTCCGTTTTCCGTTGATTCGCACAGATCCGCACAGGGTGTCCCGTGTATCGGGAACGAGGAATACAGCTTTCGTTCCCCGCTCGTACAGCCGGTTACCGGGCACCCTGAGCTTCTACAACAACGGAAACCCGGAAGACTCGATCTTACCATCCTGCCAGGCTTCTTTGGTTTTATTTATTTTTTAATTTTTTTTTCTCCTTTCTTTTCGTTGCAAACTCCCGTAATCTTCGGTACACTCCCTTGGAATTCCCCTCCGTGTTCCGTTCCGTGTAAAACCTGTCTCTCTCTCTCTCTCTCTATCTATCTATCTATCTCTCTTTCTATCTCTTCAGCCTCTCGCTCTGTCCTCACTTGTTTCTTTATCTCTGAGTAAAGCGTATTGTTATTATTATTATCATTTGATCTCTCGTTACACACGATCCGCTTCTTGGCTCTCCTCTCGGGGCTCGGCGGGAGCCACTCGCGTGGTTTCAAACGGGGTAACGGGTCTACTAACCGTTCACTAACAATGCGCCTAACAATTTAACAAACAACCGGGGGTTTCTCACCTATCTCTCTCCCCCGAGACGAAGCATCCGGCGAGGGGGTCGCAAGCCCCCGTAGCGATCGCGCGGCGAAGCATGGAAACCGTGAAACGAGCAAACGAGACGGACCCTCGACCGTCGCGACTCGACGGAGGACGCGAACGTTTCGTTCTGCTCGCGGTTTCTATTCTTCCTATACTTCCAGCGGCGCGACCCCCCCCCCCCCCCCCTTCTGTGATCCGTTTTCCTCCTTCAATCTCGTTTGCAGTGGTGTTGCTCTCTTGTCGTGTCTGCTTTGCCCTCCCCGCCCCAGCCCCCTTGATCATCGCGGTGCCCCGCCGTGCGTGCAACGCCTTCGTGAGACATCCTGGAGGAATCGTCGCAGCGAATAACTTAGTTCGGCTAATCGAACGAGATGGAGCACGAGGCGTTGGAACGTCGGCCGGGCGTCGCGAGATGCTTTTCTTTCGAGCACCGTGGCGAACCTCCCCCCCCCCCCTCTTTATGGTATTGTCTCTACAAGGACCACGTTTTTAGGGAGCTGGCCAGAGGGTCGAACGCCGTCATGGAACCGAGAGCCATCGCCAAGGCCCCGGAGGGCGAGGGATGCCCCCGTTGCGGAGGATACGTGTACGCTGCCGAACAAATGCTGGCCCGAGGAAGGGTGAGTCTTCTCTTCTCAATTTTTTTCTTCTTTTTATTCTTCTTCTACTTCTTCTTATTATTATTTTCCCTGCGTCGTCGGGACGCCTCTGGCGCACCTCGGTGCCGCGACTAGTTAAAAATAGGCCGTGCCAAGAGGATCACGGTTGTGTCACCCACCTGGCGGAAGAAACCGTCGGTACGTGGTTTATTCTTGGACCGCGCGGATCCTATTTTTGTACACGGGGCAACCCGATACCCGCGATCCGCTGCGCGGACCGAGTAAACAGTCCGTGAAATTTACGGTTATTAATCGACGCGGCGAACGGGCGAGAGCTCGAGGATTGGCCACGGTCGTTCTCACCTATGCCGTCGGTTTCATTCAGGCCCATTTCCGTTTGGAAGCGACGACCAAATTCGGCTGGTACGTTTTTCTCTATCGGCGGAAGCGAGCGGACGTCGACGCTTTGCGCTCGGGCCGCGAGATGTCTCGTTTCGATGGTTCCTCGATTCAATCGACAGCTCGAGGAATTAGAAATAGATTTTCTTGTTACGTTACCGGTTACATGTTACAATTCCGAAAAGGTGCATCTCGCAAAGTGTTTTATCGTTGCCCAGCATTTTCTTGTTCGAAAGTTCGCGTTCCAATTCCTTAGGAAACAGCTTTTCATTCATTCGACGAAGAGGGCCCTAATTCCAAAGAGGTAGCAAAACGTCTGAAACAAATAGAGAAAATAAAAGTCGTGATTTGTCGGATGCACCGAGTAACACTTCACGCGAAAATCAACGCCGAACGAAAGCCTTCGCAATAAGCAGATGTATAAAAAATATATAGCAGTATCTAATAATAATTTGTAAAGGCGAATATATAACGAGCAGAGCGGCGTGCGCGAAGCGTTGATTAATCGAGAATGGGCGAGACCGCGGAACCGTTTCCAATGTTACAATGTCGACCAGAAAGAAAAGCAAAAAAAAGAAGTGAACGCGTGGGCTTCGGTTGGACAAATTCGATAAATTCGATGCTAAAATTGTTCGGGTCGCTCTGCCAGCGATCCGCGGACCGGTGACGCGCCTCTGTAATATTATAGTATGACGCCAGGGGCAAATTTCATAACAACGACGGCTGGGGGGAGGAATAAGTGTTGGAGGCTTGTTGCCGTTGGTGGCCGCCCAAGAGCTTTTCCTGTCTTCGTTCGTCCTGGCGACTGGCCAACTGGCCCGTCCGTCTCGACGTCGGAAAATAACTTGGAACAAGCCCCGCGCCGCCGTGGATCGCAGGCTAATTGCCCTTCTTAGGCCACTGCCAATCCGCACGATGTAATCCGTCGGATACCTGCCGGCGGTATTCATAATTACTGCAGACCGATTCGAGTTTCGCAAAGTTTTTGCTGAAAGTAAGGGAGATGCAGAGATCGTCCATGTCAAGGGGACTAAACTTTCAGAATTTTTCGTGTGAAGATAAATCGAGATATCGACGATCCGTTTTTTGTGCCGTTTTATTTGCATTTTAAACTGTGGGAAGAAATTTTTGTTGTTGGGAAATAGTGGCTCGTAAGGCCCGGATACCTAGGGGAAGTGCGTACGGATTTTTCGGTTGATCGAAAACTTTCCTTTTCGCGAACTGAGAACTGCATCAGGAAAATCGGGATTTTCGAAAACGCCGTACGTACTTCGCTTGTAAATTTAACGCATTTTTCAGAAAACTTCGGTTTTTTTTTATTATTTAAGTCAACACTTCCGGTAGTTATCGTTGCGGTAGCTGAGCGTCGATCGCTCACTTTGGCGGCTGCTCCAGGGCTCACCGGGCCTTATTTTAAAACAAAAAAAATTTCCTCTCACAGTTTAAAATGCGAATAAAAAGGCACGACAAACGGATCGTCAATATCTTGATTCATTTTCTCGCAAAAAATTCTCAAACTTCAGCCCCGTCAATATTTCCGAGAAAAGAGATTCCCAAAGAGGGCCCGAACAGTCACGCCAAGTAGAAAAATCAATGATACAGTCTATTCAAGGAGTGCATTCTCGATTTCGTCGAACGATCCTCGATCGAACCATTAACCAATCGGTTATTGAATAGATCGCGAACGCCGGCCAATCCGCGCTTCGACTCGCGATTTCTCACCTGCGCGAGGGAGAACGGACCTCGAGGCTCTTCTATTTTCAGCGTCGCCCCGAAATATCTCCCGTCCGTTGACCCCCAGGGGCGTGTGGAGGGGGGGAGGGGGGAAGTGCTAGTCGCGGCACCGTGAAATCAGCCGCGTTCCAATAGTTATTCCTGCTTCTTGTGACTAGGCTTACCATAAGTCGTGCTACAAGTGCAAAACCTGTCAGCGGACGCTGGACTCGACGCTTCATTGCGATGGTCCTGATCGCGAGATTTATTGTCGAGGTACCTTCTTTTGCAAATCAGAACCAATTCTATTCTTTTATCCCCCTCGACCGTCTCCCCGCCTCCTAGACACCCGCAACCCGTTTTTGCTCGGTTTTTGTCGTTTCTCCTTGTCGTTCGCGTGCAAACCGAAATGAATGCCTCCCCCCCCCCCCACTGTCCGATTGATCTCGTCGCTTGTCCACGATTGTCTTGTCCTTTCTCGTTCGTTCGTTCGTTCGTTCGTTCGTTTCTTTGGGCACGTTTTGGTTGATCCTCCCCCCCCCCCCCCCCCGCCCCCCTGTCACTCTATCGATATGAGCATATCGACCGTTTCGATTCTACCCTGGAAATTCTACGGCCGCACAACCGACGCACAAGTGCGTTCTTCTGGAAACGTCGAATCGTCGCGCGAGTTAGCCTCACGTGACATCGTCAGATCCCGTCGGAAGCGAAGGAAACGAACGTTGCGTCGGTCCGGGACAATCGTAGGGGAGGGGGGGGGGGGGCTCGCGGTTCCTCGTTCACCTCGTCCTCTTCCCCGTCGACGTTGGCCGCGTTCCGGACTGAAAGCAACGAAACGGGCTTAGTAAATCGACGGGTGGGGGGGCGGCGGGGTTAATGAAATTAACGGCACTCGCCGCAGAGATCGGGAATAACTATGTGGAGTTAGAACGTAAGAATTCGTCCCCGGTGGTTTCGAGTGACTAACATCTGTTCCTTTGTGTACCACGCAGCAATGGCACAGGGAATGCTTTAAGTGTGCCAACTGCAACAAGAGACTAGACTCGGTCAACTGCTGCGAGGGTCCCGATAAGGACATCTATTGCAAAGGTGAGAGAGAGAGAGAGAGAGTGAGAGGCATGGAGCAAATCGCAGCCAAGGGCGTTGCGCGCTGAATGTGTTCCGTTCGCGACAACAACAAACAAAGAGAGAAATAAAAAGGCGAGACGAAAAGAGAGATCGCGGAACTTGGAAAGGAAGCCAAGGAGGAGTAAGGTGGGGGTCATCCCCTTTGAAACGTAATTCGCACGCCTCGTATCGTCGGAACGCATTCAGCCGCACCGTGTCCCGGTGTCGTCCGGCGACCACGGCAAACGAGTACATACATTTAACCGCTGTTCTCTGCAGTATGCTACGGAAAGAGATTCGGACCAAAGGGTTATGGCTACGGCCAGGGCGGCGGTGCCCTCCAAAGCGACTGCTACGCCAATGGGTGGGTTTACAGAGCCGGGACTGAGACGGGAACAAACGAGAGATATCCCGCCTCGGCTTCTACATTTTCACTATATATATGATGCGCTTGTCTGCTTAACAGCTTGCTATCCGAAGAAATTCGGTCCGCGAGGTATTGGCCACGCTGGGGTTATGTGGATCGGGCTCCAGTGCGATATTGAGGACGAGGGGTACGCGCCCCCTTAGTTATGCTATACCAATATTCGCCAATCTTTCTTTCTTTCTTTCTTTCTTTCTTTCTTGTTTCCTCCGTGCTCGCGTACGCCTGTCCTGTTGTACGTGTCTCTCTCCACCTCCACGGAGATTTTCACTCGTGCGACACGCGGACGGTACGTATCTTATAATCAATTCCGCAATTATATCTTCCAACGACTGTACGCCTCGTCGTAACGCTGCGTTTCACGCAGCTGGTTCTCGCGCAGAGTGGAGTGCCTGGCGAAATTCGGATTAATTAGAGTGGGGTTTTTTTTTTTCGGGCGACGAGAAAGCGCAGAATAATTCGGAAATCGAGATATTTTATTCATTCTGTTTTTACTATTACAATTTGAAGTTCCCTGGACAGTTGTATCGCGTTCTGAGAAAGAAAGAATGAATGGACGTTTGCATGTGTCTCTTCGTGGAAAATACGTGTACATACATGCATACATACACATACACATACACACGAATCGACGCGTTAACGCTTTGCGCTATTACTCACCAATCACGATATTATGTATACCTTCGAGCGACTAAACAGCATCAGTGTGTGATTTCTCTAATTTCGAGTTGGACCTATCAGAACCATCGTGAATAATGTCCTAATCATTTCTTCATTCGAATCGTCGATCCGTATCTTCGCTAAAATCGCGATCCACCGTTATCCGTCGCCAGAGGTCGATCGAACCGGACGTGGCGAATCGAGTCGGGTCAAACTGAAACAGACGAAATAAATAATTCCCGTCCGCGATGATCGATCTCGAGTCCCGATTCGTCAAAACTCATTCGTCACCGTCATTCCTCCGCGTTATCGTTGCACGCTTCTTTTCTTCGTTTCTCTCGTCCCCCCCTCCTCCCCCCCACAATTTAAAGCATCGAACGCAGTCGGTCGCTCGATAAAGTGCCACGAGCCACGCGATTCGCCGTCGCTCCCACGCAAAAAATTGGGACCGTTCGCGAAACGAGGCGCGACGAAAAAAAAAAAAGAAAAAAAAAGTTCTGGTCACTCATCCAGCGACACGATTGCTTTTAATCCACGGCTACCCGCGGACCACGAATGCTAACGATCGATCGATATCCGTAATTTAGCGAGGCCGCACCTCGTACCGCCGTGATCGACACCGCCGCGATTCAGGCCCCGCCCGGCAAGGGTTGTCCACGTTGCGGCGGTGTTGTCTTCGCCGCCGAGCAGGTGCTCGCGAAGAGCCGCGAGTGGCACAGAAAGTGCTTCAAGTGTCACGACTGCACCAAAACGCTCGACTCGATCATCGCCTGCGACGGGCCCGACAAAGACGTCTACTGCAAGACCTGCTACGGAAAGAAATGGGGACCGCACGGATACGGATTCGCGTGCGGATCAGGATTCCTGCAGACCGACGGTCTCACGTGAGTGTTGACATTCGTAACGATACGAGAGTTCTTTGTACGGGGACTTAGGGACGCGTGAGGCCCATCAATTTATACGTCGCCCCGTGGATCCTTGTGCGACAAGTTTCGCTGGGTTTGACGGTGGATAAAAAGGGGAACTCGATGGGTCAGCGTGGGGGAAAATTTTGGGCCTTAAATTAGTATCCAGGGTATCCAGAGTTATCAAAGCTGGAGCGCCGGATAGGTGTGTATATTTTGGGGAACAATTTAGGGTACATTATTATTGTTTCTACAGGGAGGACGAAATTTCGGCGAATCGACCGTTCTATAATCCCGACACGACGGCCATTAAGGCCCCGGCCGGCCAGGGGTGTCCCCGTTGCGGGGGCATGGTGTTCGCCGCTGAACAGCAGCTCGCCAAAGGCACCATGTGGCACAAGAAATGCTTCAACTGTGCCGAGTGCCATCGACCATTGGACTCTATGCTGGCCTGCGACGGGCCCGACAAGGAAATCCACTGCAGATCGTGCTACAGTAAGCTCTTTGGGCCCAAAGGATTCGGCTTCGGTCACACGCCGACCCTCGTCTCCACCAACGGGGACCACGCTCCCTCCTAGTGAGTTTCGTCAGATTTATTCCACGGTTAATCGAACAGGCGTTGCGCGATACGGGGCCCGACGCGTGGGCCCCGTATCGTCGCGTTCCCCTTTCGAATGTCGCTCCCCGCAAGGGATTTCGACCGCCACGAACACGTTCACATATGTTTCCTCCTGTTCTCCAGCATGGACTCCAAGCCCCAGCTCGGTCAGAAGAGAAACGACGGCCACGGTTGCGCCCGTTGCGGCTACCCGGTGTACGCGGCCGAGCAGATGATCTCGAAGAACCGTGTCTGGCACAAACGTTGCTTCAGCTGCGGCGCGTGCCATCGTTCCTTGGACTCGACGAACCTGAACGACGGGCCCGACGGCGACATCTATTGTCGCGGCTGTTACGGCCGGAACTTCGGGCCCAAGGGCGTCGGCTTCGGCATGGGCGCCGGCACGCTCACGATGGCCTAGCTTCTTCGTTCGCGCGTCGATCCGCGTTGACACGGAGAAGGGGGAGGAGAAGAAAAGCAAAAAAAAAAAAAATGAAAGAAAACCAGTCTTAACTATATATAAATATAAATATAAACAGAAAGTATAATTAAAACGAAACGTGCACGCGTCGCGTGCGAACGAATGGAATGGGCCCGTTCGCGCGGCCCGCCGTTCGTACGCGGCCGCGTCGCTGAAATAACGTATAATGTATAGAAAACCTCGACTAACTCCGACGAAGTGAAACGAAGAAAACGCTGCTCCGACAGAAGGTTCAAGGAAGGAAGAATTTTCAAGGAATATATATTCCATATATATATATATATATATATATATATATATATATATATATATATATATATATGGGGAAAAGTGAAACAGGAAACGGAACGAGACGGACGAGAAGAGTTTCTCTCGTTGAAAACGACGACTGCTACTACCGATTCGATCGAACCAATCGATTCCAACACGAAGACTGTCTCGTCGATGCCAATTTCGACGACGTGGAACGCACGAACGACCGAGACGCCACGATCAATCGAACAATAATATAACGAGCAAGCTTTTATTACGTATTTGTTGTATTTTATTTTGTTGTTGTTGTTGTTGTTGTACGTCGAGTATTCGCGGGGGTGGGCTCGCGCGTGTTCCTTTCCGCGAGAGGGGAGGGACGGGCCCCCCGTGGCGGACCCCATCCCTCCCCCTCCACCTCGCGGCTAGGCTGGGGGGACCGCGAGCCGTATGTGAAGAGAGTACAAAGGACAAATCCGTGAATACCTGGCCCTTAATCAGGAGCAATGATTGTAATTAATCGACGACGTACGCGAGTGACGTGAAGAAAGGAATAGATGCAAGAATGATTATTTTCAATAAACGTATATTTCGAAAGAAAAGAACCAAGGAGGAACGAAAGAAGTATTTTTTGGGGGGGGGGGTTGGGTTTTTGGGGTTGATGGGGTTAGGGGGTTGTCGCGATTGTTTCGCGGGGAAGATTTCACAAGTTCTCGACATTCCAGTTGCGTCTGCTCGAAGGCCCAGTCGAATGGAAAATTCGTCGTCCACGCGTGCGCGTTCATTGCTCGTTAATGTACGGGGTGTCGTCGTTGCAATCGAACCACGACGCACACTTTCTCTCAACCGCCGGGAATTTTGCAATTCGGAGAGCGTTGCGATTTCTCGTCGACAAATAATTGTCGATGATAACAACGGTGTGATTCGAGGACAACGGTCGCAACGGTGCTACCCGACGGAAGGGAATCGTGGATGCTACGAGGTATCGCGACCGAATTTACTATAGCATTTACTATAAAAATAGTCGCGGAAGCAACGACGCGTCCCGAACCCCTCACAACCGGAAGTCAGCCGGGCCCGCGCCCCCGGAAACACCGCGATGGCAACGATTCAATCTTTAAGCAGCCAGGAATAATAATCACCCCCGTCCGCCCCCACCGGATATATCAGTGCCGTTTTATTTTCCCCGAAACACTTCGACCGCTTAAAGATTAAATCGATCAAGGACAGAACGACTTCTGGTTTCGCCACCCCCTCGATACCCTCGAGTTTTTACGATTAATTTTTACGATTGAACCGACGACGAACTTTCCCGTCGACCGTCCCTCGTCACCTCTCCTTCCGTTCACCCTGTCATTCACCCTTTCTCACCCTGGATCACCCACACACAGACACATACGATCGTATCGTCAGAGACGCGGTCTGACGTTTTTCATTCCTTATTACGAACGGACCTTAATAAATCTTACACGCTAACGTACGCGTCACTCCAGTGAGTGTACATTGAATGGCCGATGATATACACACGTCGCTGGAGCTACACTCTCTTCTTCGTTTCTCGTTTTTTTTTCCTCTCTTTTTTGTTGTAGTTGTTGTTATTTTCTTGTCCCGTCGAACGACGGACAAGCGAGCACGAGTCACGGTGTAAAACACTAATCTTCTATATTTATAGCAACAACTGTACAGGTGTCGGCCGCGTCGATGTTATTCGTAACTAACGTTCATCGAAACGGAAGTGACGGAGAGACAAAAGTGTGAAGGGAGGCGGGGCTGTTCGTAGGCTACTCGCGGTCTTTCCTCTTCGATCGTCACCGACGTTTCAAATCCAAACCTCTGGCGTCGCAGGTTTGACGTTTGACCGTTCGTTTCGTAGTCTTTTCGGCTGCAAAACACCGTCGATCGACGTCGATCAACGAGGAACGTGGGACGGTACGGTTACTCGCATATTCTCTTCGAAGACACGAATCGATAAAGGAAAATCAACGGCTCGTTTCATACGTCGAACGACATTCGCTTTCGGGTCGAGCCAAAAAAAAGCTTGAAACAATAGAATCTCTCAGAGCGGCGTATCGAATTTCTTCACCGCGACGAGATCTTCGTTCCGGCGGAGACAAAGAGAAGACGATAAACCGTAAAAAAAGAAAACCAAACAAACCTCGTCGATCGTTCCCAACGAACATTCTCACCGTCTCGCTCTCGCACCAATATCCGCCACCCTGTACAAAAATAACGACCACAGTATATCTGCGCGAAATCGGCACAGCGATCTTAAAACAACGCACGGACAAACCTCGCCAAGGCGTTCGCACGCAAAACTCAATAGGTGTCGCTCCGTGGGCTCCTGGAACGCGAACAGCACCCCGCTTCCGGTCTAACCGCTGTGTAGTCTCTGTATTTACACGTATCAGCCGGGGACGGACCGTTCCCCGGTTATTTAATAGAGATTCGCGGTTTTCATCGGCAACGGGTCCAACAGGTACGGCGGCAGGGCCGCGGAGAAGGGCCTCGGGCTGCACGAGCCCCACGTGCCACCGCCGCTGCTGCTGCCCCGGGTGTTCGGCGAGTTTCCCTCCGTCGACACGTCGCTGGTGTGCTTCACGGACACCAGGCTCGGGTTCGCGATCGGTTTCACCTCGTTCGCGGACATCACGCTGTTCGGGCCGGCCGGCGGCGTCGCCGGACTCCTAGGTGATCGTCCCTCGGCCTTCACCGTCCCGGCCACGGGGCTCGACCCCCCGTTGTCCACCCCCATGCCTCCCTGGGAACTGGACTTCTGCTGGGCCAGCCGCTCCTGCTTTCGAAATTTCGCCCGGCGATTTTGAAACCAGACCTGGAATTTCAACATGGATCGTATTAATTCGTCGCGATGTTATTTGTTTCTTCGACTCGTGTTTTCAGTTGGCAGCGATCGATAAAGGATCGAACTGCGGGGTGCAGCGATCTTACGATTTGCCTGTAGTGTCTGGGAAATGTTAGACTAAAATTGGGCTGCCCCAAAATTCCAAAACTTTGCCTTCTTGATAGATTTGACTTGATTGATTAGACTGCATACGATTTTACGAAGTGTACGATATTTTTAAACGAACTATCGTGGTATTGTGTTTTAACTTATCTTTTTTACGTTGCATAGTATGGATCAACACGATTTTTATTTCGTTTAAAGGGTTGAATTCGCCTTTTTTTTAAATAAGTAACAGCGAGACAGGCAAGATTTGGAGCGTAAGGGTGGGGGTAAAGCTAGTACATTTCAAATCAGATCCAACTGCCTTCCCCGCTTTTCCATCTTTCGCTACAAGTCGAACGGCACCGAGGCTGCATCGACTCGAACGACATCGCGCTATCGGAAAGCTCTAAAACAGCCGAGCGATCGATCGGTCGGTGCGTTTCGCTGAACGTCGCTCGCCAAAACCGATCGGTCTTACACATCGTGAAACTTTCGTCCAACAGTTTGAACAAAAACGAATAAAATAAACCTACAACAGTTTCACGTCTTGTCCACCACCCCGCAAATAAACGAAAGCCACCGTCCATCCGCGATCTCGCTAAGAAGCGTGTCGATCTTCCGAAAATTTTCAAAAACCGGATCCTCGCCGGACAGTGGATAAAAAAAAAACAAACAAACAAACAAACAAATTCCAACTGCCGTATCCGTATGTCCCCTTCGAAACGATAAATTGCAGGAGGCGAGCGGATCGTCAGCGACCGGACTTGGTAGCGTCCCCTGTTAAAGGATACGCGAATATTCCGTTGCCACGGCGGTGGAGGGGACGCGAGTTTCGAAGCGCGTCATGCACGTCGAGCTCGTCAGGGTGGAAACGTCGACGCAGGCGGCCCTCGTAATTGCCCGTAGTTGGCCAAATGAAATATTTAACGAATAAAATAAACGGAAAGCGGCGGTGACCTGCATGTTAAAGTAGCGGATTTATTTGCTCTGCCGTTTATCTGACCGGCGAAGCCACCCTCTGCCGCCCCATTCCACCCCTCCCACCCCTTCGTCCGTCTCTCTCTCTCTCTCTCTCTCTCTCTCTCTCTCTCTCTCTCTCTCTATCTCTCTATCTATCTATCTATCTGTGTGTCTGCCTGTGTCTCGCCCTTTCCCCTCGGTTTCTCGGCGTGTGTGCACGTGGATCCCACCCCTGGATGTTTCCAGGGGCGGCTACGATTCCGCAGCCACGGGCTGAGTGGCAGACAACGTCGCGGGAGGGGGTAAGGGGTGGTTTCAGGGAGTCAGGGGCGCGGGACACCATGATGAACGTGATTGCCCTTTCCGGACGGCAAACACCGCTATTGGATTTTTATCAGCTGGTGCTGCTGCCGGTGCCGGACGACCACTGTTCGAGAAATTCGAGCGAACTCGAGGAACGCGTACGAAACGAACCCCCCTCCGCCCTCTGCTCACGATCGAGACCACGCAGCTCGGCGCTGATTAACAGAGGGACGGATTCGACTGGCCGCGGAAGTCGCGTTCGTGTCGGGAACGTTGCGAGTCGTCGAGACTCGATTTTTTAGAAGATTTCGTGCAACGAAAGGCGACCGCCAGCGGGCGAAGCGGAGGGGTCGAAAAAGGAAGCGAAAAGATAAGGGGTGTGTAGAGAGATATACTGGGCGAAGAGAAATTTATGTAGAACGTGTTGGAAATGCGTTTATTCAATAACTCTCGTCAGCTCGTGATTTTATGATGTATCTTATTGTTACCACGCTGTTAGGAAATGTATCGATAGAGGCTTGACCGCGGCAGCGACACCTGCTGGTGTTACAGGTTGATACCTTCTTGTGTTTTCAATGCGACGCGATCGCACAAAGAAACGGTAGTTCTGATATCGTATACTTTCGCCTAAATACATATAATTATTTCCCCATGTGCTAAAGTGCGTGTCAATTTCATTTATATTCCAAATCCACCAAAAACACTGACACACGCAATAAGAGTGACTTCCTTACTGCATCGATGGTTTGAAGGAACTAACCTAATCCGAATTAACGGACTGACCTGAACCAATGACTAATCTCGTGTGCGTAGGGGGGGGGGGGCTATCGGTTCTCATAGAAACAGCAGTTCAAACCTTATAAACAGGATGAAAGGAACTGTACAAGGCATATCCTCTCACACGAGAATGAAACGTTAATTTTTGTATCGATTTTTATTGAAAAATCTAACAGAACACAGATGTTTATTTTTAAAGTGTTTGAAAAGTCCACTTGGTTCGAAGCTGGTACACTCGCGTTTAAGGGGATGCCTTTGAATCGTGTCAAAAATATTGCTTAACCAATAAGACGATAAACGCAATTGTTTTTGTTTCTCTGAAAATGTGAACTGCACTGTTTCAACATTATTTAAAAAAAAAAAAGACGATTCTACAGGACACAAATGAACATAGTCCACATTCGAAACAAATATATCTATCGTTTCGTTAGTTAGCTAACATTAACGAAACTGTTAATTTTGACAAAATTTCAGTGGATTTCAACGCGTTAGCTGTGAAACGTAAAAAAACATGAAACGAATCACGCGCGATTGCAATCGTCGCGAACGACTTGACCGAGCCATGCTCGTTTTTACAAAAAAATGGACTCAGTGCAGCTATCGAGACGAGCTCGGTTCTTCTCGAAGAATCTCCGCTGACGGGATAAACGTCGGCTTAACGAGGTGACGCCTGTCGTCAGGGGGGTGAGAGTCGCGCGACAGAAGCCCGGGGACAACGCTAATAATTCCTGCGTGTTTGGCCACGAGGCGAACCCCGAGGAGGAGGCGTCCGCGGCATGTGTGCCGTTGTTTGCCGAACGGACGACGACCAAGTCGGCGACGACGCGAATTGGGGAGGCTGCGCGACGGCGTTAATGTTGAACAAACACGGCACGCCTAAATAAAATGCAACGACCCGCGGCCGACAGATGTCCACCGCGTTCTGGATAAATATTTAAGGGACGCTTTAACGCGCCCCGTTGCGCTTCATTCGACGCTCGTTTGGCGAATCCTACCGTTTTCGTTCTTTATTCCCGTTTCGCGCGAGACACTTCGCCCCGTACTTATTCCTCCAGGATAAGTTTTTCTCCGTTGCTCGGCCCTGGCTTGTCGGGGGAACCTTTCACTCGGGGCAGGTGAAAAAGCGCGGACGGTTGAGACGAGGCGATTAGAACTTTGGCTCGTAATACTGATGAAGATCGCCGTTTCCTTGATGCGCTCGATATACGCGAGCGTTACGAGAATCGTAATATCGCTTCGATATTGCACGGACGGGACAGGAATATGAATTGGGAATTCGGGAAAAAGATTCGTGATTCGTCAATCGAGAGGAGTGAATTGAAAAACTGGGAAAGTGTGAACGTTGTGGCATCGTAATTATCGAGTTTGCAATTTCTTTAAGAATTCTGCGACCGTTTCGTTGAACGTTCATAGTCGGAGTTAGTTCGAACAAGACGCGACGAGGAAGGGCCAGGCGAGCTTTTTCGAACCGTCGCACAGTGGGGCCATTTCCCAAAAAGCTGGCCAAAACTCAATTTTTGAAGTATTCAGCAGCTTGTTTTCAGAATAGCAGATTTGTTGTATACATATCAATGCATCTAATGCCGTTTGAATTTTTTAAATATATTGATTGGTTACCGAGATATAGGCCGTCAAAGTTGAAGAAATTTCATGCTCCTTTGTATCTTGAAAATTGGAGCTTGTCAATTGCGTCAGGGAAAGTTTATCTTAATAAAATTCATATGTGAAACATTTTACCATTAAAGTAGGTGTTATAAACATAAATTTTCCACAGAAGTAAAGTAACATATCTTTTAATTTATTATTGTAATTCCGTTTTCAATATATCATAAATCTTAGCCATATCTTAATGAACAAGAAGGAAAACAAAGATGTTATTCACGGAGTTTCACGCTGGGACAAGTGTCCTGATATAAAGTGGCATGTCAGCTATGATATCCAGTTGAGAAAGTTTGCCCCTTTTTGCCCCTTTTTAAGATATTTAAATTTAAAGTATCAAAACGATGAATTTTCGGTCTGTGGCACTAGAGCGTAGGGCTGATATCTCGTGCAGAGGTTAATATATTTGTGAGAAATTTAATATGGTATAAAGAAATCTATCGAAGACACTAATACAATAATAATAAATAAATAATAATTATTAATAATAATGATGGGTCCGAGATTATAGTTTGATAACATGATTCCTTAACATGAGTCAATTGGATAACATCACGAAGTTTTGAGTTCAGACTTGGAAAGTATACAAAGCGTAATCGACATAGGAACCAGGACTTCCGGGTATTTGTTGCCGGAACTATTGTCTTCTACTTTCTGTTCGACGCCTTTGACTCTCTATTGTCACACATCTGGAAACTATAACCCTGTTAGTTACCTCGGACCTCCAGTCATGAAGTCATCTGGTCGCTATTACCCACTGAGACCCTTTGTACTTTTTTAGCAGTATTCAACTGTTCCGGAAAACGGAATGAACAAACTCAACATCCGGACCATAAATTACTCCCTTCCCAAAACACAAATTTTCTCTGCTGTACCCTTTTAAAGAACCAATGCCAAATCTTCTTTCCACTCCCTCGCAATAATTGAAAGATTTCATAATATCTTAATTATTATTTCTTGTGGCAGAATTATTAATTATACAAAATTTGGAAATTATGATATTGATACTGCGAAGTTGGTATTACATGGCACCCACGGTAAATAAAGTTTTAATCCATGGGCTATCTGTAACGAAAAATTGCGTTCTACCAATTGGATGTTTTACGGAAGAAGTCCTAGAATCTTGTCATAAGCTGTGTAAATTGTATAGAAGAGCTTATAGTAAAAAATAACTAGGCAGAAAACGAATCGGGACATATTCCAAAGATACTCCTATAGATCTCTTCTTTCTTCTCGACAATACATTTGAACTACGTGACCTACTAAACACAAATTTTGCAAAAGTAAAATTTTCAAAATAATTAATTTCAACAAAGTTTTGAAATTAGCCTCATTATATTAAATTAGACATTCTAATTACATAATTTTAGTAAAAAATCGGAAGATAGTCAATTTTGACAAAAGCTAACGTAAAATCAATGTTTATACCACTGATATTAGATCGTCCGTTATGAATTTTGCATTTTGTATAAGATATTTGAATTCAGCAACCTGAAAAACATAAGAATACCAATTTTTGTGAAAATCGCGTGAAATTTTGAATTATGGCCAGCTTTTCGAGAAATGGCCCCACTGTGCGTCGCACAGTGGTGTATTTGGCCCGAAAAATATTGTAGCGTTGTTTATAGGCTCGATGTCGTAATGTAGCAGGCCATTGAAATCGTATTAACGTCAGCTACAATGTTATTAAATTAAATACAAATTTTAACGTTATTTTATAACATTATTAACTTAATTTTGTATATAAAAAAAAATTGTTTTCGAAATTGTATATATGGAAGTTTGTAGACGTCTGAATACCATTTACCTTTTATTTAAAACATTTTTTTTTAAGACTGTTCGAACCCCTTGAAAAATGGGGTCGATAGTAGATTTGGTCAGTTTGGTGCGTACTCTCAGGCGAACCTATTTCGACTAAATGCAGCGTAACGTTAACGTCTCAAATGCCGGTACAGTAATTTTTACTTTTTGGCAGTTGCTTTCTGACAAGTTCAGGAAAACCAGGTCATAAAAAAGTTTGTCTGGTAACGAAGGCCGTCGATATGATCGGATCTTGCGACCAAACAGTTACCCTATACATGTAACATGAATTAACTATAAAACGTGAAACCGGACGAAACCGGAAGCAATTTTTGTCGCATTGTTATCGCAAACCCTTATCGAACGCAACGACACCAGAAAGAGCTTTTAACGACGTCAAATACTATAACAAAATCGTTAACGAAATCTTGCAACCGTAAAGAAAAGTACCGAAATATTGATTATTTTCAAATATTAACAACTACATAAATATACGTGCTAAAAGTGTAAAATCTGTTGGAAAGTGTGGTACGTATCTACCTTAAAATCTCCCGTAACGGCAGAATTTACACAAATTCCTTAACAGATTCATAAATCGCTGACAAGCAACGACGTTTTACAGAACGCTTAAGAAAGAAACGCGTGCCGTCGAATCTGCCAACGTTCGACGAAAAATTCTGCTCCCCGAGTTCGCGAATAAGAAAACCAAAATCGATGCGTCCCTCCTCTCATATTTAACTATCTCGGACAACAAAAAATTGTTGTCTCTCGCGAACCTTTGAAAATAAACCTTCGTCCGGTTTTTCGGGCCAAATACCCCACTTGTGCGTCGCGAACACCATTAGCTTGTGCATCGTTAGGAATTCCTGCGGCGGTAGAAACGTGTTTGCACGTTCTATCAATCCATTCGATTGTGATTCCCAGTGATTCCTTCCGTCTGCCACGGTTCGTCGAGGTTTTCTCTCGGTTCGAACCCGCGGGGCGTCGATCCGAGATTATCGACGGGGGATGCCGACCGAAAAACAAGACTGAACCGTCGTCGACGTAAACGCCAAACCTAACGAACAACGTTCCACGAAACAGCTAAAAAAAAAAAACAACAATTCCATCGAAATACAAAAAAATCTTGCAGCATTCGGACTTCCTCGACAACTATCCACAGGAATTCCAATCGACGAGAATTCAAAACAATTGTTCCGGACGTTGCCCCAAGCGTCGCCCAGACTGGAAATTAGTTTCTCCTGCAGGCTTGTAATGTAATTGTTTACAAATCCAAGGATTCCTCGAGGGTTGGGGTGGGGGTAGGGGGTGGGGGGTCCCCCTCTATCAAATCAGACGTTCGATAATAGAATTGCAGTCGATGGCGATCGGCCACGCTCTCGGTCGACGGTAATCGCCTTCTTCGATTAGCCAAATAAGTCCGGGACCTGCTGATCGGTGGTGGGGGAACGAGAGTGGGGTGGGGTGGGGTGGGGGGGTCCCCCCGCAGCGAAAATCTTGATTAAGAGATGAGTCGCGCGACGCCGTCCGGCACGATGGATAAATCGCCGTGGACAGATCTCGTTAACTGCGCCTCCACTTTCGTGTCTGACCACAACCGTGACGATCCACTGCCGTTGTCTCTCCGCGCTGACGGAACCGTCAGCCGCGTCCCGGTTCACGCGTTAGCGTAATGCAACGTCGACGACGCGCGGAAGCAAAGTTTCCCAGCTCCGCGAGGAGAGAATCGTCGCTCGACTTCGTCCTCGGCGTCGCGTACCGACGAAACAGGCGTGCCGTTTATTTCGAGACTGGCCCGAGTCGATCCGTCGATGAAAATCCGTTTGGTAGTTGCGATAGTCGCGAGTTCAGGGGAATTTTTTCGTTTTTCAGCTGGTTGCAGCCAGTTCGTTCGAATTCGCTGTAATTTTGTTGATGGAAAAGTTGGCTGGAAATTGTTGTTCGGAGGGCGGCTTAAATTCATCTGCGACGGTCAAAAGCGTGTTACTTTTGAAGTAATGTTCGTTAAGCTCTTTGGGTTAGCGCGTTGAACAGTTTCAGAGTAACAAAAGCATTGTGCTATTTTTAATACGATGCTCGACTTGAAAACTGTTGGACGTAAGACAATTTCGAAGTAAGCAGCTCATTTGTATAGTTACGGGATTTCGCGTATCGCACAAATTGTGTTCTCGAAGTGGTCGCTAAGAGATAAAAAATAAATCGAGTACAGTTTCTTTCGATTCGAAGCATTCTCAATTACGTCGAACGGACCTGGGCTCTCGCAAATTTCACGACAAATCCAGCTGTCCATTTTGACAACGACTTAACTCCATTCGCGTGCAACAAAACACATATTACTCGCTCAATAATTACCGTTATTCTATACCGATGTATTTAATTTTTTTGCAACGCAAACTCTTGAATATCTCAATTTAAATACTAAGTCAGGTACTTAACACTTGAGTCAGGTACTTAACACTTGAGTCAGGTACTTAACACTTGAGTCAGGTACTTGATACTTAAGTCAGGTACTTGATACTTAAGTCAGGTACTTGATACCTAAGTCAGGTACTTGATACCTAAGTCAGGTACTTGATACCTAAGTCAGGTACTTGATACCTAAGTCAGGTACTTGATACTTAAGTCAGGTACTTAATACTTAAGTCAGGTTCGAAATATGCGTCTCGCGTCTCTGTTACCATCGCAAACGGCGTTACCCCCGCGGCTGAAAGAGACGCGACTTTTCGCCGGAATTATCCGGCCAGAACCGAGCAGTCGTCGACGTAGGAGTTCGGTCACGCGACGAGGAGTAAACCTCGCCGTGGATCGGTGTGCGTTTCGCAGCAGCCGACGTCGTTCCACGCGGACGATACCCAGCAGGACAGTTTTTAATCACCGTAAGTGGATCTACATAGAGCTCGCAATTACCGGGGCACACTCCTGCCATGGGCCCCTTGTGTATCAGCCAACCCTCGGCCTGCCAGAGTCGAATGTTTTCCCCGTTTCATCCCTCCGTTTACACCAGACACCCTACTTCACCTCGCGTTCCAACGTGGGGATAGAAGGGGGGGGGGGCTCTTCCTTCGTTCGAAACGTTATTGCCCCCACCTTCGTCGCTCTCCGATCTTTCCTGCGTCTTCCCGTTCATTTATCATTCATCCTCCCACCGTTCTCCTCCTCCTTCCTCCCGGGATCGTTCCTTCCGTCGCTACCCTTCCGACCATCCGCGTCGCAAGGGCTGAACATTTTCTTCCACGCTATCGTTCTCGCGCGGTTGCCGCTGTCGAGGCAGCATCAAGCTTCACGCGCGTCTTTTCTCCCGTTAAATTCTACTCCAGTTATTCTCTCGTCCTGGCAGGGTCGAAGTTGACCTTGTTGTTCTTCCAAGGTATTCGCGGGGCAGCAATGTTTCTTTTGCCACTCGTGTTGTTCTTTTTTCCTTCCTATTCCTCCTGGCTGGATGTACTTTTGGTCGCCGCGTGTTTGCTCGCAGCCGGGGGACACCCTTCGTCGGAGGTGTTCCCCCCCCCCCCCCCGCGTCGTCCCCATCCCGTGGACGGCGCTCGACCCTGGCCCACAGGGAGAAAGAAACTCGTGTTGATTTTCCAGGACGCCGTCAAGCCTGCGCCACCTCTTTCTCGCTACCCTTGTCCTCCCTCGGTGTCCTCGCTGTTGTCTCGAATTTCTCCTCGCCCCGGGGAAACGCTAATTCGCCTAATTCTAATTCACCTCAAACCTCTTCACCGAAGCCCGTTGACTCGCCGTTCCGTAATTCCAAATTTCCAATACCGGCGACGAAAACGCGTTAAAATAACGATTATCGATTCCGCCGATTTTACACTTTTACAACCAGAGTTCGCTGAGCCCCAATTGGGCCCGCATTCCACGAAACGCCGCGACACCCGGACGATCCCCGCGTGTTATTAATCGTTCCACTTCCTTCGATTGAATCCGCGAACCCTCAGGACCGGGGGGTAACATCAACGATTGTTGCCCAGGCGGAGCAACACCGGCTTCTAACCACCTCCCCCACCCTCGTTCGATACCATTCTCGCTGCTACATCCCATTGACGACGAGCCCACGGGCAATGGGGTTGCACGGCGCGCGTCACGTGGCGGCACGTTTCATTGTTCTGAGTCACACGTCGTTCCGTATGAATTACAACTCCATTAACGGGTCGGGCAACCTGCGAGCACGCATAATGTCGCGGAGATCGCGGACGGGGTCGGTTCCACGGCGAAGACGTTGATTTACGTCGACGGGGTTGGCGGAGGGCCGTCTGATGTGATTGAAATTTCCATTTATAATTTTCCCCTCCTCCTCCTCCTCCTCGACTGGCCTTATTTTTTTCTTAGTAATATCTTCTTTTTGTTTCGTCGAGAATAAAGCCTCGTTTTTCTGCTTCCCTTTCGGGGGGGGGCGGAAAAGAATTTTTTCGACGATTCGATAAGCGAACGAAGAGAGCCAGAGATAGTTGGAGAGGATTCGAACTGACAGAGGACTGCCCCTCGTCGGTGGAAAACCTTGGTAACGGCGGTCGACGTTCGGCGAACCGCGAACTGCTAGAAAATTGATGGCGACCTCCTGGTTAATCGTAGGGCACGTTGCACGCGACGCCTCGTGCTTACGGTTTCCAGATGAACCATGCGGAATATTGGATTGGGTGTAACGGAAACCTCTAGTTAGCCGAACATCCGCAGTCGACCGCCAGTGTGCTCGATTCGCCTCGTAATAATAGGGCCCGAAATCGCTGGGATAATTAACAGCGACTGCGCTAAACGGGGATTCATTTGCAGCGCGCCTCCTTCGCGAAATAATTATCTCAATTAATCTGAAATGGCGCAGGGAACTGTCTGTTTCTTTCAATAATTACGCTGTAACCGTAAAGTGACGAAACTGGCGTGTACCAAGCACTAAAGACATCCTGGAAATTCTGAAAATTCGTCGAACAGCAGAAGTACTTTCAATTACTGCATCAGCCGTTCGAAATTCTCTCCGCGTCTGTCGATTCGCGCAGCTTTTCGAAAAACAATTACCGTCCACCCCTGAGATTGCTTCCTTCCCCCTCCCCTTCCTCCATCTCTGGCAACGAAATTTCCAAACGCTCTCGTAATACGTTACCGAGACGTCGATGATTAACGCTAGCGGCGATAAAACTCTCCATCCGACTGGATTTACCGAAACGACGATAAGCTTCCAAAGTGAAGCTTATTTAAAACGGCTCGTTTCGTAATTAGGGACGCACGTATTGCGCTACGTCGAACAAACCTGTGCAATTTCGCGTTCAACGAAATGATTACGCCCGCGTAACGCCATCGATTACGCGCACGCCGTAATTCGAACGAGTTTCGAGGCAACCGGTCGACACGTATTTCGAATTAAATCGCCAGGTGGATAAAACCGTGTACGAAACGAGCGTCGGTGAAATTGAAGACAACGTTTCGACTATCGAAACGACAACGACGATATCGTGGAAACGACGGGGGGCGGGGGGGGGGGAGGGGGGAGCGACGATAAGAAGAAGCGTCGAACGGATTATCGTCCGTAACTCCGCCGCGATTAACGCTGAAATCCGATTAACGTACGTTCGATACATTCTGTGGAGGACTTCATTCACCGAGCCAGCGCGATAATCCCGTCGCTCGAGTCTCGTAATAAATTTAATCCGCAGCGAGAGTTCGCACGGCGCCCCCGTGGAACCGGATGACTGCCATTTACTCCCCGGGCATTAACGCGCAGGTATCTGATTGGCAATCACGATTATTACTGCACGACCAGCACCGGATTAAGAAGGTTCCGCCGGCGCCTCTACGTCGATCCTCGTCCATCGAGCACCGCCTATTTTCGGTCGCGAACGCCAGACGCCTGGATATAAAACGTGCCACGTAGAACGTGCCGTCCTATTCATCATGCACGAAGTTCAGCCGAGAATTCAACCGAGAAACAGGAAGCGAGACGATAGACGAAAGTCCATTCACCTTGGACGGGATCACGGATGCGGGCGATTAAAAATTCAGAGACGGGACGGATGTTCTGATCTGGGTTTCGTAATATAACGGAGGAGGAATTGATTGGGGCAGGTTTTGGTCAGCTTTTGGTCAAGTTTTGGTCAGGTTGGGTCAGGCTTTGGTCAGGTTTTTGCCAGTTTTTGGTCAGGTTGGGCCAGGTTTTTTTCCAGGTTGGGTCAGGTATTGGTCAGGTATTGGTCGGGTATTGGTCAGGTTTTGGTCAGGTTTTGGTCAGGTTTTGGTCAGGTTTTGGTCAGGCTTTGGTCAGGTTTTGGTCAGGTTCTAGTAATAAATTTGGTCAGGTTCTAGGAATAACTAAGTCAGGTTGTGGTCAGTTTTAGTCAGGTTGTGGTCAGTTTTAGTCAGGTTGTGGTCAGTTTATGTCAGGCTTTGGGCCAGCTATAGGAATAATTGTAGAAATATTAAGCGGTTAATCGAGTCGCTGAATAACGTTAAATATTGTTTATCTTCGTGATATTCGTCAACCGCATAATTGATACATCCGGAGCGACGGGTCGATCTTAAAATTTCTCCGGTCCCTTCGTGAAATAGCGGAGAGCGTCGGGGGCAGAAGTCGAACCTGCCAAGAAGCGTTTATAATTGACGGAAATTAACGAAACAACTGAGACGGAAGTTGCGGAATATTTAACGGGGCGAGAATCGGATCGGGCGATATTTTCAGCCACCAACGAGACAAGGAAGATGACACGTTTGTCCAACGAAATCCTCCCCCCCCCCCCCCCCCACCCGAAAATTGTCGACGAAAACTATGGAAGAACTGCGGTGATCGAACGGAAACGTCTGTTTCGAATTCAAACGCGGCGATTGGATCGTCAATTCGACCCGCTCGATTTCGTTGTCGCGGCAGAGCCACTGTTCCTCCCCTAAATCTCTGGCTTGGCAAGAAGTTCGACTTAATCAGTCACAGGCATTAGACGGGGGTAATCCATCAAGCAGCGTCTTCCAGGTAACCGTGAGGACGAGGAAGACGTAGAAGACGAGGAAGACGAGGCGGGTAATAGAATTACGCGACGTCCGTGTTCGGGTATCGCCCTTGTACCGCCGTTTCCGCTGCTGAACTTTAATTGACTCGAAAGGATCCTGCTGTCCACGTTTGCCTCGGCCAACCGTTACAGTTTCGTCGCGCGGCACCACGGCAATTCGAGCGAAATCGCCTCTACGACGCCTCGCGGAGATGTAAATTGTGCCATCGCGAGGCGAATCCACCAGCTCGTAATTTATTCCATTTCGTAGAAAATACTTTGCGACGGTCTTTTCGTAATTTTCAATGGTCGCCTTGCGAATCGATTGCCGATGAATGAAAATTACGCGCAACGAAATGTTTACGCTGCGACGAGGGTGAAACGTTACTCACTTGAACCCTGGCTTCCGTGAGGTCGATCTTCATCGCGATCTCTTCCCTGGTGTAGATGTCCGGGTAGTGGGTCTCCTGGAAGGCACGCTCCAATTCCTTAAGCTGAGCAGACGTGAACGTCGTCCTTATCCGACGTTGTTTCCTCTTCTCCGCCAGTCCGTCGTGTCCCGAGTACGCCTTGTATCCCAGCCCGCCTGAAAATCCAAGGCCACCATGGAGAAAATATCCCGTCGAAACAACGCGAAACGAACCGAGCAAGATTCGTCGTTTCTCGGTCACGAATCGTCCTCGACGTAACTGAGCGGACCCTGACGCCATTTGCGATACCATTTACGTTATCCAGCCAAGCCAGCAACTCTGAACATCCCCAACCCTAAGTCCTAATAATTTATTTGATTTATTATTACGCTTTTATGAAAAATTATATCGACGATAACCGACGATCGGTTGCTGCGAGATTGAAACAGTCCACTGTGGAACGTCTAGCAGCCCAATTACCAACCGTCACCAGTTCCTCTTCTAAAATTCTCTCCCTTCGACCCCTGAAAAGAAAGCTGCGACCTTCAGCCAGGACGAAACGCGAGGCAAATCAGTGCGGTCGAGTTGCTGGCGAGCGGAGACAACGTTTCCAAGGACGAGTAGGAGGAACCTTATAGATTATAGAATATAGGTGAGGATGGCTGGGAACGTAACCATAGCAATGAGTGACTGAAGGGGGGCGGCGAGGGACAGAAAGAGCGTCACGGCTAGGGGCGAAGGGGTACGAGGGTTGTGGGGGGTTGGTCGAGGAACAGGGCTGCGAAGAGGAACGAAACGGTAAATGAGGGGCAGACTGCTGGAAGAGCGAGAAAGAGAGGCAAGAATGGCAAAGTGGCAGGGAGGGAAAGAGAGGACGAGACACATCCATTGATTTTCAGTGCCATCTTGTCGTGGCGTTTCCAGAGGGAACACCGCGGGGTAGTTTCGCGCACGGGTGCGGTGGGGTGGCGTAGACGCGGGTCGCGGCGACTTTCCCCTTGGCGAAGAAGAGGGTGGTCCTTTTTTCTTCCAGGGGGAAGACGCTCGTGCTTCGCCCCGCCTGACTCGTCCTGATCCTCCAGCGTTCTGATCCTCGCAGAGGCGTTCAACCGATTGTCCCAGCGACGAATTCTTGCCCCCCCACCCCCTTTCTTTTTTAACGACGTACAGTGACTTGATTTCTTTCCTCGTAAGACGCCAAATTGAATTAACGAGGAATCGTCGGATTAACGCCGAGGGATCCAGCGGATTTCGCGACAGGAATTTCTCGGCTGGAATTTCGAACCACGATTTTAAAGGAAGTCCATTATTGCTGGTTTTCATTGCGGATCGAAGTCGGGAACGCGGATAATTTAGCGGAGGGACCGCGGCGACGATAGGTTTAAATTTCTAGGGGGATGAAATTTTCATCGGGGTGATTTATTCACGCGATCGACGCTGTCCGCGGCGAAAGGAGCGTATATAATTGAGTAAATCCAAGGTTAGTCGGGTAGTTAGTTGGGAACTATCGCGACTGAGTCGTCGCTAGTTTAGTTGGGTCCAGGCGAGACGATATTGGGACCCACGGGGACGCAACGACGAGTTGCGAGCTTAGCTGGTTTCAACGCGCGAAGCACTGGCAAGCAGTTTTAGTACTACGAGGGCGATTAAAAGTCTAGCAAGAACTCAAATAATAATTCGAGCAATGATAAAGCAGCAGATAACAACAAGAACGCTAACTACGATAACAACGGCACTGTCCACGCAATGGAAAACAAACGAATCTGACTGAGAAAGGAACCTCTAGAGTCCCATTCACATCCGCGAATACTCCATGAAACATCCATGCCACAGCGAGGTTAACGAAACGCGAGGAAATATAATCCAGTCATAGAAAAATGGCTCACGAGATAAGGAACGGATCCACGGGTTACACACCAAGGGACCTAGAATAAGGTCAGCTTAAAAAATCAAACGTAAAACGACCTGCCGTCTACCGTCATGCCCGT
The DNA here is from genome assembly GCA_948146005.1 of Nomada fucata. Lineage (NCBI taxonomy): Eukaryota > Metazoa > Arthropoda > Insecta > Hymenoptera > Apidae > Nomada > Nomada fucata. Next base: position 31,085,220 of record OX411277.1, on the reverse strand, counting down.
TTTTTCTTAATCAAAGCGCAAAGCCGACGCTGACGGCCACTCACTCTGCAGATTAATGGCCGACGGGAAGATCGACGCGGCGTGTCGGTGCACCTCTTGGGACCTGGCGGCCATCACCGAACAGGGGGTCGCGTGGGTCCCGTGGTGCGCGTGGGCATGAGAGTGGGGAGCGTGATGGGCCCCCAATGGCGTCCCGCTTCCGGCGCTCGCTGAACCGGCGTTCCCTGGGTAACCAGCAGCCCTCGCGGCGGTGTAACGATAAGCGGCCTGGCTCATCTGCGAGCACGAGCTCAGGTCCCCGTATCCGCATTGCATTTCACTGGCGGCCAATGCACAGCTGGAGGCCTCGAAGCCAGCGGCGGCGGCCGCCGCCGCCTGGTTCAAGTACGAGTAATCCATTGTTCACTCTGAACACCGGGAGAAGAGACGAAGTGGATACGGGTCGATTAACGGCGAGGAAAAGCGTACATTTTGGTCCTCCTGGGGCCCAATAATTATTACTGGTCAAGGTGTTTGTACTTCAGCGTGGGCCCAATATAGTTCAGCTTGGATAACCGGTCTTAGCACAGGCTCAGCTTCTTTGGATCACTGGAACTCGCGGGGTCAGCTGTGTCTAGGATCTTCTGGTCACTGAAACTGGCAGGTTTTAGCTGGGCCCGACGCGTTCACACTTGGACGGCCAGCAGTAGAACAGGTCCGGTGTTTCTCAGACACTCGAGCTTCGAACGCAGGCCCGTTTAAGTCCGCGTTCGTTCGGTCACTATTTCGACGGGTCCGACGTCGACGTTAATTCACTTTCGATCGGTGCAAGTCAGGCCCAGGACGTTCCCGGTTCCCCCGAAACACACGTCGACGCGAGGTTCCACGAAATCGCAGCCTCGATCTTCCAGAGTCCCCCTCGGGACGCGCACGGGCCCTAGGGCCCCTTCTGGGCCCCGGATCGTCCGAACTCCGCGGCTCCTCTTGAAAAATCCTCCTCTTAATCGCCGGTGCACGGAGGGCCGCGCGTCGCGTCGCACAGCGTCGCGTAATTTTCTGTCCGCGGCGTAGTGCTGCGGGTAGCGGGACGGCGCGGCGGCTCGATAGCGGCTTATGACGCGTAATCGGATCAGCGATATCAAATTATTGCGATTATAGCCGCGGATAGAAAGAAGTTTTTCGGCCCGCTTAAGAGAGCCCGAGACGACCGACTGGTGGGTCTCCTCAAAATCAAATGATAAGCTTAATTCAATAACCATAGGAGAGGGTGCACGTCGGGGGGTGTGGCCCGAGCGTAGTGCCACGGGGAAACGGGTTCGTGCAACGTTTGTCGCGTTCTGCGAGGGGATTGGCGGACTCGCGTGCCACCCCTCGTAGGGGCGAGCAAGCGGACACCGCCCCCCCCGTAGATTCGCGTTCATCCCCGACCGACAACCATCCCCGGTTCGTCGGAGGGACTCACCCCAACAGCCATCAGGCCGAATGAACGCTATCATTCGATGATGCTACCCTCTCCACGTGGCTCTTGATTTTACGATCGATTCCGGGGCAGAACGTTTCCGCCGGACAACGGGAGAGACGATTCGACGGAAATCGTGTGTGTGTTTAGCGCGGTGTGTATGTGTGTGTGTGTGTGTGTGTGTATGAGCGTGTGGGTGCGGGTGTGTATGCACTTGTAGGGGTTGGATTCTTGGCACGACGGCGGACGGTTTTCTACGCGGGCCTGCTGCTTGCGGGATTAGTTAGTTTTTCGACGAATGGACGGGGTGGCTGATGGATCGTTTAATAGTGGATGGGTTACTTCGGATGTACTAGCTGGTCCTCGAAATGATTGACGGGGGATGTTTGGTTGTAACAATTGCGGTTCATCTTGCTGATTATTTTTAACTGCTGGCGTGTATCGTATTGCACGCTTGCGGCTGGTGGCAAATTAAGTCCTCCTGGCACTGCGACGAATTTCTTAAACGGTGTATTAAATAAAGTAACTATTATATTGAACACAATTCGTGTATTTAAAAACAGCTTTGAAGGAATGTCTTATCAGCATGAAATGTTCTATTGAACCTTATACCTACGAACGATCATCGTTCCATTTTACAAACCTGGTCGGTTTTTGACTGTCCAAGTAGAGCCCCGTCTGGTTCTCTTACTATCTTTATTAGTAAGCCATTTTTAAGAACGTTGACACACGTTTTGCTTTAGCATATTTTATATTGACTATCAGTAGCAAATATCCAACATGTATTGTGCACGAAAGTCCGCTGGAATAATGAATAATTTAAACAGAGCAATTATAAGGAAGTTCGTCGCGTACAGATTTCGTACTTGAACGTAAAAAAATCGCTTGAAGGAATTCGCGCGAGCAAAACGCACGAGTGACCCAGACGGCTCGTCGGATTCTCAATTTATCGTGCGAAATTATTGATTAAATTGTACCTCAGGAATGTTCATTCAAGCTTCCGCGAAGAAACGTAAAATGGCGTGCAATTTTTATAACACGGTTGTTTTTTTCTTATATTTTTATTTTGTTTTATTGCGTTTACATCGTTATTTTTGTTATTTTTACAACCAAAACCAGTCGAGAATAGAAACGGAGATCAAGATAATCAGAAACATAGAAAACATTATAAGTCGATCGTTAAAAATCGAAATTAATCGCTGTGCACAATATTCGGACGCAGCAATAATCATTCGCACAATTACAATAACAAGGGCACATTAATAATTCCGTACAATCCTAATAAATGTTTCAAACGAATCAGAATCAAGTAATACAAGAAAGAATATCGAAAATGTTCTTACCTGTCGCATACAGCTCACCCGATCGCACGTTACACGCGTATTTCAAGAATAAAAAGAAGAATAAAAATTATAAATAAATAACAGGCCCTTCGATTCCATCCACCTCGTCCACCCGATACACCTCCAATAACAAGATTTTCGTTGCCATCTCGAGCCCCTCAATTTATTACCTCTCTCGGTCCTATATCTCTAAACTAGTTTCGTTCCGTCCAAGTTTGCCACCGTTTCTGCATAATTAAGCAACGTACCCGAAGCGTCACGCACTTCGAAAAATTATTACTAATAAATTCCGCAGCGACATTCGATTCAGGCGCGACCGTTTACGCGGCGTAACGGGAACATCAAACACGGTGTATACGTCGCGGAAAAGGCCAAGGGACCGAAGTGGCATGAAATATGATTTATCCAGCAGATAGAGAAATTACATGACTAAACATGACACGGGGCGGGCCTCGGATAGGTGGTAGGAACCTGTGCGACACTTGTTTCGCACTTGTTCTCACGGAAGGGCCACGATGAGAGCAGTCCCGGTGCTCGACCCTCTTCCCCGTGTCGTGTCCCCGGGGAATTCTCCGCCGGGACACGCGGTGGGTACGTCGCGTACCGTGAAACACCGAGAATCGCCTGCGATGCGTGTATATACAAGGAACAGAGTCGGCCAGTGGCGTGGAATTCGTCGTTACAGTTGCGAAGGGAGGAAACAAAAGTCGGGACTGCGGGAAATGTCGCGAAAAACGTTAGAAACTTCGCGAAATTAATTGGTAAGAAATACATGTCGGAAATTTAAGAACGTACGCTTGCGAAGATATCGAATTGTCTAGGAATATTTTCTATTTCCACGTGTACGGGTCGAGGCGATATTGATTTAAAAATTTCTATTCGCTTCGCCGTTCGTTAGAGCATTCGTTTCTTCGTGAATGTTCGAAAAAGCTTCGAACTGTTGTTCGTCGAGGAAATTGTCGATAAGTTCGTGCCTACGCCAATGATGGAAACTTACCGACGTGCGCGCGCGCGAATACCGCGCCGCACACACGCGCAACCGTCGTTTCGTCTTTTGTATCAATACGGGGAACGTCGACCCCCCTTAGCGGTCTGATACATATGTCCTTGATTTGTCGGGAGAATAATATTCTCCAGGAAAGTTGATTAAATATTGGTTAGTGATCTCGAACGCCCTTCATCCCCGTTACGAGGCCGCCCCATCGACGCGAAAACCCATAGGAATACAATTTAATATTGCCACGTCTAAGCCGACTGTTTTTCCTCCGATTTACAACCGGCCGTTTCGCTATTGTCCACCGTGCAGCCTCGAACGAAATCGATTCACGCTGTTACATCGGTCGCTTGGATCGTCACGGATATTGTAGAATTGTTTTTTGAAGTGAAACGCGACGCGAAACTTTCGTTTTTACGTACGTGAAGGCGAAACGCGATTATCATGGCGGATCGTGCCGACACCAGCGGCATAACGGCACGTAAAATGTATTAACGAAGTAATTTATTCCGCGTTAACTGTAAAATATGATCGGAATCGGATTAAATTGGACTGCAATTATTCGTTCGCCGTCCACTTTTGTGCCCCGTTATTGCGAGATAATCCAGTTGATCTCGTATCACGAGTACGATTATTTTGTCTGTCGTGATATGTTAATACGGTAGTTGCGTTTAAAAAGTCATGGCGGAAAATTGCATGTCGGAATGCATTGCAAATATACGTGATATTTTTCCAGTGTCGCGTGTTTCAAGTAAGATAATTGAAGGGGCTTACCAATCTCGCATTGTTGAGGCTACACTTCATGATTCTCTCGTCTTAATTATGAGATAATTAGCACATTAATTAAATTCGAAACGCACAACACTACGTGCTACCGCGGTGGCAACCAAGAATGCGCAGGAGTGCGAAACGAGATGCGCGACGGTCTTCTGCGCAACTCCTTGGAACGCATAGTTGTCTTCTGCGCAGCTAATTATCGAAACCAGACGCGTTTACTTAAAAATTGGACCTAATATTCGACGAGAAATATTGCTGAGCGTATTATTTAATTAAGTAAATCGTCTTAAAATTATTTTATACGAACGAACAATCAGTAGAGATTACTTTATTACTTATATTCAGTATAACTTCTATTTTATATGCTGCATATAATTATAAAGTTTGAAAGGCCAAGACGACCCGAGCGCCACCATATCCCTGACACTTTCGTATTGGCGCGAATGTCTATTTAATGGAGTGCCACGGACAGTTGACTGAATAAAAGTGCGATTAAAGTTAATTTTATTGTGAATTTATTGCGAAAGTAGTGTTAACTGTTGGAAGAATTGTTAGACCGAGGGGTCAGGCCAACGTGCGAGGTAAGTTTTAAAACATTTATTAAGATTCAATTGTTTTACGAACGAAAAATCCAATTATTCGAATACGTTAGGAAAAAAAGCAATTAATTTTCGAAGGAACTGCAGATACAATGATCAGAAGTTCCCTTTTAACTACTCGAAATTATAGAATGGAATCGTTCGTATCAAATACGAAAGAATTTTCGTGACTAAAGGAAAATGAAACATTAAATTGGATTTTTGTGTAACATACAAAAGTTTGATAACGATTCGTTCTTACTTTATAACGAACACAACCTTATCAAAACGAAATACGCTTTAAATAAACCTCCAATGATGATACCTGCTTATTTATTCGATCGTAGCGTTCCTATAAATACACCTAACAAACCTAGAAGTAAAAAAAAAAGAAGCATTTATAAACGATTAATTAAATACAGCGATCATTTCCGAAATAATATAGGATACAGATTTTACGAGACGTGGAAAATTTATTCTTGATAGAATAGCGCTTGACTCCTCACGCAAGCACTGTTTAACAAAAAATGATCTGAAACAAGAGTATCGATTAAAGCAGACATCAATCGGAATATTAAATTCGGATCACGTGATCATTACCATGTCTGGGTCTGTAATGTAGTTCCTCCCAGTTAACTCCGTTCCTCCTCAATTTTTTCGTACCATCGGCTTGCTGCAAATTCGTTTCTATCGCGTCGCATTTCTCGTTTCGTATCTCTACGAGATTCTGCTTGGGAACGTGAATTTCGCAGACGTTCGAATTACTTTCCACGCATTGCACCTCCGGTCGGTACAATACCACTTTCCTGGGGCGCGAGCATTCCTCCATGGTAACACGAGAACGGCCCACGTTCTGTTGCTTAACATACACCACCTCGTTCTGTTCGCACGTCGGTACCAGTACAATTTTTTGCGTGGATTTCTTTGGACACGAGACGACGCGATAACTCGGATGTACGACTCCTACATTATCGACAGAAGCAACATGTTTATTCTTCTGCACGTATATCGGCACTCTCTGCGTCTCCAAGTCGTTCGCAAAGGCCAAATATTTTACCGGTGGTTCTTCCACTATCACAGCTCTTTCGATACGCTGTTTATCGACAAACTTCATTTGCGTTTCGCGCTCCTCCACGGGTAAAATCTTCAAATTCTGCACACCCTTCAGGATACCGATATCGGCGGTATCATCCTGGTAAATATAACCACCGTGCAGTACCCTAGATTTCTCCGCGCGAGAGACATTATCCTTCACGCATTCCTGCACGTTACTTGTTTCTTTGCATTGGTCAACAAGGACGTAACAAACGTGCTGATCGTTACATTTCTGATTGCCCTCGCATCTGGTGCGTTCCTGAACTTTCCTCAGCAACAGCTTCTCGCAGGCCACAGGCTTCTGTATCTGCGGTGCTTCGTTATACTCCGGACTCTCGTAATTGGAGCCAGCAGAGTCTTGCGAACAATGAAATGCTCTGTAACAATTCCTGTGCCCTGTGCAGGCATTCTTCGACGTTTTTGTCTGCTGCCCAGAAGCAGTTTTCTTTATAATACAGACGTTAGAATTGTCCACCGATCTATCTACGACTAAGGTGTTCAGATCTAAGCAGTGTCCTGTGCCCCTTGAGTCCTTCTTCGTAAACATCACTGTCCTCTGTATCCCTGGATTCTTTTTCACGAAAATATCATTCCTGCGCAGATTCTGCGTCGCATTTTGTGTTGTATCCGTTGTCTGTGAACGGGACCTTCCCAAGAGACGTAAATTGTCCTTACGAATACTTGGCGAGCCCATCACGCAAGTTCCAACGTACAGATCGTTGGTGTTCGCGGTATCGTCAGAGTTCTGCGTCGAATCTACGTCGAACAGCATCTCCTTTGGTTCTGTGTTAACGTGCATCGACTTCTGAAACAAGTTCACCCGATCATTATTATTCGCTACAGGACTGTTGCACCTTCTCAGTATCGCTGGCATGTGCTTCAGGTTCTTCGTCTTCACTTGATGCGGCATCTTCAAATTCTGCCTTCCGGCGTATCTCTTCAATCCGCTGTTCAAGGGTTGGGCCGTTTGAGTCCGTTGATTTCTCCGTCTGATCGAATGCCTCTTGTTCGCGAAATTAGTTTGGAATCTTTTATCCTTCGGTAGAAAGAGGGCACACTTGGCTATTTCCTGGGCCCTATCTACTTGAGCGACGTGACACCCTGTATCAATATCATCGCTGCACCCGGACGTGACAGGATAATTTAGTTTCGTGTACGCGTGGTCGCGTGAACTTGCTGAATCGACGTCGTCCACCGCGCTCGCTATCTTTTTAGCCGCCCTCTTTCCTGGAATATTCTTCAACTCCACATTGGTGTTATTGAGTACGGACGAACCAAACAATAAATTGGGCGGTGAACCTTCCTTCTTTCTCCTTTCTGCCGGTGTAAACGTTAGGCCTGTCTCCTCCGAACTCTCGGTGGTGTAGTAGAGAATTTCACGTGGGAGTTGATTTTCCACGGGGGTGTCCGGTGATTTCGTCTCGTTCAAAATGGTACCACGGTTTATCATGTCGCGTAGAAATTGGCTGCGAAACGAGTCCGCGTAAATGTTTCTCAATTTTCTCTTCACCGTTGTCAAGGGATCTGTAAGGTCGAACGCAACTGGCAATAATTAAAGGCAGTAGGAAAAGATTGCACGACTAATTACCCGTGGTGAACTGGTCCAGGGAGTTTTGCCCTTCGAAATTTTCGGCGGAAACAAATTTACATAATTCCTCGTATCTGCTTAATGCAAAATTAGATAAACTTTCGGAACTAATTGGCTTCTTTTTTTCTACTGACTTTTCTGGTACCTCGATCGCTGCAGGAACATTGCAGTCCTGCGTGAATTTCTTTTTCCTACAGGAAGAGAAAGGTTTGAATTCAACGATATCAATTTCGTTCATTCGTTTCACGTTCGTCTTGGCATCTGGAATTGCTGTGCTCTGTGCCCGAGACTTACCCATCCACCTTACCCAAAATAGGACTTGCACGACGGACACCCGGCGGAGTTGGTTGTAGAATATTTTTTAACGCGGAATCTAACAGCGGCCCTTTCGAAATCTCTTTGTCGTCCTTTCCGATTACAACGCCTCTGTAAATCATAGAACGTTATCTCTTGAAATCAGGCGAATTTCGCCGATTCTTTCTTTTCTCTTACTCCGATCTCGAATCGTAACCGTGCAAAAGCTTCAGCACGTTCCCACCCAGGCGAGCGTTATTCGAATCGTTCACGGGTAATTGCGTTTGAGCTGTAAAAGAGAATTAATTATCGTTATAATCGAAAAAGGAGAAAGAATATTGCTCCGACTTATACGACACTCACTTCTTCGAACTTCTTTTCCTGTCGCGCCATTGCGATATATACCAGCGCACTGAAATAACAAATTCATCGTATCGTTAATTTGTAATCGGTTAAATTTGTTTCATCAGAATTTTTGTACGTTTACAGGTTTCGGCAGGATCCTGTTGGACGTCTTCTTCGGATTTCGCAGCTTGCCGTATTTCCTGTCGATTTTCGTCTCCTTGTCCTGGACAACATTTATCTCGCATAAATAACGATCAAGAAAAACGTGAACGGGGTGAGTGATTTTTGTGAATGTATACATATTCCTGCCGTACGCCCGCGAAACGTTGCAAAAGTTTTACGAAATTACTCTGCCAATGTATGCATGTCGCCCGATGGTTCTGCTGCAACAATTTCATTTACTATATCGTTCGTACGTGAATATATCGAATGCAAAAGAAATTCGTACATTCTGCGATTGAGGAGCACGATATTTATCAAACTCGCGATACAAGCTATTCACCGCGAGTTCAATAATTATTTACATCGTGCAAGTAAACGTTCGGATATTATTCAATAAATCAATCATCCAAGTATCGCATCTCACGGTGATATTTGAAAATTTCTTTCAATCCTGCCCCCTCACGTTCGATTTATCGATATATTAGGGGGCAAGCGCAACCGGGCCCCGTTTAAAATCAAACCCCCGTTTGGTATCACGACACTTCCCATGTCCGTCGAATATTTATGCTTGCGAGTCATCAAGCACGCACTCACAGAAACATCGATTACTTGCTAACGCCGCATGCTCTCGTCGCGAATCGTGCACAATGCATTGGATGATTGAATAAAAAAAAGAAATAGCCCCGCATTGACACGTGTCAATCGTTCGACATAACCAAACGGCGTTAAAAGAAACATTTCGGGTTGCCAATGAAAATAAATCGAATATCACGCCGACGCTGCCAGTGTCTTACCTGCCACAGCAACGAGAGCCACCCGCAATATGTATACATCGTGCACGCAAATCGGTATACGCACCTTCCTCGATTTGAACAGCCTCTGATGCAGGTCGGTCAGGTGCCTCTTACGTTTCTTCTTTCTCGTGCGAACTTTCTTCTCGTCCCGGACAGTTTTTCCTCGCTCTTCGGCGGACGTGTCGCCGTCAGACAGGTCGCACATCGGTTTCTCCATTTTCCGACGCGCGACAAACACCAATTGTGTTTCGAACACGTAAGTACGCGATCGACGTGCGGCCCAATGTTTGTTTACTGTCCGTTACCCCGCTTCCTGCGGTGCCTAAATGGTATCACGTGGAATGACAATATCGACGTGCACACGTACACGTCCCGCGAACGATAAAGGCTGGACGATATCAGAGCGGTGATTAAGGATATTAAAATCGATTTAACGTTACCCGTCATTGTTCCAATTAATTGTACGTTCTGCGAATTAATTCTATACCAGTGGCGATTAATTTTTGCAAGCAATGGCGCTGCCATCTGCACACAAGCGCTTGAAACTACTCGTGTCTCTGCCGTGTCCACGCTCAAAAGCGGTGCAAATATCATCACTCTTGTGCATGAAAATAACTTCGTAACAGCGTTAGTATAATTAAACCCGGAATTTTAAGCATTAAATATCGACTACTGTCCTATCACTCGATTAATATTGATACTGTGACAAGTGCAATGAAAAGTATTCATTAAAACATTAGCCTTAAGGAAAGACCACCACCGAAATATTTCATTCATTTATGTTTAATGTTAATTCTATTCTGTTCCGTAGCCGTCCCTTTTATTTCATGGCGTCTCCTTCGTTTTCTTGCGATAATTTCAAGTCGAACGATCCTGAATTGGCGCGAATCAACGCTGACTGGCGGGAATGCGCAGTGGCATGGTGACATCAAGCCATAATGTCAAGGTATCCTACCTCGCAGGTAAGAATTTCTCATATTTCTCGTAGAAATGAGTGCAATATCGCGAATACTAGCAATATACCCCTATTAAATTTTTATTCACATTACGTACAAAACGTATTTGAATTTCGAAAAAGACGCCACAGTCGACACACGTATTATTATTTTTTAATTAGTGCTTTTACTACGCTTAATTAATAATACGATATTCGCGATTGTGCGAGTGTACAGTGTTCCTTTAGTCAATGTAATGGTAGCGATAGCCGTCGATGTTTTCGATCGACAATTACTTGTTTGGAAATTGATGGGTATTTACAGCATACTGTTCGTATAAATCTGTATCTACTAGTTGCGATAAATGAACTATATTCATAGAAAAATAATGCATAATGTGTATTCGGGTTAAAAACATCTAATTTCTTGCAAACCATTTCAATGTTTAGTCTTAGACATATTTTAAAGCGACATTGCAGCAATCATTAGTTGAAAATAAATTTTATTAAACGAAATATATATCATAAAACGCCCCTTATATACTATTTTAAAAACACTGTTTCCAACAATGTTTCCGTAGTGTAGTGGTTATCACGTGTGCTTCACACGCACAAGGTCCCCGGTTCGATCCCGGGCGGAAACATTCAATCTCTTTTTTTTATTAACATTATTTTTTTACATTTATTTAAACTTACATTTTTCTTCGCGAACACATGTTTATTGGAATATTATTTTCTAAACTGCACTAGGCATGTGTATTAACTTTACAGTACATTACCAACAGTGCCCAATGAACAAAGACTGATGTGGTAGGAATCGTAATTTAAATAAATTTAAGGCAATACAAATATTACTTCGACGGAAGTAGTTTACTTATCCTATAGTGTAGCAAACATTTTATTACACAGATGCATTTATCATCTCATTACTCATAAATATATTCGTACCCCACTATGCGTTTAATATCCTTGCTGTACCTCCTGTAACAAAAGATACGCAGTTCGATACGATATTCAAAAAACATCAGCCTTATAGAAAGATCGCCCCTCCCCCCTTCCGCGCCCAGCAACAGTCAACCGCCAATTAGTGCAATGTTTTCAGAAAACGTCCCTCTTTCGCCCAACGGATCTCGCAGCGATTAGACGTGTGCGGAGGGTTCGTCGAATTAAGGTACGTCACATAGCCTAATATATTCCCGAAGGCAAGAAAATTATATAAATTCTACTTCATTTCCTCGTTTTCTACGTTTTCTGCGCATCCTTTGTGAACGTTAATGAATACTTTTCGAGAAATTACGAAAATATTGTGCAGTAAGTGGAATCGCACGGCGTGCATTTTCCGATCGCCTCGTGCATGCATATACGTATCATTTTTTACGTAGGCGTACACATATTACGGTTCTGAATTCCGTTATCTCGCAATGTATTCTGCTGTTTCGAGCAATATTACTGTAATATTGGCGATGCTTTATACATTTATTTCCAATTTCGGTTAGATCCGGTTCAATGGCGTCTCTCTCGCTTGCATCGAGAACCGTTCAAACTTGGCGCGAATGTGACGCACACTGGCGGGAATACGTTGTAACCTAATGGCGGCCGGCCATGCCGAAGTGTCAAACGATATGATTGACAGGTGAGGATTTCGCCAATTTCTTCTGGAAATACGTAGAATTGTAGAAATATTAGTAATATAGTTCGATTACATTATTATTCGTACCACGCGTAAATGTTGCACGACGTACAATTGTGTTGTCAGCGTGCCGGTGCGTTTACACATCGAGCGCACACGTTTGCCATAGAATTCGAGATGAATTATTGCTTTACTGTATTACAATTATCGTTACTTTCGTGCACTTCCTTTATTTCGCTGTTATTCTTTGTCACAGGAGAATGAAGAGCGTTGACTCTGCAGATCTGGGTGACGAATCAAACTTAACCCCATAGTTCGTACTTATACTGAGATGTAATAGTTCATTCCAATCAAGGAGTATGTATGTGAGCATTTTAATTATATTTTCCTATTGATTTCGCACGATCTGTTACCGATACTAAGATGAAACAAGAACAGAGTCTGTAATTTTACAGTAATATAACCGAACATTGTCGCTTTCTCTGCCAAATGTTTTCTTTCAGAAAAGTTTGTGGCCGCGCGCAATGCGGTTGGTAAACTCAGTTTTTGCCCCGCAGTTTTCCACTTTTCTCGGAGCGTGCGGCTCTGTTTAAATTTTCGTTTGCACTTTAGCTACGCGCGATTGTAGAGACAGTGTTTTTCGCGTAATAGTTACTAATACTATTATCGGAGCACCGGTGCTGCCTTTCAAATATTTCAATCGCAACAGTAGAATCTTAATTTGTTCGTCGATATAATTGGCGGTCGCGTATATAGTCTTTTATTCTTATTTTTTTCTGATAATCGCTATCGGAAGTAGAGTCAGTGCACCACTGAAGGGGATACTTTAGGCGACACTCATAAAGCGAGAAATGTAAGTATATATTAGTTTTTTATCGAAAATTAATTTATGGAGATTGAACGGTAGATTTTAATGTTCTTTGCATTGTTGTTTAGTTCCGATTTGCATACTTCCTGATGGTTGAGCTCAATTGATCTGCCTCCGTGATGTTGCTGATGTCTTCTGCAATCACTTCTCTGCTTCCACAATCAACGAATTAGTGAGTCGCATGCGCTTCAATTCCTCCAGTCCCCAATCATGCCGTAGGACGATTGGTCCGAAGCGGCACGGGTGACTGGTTGTATTTTTCAGTAGTTTTGCGAGCATAGTGACCACGGGTATAGTTTTCATATCCGTCAGTTGCAATATTATTGTTCTGTGTATTATTTCTTATATGAGGATAGATCTGCCTTCTTGTACGCTGCGTTTTTCAATATAAAAAAAGTAGATGTTTGATCAAATAAGCACTGTTCATGTAGGTTCCTCTACTTCAGTAAAAAGCATATGATGACAGTAATGAATACATTGCGCAAATGTATGTATATTGAGGAAATTGTATATTAAATTTGTAATTGCACTTATAATCAGTTGAAATTTGTTTTCACTGTTGAGCAGTGCAGAAATCGGATACCATCCGACTTCGTTACTCCAAGTGTTTCATGATTGCTGTGATCATATATTAAAATAAATAAATATAATTATTCGTATATTAAAATCAGCATTGAATATGCATAGCCAATGATAGCATTTAATATTCATTTTCATATGCTATAGTCGAGTTCTTTTCTTATGAAAGATATTAGGCATTATGTACAAGAAGGCCCTTTGTATACGGGTAGATTTTCAAATCGGAGTAGCTATCTTGAACAATTTACTTCGATTGAGGAATCACCTGAGGCTTATTTAATGATTTGTCAATTTTTCAACTAAATATTTAACTGCATTACTTATTCTAATAAAATCAGTTTCAATAACAGTCGTTTGCCTTAATAAATCAATTATTTATCAGTAATTTTCGAGTCTTTCTTGATATTTTATAAATTATAAAGTCGAGTCACTTTTAAAGAGATTAATAATAAAATGTATATATACTATCAGCTATTGAAATTTTACGTGTACTAATCATCTTTTTAGATCAGGATTTTCAGGTTTAACCCCTTCCGGGTTCATTGCCAGGAACTCACCCACGTGCCCAGGTGCTACTTGGGTGAGTGAGAGGCAATGGGCACGACGAACATATAGTATCTAAATTTATAACAATGTTTGGCGGCTGACAATTGCTAGTGCACCGTGCACGACGTATTTTCCACACTGTGTGTGTATGTGGTTAGGCCGTGGAATTGCGTCGGCTCGGGAATTTCATAACAAATTATAATACTATGATGTCATAAATAGCAATACGTTTTACAATTGCAAATATTCGTTGAATGCCATAACTAATTATAAAAATATGGCAACGAATACGGTACTATGCAAACCAAGTGTACTTAGGTCACAGAAAATGTACAATATATTTTATCATTCAATATTTTATACGAATGTAATGCACGAGCATATACGTTTACGCACATTTACGCAATGGTCGCTAGCCCTTGTCAGCCGATTTCAGGAATTGGTACGTACCCTTAGAGTGTGAATGATTGTACGCCAAGCTCGGGTGTCGGAGGCGTCCCGGGACGTCTCTCTAGTGTAGGCCCTTGCACCCGGGTGTTTGAGTGAGAATCGTGGAATGAGGTGTGTTTGCGTGAATGCTTTGCCATTTTTTAAATATAGGCGTAGGTAGGATAGGTAGTATACCTTCTGGTGTGCCTGATAGATATAAGTAGGTAGGGCCGGGCAGGTTGACACAGTCTCTGATCGGGTAGGCGGTATTTCGCGTGTTCAACCTGTTTCAGGAAATTTGATTTGAAAAGTCGACGGCGAAGCTGCGGCGCGAACGAAAATGCGTTCGCCTCTGGCTTTGCCTATCGACTTTTCGAATTTCTCGCGGTCGCGGTCGCGATTTGGGTCCGAAACGAACGTGCTGCGTTGTGCTCGAGACTGCGCGTGTAGGCGAGGACCGATTACAGTTTTAATCGTACACTTTACGATTTTCCATAATCGCAATTTTTACGATTATATTTGGTCGCGATTCGTCCTCGTGTGTTCCATTTAGCTACGCGGCTTAGATTTTTATTTTATTTTTTTGTTTGTGTGCGAATAGAGTCTCGAGCCTAGACTAAGTTTCAGCGGGCATCGCGCCCGAAGAAAAGAAGAGGCTAAAAGCTGAAGAGGCCCGACAAACTGTCTCTCAAGAGGGCAACTACCAATGGCTCTGCATCCTTTGGATGGAGAGCCATTCTTTGTTACTATTTCGACACCATGCTCGCTTTTGTATGCTGTAGTTGTAGTCTATTGTTTCCAGCAGTCATCATCGTATTGGGCAAATCGCGATTTTTAATAGCGTAGCGTACAATTGAATACGGGTTGAATTAGAGTTGCGAATTAATAATAATTCCGGTTTGAATTAGACTTGCTTTTATATTAAATTATACTTGCGATGTGTTCTTTCTTTTAGCGTTGCGATAATAATTTTCGTGTTCGTTTTCTACACAGGTTTTAATTAGCACTTACAGTGCTGCGATATTTTTCCATCGCGAATACTTTTCTTAGATTTTCATATAGTGTTGCGATGAAAAATGGTCGCGTCTTTTAAGTAGCGTTGCGACCACAATGAAATGCCCAAATTGGTTCCCGAATCACCAAAGGTAGCTATTAAAGCTGCACAAGGTGATTGCTTCGACGGTAGTCTTGGATGCGACTACCATCACTTCTCCGTTATTAGTGTTGCGAATTGAAAATGATGGGTGCAGTGAATGATCATTTTTCCTTTTAGTATTTTTTTTAATATAAACGAAATACTATCTTGGAGATAATGAAGCACCATACGCGATTGACTTTGCGAGTAATGCAGTAAATTAGTGTTGCGAAAAAAAGAGATAATCCTACTTGCGGTTTTAAATCGGGGTTATAACAAGTGGACGATAATTAATAGGAGAATGCCCGTCTGGCTATTGCATTTGTTTTTATTATTCTTCATAGATTCTTCATAGAAGAATAATAAAAAATGTAATAAAATTAAATTCATGTTTTTTTGACATTTCAAACGTTGTATACGTTTTTTATCTATTCCTTTTTCATCTTAGTATCAAAAAATATGTTTGTATTTGTAATTCATAATTATTATTCAGCATATTTGCATTTTAGAAGAACATGCTCTCTTTGTATTACTCTACTATGTTTTCACAATTACTCTTCTCATAAACTAGTGTGTTACAGAATTATTGAGTTCAAGGATATACCAGTATAATAGAATCTTACCTGAAGTACATTAATTAACATGCATTGTAATATGTAAGTAACCACAGGCTCAGAAGTGACGTATGGATTAAGTAAATCGAAGAAAATCATATGATTCAAAGGAAATGACACTTGCTATTTTAATTATCTACTTTTTCCTAATTATTAACTCAATAAATAAATTTGTTGCAGTTTTTTCAATTGCCAAATGCATCGATTCATCGATATAGTGTTTCAAATATATAAAAAAGGTATAAGTATTTTCGGAATTAAAGTGGAGTATTATAAATTGAAGCAACGGGAAAGATTATTTAACACGACTTAAAGGAAATGTCAGAAACAATCGCGCTATCTTACCCGAGAAATATCACTAAAGTCTTATGAACTTTGATCTGTTTCAGGTTGCGCGATCACGATTTTAGTGAAGGAAGATTCATCATAAAATATCCTTTTCCCCTTTCTTTATGTCCCTTTAGATTTTCAGTTAGGTAGGCAATGTTTAAGTTAAGATAAATTTTTAGTCACGTACGTGCTATTGTGTGTTTTCAGGTGCGCATAATCATAACTTCGATGAAAGAACCTCAAGGTTCATCATGAAATATCCCTTGCTCCTCCCTTTATATCCCTTCAGTTTTTCAATTAGGTAGGATATTTCCAAATTGAATCATTTTTTAAGTAGGCAGGCAATTTGCAAATTGATTTAGCTCTTTAGGCAGGTAGGATGTTTTAATTTAAGTTAGATTTTTAATTAGGCAGGATGCTATTAAATAAGATATTGCATAACGTTAAGGCACGTCTTAGTTTTAAGATAAGATTCAATTTACCTTAAGTATAGGTAGGATTTGTTTGAACTACGCGCATGCTAATTTATGTCATAATCTTTATTCTTTAGTTTAAATCAGGTCTAACAAAATTTTTATTTACAGCTTTCGTCATCATTAATCATTCTTATGGATCCTATTCATTTACACTAACTATAAGCTAACGTGCATTATAATCTTTACTTTTTAATTCAAAAGGTTCAACAAAATTTTTATTTTCAGCTTTCGTTAAAATCAGTCGTTTTGATACTTCCTTCCATTGTTATTTTGCACAACGTTGGCATATTAAGCGTACTGCAAATATACATCAGAAGGAAGTAGCGTTTAATTCGTAAATAACAATTTCTGTAAACGAATGTTGGTTAGGGCCCGCGCGGGTCTCCATTCGCAGCAACCTCCTCGTGGTGAGACCTGGATAATCGATGTTATTTATCATACTTTACCAACTTTATCACGTATCCTTTCGTGATACAATTGTTATTTTTTGGACAGACGGTGTATGATAAAAACGTCGAGCAAATTGGCTGCGATTTTGCCACCGTCTAGGTATATGAATAGACCACCTACGTATTATACGATGTATTCTTTCGACCCGAATACCATTCCCATGTCACTCACAACGTTACCAACAGATTACAGAAAACGATGTTAGCGCTCCCTATCGTAGACATTGAATTGAAATAATGTTTAAAATATGCTTTTGTTCGAGCCCCGGGAAAATACATTGACTGAGTTGCCTATTCCTATATCTCGTCGGTGGAGACTGATGATATTTCGTCGGTATAGACGGATATCTGGTCGGTGTAGACGGATATTTCGTCGGTATAGACGCATATCTCGTCGGTATAAACGGATATCTCGTCGTTGTAGACGGATATGTCGTCTGTGGTAACATGCATCACTCGTCACTGCACTGCATTTACAGTTGCATAGAGTTTCCGCTGTTAACTGCTAGGTTGCGCGCAAATGCATTCACGCGCATTCCAATATACAAATACAAAAACGAAGACACTTTTAACTGCACCATTAAAAATAAAATCGTTTCTGCACGTTTTTAAGTGGAACAGTTAAAACTGTTGAACCGTTAAATTCAATATAACTACTCCAATAGACTGTTTATCACGAGTAATATATTCTCGTAGCATATCATATACAGTACAATTTTTATTTCCGGCAAATCAGTTGTCAATTTAGTTAACAATATCTGTCGAAATTGTCAAATAGCGTTTCATTGGAAATCGACGATCGTCTCTGTCCGACGGTTGCAACTTCTGCCGCGCCACTGTTTGTCGCGGTCCATTGTATATTTTAAGTCCCACTTTAACGTCTGGTCGCGTAATTATGGTGCAAGTTTACGAGGTCCGTGAGCCAGTGTTAAATCGAAACTCGATTCACGCAGGGAAACGACCGCCTTCGATGCACTTGTAACGTTTAACTTTTCTCCCTTTTTACTCGAAGATCTATTTCCAGGTTAAAGGTATTCAGTTATGTAACGATAACCTCCCCCTTTTCGCGTTTATATCGCTCTATTCCAGACGAATAATATCCACGGCTGCTTCGTCTTATCGAACATAGAGATAGGAGAAAAACTACATACTTGGAGACCTGTTTTACCGGTCTCCGGTGTGTGTCGCACTGTCGCGATTTTTTCATAAACAATTGGTGCATACCGTGTTACACATCGGAGCGATATCAAGTCGCTCGAATTACCCGAATCGAAGTATCAAGGAGCAACCGAAACTGAATTAACCGGCAACGATAATTTAATTATTGATAGTCCGGAAAAAAAACCCATCGAAAACCGTCATAATTATAAAACGCCAAACGATTTTCCATAACGAAGACGGCGAGAACAAGCCGGGCAAGGCATGTCTGTCGACATATTAATTCGTAATTAGCACATAAGCAAACCCCGATGGCTATCGCAGCAAGGTTAACTAATTGCAAGGCCGATTTATTTAACGCCGAGAACTTCGGCGCGTTGCCGCATTGTTGCTCGAGGCTGCAAATTTGTTAGAACCGGTATCTGTACATCTAATTAACGACAGAGAAAAGGGGATAGAGAGGGAGCAAGACGCCCTCTGTATAGTCCGCAAGACTGTTCACGGGTGCCGGGTAAGAGGCCCCGAAGGATACTCGAGAAAGGACACGGTTGCGCCTTAATGAACGTGAACATCTTAAAATCTGGAGGATCATGCCACTCGAGGCGACAAATTATGCGCATACCGTGGCAATCGAGTTCCTGGATCGATTAAAGGAGCACGGAATGAAGTGCACAATTTTCGGGGTCAACGATTATATGTATATGTATATATGTTTATTAATTGCACGGTCGCATTACAAGTACGCATACATACGCGATTCGAGCATTAGTTATACTACATACAATTTTGCCAAATTGATGTATAATTGATTATGAATATTGTATACAAATAGCTAGATTTATTCGTGCTCTTATCGATTCAAATTATCGAGCAATGGCTGATGTAAAGGTCTGAATAACGCGACAAATGTTTCTCGATTGCTCCCCGAGAAAATAGAGCGACCGTGTTCCGGTGCTAAGAGTTGGGGGGGAATTTATTGCGAAATTTCGCAGATTACTGTTGCACGCGTTACGTTTCCCAGCTGTCCTAGAGGTAGACAACGTTGAACCTGCTTCTTTTCACGAGCGTTGCATTGACCCTTCCTAGGCTCTCGTAAACGTCCGTATTCTTCGGCAAATTTATGGCATCGTGCCTCGAACGCCCTGTACATTTACTGTAACCATCTCTAGCGAGCCTCGAACGAGGATTTCACGTCTGTCGCATCGTCGGACTTAATTTATTTCTTTAATGTTCTCGCGATGTTTTATTTTTTTTTCACCGTGGAGTTATTTATCGAGTTCCGTTAATATTGTTAAACAGTACACGAGGTACGAAACGATATTTGCAATTGGTATGCTTGCTTGTACAGTGCTTGGACCCACTAAATCTAACGATACGGAGATATTTCTTTATCGCAGAAATAGCGTCGGACGTTCGCTTAGAATATTTGGCCGTCGTACGTGTACGCGCATTCGAGAACGCGGACCCGTATTAGACGCGGCGAACGATAGACAGAGGTGCAAGCAACGAACAAGGGCAGGAGGAAGAGAGACAGAGAGACGCGCACGCAATGGGGGTTTATGTAACTCGGGCATTAGTGACTGTGACGTCACGACGCCGCGACGCGACGCGATGCAACGGTCGCACACGGTCGATAGTGCAGAGTCGACTGCTGCATTATACGCGGTCGACCCCTTCGTCTAGGAATTGCATGGATTAAGGATCGCCCGGGTTTCGAAACACGTTCCGCTCGACCCAATCGATTATTCTTCCCTCGAGGGATTCAAGGGTGCCAGCTTCCTCTGCCTCTCGAAGCTTTCACTTAGTCGCTTCGCGGCGTCGACTTCGCAGTCCGCGCAAACCAATGTACTTGCATCCGTATCCCTCTTTCATCGTCGCTTACGCAACCATCGTCCCCCGTAGAACTGTGCCAGGGGGTTTCGCCGGAATTCCCGGCGAATCCTTTCAGGAACACCGCGAGACAGTAATCGCCTCGGCTACCCCCGTGACAAGGGGAAAAAAGGAGAGCAAAAAAAAAAAAAGAAAAAAACGTGCGTGCAAAAGGCAGCGAACTAGTTGGGTACGTAATTGATGAATCTCTCTCTCCCTCTCTCGAAAGAAGGAGGAAATGCTGGCCACGATGAGAATGTATCAATCAGCGCAATTTAACGCTCGACAAGGAGAGCGAGCGAGTACGCCTGGCAAAGAGCGCCGGCGGCGCGACAAGGATAAGGACAATAGGAAATAAAGGCGAGATGAGACCGCCGCGAGGTGCGAGCGAGACGTCGTAGGAATGAATGCGTCGACAGAGAGGGCAGCAGCGAGCGAACGGCAGCGGCGACGTAGGAATCCGGTGGTGCCCGAAGTAGTACCCGAAGCAGCAGGCAGAAGCATAGAGACACAGCGTTGGAGTGGGGGGACGGACAGTAGTGGGGGGGAGCGGGGTAGGAACGATGCAGAATCGACTCGCGAGCGCAAGATCAAGAGAACCGACGAGGACGGAGGTACGCGCTACCGCGTGCACCAGCGCGAGAGACAGAGACGCGACAATCTCTCGGGGCGAAGCGGGGGCGATGGGGATGCGAAATTTACTGGATCGAGAAAGACGGCGGCGCGAGGCGACCGGCGGGAGAGAGCAGAAAATAGAACGAACATAGGAAAGGGACGATGGTACGAAGGCCTTGAACTGCTGCGGCGGTCGGCATTTGCAACTCTCCGCTGCATAGATGTCTCTGTTGCGCCTGATACCTCGCCAGCCGTCTTTCTTCGATCGGGATACCGCCTCGCCACCTCTGTCCCGTTCTGCTCCTCTGTTCGCGCCGTTCCCCTGGTAGTCGACGGGAATAATTCATTTCTTTCCCCTAACCGCGCGTCGTCGAAGCGCATCGACGGGAGAGGGGTGGGGCGAAACAAACCTCGCAGTCTCGGGCCCCGCGATTATTTGGAGTGGCCGCTTTTAATTACGGATAATTGTTTCGTCCGCGTCTCGCTTCCGTGATTGCCGTGGGCCTCGCTAGCCGGGCTGTGCCGGTTCCACGGCGAGGATCGAATTACGCGTTTGCCCCGCTGGATCGGCGACGCGAGAAACTGAACCGTTCGCCCCTGTTAATTACTGCAGCAAGGCGTCGATACCTCTCGATACGTTTCCCACCGTACAGGGAATTTCTCCGGCGGTGTTACCGTTCTTCGCGACGGACCAGATCGTTTCGTTGCGCCGCGAGGTGCGCGAGGTGTCCAACAGGTTACGGCGAAACGCGGCTACGCGCCGCGCGCCCCTCGAGCAGCTTGCATTTACGCGTGTGCAACCAGCACGCGCGCGCCTCGGATATCAGAGATCCGGCACCTTGAACTTTTTATCACGTGCGACGAAACGGTGGCGCGATAACGAGAGAGGCGTGGATACGTTGTTTGCATAAGCGGACGCGTAAGCGAACACCAGGAAAACGATGCGTCTCGCGGGCGAAAATCGTTTGTTCCCGAGTCAACGATCGGGACCGCGGGTTTCTTGCACTCGATTTCACGCGCTCGTCCACGGAGGTGGATCCGTGGAAACTGCACGGGACGGAAATAATCCGCGAGGCGCCGCGTCGTTTTTGTTTTTAACGTTTCGCCGTTGAGGAACGCTTGTGCCCCTCTACTAAGATCGTAAAAGGGTTCCGATGGTCGATCGACGCGTAACGAAACCGGCGATTTTCTTTCGACGACGTTAACGTTTCCCCTATGGATCGAGGTACAATTAAAGCGTGATCTCGTTGGGCTCGATGGTCTACGGGTGGAAAATTAAACGCGACCAATTCGACGAGCGTTCTTTTTGTTTTGGCGAACGAGTTCGGCGGCAATGTACCGCCCCAGTGTACGTGGGGTATTTGACAAAAATTTTTGTTAATGTGTGATAGTTAAATATGAGAGGAGGGACGCATCGATTTTGGTTTTCTTATTCGCGAACTCGGGGAGCAGCATTTTTCGTCGAACGTTGGCAGATTCGACGGCACGCGTTTCTTTCTTAAGCGTTCTGTAAAACGTCGTTGCTTGTCAGCGATTTATGAATCTTTTGAGGAATTTGTGTAAATTCTGCCGTTACGGGAGATTTTAAGGTAGATACGTACCACACTTTCCAACAGATTTTACACTTTTAGCGCGTATATTTATGCAGTTGTTAATATTTGAAAATAATCAATGTTTCGGTACTTTTCTTTACGGTTGCAAGATTTGGTTAACGATTTTGTTATAGTATTTGACGTCGTTAAAAGCTCGTTCTGGTGTCGTTGCGTTCGATAAGGGTTTGCGATAACAATGCGACAAAAATTGCTTCCGGTTTCGTCCGGTTTCACGTTTTATAGTTAATTCATGTTACATGTATAGGGTAACTGTTTGGTCGCAAGATCCGATCATATCGACGGCCTTCGTTACCAGACAAACTTTTTTATGACCTGGTTTTCCTGAACTTGTCAGAAAACAACTGACAAAAAGTAAAAATTACTGTACCGGCATTTGAGACGTTAACGTTACGCTGCATTTAGTCGAAATAGGTTCGCCTGAGAGTACGCACCAAACTGACCAAATCTACTATCGACCCCATTTTTCAAGGGGTTCGAACAGTCTTAAAAAAAAATGTTTTAAATAAAAGGTAAATAGTACTCAAACATCTACAAACTTCAATATACACAATCTCGAAAACAATTTTTTTTTATATAAAAAATTAAGTTAATAATGTTATAAAATAATGTTAAAATTTATATTTAATTTAATAACATTGTAGCTGACGTTAAGACGATTTCAATGGCCCGCTACATTATAAAATCGAGCCTATAAACAACGCTACAATATTTTTGTCCGGTTTTTCGGGCCAAATACCCCACTGTGCGCCTGTGTTGGGGGGTCTTTCGTTAAATGCCACGCGTGACTCAACAGAGGAGGCGTTGTAAAGTTTCGCGGAGTTTGTTGTGACCGTGATCGCAGCCAACGATTTCACGTCCGGCATATTATTGCGATCCTTTCTATTGTTGGCTCTTTATCAGGAAGTTTCGCCAAAGACACCGCGCCGCGTTCGGGGCATCTCCACGATAGGGACAATCGGAATGAGTCAGACAGCCGTTGCCTACGACGGAATATTTCCAGTTCAAGTTGGAATTGAAATGTCTGCGCTGAAAAGGGTTGACCGGATCAAGGCCGTGACTATTTTCAAGCGGAAAGATTCACTTCGCCTTGCGTCTCTGTTCTTTCAGCTCGTCTCACAGCTTAGCTCAGTTTCTGCAGCCGAGCAGTCGATTTACTCGAATCTCGTACAAATTAATCGATGTCCCGCTTCGAAAACCGCCACCTCGTCCGACGAATACGGTTAATTCGGTCGCGCAGGGATTATTTTCACGTGTGGGCTGACGAGAATATAAAAGTGATTGAACGTGGCGACAATAAGCGTCTATTTCAGCGGCGAAGATTTTCCCTGCGTCGACGACAGGCACGTTTTATATCTACCTGTCGATATTTTATTTATTATATTGTCCTGTAGATAGGCGTCATCCTTTGTAACAGTTCCACGGACAGATAGTTCCATTTCGATAACGTTCAAACGTTAAGTACGAAACTTACGCTATCGCCGCGTCCAATCCTTATTGGCGAGAAAATTTCTCACGGATCCGTGCAGCCGACGATGGAAGCCCGTGTATCGGGGCTGCGATGGATCGAACGATCCTATCGATCGACAGGGTTCATCGTGCATCGTATCCTCGCTCAGGAACGGCGCACGTGGTGCTTAACGAGACCGATAACAGGGTCGCCGTGTGCCGGAGTACGTGCCCGTGGATCTGCATAGTAGCGCGGTTAAAGAACCAGGTTATTACCAGCGACTCAACCCTGACATTTCGTACGATGACGCTAATGCCTTACACGTACATGCGATGCAACGAATTGTTCGTGAGCCAGCTCAAGAGAGAGAGAGAGACTCAGCTAGAAGGAGATTGTAAGGGAGAGACAGAGAGATATGGAAGGAACGAGAGTGGTCTCGATGGTTGCCTCGACGAGGAAAGAGGTCGAGACGAAAATAAACGGGAAAACGGTGGAAGGTTGCGGATTGCGTGCGGACAACTGACCAATTAAGGGTGAAACTATCTCAGGTGAGACGGTGGATATTTATCGGATACTCGCTGGGGAATTTCTGCGAGCCGTGGAACAATCGCGCTGTATCGATTGCTCCTCGACGGAGGCAAGGTGGAAACGATGCACCTGTCGGTGTTTCTAGTCGACTCCTCGGTGTATAGATCGATTTTTGCTCCGGCCGCAATTAGCGGAGGTCTCGGGCAACTTACGATTCATGCAGATTCGTGCGAACGATGATTCGCGTAGTTACGTACGTACGCGTCGCGTACAACGGGGACACCCGGGTGTCTCGGTGCTATTCCTCTCGCGGCGACGATCCTTTTACGACGCAGCCAACGACGAGGGAAATGTAAGTCGGCTGGCAAAGGCCAAAGCCAGTGTAAAGGGGTGGTTATTGAGCGGTGTCCCCGCACAAAGCTCTCCTCGTACGCATACAGATCCGACTAAATCAATACGTACGACTGTCGACGTGCCCGCGAGGTACACGTCTGTATATTTAGAGACGCGTCGGCTCGAAAACCTGTCGGAATATTCGATTCTGGGAAACGGACTGTACCGGAGCCGATTTGCATAGGGAGAACTCCTCAGGATTTATTTACTGGGTGTATTTTTTTTTTTGTCTCCAGTGAAAGTCCGGGGAGGATATGAATTCGCTCACGCGGGGTTGAAAAAAGAGTGGCGCATCGTTTGCGTGGAAAAACGGCAAGTCTGTTGCGACGCGTCAGTTCAATAAAGTAATTACTAATAAAATAAAATAAAATAAAATTTTCCTAATAAAATGAAATAAAATTTTGCTAATAAAATAAAATAAAATTTTGCTAATAAAATGAAATAAAATTTTGCTAATAAAATAAAATAAAATTTTGCTAACAAAATAAAATCAAATTCTGCTAACAAAATAAAATCAAATTCTGCTAATAAAATAAAATAAAATTTTGCTAACAAAATAAAATCAAATTTTGCTAATAAAATAAAATCAAATTTTGCTAATAAAATAAAGTAAAATTTTGCTAATAAAATAAAATAAAATTTTGCTGACAAAATAAAATCAAATTTTGCTAATAAAATAAAATCAAATTTTGCTAATAAAATAAAGTAAAATTTTGCTAATAAAATAAAATAAAATTTTGCTGACAAAATAAAATCAAATTTTGCTAATAAAATAAAATCAAATTTTGCTAATAAAATAAAATCAAATTTTGCTAATAAAATAATTAATGAAATTAGTGTTGATTACGTCGCGGCAACGTAATCGAATATTCTCGCGGGTGTTAAAATATGCGGCGCAACATTGTGCACAGTGTGTCTCGTTCTTGGTTTTCCAATATCTCGATTGTGAGAATACGAAAGTAGAAACAGCCGGCCATAGTCAGACGGCCCGTCTGTCATTGTAGTTCCTTTTCCACTCTACAACGGGCTGCCTGCTCGCGCAGTAGTATAGTCCGCACAGTCAGACGCCGTTCTGTGCTACTGGAAAACTTCCCCGTTCGAACTTTCTGCATATTTTCGCAACGCCTCCATTACGCGAAATGAAACTGCGAGGAGGCGTTGCATTTTTGAGACCTCGCCATTCGCACCCTGCGGTTACTTAATCGTTATTTAAACAGGTAGCGTTGCGTCCGTGCCAGCCTTTCAATTCGACGAAATTGAAACGACGGTGCTCGAAATTTTCACAGGAATAAAGGACGACTACGAGATCGAAAATCTCCCATTGACAGTCAACTTCTGACTGTTCCCCTTCTATTTTGAATTTACTATACACCTGTCGAGAGAATAATGTCACCAGAATTAATTAGCATCCGATATCCAGGTACCATTGGAAAACTAGATTATTAGGAAGTGTGATAACATATAATATACAGTTCGGTTTAAGAAAGGTACTTTATTTTATACAAAAACTATGTTACGACATTTTTGACAAGGCAAAAGTTGTTTACCCACCCCTCAGCTATACCCCGATTCTCGATGTTCCCTGAGTCTTCCGACACCCTGTATAGCAAAAGAAGGCACTTATTCAAGTCCTTATTCAAAGGAGAAACTCTGACGAACGAATGTAGAACACAAGCACGGTGCATACGGACCCTATCGGCCCTTCTTAAATATAAACACCCTTGTACAAGCATTATAATTCTATACCCCAATAAATTCTCAGAACTACAAGGACAATTTTTGTTCAACCGGGTTTTATACAAAGCATAAAACCAACAGGTACCGTCGAATAAAAAAGATCGCCGTTAGGTACGTTCCAGCGTCTCGAATTTTAAACAATGCCACCAACTGTCCCGGCGCGGAGCGCACGGGCGTTAAAGTCGGTCGAGCGTCGGCGTCGCGACGCCTCCAGGAACGAAAGCGTGTCCGGGTCCGCGGCGGAGAAAGGGAAAGAGGAGGAAACGAGGCAAAAGCAGCCTCGACTGGCGACACAGTGGCACCGGTCGGTCGGTGCAGCGGCCGAATTTTAGACCGGGCAGCAGGGGCGTCGCGACGCTCGCCGCGCGGCCAACTGCTCTACCGTCGGCCATATTTATTGATCGACCCGGTGCAAGCAAGCTGGGCCACAGCTGGCCGGGGCTTTACCAACCTCGTTCGTCGCACGTTTCGAGTCCCTTCCGCTGTACCGTACCGCCGTAAACTCTGTTTACACCCTGTCCCGAGACCTATTTTCGACCCGCGTCGTGCCAATTATCGCAGATCGACGATCGAAGGGGGTGAAACCGTCCCTTGATCGCGAGGAGACCCGCGCCGCGGGTTCGACGCGAGCGACAGGTGAAAGGAAAATTTTTTGGCGACGGCGAGATGTATTTTACAGCGGGAGGCAAGATTCGGGGTAGTTCCAAGGGTGGTTTCAAGTATTCTTCTGTTACGCGTTCCTGAATCATTTTTATCTGTTAGTAGGAAAAACGGTTGAGCAGTTTAGCAAAAATTGCTGCATAGTTCGCCGTGCGAGCAATGGGGCTGCGTCGAACGGCACCCCGTGCGTCCATTACTTTCTTTCCCCTTTGGACTCGCTGTGTTCAGGGGGGAGGAACAGAGGAGCGCGACGGGGAAATATCGTTTCCCTCGAATGCAAATGCGTCGTGCAGTTGCGACGTTCCCGACCTAGACCCTAATTTTCGCGAGGGCTCCGGTTCGCTCCAAGACCCACCCCCTGAGACGGAATTCGCTCGAGGGGATGATGCACTGGCGTTCGTCGAATCGACGTGCCACCTGTCTCTGGACGATACAAGAACGCGACAGGTGTATATTTTTATATTTAATCAAGCCAACAGGATATTCCGCAACCCCGTCTGGGCGTTGCGTTTCAACCCCCTAATTTTCCGATATATAATAAAGAAGGCCATGCAACCGTAATGCGTCAATTGCATTATTTTATTAATTTTCTTACTTGGGCTGGTAGTTATTAAGGGTATCGTCGATTTGCAGGGGAGGGTGGTATCGGCGTCGTAGAACGGGGGGTGGCACGGAAAGGGAACGGGAAAACATTTCCAAGAGAGGGAAACGGGGAAAGCTCTATCGATCGTTAAGTCTGTAGGCCGTCTGCCTCGGGACAAGATCATAATATACGCCGTTGGGGAAAACGGAGGGGCAAAGGGGGCGCATTGGCCACGAATCAAGGGTGGGGGTTGAACCGTGAAACCGTTCATTTACTGCGGAGAGTTGAAGGACGATCGGTGGCGTCTGTTTAGCGAACCCCTTGCCTCCCCTCCGTCGCTTTTTACACGCTTTCGACTAATAGAACCACCCTCAAACTTCCGTCCTAATGCCACCCTTACTGGAAAGGTCAGCACTCGAAGGGCTGCAACTGGTTCCTTTGATCCTCTGGATTCCGTTGATTCGTCACATATTTGCCTGAAAGTATTTTCGTCCAGTGTCTTAGTATTCTTTCAAAGTTATATTATTTAAACGAGCGATACGAATTGTTCAGGTTTAGGGAGAAAATGGTGGGGAGGCTCGCTAATAGGAAATTGATATAATTTTAACGGTCGCGAAGATTTTGCGGCCGTAAAACATTACGAAATTCGATATCGCCGATGAACAGCGTCGACGTCTTTGCATACCTGCTGCTGACAGTGACGAAACGAGAGATGAGATACCAGGGAAAGGTCACGAACCGCGATCGATCGTGTCTTTCGAAATGTCGACGTAAATACATTTACGTCAGACGCCAATGCACGATCCTCCCGGTCGTTCTGAATTGTTCAATAACCCATGAACCACACGCTCCTTTATTTCTGGCTTGTTTAGGAATATTCAGTTGGAATAGAGGCGCGAACTGACGTCAACCGTTGAAAGGCGAACCTCGAGGAATCGCTTTTATTTCCACTTCGTTGTTTCAAAATATGGAAATGTTTGACGACCCTGGTTTTTAGCGCAGAAAATATTTCAGTTACGTCGAAAATTATTTGCAAAGACTGCGAAGAGGGATGATGTATGAATACAATTTTTAATACACTGTGTGTATTCAAAAGTGTTCGTCAAAAAGGAATTCAGAAATGGTTCGTCACGTTGCAGCAAGTATTAGACGAAATAATCGTTTCCTTTCGCTTCGCACGCTCTATCGGAGAAAATCATTTACGCTGCTGGTCGTTTCTCTCCCCGCGAGTTTTATTATTTAGAAATTGAGTTCATCGGGATACGAGATTCAGCGGACCGTCACGCGTGTTATCGACCAGCTGATAAGAGCAACGGCGATAAGGTGTCAATGTCACGGCTCTGCGAATTTATCAGGCTGCTCGCCAACTACAATTGCATCGACGCCCGACTCTGTAATTTGGAACACCAGTTGAAAAGCGGTTAATTAACCATTCGACGTCCGTTGTACAAACAGTTCCCATTACAATTCGTTGCAAGCATGTATTCCATTAATTAAATCTTGACATTAATCGAATTAATTTTACTGGCGAGTCAAGCAATAAAACAAATAGCGCGTTCCTTTTTCAATGGTTCGATGAAACGGTGTAGTAAAGATGCGTATCAGACTGATAAGATTTATGGGCGTAGCATAACAGCCGCGTCGGATAAGATCGAGACAGAGAATTACGTGGTTCGTATAAAGAAAAAAAACGGTGGGTCAATGTCTCCATGCACGTGGAACTGCCACAATCCTGTTTACCTATTTGCCAAAACCTCCTTCAAACATTTCCGGGCTTCCATTTCTGTGTTTTCGTTTCAGATAAAATGATCAACGCTCGCTAATGAAACTGATAAATCACTTTTATATGACATGTACATTGGCCGTTGATCGAACAGAAACGAAAGGTTGACGTTCTTTGGAATTATTGGAAGCTTGCCTTCGTAGACCAAGAATAGTACGTTAAAAATAATTCCCCGCTATTGTGGGCGGTTGGGAATCGCGAAGACTACCCCAGTAGCTAGGTTGGGGTCCCCAGAAGAAACTAGCGGGGGCTTCTGTCGCCTAAACCTAAGTATTCCCCACTCCACCGTTGCGTAACCGATTGCCTATAGACACGAGGCAATCACCCGCACCGAAACCAACGTCATATACTTGAAAATAAGTAAATCTAACTAATTTTCGTCATACCTTTCCCCGAACTCAACTCAACCCTTAACCGAGTACCGTACACAAGTCAAATGAAACCACCTAAAGCCCGCAGGCTGTACCGGGCCAAAAAACCACCGACCCCGTCGTCCTGACCAAGAAGTCACTCGATGATCCCCCAAAGAGCAACCCCACGGCATCCTTGCTCAAGTGGTCAAGGTGATCAGGCTCGTCAGGTGCGATCCGCAGTTGAGGTGTCCAGTTCGGCTAAAACCTGGCGACCCAGGCACACGGTAGCTCCGTGTGGCAGTGGTGACATTGACCCTGGCATTGATCTCGCTACAGCACACACTCTTGTGCAGCCAGAGAGCCATAGAGAGAGAGAGAGAGAGAAAGAGAGACGGTACATACCGCGTGCGGTGCGTACGCAGTTGCGGTCCCGTTTCAAGCGATGGCTCGCCGATCGGGTGACGAGGGAAGAGAGTAAGGCTCGTCTCGCAGCGGCGGAGGGGATTCCCGGGGTAGGAGGCACTCTGGCGACCTTGGAGCGACCCCAACCAAGGTCGCAGACGCAGACGCCCCTTCCTTCTCGCGTTCCTCGATTTCCCGCCGCCGCCCTCCCTGAAAGACCGCGCCCTCGCGGCCTCCTGCCTCCCACCGCGCCCTCTGCACTCCGCACAACAATTCCCCGGGACCCTGACAGAGAGTTTGGGTTAGTCTTCCTTATCGTTCACAACTTCCCCCGCTTTTCCTCCGAGGCCTGCCGTGACACCTTTAAGCGAGACTCTCGTGGACGTGTTCGGTGCTGACCTTAGCGGGTCAGCCCGACGTTCACCCTCCGCCCCTTAAAGGGGTGGATTAGGCAGCTATTTAGATGTAGCCTGTTTCAGGAGGTAGCTGGAGGTTCGATTTTTATGATTACCGTATTCGGTGGGTCGTTATGAATATTCGAATGTCGGGACTGTGTTACGGTAGGTAGCATTTTTCCGGGACCCTATAATCCAACGGACCATGTAATTCCCTAGGGTCAGGAGCCTGTGCCGTGGAACTTGAAATTGGGATCAATCCGTTAGGTCTGAGGATCGCTTTCATTGACCGTGGGACAGTTCGGTTTGGGTGGATAAAATAGGGATAAAATATCTTGGAACGGTGGTTCGTGGGTATTTTTAGGCGTCGCGAAAAATCTGGTTATTTATGTCCCGCTTGCTCGAAGCGAAATGCTTGGAAATGCTTGAACTGGCGTCCACGCCATAGCACAGGCCCCTGGTCGTTTCTTTATCGTTCAACTTCGGTCGCTTTGCTTCTCATTCTACTTTCGAATTCCCCGCGTCCCGCCCGGCGGCGACGCTTCCCCCGTGGCTTTTTGCGTCGCGACGCGTCCTCGCTTTGTGCCGCTGCATGGTCGAGGCGCTTCGTGTCGCGGCCGATATTTTATGCCATTGAAGAAAACCGGTGTCCCTCGTCGCTACGCATCCAGAGGCGTACAATAGTTGTTTTCCATGGTAACCTCGATTTTCAGCGGCGAGAGTGTTATTGCACCTGTTCTAGTAATATTGCAGTAATAATTGAGTAAAGTTTTCGGAAGTTCCTGGTTCGAGACAGATCCATTACTTCCCCAAAGGTGGCAACCCTCGCAGTTTGCAATTTCTTTGTAATCCTTCGAGGTACCTATTTCCCCTAGCCCTAGATTTCCCCCAGGCTCAAGGGCGTCCCAGAAAATCTCCCCAACGCTCGCGAGAGCGACGCACAACGCGGTCGCCCCTGTTTCTCAGGTTATTGGCAACGTTTCCCCGTTAGTCTCATTGAACTCCGTCGTGGGCCAGCTGCGTGCGCGACCTTCTTCACAGTGTCGGCACGCTTTTATTCTCGCGGTCGGGTTTATTCGAGGCGGGGTCGTTGGATCGGCCGAAGGACGAACGAGAACCGAGTCTGCAGAGGAACCAGACCGTTTCTGATGATTTATGTAAACAAGGTTGAGAACCTCGCGGGAGGTCCGACGCGTGGGCTGTCACGACGATGTTCGAACGTTCGGCTAACAACCCTGCATCCCTCCACCATCGGGTTCGTAACCTCGTCGAGACCATTTGTTATTTGCAACCCCTGACGTGTGTGGACCTGTAGGAATCCTTGTTACGGTATTTCGTTTGATATTTCATCCGATTTCCGTGCGCTGCATCGGCTTGGATAATCTTTGCGATGTCTGTGATGAAAAGAGGACGTTGGTATGATCCCTGTTTGAGGAATCTTTAAGTTAGTCTTTGCCAACGGTTTCGTTGAATGAACGAACAACGAAGCTTGATACCAAATTGTGCCTGGTACAATTGTCATCCTTTTTGGATCGCTGAATATCCCTGCTCCCGTGAAAGGGAGCAAGATATTCGGCGTCGAGGCTCGTCGCTTCCATAAAGCGACGCAATTTTTCGATTCTCCCCGCTGTTAAATGGTTTCGGTACTCCCCTTGCCGTTTCAACAACTCCTCGTTACCCCTTCCGACGTCTGGAGCTACTATTGCGTCGTTTCGCTGTTTATAATCCTCTCGACAACCGTGGAGGTTCCGACGGAGTCGTTCCACGGAAGATTT
Organism: Nomada fucata; assembly: GCA_948146005.1. Classification (NCBI taxonomy): domain Eukaryota; kingdom Metazoa; phylum Arthropoda; class Insecta; order Hymenoptera; family Apidae; genus Nomada; species Nomada fucata. The sequence continues at coordinate 31,052,511 of OX411277.1, read as the reverse complement.
ATCGTTCAATCGAGTAATCGACGTGGATGCTTTGGACTCTTGTTTGGTTTTTGGTTGGCGTCCCTGTAACGGAGAAACGCAGTAGCGGGGAATTTATTTTTTTGAACGATTACTTCTGGCAACACCAGAAGCACCAGATCACGTAGGTCCCGAGGAAAGCAATCTTCAACACGGGCAACAATTAACAGTCTAAATTCACGGGCCCCCTCTATTATTTACGAGGCCATTAAAAATATATACCTTACAAGTTTATGCAAATTAAGTCAAAACTTAATGCGATTTTACTTTCAAAGAATTATTTCTATACAAATGTCTCTCGGTATGGCAGTATTTCAGGTTATACAACAGTCGTGTCGTCTGTAAGTTTTGCACATCGATGAATCGGACATTTCTTCCACGGGGGAATTCCCCTAAATTAACTTGGTCCAACGACCTGAATAACCATTGATAAGGTAAGGTTTCCCAAGTCGATCGTCCCGAAGTGCACGGTAAGAACGTCGAGCGTTCTCGTCGTTTCGCAGAGGGATCATTTCTCCGAGGAACGTATGTGCGTAGGCAGCAGAAGGAAGCTCGCTCGCTCCTGCCCGTACATCTCCTCCTATCAATGGGGTTTTTGCGCGTCTGTTGTCATAGAAACGGGTGTGCCTACCCTGTCGAGCGACTGGAACCATCCCCGAATACCAGTTCGACGCCACGTGGCCAAGTCGAAAGGGGAAATCCTCGTTCGTACACCGGCTATTGAGCCTCCCATCATTCTTCGTCGTTTGATGTTCGAATAGGTACGGTGGGAACCTGCGAGTTGCTGGATTTCGATGACGTATAGGTCTGGCTGTTGTGACGTTTCGGCGTGTAACGAATGATACACGAATCTGTCGCGGAATTTGTATAGATTCACTTAAGTTACAGAGTTTGCCAGAGGTTAGGTGTTTAAGATCACGAAATCATCAGCGGGACAATAAAAGAAATTACTGCTTTTCGAAAGGAAGTTTTCGGATCTTTATGAAACCCAGTTATAAAGTTGTGACGCAAATGTGAAAAGGAGGGCTCTCGTTGTTCGAGCTGTACGCACAAACGCAATCGAGCGTTAGTTGCTCGCCTGTTGGTAAGCTCGCGGCATCGATAACAGAGTCGGCGTCCTTGCTCTCCTAGATTGACTCGAAGTGGATCGTTCGCAACGCTCGTAAAGAAACGTGGTATATTTTCTCGAGGTGGCAGCGCCGTTTTCCTCGACTTCCGTTCCTCTCAAGTCCACTGGTGACGCAGAGAGAGCAACTCGCGATGGATTTAACCTTCTGGAATAAAGGTCCGGGGTACTCGTGGACCCTTTCGTCTGATTGGGCCGCGAGGAGACTCACGGTGTCGCCTGGCGTCCCGCACGCTGCGATAATGTACAGGACTTCGATGGACCGATTTACGCACGTGAAATCAAATGTTGGGGAACAGTTGCGAAATTTTAGAAAGGAAAATTTGAAGGAACAGATGTTAAGGAAAATTTGGGGACTCTAAAAGGTGCCACGTTGACCCAATTGAAATGTTTGGGTCAGGTTTGGGCAGCCTCCCACGAAGTAAGGTGTTCAGCACAAGCGTACCAATTAACGAGTCTCGGATAGACCTTTTACAGATTTTGCCTCGTTACATATTTATGACGGGCAACGATATTTACATATTTATGAGAGCAGTGGAGAACACGCTCATCTCTCGTGAACGAACTTATCAGCTCGTAGAATGATCGCCGATCAGTTGCAACAGCCCCGTGATGTCGCAATAAAATAATACTTAAACAGCTTCGCCTGTTCTGTCAAATTACTTTCTTTTTTTTTTTTTTTTTTGTTACACTTCAATGTATTAAAAATCGAATATGCATAGTATGTCTGTTCCAGCGTGATACTTCCCAATCCAAACGGGAACTGGTTAGAATGAATCAGGATCCCCAGGCAATTCCTGGTGACAATTTCAATCGACTGCCGGCACTTCGAACGCAATTCCACGCGGCTCTACCCTCCGCTAATAATTCGGTCGATGAGATAAAGCTTGCCTTCTGCTCCGGATATCTTCCAATCCTTTTTCTTCCTCTCATCCGCCGCTCTCCTCCTCCCCTGTCACCTTTGATATTTCTCGCCGTTCGTCTTCGCGTTAATGGCCGCTCTTTTTCCCCCCACGCTTCTGACGTTCCCAGGTTTTTTTTCATCCCGCTGCATTTTTTCACGAAACCCTGCCGAGACGTTTCTGTTTCGTCACATTTTTTTTCTCTCCTTTTCCAGCATACCTCGACCGTTCGCTGTTCTGCGGACCGCAATTCCACCTTTTTGTCACAGCGTTTCAACCGAAGGATCGTTATTGCTGCGGAGCAATCTCTCGCGGCCTTCCTCAAGGTCTCCTCGTGTTTCTTCAGCGCGAAACAGAGTGACGACGACGGTTGCAGCGCGTTGCTTTCTTGTCGACTTTCCCTCTTACCGCCTCCGTTTCTTCGTTTCCCGGTTCTTCAACGTCGTGGCAATTAAATACCATCCGACGGGGGCAGTCCGTGCTTCTTGCTCGTCTCGTTCTCGACCTAGATAATTCGTTCACTATTCTCGCACTGACTGTTCCTTCGAGATCTTTTCTAGTTTCCGTCAGGACTTTTGCATCGGCTCTTCGCTTCTTGACCACTGAGAAAGGCTCCGTTGGGGCTTAGGCTAAAAGGTTCACAGGATTAGGAATTACTGTACAGTTGGTACACTTGGTTCAGGCGTTGATTTCCAGCCAACCAACGTTCCCCATAACTTGTAACGACTATAGTCTGCCGAATGTTCCCTAGAATCTCTGGGATTCCCTGGAATCGGCTGAGTCCTCCCGATGCAATTGTCCCGATTTCTCAGAATATCGGGGAAAGTTGCGAGCACTGCGACGATCGGTCGAACAGCCCTGTATACTTGACTTTCGGTTAGCTGGTATTTTTAGTGCGACCGATTTCCGCGAACGGCGTGCATCACCTGGCGCGTATTTTCGAGCGCGGTGACATTGCGGCGTTTTTAGCACGAGGACGTTATACCCTGCGAGACGCGTCTCGACGACGTAGGTTCGGAAACGCCGGGTCGACGATGGCGGCGAAATATTTCGACGCCGTAAACGGCAGAAAATTGACCGGCTTGACGATTTAATGGCAGCCCTTCCGGTGAAATATCGTCGAAAACAAAAGAGGGGAAAAATGGCGTTGCCCGCATCGTCGGTTCTCGAACTTAACCTCTAATCAACCAGTACGTTGGCCTAAACCCCCCCTTCCTCCCTCCCAAGACCATTTAGTGAAATTGTTACGTTGTCGCGAGAAAAAGTTTCGTCTCGAAATTATCGATGACTACACGTTGCGTTTCACGAGAGACGGCCAATGTATCGGGGATTTTTGCCCCGTTGCAGCCACTGATTATCGGCCTTGGGTTGTTCGTTTTTCTCTTCCTCCCCCCCTCTACGATAGGGTGTTATTACGAAATCATTGATTTTCTAGGGTATTGAATTTCTATTGTTAATCCTGACGAGCACGTCGCTCGGATCGCGATGGGAATAGCTGATACACTGTAATCTCCTAGTTATCTCGGGTAACGGAATAATTGGTATTGTGTGTTTTATTCGCCGAGCAATCTAAAACCGGCGTGGAATTAGAAGCATCCCGCAATGATGTTCTTCGCCGAGTTTTAAAGTGGATGGCCACCTGGAGAAATTGCTGGTACGCGCTGACGCGAAGGGAATTTTTATTATTCGCGACACAGCCTGCGTTATTATTTTCAACGTTGACGAAGAAAACACTGCTGCCAGCTTCGTTTTCAATTGGGTGCGGTTGATTTCGCGATCACGTCGTGTCAAGTCGATTCAACGAAAGGCCAAGCTACTTTAAGGACCACGAATCAGACAGATTTATAAAACACGTCCGCGAGTGCAGCCCGGTCCCTGTTTATGTCGGTTCAATGTCTCCGCAAGGTCACGTGCGATCAATCTCTCATAAATGCATTTAGCGTGCCCAGCTATAGACACTAGTCGTACCGCGAACGAGCATCGTTGCACGCGCAGCCTGTTCGCTCGGTCAACGTCGACCAAGGTCCTAGAAGATCTCCTAGGGATATTTCAGTCGCACAATTAACAACGATACCGAAACGCAATCTGTGCGAGCCTGTCGCCAACAAAATTCACCAGAAAACAATTCCTTCCGCCTGCCCGTTATCTGTTCTCGCGAACCCATCCAATAAGCCCCATTCCCCGAAGACAAAGGGAGACGCGTCGTCGTCGCGAATGCGTTTCGTTTCGTTCCTCCATCGCCGTCCTCCGTTCGTTCGAACGACGTTGCCGTAGGTAGCCACGTATCCCAGCCCTTAACGCTCGCTATACACATAGTGTGTACAGGTAATGGCCGAGCACGGTGCTTTGGCGTGCGTCGTAAAGTGGGAGCAAGAGCAGCAGGGTTCAAGAACACCCGCTACCACTCCTTGATCAATACCAGCGGGATATTCTGCGTCCTAAAGCGAGTTCGAAACGCAGTGCGACGGGCACACGCACGCGGCTCGACGCTCGGCGTCGCTGCGAACGCGCGTACGCTACGCCTCGCTGCCATGACAGACGACCGTGCAACCAGCCGCGTTCCCCCAGTGCCAATTAATTCCTGCGCTCCTTCGAGAACCGCTGGCACGCACTCTCTTCCGACATCACCGCGGGGCCCGTTCAGATCCTCGTCCTGAACTTCTCTCATTGGCGTCCCGCTGAATCCCCGTGGAACGATGGCGCCCGTCCGTTTCAGTTTAGATTCGCGTGGAATCTCGACTGCGCCTATCGAGGGAGGATAATCGTTGGTCGCGAGTTCGCGAGATTTTAAATTAAGCCTGTATTATGATTGATATCGGTTGGTTTCCCAATATTTTTACCAATATTTTACCAATACTATTATTAATTATTATTAATAATAATTATTATAATATTATTATAATATATAATATTACTATTATAATATTATTATAAATTAATAATTTAATATTATAAATTAATAATATTATATAATAATATATATAAATAATAATTATTATTAATAATTTATTATTATTTAATATTATTAATTTATAATATTAAATTATTAATTTATAATAATATTATAATAGTAATATTATATATTATATATATATTATATATTAATAATTAAAAATAATAATTATTAATAATAATTATTATTATTATTATAATATTTAATTTATAATATTATTAATTTATAATAATATTATAATAATTTTATAATAATTTATTATTATTATAATAATAATTTGTTATTATTATTATAATAATTTGTTATTATTATTAATAATAATTAATAATAGTATTGGTATTTATTTTAGCAGTGAAGTCTGAGATTGAGTTCGAGGATGGGATTTCTTGCTAAGTTTCCTTTCTTTTATTTTTTTTTATTTACGATGATTCGCAGCGGAAGTACGCACTCGAGTCATTGTCTGCGGATGAGAACGTTCGTTCGCCGGCAGATAGAAATTTTCTGTGGAATCCGTCGGTTTTGAGAAAGCGGGTGGCAAAGGGTTAATCTTATCTGCTTGCTTATCTACCTTGCTTCTTCGTGCGTCGACTGACCGTTCCATTAGGCCCTTTAATTCCAAAGGGAAACTATTTAAAAAGCTCGAGTGGAGATCGGTTCGATCCATTATTTCAATTGACATTACGTTCGGTTTTATCGTTGCCTTTACTCTTTGTTCCTCCCGGCTGAAGTGGGATATCGAAATGGAGATGATGAATTTGTTTGTAAATTGATATTGCCTTCCACTTTTTTAAGGGAACGAGTGAGATTAAATGTCGGTGTATCAATGGTTTTTAATAACAAAGGTAATGGCACTCGGAAAGATTGAATGAAAAATCGCAGGAAAATTATTCACGTCCTCCAAAGATAATGCAGACCAATATTTTTCTGCGGTTTTCCGCTTCCAACCACACATTTAATAACACAGGAAATTTTCGACGGCCCGTTGCAACGCATTGAGAAGAATCTCTGAAGTAGTACGTTCGCCGGACGAGGTGTAAAATTTTCCACCATTTTCCTATCCCGCGTATACATCGTTGCACTTTCCCCGTCTGAACTTCTATCGCCGGCAGAGGTTAGAATAAGGGGTACAAGGGGCGCATAGGATTGGAGGGGGAAGGTGTGCCCGCACAAGCCTGTATGTCAGAGGACCAAAGGTGGATGCACATTCCCCGAGTGTATTATAATTGCACTCGAGGCTGGGACTCGAATGCCATTAAACCAGTCACGATCGCCTGGCCTTGGACTGCAGTTGCACATATTGTCCCCTTCCCCTCCAGTCCTCTTTCAACTCTCTCTCCCTCTCTCTCTCTCTCTTCCCCTTGCTTGTTTTTCTCCTCCCGCCTCTTTCTTTTCGTATCCAAACGTATTCCATCTTTTTCAGCCCGTGTCTCGTCACGTTTCCTTTTCCCCTTACTTTCCTCCCCTCTCTTTCTCTCTTTCTCTCTCTTGTCCACCTTCTCGGTTCATTTCGCGATCCACCTTCGCCTTATCCTTCAACGATGTCCTTTTCGTCGTTTCATCCGGGCCAAGATTATAAATAAAGTCGTGGTTCGTGGTATGCTCGTCGAAAATCGAGGAAAGAACCGAAAGCAAACTCGACCGGTTCGCGGGCCCCGTGAAAAATACGCTGTTGCGGTTGACGGTGTTGCGTAAAAGGGCTCACCTTGCTCCGCGGACATTCTTGGCGAATGCGAACACACCGTGATGGAAGATCCTCCTTTTGTCGCGGGGAGACTCGATTCTCCGGTTCTGAATCGTTCAGAGGGACTCTCTTCGGTCGAGATAGTGTATTTTGTTTCGCGTTGGGGGACCCCCCCTCGTTCTACTGGAAAATTTTGTTAATGAAATTCAGCATACGTGACACTTGACATAGAACATACGTTCTATATGGGGAAAGGGGTGGTAATGGTGGCACAGGAATTATTTCTGGGATGCTTCGTTTTTGAGATAATTAAAATTTTTAATTCGAGGGCTGCGCCCCCCCCCCCCATTGATTGGGAAAGTCGAAAATTGTTGGCTGTTTTTTATACTTCGTTTTACTAATTATAGGAGGGTAAGTAAAATGCAATTTTACAGAGGTGTTTTTTGGGGAGGAGGTGCAGCTTCGCGAATCGAGCAACGCGTTACCCGCGAAAGCAGGTTCAGGTTAAGGTGTTCACGAGCTCCCCATAAATTTCACTTTCTTTCTTAACAGCAGAATTTCTCCGGTTGCATTACCGTTCCTCTCTCGAAGAATGGGAAAATTATGTAAATGGCCGCGTCCTCGCCAAGCCGTCTGCCGGTTCGTTCGTCTGTATCTGTTTTCAGTTCGTTCCGTCACGCGGACGTCCCTTGTAAAATTAAGAAAATCCCTGTCTCGAATTTACGCAACACCCTTTTATCCCCTTGTGCTCCCGCTCGTTCTTCAATTAACGGTTGGTCATGTAACCCGAAGGTAATGTTCCCTGAAAAAGATTATATACATATATTGCGCGCAGGTTATGCAACGGAGAGTAATTCGGCTTTAATCGACGTTATTTCACGTTTCGTCGCATACAATTTAATACTCGCTCGTGAATTTCTATAATTCATCAAGTCGATATCCCGCCACCACGGCCCCTTCGTTATTCGAGTTTCAACTAAATTCGGTGTCCCGGGTCATTCACGATCCAGCGTCATTCCTCAACGATGATTTTTAACACGGGTACCGAAATAGCGCCCTCTAGGAGACGCGAATGTTATTCTCGACTCGATTTCACGCAGCGGATGACAATCGTAAATTAACTCTCCGCTTCCCACCGTGGAATCGTTCGAGGATGTCGTACAGTTGATGGCTGTGGATCGTAGCAAACCGGAATAGTTGAAAGTGGATTTTGATTACTGGATTATGGAAAATGTTTGAAAAGCGTGGTGGGCCACGTGCATCTGGCCTTTTTTTCCTCCTTTCTACGATCGATTCCTCGTGATCGAGGCAGTTAACCTTTTAAGTAGATTGTCCGGAGCTCTCATTGGCTTTGGCCGTACGTGTCTACGATCGACTGGGGACAAAAGTCATTTCTCGAGGAACAGGAAAAGTCGACGACTTATTAAAATAATTTGTTGCTCGAATGACTAAGAGACTTTTTTTGTTGCGAAGCTTGGTCGACAGAAATTCCTGCTTCTTAATTCGAGGCTATTTAACACGGGCGATAATTGAGTTAACGCTTGTGAAACCGGCGACACGAATCGCATAGACGCTCTTCGATCGACAGATTCTCAAGCGAAGATTCGCGTCGCCGTAGCTCCGTTAATTCATGCCGATTGTCCAAGGCCTACGAATTTCGAAATACTCTTAATTCCTTAGATGATTGCCCCCGAACGACGACCGCTTGAACCGCGTGATATTTTATTTGACAATTGCGTGCACGTTGTCAGTGTTACAGTCCTGGCAATAATAACAATAATACGAGCCTGTGAATTTTATTGCAAGGGTTTTCGCAACATTGCTGGCATGATTTTAATATGAAAAGAGGTTCGCATGAATGTAGCAATAAAATGCACGAATTTTTCTCACGCAAAACTACCACAAAAGCGTCTGGGTGGGATTGTCGATTAAGGGGAACAAGGAGAACAAGGTGTGCTCGGACTTCTTGTGCAGGGGTCAGCGCAGATGCTTCTAAATAGGGAGATCTAACCTATTCTGACAATTCAAAGTTGGCCTATTACGCGACCTTGGACACAGCCTGGCGTGCACCTGTTTGACAAATCAAAAAAAACAAAAAAAAAAAAATAAAAAACGAAAGTTGTGACCTTGGCGAAGTTAATCTGCGGTTCTTCCTTCTCCAGTTATCCTTAATGAATTCTGCTCCTCTTCCAGGAAGTACTTACGTCGGGCCCCCGTTGCGTAACACGATCGTACGTTCATTGCGAAGTGTTAATTCGACTTTTTAATAGTAGCACGAATTCAATTGTCAATCGTAAGATTTGAATGATTCAATCGCGATCGTGGATCGAGCGTACGATTAATTCTTTTTTTTTTTTCTTTGTCGGAGAAGAGGTTTTTTTTTCATATCTCGGGGAGCAACAGCGATTAATTTCCTTGGAAGTTTCCTCTGACGTTCATTGACGACGTGACACGGTCGATTTTATCGAAAGTAACTGTACAGTGTAACCGGGATCGCGCAAAAGAAGCAGGAAATTAATTCACAATGGGAGAAGCCCTTCAGCCAGGCCGGTGCAATGTGATGAACGACGCTCGAGATTCTGAAGTAGTTTCTTTCATACTAAAGACTTCCTTTCTATGCGTGGAATGCGAGTATAGTAACCCAGTGACATGTAAGGAATCCTAACGAAGTGATGCCCTTACTTCCTACACGAGGATGACTCAGTCTCGCCGCGTGAAAATCCCCTGCACTGTTTCGAACGACACCGTACACACTGTGCGTTAGAAAAATAATAACAACAATGGTAATCGCTAGAAAATCAATTTTATTGCGTTACAACATTACAGAACCGTGCAACGGGCGGGGTATTTTGTCTTCCTAAAATTTAGACCGCCCTGTGGTTGATGTAGACATTGAAAAAATAATAATAGTCTCAATTAGCTCACTATTGGTGCACCCTGGGGGGTCACCGTACAGTTCGCCATGCTTAGACTAGTTACTAAACAGTGCATTGAATCGCTCGTCACACAGTCGTCCCGCAGCTAAAATTAAAACAGAAAGGAAAATCAACAATTCTCCGTACACCGTAATCAATTCGTCGCAAGAACAACGGCCACCCTTTCCCGATGAGAAAAAAGGATCCCCCACCCGACGTGCAAATACTCTCCGCAAGCGTAAGACACTAGAACCAGGTAAATCGTTTCCCGCGGCAGGAAACGCAGCATCCAGTTTTATAATGCAACACGGGCGGCGGAGAGAGGCGAGAGAGTGGAGCAGTTTCGTTTCAAGTCTCGGCTACATCGGCCAGCCAGCAGCAGAGAGAAGGAGAGACTAAGACGGGAGAAAAAGAGACCGGGACAAGAGCTGAACGCGGAGCGGAGAGCGAGATACACAGGCGGAGAAAGAGAGAAAAGGAAAAGGAGGGATCACGGAGATGCATACGAGCGAGGACGAGCGTGTGGTCGGTCATGAAGGGGTCCAGGGGACAGGGGACAGCTTAACGTCGTCCTTAGCTCTCGGACGGTCCGGCCTTGAGACGCAGCGACGCTCAATGCGAATATAATGCCGCCTGCTGCACCGGAAACTGCAATTCTAACCGTCTAAGCTGCATCAAGAAAGTCGAATGGCCCGGACCGGCGTGATTGGGCCCCAAAGCGACCTCATTAGCCATCTAGGAAGATGAACAGCTTCTGCTTGTTCCCCGATCAATGGACATCGAAAGTTCCGATTGACTAGGAATAGGGCTGAATTGGAATTAAAATTAGATCTGGGTCGACGCGTATTGTTAGGGAATTGACTTCCGGCGGCAGTTGGCCAGATACGAGTAAACAATGGAAACTACTGGGGCCTGGATCTAAGGGGATTGTTTTTTGGGGAAGAGATACAAAGCTGCCTCGTTGATGGAAGAAGAGCTCCGTGAACTGGTGCACGCAAGTTATCACCGGGCCGGGGAATAGGTTATTGGATGCGGTTGATAGCTGTTTGGAGGTTAGATTACGAGTTTGGCCGACCGCCAATGTTTTCTCTCGGATTAATGCATCAGAGAACGGTCAGGAGGAAGCAAACAGTTAGTTTCTTCAATGAACGACAGGAAATTTTATCTATATATTTCTTCTATTTCGTTAGGAGCTGTGATCGTCCTCGAACTCCCCCGTTCTTAATTGGGACAGCAGAACACTTCCGAAATATTTTCCAACTTTCAAATCCCCTCTAAAGTTTCCACAGTACCGTTCCGTTAACTGCCTCGAATCAGAAAATTATGGCCTCGGCCAGTTATAACTTTCGTCCAAGCTCAGACCGCACTCCGGTTCGAGCAAAAATTAAGTAAACGAGGCAAACATCCGCGGCGAAGTCTCTCTGTGAACGTATTCCCGTACCGGCTTATAGTTTCCAAGAGCAGCACGTTCACCAGAGACGGAACGATGGCCGGGCAAAAAAAAAAAAAAGAAACCCGTTCGTCGGTGCATTGCTTGAAAGCTTCCACGGCCGCTTCTTGGGGAGCTATTTTCGCCTAGCTGGTGGGTAAATTTAGTCCGGCAGACCAGTTTCTCAGCATAGTACGGCGAGTCCGGTTGATTTCTCCTCTTTAACCCAGGCGAACACACACGTCAGGATGGCCGAGCGGTCTAAGGCGCTGCGTTCAGGTCGCAGTCCACTCTGTGGGCGTGGGTTCGAATCCCACTTCTGACAGAATTTTTTTTTCAACTCTCGAACGCGTGCGAAATAAAATTGCGCCGGGTATCGATTGCATAACCGTCGAGATATGCACTGGCGTACACCCGTGTCTAAATACGTACAAATATTAATAGCGAAAAGTTGTTGAAATAAATTGCTCAGGCGAAATGGTGCGCCCGCAGCTGAGACACCGATTCGTCACGGACTCTGTTACGCGTCCATGTTGCAGTCACGTGACATCTAGTCCCATTTTCCTAGCACCGTAAACACGAACTCGTAAGTTCGTCGCGACAGTTTCGCAACGACTCGGCAAGTGCACCGATTCCAGCCACTCGGTTTCTTGGCCGTGCATTCCATAGCCGTTTCGTACTGGACTGTACTCTCTCGCGGCATGGAGAAGGTGGTGGTAACCTTGGGTTAGAGCGTAGACAAGAATAGGGGTAACGTAAGGCAAGAGGATAGGTGAAACCGGTGCGTTGCTGAGGATAGAAGAGGATAGAGAGCCTTTATGCAACAGTACTCTCTCTCTCTCTCTCTCTCTGTGTATTTCTCTCTCTTTCTCCGTGAACAATAACCTCACATATGACGTGTACCAGCAAGCTAGTTATGGCATACCGGGGACCACCTTTCTCGTCGGCACAGTTCTCCCTAAGTCCATTTCTTTTTCTCGACAAAACGGACACACACACACGCGCGCGCGCGCGCGCGCGCACGTTGCAGTTATATCAATTTAGAAATAAATTATTCAATCAGCGGCAGACGGCCGCCATTTTCGAGATGGCGTAATGATCGGTCCGTCGAAAATAAATAACGGGGCACGAAGAAAGTTTCTGCGACAGAGGTCTTCCCTGGCACACATATACACCATAAGCGGCTGATTCGCCGCCTCCGTTCTCCCCTGTGCTCTAGCGCGAGTAACCTTGAGAATCGTTCAGCCGACGGCCATCTTGCCGAGATGCACTTTTGTTTTTTGCCTGTCCAAGACTCGCCTGTCTCGCTGCCCTCTCTGTTTCTCCCCCCGCGTTCGCTCCTCTTCCTTTCGCGTCCTATCGCTCTTTTTATCCTCGTTCAGCCCGGTGTCTATCCTTCCTTCTCTCCCTTGCCCCTGGCTCGCCATTCTTTCTGCCTACGGTCCCCGCTTCCGTCCTGCTCGCACTCTGGCTTCTCTACCAGGCGTGCTTGAACATCGAGCTGGTGTTCTCCATCCGTTCGTCCTACATGCCTCCTACCACAGATTGCCGGCAGAGAATGCAAGCAGCAGCCTTCCACGCAGCTTCTCTCCGATCCCCCTTCTCACCCTTCGTTCCTCTTCTTCGCCGTACGTCGCTCACGCGCTCCTCGAGATACGAAATTTCACGGAGACGAATGGATGCATGCACGAATGCATCCATGCATCTGCATGGACAGATTTTTCTGAGGTTACGTTTAGCTGGGTAACGATGGAAACGCAAGAAAGTTTTTATTATTATGCGGGGACACCCGTGCTCCAGTGGCCCAATTTTCAAGGTGGCGCGGTCACGTGGTCTCTGCACCGGGAGTATACAGACACACGTGTTGCACCTGGTGCAGCCTGAGACACTCTCGCCCACTGATTCTTGAAGTTAAACCAGGGAGCAGTGCTCATTGGGGTGGGGCAAGTCAACCGAAGTCCTATTTTCGGGATGGACGCGATAGCGAATTTTAATCTAGTGAGGAAAACGCAGGGTTGCAGAACTTTCAATTTCTGTGGGTAATTGCAGACAATGGCAGCGTCGTTGCGATGATGCCGTGGCTAGTTGAAATCCCAGACAACGACGACGCGAATCGGATCATTGCTGTGTATTTCCCAGTAATAATAATCGCAATAATCGGGGACAGTTTACGTTTGAAAATATTCGAAAACCTGCACGTGCATTTTAGACGTAAAACTGGCGAGCAGTGGCGTTTTAATGGACCGCAAAATGGCGACCTAGTGCGCGGGGCCGGTGCAAGATGCACCGCATTTTCTGAATAGCAGTCGCGGGAAGGAGGATCGCTTCGACTTTAGAAAATACGTGCGGCACGGAGCCGTTGATATTCAGACGAGCTTCGGCAGCTTCGCTCGAGCTATTGAGTCACTCGCTATAAATTAATAAAGGCTCCGCTTGTTTTGACGGTGAGACGCAATGGCTATTGACCAGCAAAGCAATGAACTCGGCCGCGACGGTATGTCGCACAATTTCTGAAACCTTATCGTCGCCTCCTCTCTTTCACCGACGTTTTTCCTCGTCACCAGCCGTCGTCGACACATTTCAAGCCAACTAAGCATGCAAATGTCAGGCATACGAACGATCAGCATTGTGCATCCATTTCAATAGTTAAACAACTACTAGCAGATTCGCCTTGGGGAAGCGAGAATAATTTCCACGAGAAATCTTTTTCAGTTACGATATACACTTTTCATATGTCTCCGCTAACCTAACCCAACACCAGTATCACCAACAGTATTTCACTTATCTGCATATCTTTGTCATTGTAGAAATCCCTGACAATAGCAGTATTAAGTAGCAAGATCGATCAAAACAATGATCCGTAATCGCGAGTGAAACAATATCAGCCACGCGAATGGCTAAGTGACTCCACCTCCACCGCGCCAGTGGTTTCGGTGTTCGCCAATTAATTGGCGTTCCGATAGCCTAAACCCCACTCTTTCTCTCTCTCTCTCTCTCTCTTTCTCTTCCAGTGGCATTTAATCTGTCCCAGCGCCGTCATCAGTTTCAGGTGATCGTTCGTGCGAGAGTTCGCGGCCCGTCGCGTTCGATGGCGAGAGGAAAAGATCGCAATAAGCGTCGCGCGGAAACGGCGAAAAGTGTGGCGGAGTGCTGCGCGCGGCTAGGTGGTGCGTGCCTCGCGGTCCCGAATTTCGGTGCGCGACCAGCGATAGGGCAGTGGCTCGACGGTGGCGCCACTGTCGAGGACGGCGGTCGAGTCAGGAAACAGTCGGCCGGCGCATAAGCGGCGTCGGGCGCCGCAGTCGCGCGCTTGCACTCTCAGCGGTGAGCGGAGTTTGTAACGTGTGCGTAGTAAGCTCCAAAAAACGTCTTCTGGTCTGTTTTGTTCGTACGTTCGCGAACGGCAGCAGCACGCCAGGCCCCGCTCTATCATCGATTCCTCGTGTTAGTGTCGTTCACAGAAATCTACGCGAAACAGGGACGAAGTAAGAGGGAAGAAGAGAGATTCGCGTCGCTTACACGGGACCGACGTCGCTATTCTTTTTATCGACGCTGAACAAGACGGTCCGCCAGTAAGGCGTTGAGAGTGGTGCACGACGAAAATCGCGAGGTTAACAACGGAGCGTCGTCGTGTTGCACGCAGGTGAGGGTCCCGAGAAGGTAGAGAACGACGTCGGGGATCGTCGTGTTGGTGGTTTCGCGAGGCGAGGCCGGCTGCTCGTAAACCGGTGCGACGATTCGTGTCCGTTCTCCAATCGTGGTGTTATATGTATATCGTATGACAGACTTTGCTGCTCGACGGAAGATTTCATTGAAAGCCAGTGACGTGTGGTACACGTGTATATAAAAGCAGTGCAAGTGTTTCGCTATCCGAGCCTCCGCAGCCCGAGTGCCAGGGGACCGTGTCGCTCGCTGGCCACCGTTGGTACATCGTGCACGCCTCGTTATGTGAGTACGCAGGTTCACGAACTATTATGCCCGTTGTTATTTTACCATCCTTGTGTCTCTTTTGCCAACCTATCGCACGTTTTTTCTGCGCGTCGGCCCCGCGGTGTATCGGAGTCGTGGAAAGGCTCTACGGTTTTGTTTACGTCCGTTGCGGGGCAAAGTGAGGTAGGTTCGTGAACGAATGCGCGCGTGAGGTCACATCGTGGACCGGAGAGAGTGGGTCGCTGGTGTATTGGTTGAAAGCGGCACACGTACACACACACACACACACTGTAGCACGCTCATACGCCGTGATATCTCTGTTAACGGTCAGTTTATCCGTTCGGCCGAACTTCACCGTTTCATTTTATTTTTCGTTTCCGATCGAACCGGGTATAATTAGTCGTGGATGGCCTGCGTTTGGCCGACTGGCGTCGCTCGGCCAGGCCAACGGAATTGGGCCTGTCCTAGAATGTCCTGCCGCGGGATTCCGATTCACTTTCGATTCCTCCCGTAAACAGCGAGCCGCGCGTAACGCGCGCGACGAATATCGGCCGAGCGCGTATCGCGAGCCTATGTCTCGGAAATAGAATATCGTTCTAAATATATCTGGCCCTATCTGGCGACGAATGTGCAGTCGAGCGGGCCTCGCTTGGTAACTATGACTACGTCCATAGACAATGCGAATTCTTTCGCGTCGCGCATCGTTCCCGCTTCCTTGTCCCCTGGTCAGTCTCTCCTTGGTCAGCTTGTAGCACAGCTTAACCCATTGACATGCTGGTCCCCCTCTGTAACCTATGCGTGCGCATAAGCCGCACTCGTTTCGCATGCATTCGCGCTTACCGACTTACTTTCTAGCGACGCACAATTTGTTTTCGTCCGGCTGTTCGGCCGCTCCGCGGATTCGCGTCCGATTAGACTCGCGGCGGATCAAGGGCGCTGTTATTCGGAATTTTGTCGCCTTTTCGACGGAGAAAAAGCGCCGGTGTATGGAGTACATGTACATTGGTCGCGAGATGTACGCGACGCGGCTTCTCCACGGTGTGGAAATATCCGTCGCAACGAGTCCATTCTTATTACAAATTTAAATTTATCGGCCGGCCGCTGTCGCCTGGAAATGTAAATCCGTAGATATCGTTTCTGATTGAAACGAAATCGGAGGCGAGCGCGTGGGCATCGGTACACGGTGTTCGGCTCCTGTCCGATCGATTTTCAGATCCGGATGTATCGAATCTTTATCACCGCGACACCGTTACTTGACGCGTTTCCGTCGGGGCTCGCGTTAATCGATCGGGACGCGCCGGACGCAGCGTGACGTTAAATGTTTCAACGGCAGGTTGAAAAATTAATGCGCTACGGTCGAGCGGGATTGCTTTGAGAATCTGTCGCGAGCGCACACCCAACACACTTGACATTTCGCAACGAAAATCAACGAAGCAGCGGCTCGATCTGCACCGCGGGCATCGACGTCGAATCCCGTCTAATTTATTCACTTTTTCCGATCAATCTTTACATCGCGCCTGCCGTGAAACGCGAACGGCACAGTCACCCGTTAATGATTCAGCGTGCACCGAAGGACAGCTCGCCGACCTTCGAAAACGCGTTTCACGTTTAATACAAAAACGATTGTTTGCAATGCACTCGCGGTCGTCGCCGGCGTCTCGCGTAATCTCGAATTTTTCTCCCGGCGTTTCTTTCTCCCCGTCGGTGTGCTCCTCGGCTCGCGGTTCCATCCCGGGTTACATCGATAGCGTCCGATAAGGCAGCGCGGAGGTTTCTCTCGCGATTCCTCCGCGGGGCTGATAACAGGCCCGTGCATTATCTCGGTGCACATCCGCGGCCCCCCGACGTCGTCGCACCGTAGAACCGGACGGCGACAAACGGCTCGCCGGTCGCGTTCTACAACGCGTCGACGAGTTCTCCGCCGTCAGGTGCGCGAGCGTACGCACCGCTCGCGGCGCACGGTTGCGCGTGTACGGGGAACGGCGGCGTTCGTTACGTAAGGGCGTACAGCGACTTGAAAAACAGCCTTTAGTGTCCCGTTTTCTGCACCGCGGCCGGTTGCGACTCTCGCGTTTCCGTCGTCCCCTCGTTTCCTACCGTTTTGAAATTCGGATTGTCCCGTCGACGTTTCTCCGCCCCGTGGAAGCAGCGTCCCTTCGTAGCCGGCCTCTCGCGGTCCTTGCTTCGTTCGAGGTCGTACTTTAGGCGGCTCGTAAAAATCACCGGATTAACATTTACGCTCCTTTCGGGCGTATGTTGATTCCCCCCGCCTCGTCGCATCGTTATGCGCACGGTCTCGCATTAATTTTCCAATGATTATACGAAGAAAGGATCTTTCGACATTTTTATTCCTACCGACGCGGACGAACGCATTCGTTTTTACTTTCTCGGGTCGCTTATGCATTATTAATTCCCCTAGAGCCGCGTGGATTTTCAATCTTATCCTCGCGCCGGACCGTGGATTGAAATGTTTTATCGCGTTCGATATTTTTCCTGGAGTTTTCACTGGTGGCAAAGCCGTTGAGGGGGGCAGTTTCGAATTTTCCAGAAAATTCTGCGGCCATGTCGAACAACTTGCCGCATTCTCCTCGCGATATTCCTCGCCACATTTTTTGTTTTTTATTACAACTTTTATTGCTTTCGATGTTCGTATATTATGGAACGTTTACGGCGCTCGTAATCGCGTATCGTCCGAGGCCAAGGTGTTCGACGAAGTAAAAAAAACATTGTTTCTCCATCGTCGAGGCCTTTGCCCGCTCGCCGTGCGAAATTTCTTCCTCTCGTAATCGGACGAGGTCGTCGTTCAAACTTTCGATACGTCCGTCGAACGAACAACACTGGTCCGCGAGATTACGCCGGAAAAGTGCAATTCACCGGGATGAATGGTAACGGGGGGAAAGCAATTTGTTGAGATTGTTTTCCGCGATAAATTTTCCGTCGACCGTGCCGATCCAAGCCGGGACGCTGTAATTCAAAGCTTTTTTTGGGGTGGGGGGACCCCCCCTCGACGTTCGTCCGACGCGAAACTAGGCCAAGTCTAACTCCGCAAAGCCGTTTCGCGAAATACGAAATTGTAAATGCAAACGACGAGCCGAATACAGTGTAGTCCCCGGCCACGTGTTTCCCTTTCATAGATTACCATCTTTCCATTTTATGGAACTAGACCAGCAGAGGCGTGCGTACGCGTTGACAATTCCGTCGCTGCCGCGTTTAAAATAACTGCATATCAATTCTACGACCCGCGGGGATTAAGTTAACCTATATCTCGGCGAGCGCAGCGAACGTAGCGCCCGTCGCGTCGAATTCTAGCGGCGCGCAGGAGTGCTGCCCGACTTTTCTAACCCCTTCGATCCCCGGGAGCAATATTTGGCGTACCCGCGAGCCGGTACACAATCGTCTCGCCGGTTTCGAAAACAAGTTCTTACTCGTCCGCGTACGCTCGAATTATCGGGTCCTTATTCTCGCCGTGCACGCGAGCGTGCAGGGGAACCATTTAACCGGCCCCGCTGTTCGCGTCGAACGCGAGAAAGGCAGGCGTTTAATCGTGGAATCAAGATGCGTGCGCCTAGGAAAGTATATTGTACGCCGTTTGGCCGCGCCTGCGTGCGTATATCTGCTGCGGGCACCATTTTATCCGCGTTCCGCAGGGAATCGCGGTTGAATAACAGAAGCAACAACGGCGAAACACCAGAAATATGCGAGCGTAACCCGCGATACGAGCGTTCGTTTCAGGGAAAACTGGCCTGTTGGCGGAAGACAACGATGACCCGGTGACCCTGCGTTATCTAACCGCTAAGCCAGGGTGTCTTATTCGTTTTAGCCGTCCCGTGCGCGGGGATCGATACGCGCTTCGATTTCGAGCTCGTTCGCGCGATTCGTTCTGCCTGACCGACCGAAGTCGCCCTTGCTGCCTATCTTACCGACACCGCCCCTCCCCCTCCTCCTCCTCCTCTCCCTTTTGCCTTATTGGCTGAATCCGTGCATAGGTTATCCCCCTTCCGGGACGGGGAAACCCTTCTCGGGCGAAATGCATTTTTAACCAGGCCACCGAAGCATTTGCGAGCCGATCCTCGCCGTGGGGATTACGTCTCGAACATCGGCGATCCCTTTAAAACGCGACGCCGCTCTAACTGGGACACGAGACGCCCCAAAAAAACATCCAGGTGATCCGTCCGTTTCCTCGTTCTAGGGACTCCTGGGGACCGTGTACCAGTAATAATTAATGGATCCTTCTCGACGGGCATCGCGGGGCGAGAGGGTAGCTCGTTCGGTTTCCGTTGCGGCCAGAAATATTACAGGGAGTTCGCGTGTTCCGTGGTGGAAAATAGAAATTGCTACCTGTCCGGAAATTTCTATTACCCGTTCGAAATAACTTGTTCCGTTGGCTGCGCTGGGCCGCGCGGCGTTGCAGGGAGAACATGCCCCGCGAAGCGTCGCACGGTTCCCCGTGTCTCACCCTAGACCCCGTGGCACGCTCGTTCGATCGGGCCACGGTTATTTCCTCCGGTCCCGAACCGTCGAACGGGTCACTCCCGCAAACGTAATCGATCCTCCTCTCGCGGGCCGGGTCAACGATATTCCGCGACGAAACACGCCGAAATGTCGCGGGTTCGTCGGTTTCCCTCTCGTTGTTTCCGAGCGCGTCGTTTTATCGAGAGGGACGGGCCGACCGCGGCCGGCGGCGACGATAAAATTAAATGTTCGGTGGCTTGACCCGACTCTCCGGTTCTCTTTCTGCGCCGCTATTAATTCAACTGAAAACATCGGGCCGGTACACGAGATGCACCGCGGCGCATACTGATTGCGTCACGCTCGAAAAATAGGCACGCGTCCCAATTTCGCGAGTGTTTCGAACGAACGTTTCTCGGTAGGCGATTACGCGTCCCGATGTTCGGCGACAGGTTGCCAGAGGGCGCCCCCCTCCCCTCCCCTACCCTACCCTACCCGTTTCTTTGATCCTCCAGCGCTTTTATCGCCCGTTCGTTTCCACGACGATACGACGACGACGTTTCTCGGTTCGATTATATTTCGTTTCGAGAAGATCGAAAGGCAGTTTTCTTTGCGATCCGACGATCCCCGTGGACGGGTGAATTGATGGGCGGCGAGACGCGCAGTTGGGTATGTTTCTTCGGCGACTTTTAGTGCAACTTCTTGGCAGTTCTTTCGGTCGCCTCGCCGGCGGATTGAACGTTTCTGCGCGCGTGTCGCGTTACGCCAGATGCGTAACTCGAGAGAGCGCTGCAGTTCCACGAATGAGAGTCGGCCGATTTCTGTCCGCGCGTACGGGACGATTAAATTTACATATTTCTGGTGGACCTTGCGTGCGGCGTTTGCGCTCTGCGTTCGCTTTCGTGGCTTTACGCACGTGGAAATTGGTGGCTTACGGAGGTAAATGCAGCGGGACGAATAAGAAGCAGCCTCCTTATCGGCACGACGGCACGATACGGTGGAAAATTACCTTGAAATTTTTATCGGTCAAACGAATTCGGATTGGACCGTTTCAACTGTTATTCGGTGATCTCTGGTAATTTTCGCCGCGTCTTTCTTTCAAATTGAATAACTCGTGGAAAGTTAGTAAAAATTTCTAGACCCTTGGGTTATCTGAATTATCTTAATTATAATCTTATCTTTGTACGACGGCTCACAATAGCCTGATCACGCGAACGATACGTTGATCTCTGTTGGAATTTCGATTTTCTGCAAACTCGAGTTGAAATCGATTTTCCGTGTTTCCAGTGAATTGAACGAAAATCGTTACAAAGAAAAAAAAATTATCTAAAATTGGTACGAGCTTGCACCAGCGAAGAATTATTTTTGAAACATATTTATCCTCGAACATTCCCACAAATTAGTCATCGTAACGGAGATTGATGACCCGCCGTAATTAACTCCGAAGAAAATATGGCCGCCCGGTTTTAGTGCCTCCGGGACGTTAATGAGATTTATCGATGAGACTATTAACCGCGCTAACAAGTCGGCAACAATTTACGTGGGTTCATTAATTTGCACGAGATACGCAAGTATCTGGCCGATAAAATTGGCGATTCTAACCGGTGTTTTCCGGATAAACGATGTTTCACTGTTAAAGCGGGTCGAATTTCTCGGCCAGCATGAATGTCTTCATCGTGTTACCGGCTTGGCATTAAACCAGCCATCTAGACAGCTTTATTTACTACGATATAGATGGTAAACATGTCGTAGACGCGCCACCGCGAACGTTCAGAAACTTCCGAAGCGGTCAGGCGCTGTAATCGCCAGAAACTTTGTTCCCGTAGTTGCGTCTAGGGAAGTTTCGAACGATAATGTTACAAGTTTCGCTCCACCTGTCGATGGGGGCTAGTTTTTCAATGTTTTGGAACGGCCAATGATCCACATATATAGACGAAGTCTCGGACTCGTTTCTTTCCTTCTTCTTTTAACACTATTGCTGCATCCGAGCGGGACACAGCGAAAGCAAATTCTGCCTCATCGTCGACCGCGAATACGTCACTTGATAGCCGCGTCAGCTGACGGTGCGCCGCGTCAAGGCTGCTAAAGAGATCAAACGAATAATGCAGCCCTTTCAGCCAGCTGCACAACGCATCTCGAATGATTTTTAAGGCACGTTGGACAATGGACGCGCTCGAAAGTGTCCGTTCGACGCGAACCGGCCTGGATCGAGAGTGCACCTAGGCGCGGACAAGAAAGAAAAAGAAAGACGCAGCAGATAAACGGCACGACGAGGCGTTCGACCTTGCGCGACGCCTGTCCGAATCCTCGTCAGCCGAGAAAACCTATATACCCCGATCGATTCCAACGAACGAGCCTCCTCCTCCCCGGGCCTGTTTGAACCCGTCTCCCGGTGATCGATCCTCTCGCGCAGTCGAAGAACCGGATTCGACCGCGAGGCGGGTTGCATAAAGAAGCTCGAAAACGGCCAGGCGACTTTGACGGCGAGCTGAAAGGCGCATCGTTGCCAGGCGTAACAACCGCGAGGCTCGGCGGTCGGTGCAATCGTCGGCAGGCCGGCTAACTTCGCATGACGTCACCCCGGCGAGCGTATCGTTTTTAGCCCACATACACAGCGGTGTCGGCCGTCTCCTTCTCTGCCATTATTTCTGCTTCTCCGTTCGAACGTGTGTGCACGGCCGCAGTTATGAATGCACACACGCCTCGACGCGGAGCGGACAGTGCGAGTGACCGAGTGCGCGGGTACGGGCCAAACTCGGCCAGCCAGAGCCGTGGATTTAAATTGGGAAGAGGTTAGGACGAGGGTAGAAAAATTCGAGTGCTCGCCAGGGCATCGCTGGAAGATCTATGGACGGGTCTGGGGACTTTTTTTGTCATTTGGTCTGGGTGGGCAATAGGTTTCGGTCGTCGAAGGTTGGTTTTAGTCTCGTGTACTGATTTGCAAGTTTGCGTCTCGAACGATTCAAGTGCATCGCTAGACGCAACTGTAGCATCAGGCTAATGTTTTCGTGGGCGATAGTAGGTCCCCGATTGCATTGTGGGCGCTTTCCCTTGGCACTAGTGACCGAGCTGAAAACATCGCCCCTCTCGTACAGAGAGTTCCGGACGGTTGTAGACTCGTACGGTCTTTACCCCAATGGCTAGCAAACTTGACTTCTGCGGGCCTCTAGAACGGTCTAACCTCGAGGGGGGACAGCGAACGACGATGGAAAGTCCTCGTACCTGACGAATGGAATGCGAAACGAATGAGATTGTGAGAAGAATTTTCCATATTTTTTCACGTTTATTGCTGGCCGAATAAGACTTTCGTTTGCAATTCACTGGCGTCGAAGTTCGGCGCACATGCGAAACAGTAAACGTGGATAACTTGTGGTCTGGTTGAAAGTAATATGGCGAATCGTTGGTAGCTTGCGGCAACCGGAATGTGCACAGCTAGCACGCCGTGAAGACGAACCGAGGACAATAGCTTAGGATGCATTTTTATTCCCTGGACGCACTGTGAATCCCTAATAGCGAACGGGGAGTGGTTTCGTTCATCGGGCTATCGCTGCGAAGGCACGTCGCGTCGTAACTTTCTTCGAACTAGTTTCGAAAACACCTGTTACGTAATAACGCCTAATAATACAAGACGCGCATGACCCGCAGTCTCGACGTTCAGTCGTGGAAGTGAGATTTATAGTTAACATAGGCAAGCCCCAATTGTCCGTGCGTCGTTGTCTGATTCTACTGATCCAGGCAACGACGGTCTCTCGGTTCATTAAACTCGCGTGTAAATTCTATTTACATGTTGGACAATCGGAGGAAGGAGGAATCGGCTTTCATAATACTGCGTATTCCCTGGAAATTTTCATTGGTCACCGTCAAACGCAGGGCCCAGGTGTGTCTGAATCAATATTGGACAACACGACTGGGCTAGATGTTAGCAGGCACGATCGGGCAAGTCACGAGTGTAAAGGTTAACTTGTCTTATCTCACGCGAAAGCCTCATTAATAATCCACCTCTGGCGGTTCTGCGTTGTTTAACTGGAACAGTAGTCTCGGTTTTAGGATCCTTTATGGGGAATCTGGTAATTTAACGATCGCACCTCGCGATAACCGACCGCGGCCTGCAGTTTCCATTTATTATTTTCTTGTTTTTCGTCGAGGGCTTGGCAGCCCGTAACTTTTTGCCTGACCCGTCGCGCACTACCGCGAGATCAACGCAGGGCCTTGTTCCGACGTGGGACTAACCGATAAAATAGTCCCTTCGATATTCTCATCCAATACATCCGGATACCTTAAAGTAAAAAGTGTTTCCTGCCGTGACCAAACCTTCTCCCAGCCCTGCTAGCCCGCTAGTAATCCTAAAACCCCTTGGCGTGCTCGTGCCCAGAAGCTCCGACGGAGAGCCTCTATCGGCTTGAAAACGTCAACGTACGTGCCCCGGGGATTCACCCTTGAAAAGGCCAGAGGGATGAGAGAGGAGAGGACGTCAGCCAAAGCCCTCTGTATTGCATAACGCGTGCGTATAATGCAATTGCAGGCAGACTGTAACGCCCATTAGCGTGGACGAGAGAGAAAGAAGCCAGCTAGGGATAACCGGAGGCCAGGTCGTTGCGTGAGCGCGGCCACACGGCAAGTGCACGTGTGTGTTCAGTGAGGAGTGCACGCGAGTGCAACCGGTGCCGTGGTGGCATAGGGACGAAATTGCTGGTGCAATTTGCACTCGGATTTCGTGGCGCGTGTCCCGGTCACGATCGTTCCGTGAACCGCTCGCCAGGCGAAACTACGGTCCCGTTTTCGTCATTGGTAATGGCGATACGGTCCAATAAACGGTGCTGGACGATGAGCTGGAGGCCACTTTCCAGGCTTGAAACGGTCGTACGTTCGAATGACTTCGCACGGTTGACAACTGTCCTGCGATTGGTTCGAGATTCCTGCCTGTGTCCCTAGATCGCTGTTATTTCGGGGACTCCCACTTTCCGTGTTTTCCTTCGCCACTTTATGCACAGAGATGAATATTCTGGATCGTCGGGTGCACGTTGGTTAGGATGGCCTTTGTGGTGTCGTTGATCTTAATGGGTGGAAAATACCATTGGGAATCGTGAATCTCGAGAAATGTCCGAGAAGTCACGTTCGAACGATAAATCGAGTCCGTGTCGGTGTCCTTAACACTTCGCTCGGCCGAACGATGCGGCCGATGCAGTTTTTTCAGTGCATTCTAGATAAGTGGCGCGGTGGTCTCGGACGTGACGTGACCATCAGCGTACGCGGTGAGTATCCTTCGAATTCCTTTGTTGTTGTTGCTCGCCTCCCGCGGATCATCGGGAACCTCGGGATCAGTTCGAGGCGTTATTGGATTACGTTCTTTCTGCGGTTTCTTTCGGCTCGAACGCTTATAAATACCCCGGCGGGGGGCACGTTACTATGAATTTTGTGGTCTGCTCGATGGCTCGAGGTGGGAAGGGAGAGGTTATGAAACTATTTTTTTTTTTTGTTTTTTTTTCTTCTTTACCCCCGTGCGGCGCAACCTTCGTCGGGCTTACGTAAGGTTCGGTGCCTGAACGGCGTATCGCAATGTTATTCAGCCGTTTATCAGCGGAATTTGCGCGACTGCTCGCTGGAATTATTCGGTGGTTATTGGCCGGCGAGTCGAGCTCGCGGCTCGTGTAAATATTTATCTGGAGACGCGAGGGGTCACTCGGCGGAAGTGGTAACATCGCCATTGGTATAGGTCAGTTTATTTTCGAGCTGAATACATTATCGATCGGCTTGTTAATCCGATGTATATGCGATGTAGGTACACGAGCAGACACGGGCCGCCTTCATCGTTTATCTTGTTAATTTCTGTTTTTTTTTCTCTCCACCCCCACCCGCCCGGTTAATAAAAATGGCCACCTGCGTTTGTCCGCGAGGATAAAAGGGAAAGGATGACTTCGTGAATCCTAGTTCACGGTCCTCCCGTTGGAAGCGTGTTTTACGTGAAAGTTTATCACCGCAGGGATTTTCTAGAGCAAGCAGACAGGTTCACTTTCGTGTGACTGGAGCATGGTCAAGGCTGACCGCCATTACGCTCTCTCGTTCACCGCCTGCAAATTACTATTGCTCGTTTTTCTTTTTCTTTTTTCTTTCTTTCTTTTGCTCTCTAAGAGGATTCTTTGACGCCGTGTCATTGGCGTGTCGGTTGTGTTACGTCCTCTGGCGATCATGCACGCTCTCATTGGCCTCGCGAAATGATGTTTCATGCTCGGCCAACGCTTCTGCGTTCCCGTTGAATTGGCCGAAGAGCGATGAAAATATACCTGGCGCCAGTTGCACGGGGAAAAGGAATAGTCGGGATGAAAGAAAGTTTCGTAGCTCGACGTCTCCTTTGAGGATTTTACGAGTCCGCGGATTTTGCTGTATAAAAGTCCCTGTGAAATCCGCGGGACCCATAAACCATGCTAAGTCCGTATAATTCAGCCGCGAAGATATATTCAGGCTATGCATAGAAATCTCTTGAAACCTGTAAAAAAAATCGCAAGACTCGGACGGATTATGAAAATCACTTGGTCTGGGAAACTTTTAGAAGCTGCATCGTTGGAACAGTTAAAGCTTATTCACTTGTCACCGGAGCGTTTACTATTTACTGCTAGAATGTTGGTCAAGCAACGTTTCTGATATCTCTTTCTCATCCTCTCTGCTCAGTCCGCAACAGTATTCCAATAATGTGCAGCACACAATACGCGGTACAGTATCTAGGTGGAAATCGATTGAGCCAATGACGCTGTGAGAAACGTGCGTCTGCATGCGTGGAAGCCTTGGCGAATCCTTGGGTCTTATATAACCTTTAAAAGAGGTCTGTCACGCTGGAGAATCATTGACACGTCGTGGGAAGTACAGCGGAGACTGTCCGACGGAACAGTTTCGAGTTTCGTGCCACCGGAGACCTGTGACACTCGGAAGGACACTTTCCCCTAGGGGGCTCATTAATTAACCGACACCAAGCGAAACCAATTGCACTTAACTCGACGACTTCCCTGAACTCTTTCGAGACGATTGTCGCAACATTCGCCGGCGTGGTTTTCCCTTAAAAATCTCGCCCAGAAACCGGAGATAAGGGAACGCGTTTAATTAAGCCGGTGATCAGCAGCCATTGTTCGCTTATGCGAACCGAGGAAGCAATGGCTGACGTAAAGTGGGGGCGTACCAGCGCGGAGGAAGGGGCAAAGGGGGGGGGGCGTAGGTATCGTAATACAATACTATTAGTTGAACTTGAGCTACTTATGAATGACCTTGTCTGGTTCAGACACACCGACGCGTCCACACAATGCAGCTAACGTGTCCTTTGCCGCCTGTGTGCGTGAATGCACGTCCTGTTGTGGCTGTGCTCATTGTTTCCTTTTTCCTTTTTTTTCCTTTTTTTTTTTTCACGCGTCGACTAGCCCCGTGTATCGCACTCTCGGGCTTGGGTATCACAACAGACGGCGCTGGGGCCAGTTTCGTTTGCCACTGAATGGTGTTGCGTTTCCTCTGGCACTGCTCGAAACGTCTAGATCCTGGATGACCCCTCGGCCAAACGGCACCCGCGTCTAGCCTTTTCTGCGGCGTTTTCACGCGTGGGACCAGACGCGTACCGTTGAAGATAAACTGCTGCAAATCTTTGGTAGTCACGTTTCTGAGGCACGCAGCAGGTCCCAATATTCGTTCCGTGTTCTAAACACTGTTTACCACGCGCAGTCGCGAAAGTTGATTCGAATGATTCTGGCGAATTCTTGAGGGGATCGTCGATGCTGCTTCCGTGCACGAAAACCGTCGTTTTCGCAGGCGATGGTAACGTTGTCGAAGCAATTGGCATTTTTCTTCGCGTGGATAGCGGCGGAAGGACAATGGTTGGAGAAAAGGAGGCAAGAAAGCAGGAAGGAAGATAATAGAAACGGGGAGAGGCGAGCACAATGCGCGTGAGCCTTCAACATCTGCCCGGAAGTTCGTAGACGCCTTCCATTTTCGTTTTCATTTGCATACGCGTTCGCTGCGCGATCTTGTAACGCGATGTAATCACGTTCTGTGCCGCGAGAGGCGGCGTGATCGCGTTGAGATTTTATTTTTATTGAAATATTCCTCAACGCTTGAAAAATCAACGGAGATGTATCGTTCCTATTTTTGTTTAACAAATTTCGTTTCATCCAGCGGCGGATTTGTTTTTCAACCGCGACGGTCGTTGAACTTTTAATATCGGAATTTATTTAAGGTTTCTGCGAGCGCGGATTTCTTCGTCTGTTGATTTTTCTTGCACATCTGCGAGCATAATTCACCGTGCTCCTTTTGCGATTCGACGTTGAAAAACATTCGGGCGTGCTGTAACGCGAGGTGCACAAACCGATGGTTTATTTGAAGGAGGAAATGTGTCTGGCTTCCAGGAAGACAATTCTGTATTTCTCGGGCGGATTCGATTTAAAGAAAGAAAAAAAGAAAACCTTCGTACGCGAATTACCGTCGTCGCTATTCGACTGTCTTCTGTGCACAGGGACGATCCTTCGCAATAATTTTAAAAGGCTGCTTATCCGTATTCGCCCCCCTCAGTCGTAGATCCACAGAGATTCGATCTAAATGCAACGGGTACGTAGACACACCCGCCATTTCATTTGAGGGGAAGCCCAACTTATCTGTGCACTGTGTCAGACACTCGCCAAATTCTTGAAAACAGCAGGGGAATTCCTGAGAATTCGTCCGAGGTCTTCTGCCAGGAAGTCGAAGATCCCGAACCAGTCGTTCCAAACGAAATAATACCCCGACTTAGTCCCATCTAATCGCACACTGTACTTCGTTGTGGTCAGCGACTATAAGGCTTATAGTCACGATTTAAAGGCCAGTTCCGATCCTCTCCACTCGGGTTCACCTGTGTTCTTACCACCGGTCTTAATTTCACTCCATTGACGTAGGTCCGGGGGGCCTGCATTGTCTGCCTGCCTTCGTCGCGTTGTAGTAGTGTGGCGCGTTCGTGTGCGTAATATTACAGGGTCGTCACGTTGCGAACCGGACTTGGCGCGTAAGCTCGTTCTTTGTTCTATGCTCACGTGAAATGGTCACGCGCGACAACAGTGGCTCGGCCGACGATCAGAGGGTGAAATTAAAAACACCGTGAAACCCTCCCTTTCTGTTCTCCTCCGACGCGTTCAGGGCCGTCGAGCACGAAAACGGAGCCCCGCTTTTCCTTTTGCCCGTTCGATCGAGGCCGTACCATTGATTTATAGGGTATTTACCCTTCTATTTATGGCGTGGCTCCGACGGTTCTAATGCTGCCGTGTGCGCGCAGGCACGATCGTTTCCCGTTGTTATCGTTATGTTCGTTATTGGCGGGCCGAGACGACGCGGTTGTATTCCACGAACCGATCAGAAATTTGTGACTGGGTCGTTTCGACCGGGTCCATCCTGGTCTAGGCGAGCCCTGGTCCTAGTATTAAGGGTCTAGACGAGCTCGGTCCTAGTCCCAAGGGTCTAGGCGAGCCCTGGTCCTAGTCCCAAGGGTCTAGACGAGCCCCGTCCTAGTCCCAAAGGTCTAGACGAGCCCTGGTCCTAGTCCCAAGGGTCTAGGCGAGCCCTGTCCTAGTCCCAAAGGTCTAGACGAGCCCTGGTCTTAGTCCTAAGGGTCTAGGCGTGCCCTGTCCTAGTCCAAAGGGTCTAGACAAGCCCTGGTCGTAGTCTTAAGGGTCTAGGCCAACCCTGGTCGTAGTCCTAAGGATCTAGACGAGCCCTGGTCCTAGTCCTAAGGATCTAGACGAGCCCTGTCCTAGTCCCAAGGGTCTAGGCGAGCCCTGGGTCTAATCCTAAGAGTTTAGACGAGCCCTGCTCCTAGTCGAGCCCTGTTCCTAGTATTAAGGGTCTAGGCGAGCCCGATGAATTCATCAACTCTGCGTTGATGGTCGTCGCTATCCTCGGAGCGTCTCGGACCGCCGGTCGCGTTCCAGTTTGCCCCGTGGAAATTAATTTTCCGGCTCGCGAGAGAAACGCGCTTGCATTAAGGGGGCAGCGTGCTCCACGATCCTCGGGCGAACACGTATCATTCCATTTTCTACGATATTACGTTCCCGTCACGTTTTCTTTCCCCGCCATGAAATATGCATGCCCGTCAACGACTCGAAAATTATTTACCACGCCACCGCTTAGATCCGTGCAAATTTCTCGAAGCTTGCCGGCCTTGAATAGCAACCGAACGAATTAGCTCGACTCGGATGGTCCGTGCGAAAACACAAAATAAAAAATTTCGCCGTCGTCCGTACGAGTCCCCGAGTGAACAAAGGCGACCGGAATTTCCCTAAAACCAGTTGCTTCTCTGTTGCAGATGGTTGTGGTGGTTCGGCGTACGGGGGTGGAGGGTGGCTGTCTGGCCCAGGGCGATGTGGCTAGCACACGGGAGACCTCGAGGAGGTGATAACGACTTCTGATCTTCCGTGACAGAGCGCGTACAGGTGGCGTAGAGGGCCCTGCCCGTCGATCGTCAATCGAAGGGCTCACCATTCGGAAGAAAACGAGGGGGTGCAGGCGAAGGAAGAAGAAGAAAAGGGATGCGTCGATAGGGGAACGGTGAGACGAGGAAGAAAGAGAAAGGCCGATAGGGAGCTCCGTTGGAGAACGGACTAGAACTCGGATACACTTCGCAAATATATATATACACACACACATACGTACGTGTGTACGCGCACACGCGGCACACAGTATGCTGGATTATCAACGGTGAAGAGGAGCACACCTGGGGAAAGGGAGGAAACCGTGGAAGAAGGGAAAAAAGAGAACCCCCCCCCCCCCCTGGAGAATCTTGGAAAAGTGTCCCTTTCCTTGCTGCAAGTTGGCCAGACGAAACACTTGCACGCGAACACACACGTAACACACACCGACACACACTGGCGCGCCCGCGCGCGCATACATAATAATTTTCCTTGCAACGGGATACTCGTTGCATCGCTCCTACGTTTTACAACTTCTACCTTGAGAACATATACCTCGTGCGTACAAGTACCTTCAAACTTAACCTCTTTCGCAGCGTAATAGTGCCTAGGCCCCTCCGAAGAACGCGACTACAAATAATAATAATAATAATAGTAATAATAATAATAATAATAATACGGATAATACAAATAATAATATTAACGATAACGTATATATATATTATATATATACAGAGTAAGAGAGGGAAATTTAAGGGAGACAAAAGGAATAAGGATTATACCTACGTATACATATGTATAAATATCCAGCTGGTCGTGAAGAGAGTTTAACGTTTTAATTCCATGTTCGATTGATGGGAAGTCACGTATCGTACGTACACACAGTGGCACCTGACCGGTCTCTCTGCATGTACATGGACGTGTACAGGAGAGACAAGGACGAAGGCAAAGTTACGATCGCTAAAAAGATTGAGCAGAAAGGATGGATGGTGTGTCGATAGATCTTATCAGGAATTCTCGTTGATAACGGTACCTCCCCGCCTCCCGCCCCACCCCGGCAAACCCGCACCCTGCGAGCACTCTTAATCGATTCTACGAACCAGGACAGCGAAGTACCTGCAGACACAGATATATTTATAACAGTAATTTATATGATATATAAATTATACATTATATTATATACGAGGAGGAAAGGAACAAACAGAAATAAGTAAAGTAGCGCGCAACCGTTAAGTAATAGGACACAAGCTAAGGGCAAAGAGAATAAGTAATAACGACACCGATAAGGGTAATAAGTAAGAGGAAGTGGAGTAGCACGATAGCTGATAAGGGACAAGATAGAAGAGGCGACAAAGCAAGGATCGTACAACGGGGTGTGAACGCTTAAATAAATCTACGACGCTCTACGGTTTCAAGTACTTCTACTTTACGGTTAATCTACACGGCGAATCGCGGGGCCTGCATCTACATATACGATTTCGAGGTGAGTCCGATGTTTCCTACGTCGCTACGTGTGTGTGCAGCGCGTGCCTGAAACCAGGGGTGTACTGAGGGGCTCCCCCCTCCGTTCGATCGGTCCGATTCGTCGAATTTTCGCGACCGCAGAAATTACGAGAGAAGCTACGTCGAAATCGTTAATTGCACGCGTCGAAGGCTGCAAACGGCGCGGTCGGCGGACTTCTAATCGCTCGATGCACGGCGGCCCGGCGAAGTTCCGCGAACGTACGTGACTGTAACGCAACAGCCAAACAGATATCTGTCTATCCCCGGTCTTTGTTCGGCGCATCGGGCCTATTTCCTCTTTCGACAAACGTCCAGGCCAATTTCTTTATCGGCAACGCCGGTTCGCGGCTCGTCCGGCGCAGACGCGACGAAGAGGTGTCCGTTGCAACGCCGGCGAAACTAACCGACTTTCCTCGTCGTCGTCGTCGCGTCGTCGTCGTTCCGCGAGGGCTCGAATGCAACACGCTGACAACGCGCGCGCGCGCGCGCGTCCACACGCGAACGTGTATCGCACACGGTCGCACGGCGTTGCGCAAATTTTTCTCACGCCGCGGCGCTTTCTCGAAAAATCTCCGGACAGTTCGATAGCCGCGATCCGGAAAGAGGAAACTTTTACCAGCTCGGCTCGCCTATCTGCACGCGAGGATCTTCATTCTTCGGCGATAATTAGCGGGCCAGGTTCGGGCGAGGAAAAAAAAAAACATGGCGGCGATTCGTAAAAGTAGTAATCACACGGCGGCCGGAGTGAAAGGTGGGCCGATACCTTCTCGCGGTCTTTATCTATTCGGTTGATCTTCGTTTTTCCTCCCACCCTCTCCCCGTTTAACCCCCTTCCCCCCCCCTTCCCCTTGCAACCTATTCGACGCGAGTTATCGCACGGAATTCGTCTTGCGAACCCCGCTCGACATTCGGTTTTTCCTTTCACTTTCGCTCGCCGCAACGTTCCCTTGCGACTATTATTCGACTGGCCCGTGCAGGACTCGCGGCGGTCGGTCCGCCTTGCCTTCTTTTCGTTTCGCGGCGGGGGTTTGTGGCGCTCCGCGGGTCTCGTCGGGCAGATCGGGTGCGTCGTTTGCGCCGCGTTGGGCGACGCGACGGTTTTTCCGCGTCGAGCAACTAACGGGTGCCCGGGCGAATCGTTTGGCTCGCAGGTAGGACAGTGTCATTGTCCGACGTTTACGTGACGAATTTCCGTACCAACTCGTCTTCGCGAGCATCGTTCTGTCGTCCACGGTAACGCTATTCGCATTTTAAGAGCTTTCTAAGAAGCCTTGGGCAGCCTAGCCAGAGCCGCCTGGCCATCGCCGTTCACCATCTTTGAACTTCCTGGTCTTCTTGTCAATCCTCGATTGTATTTTCTTCTGTCGTTCAAATGTTCCATTCGCGCGGGCGACTATTTGCGTCGCGCCAGCATTGAGAGATTAATTATCGTTGCCTTTTATCGACCTCCGTCGCGATAATTATTTTTCCTCGCGCCAGCGTACCTCGGAGTGCTTATAGTCACCGGTATTTCGATTATAGTCGCGTCTAGTCACGGGTATTTCGTTTATAGTCGCGTCTAGTCACGGGTATTTCGTTTATAGTCGCGTCTAGTCACGGGTATTTCGTTTATAGTCGCGTCTAGTCACGCGCCGTTCGTTTTCCTCGGATAGCCACGAACGGTTTTTCGGGTATAGTCGCCATCTTGGACGCAATTATTCGTTGGTACTCATCAACCTCGCTATTTATGAACCGTGGCTAGCCGTTTGACGGTTCTGTTAATATTTTACACTAGCAGAGTGGCTAAAATTAGCGGGGCAACAATTGTGTAACACTGGTCGCTCTTCTTACAAACTGGCCCTGGCAAATATTTGTCCAGGTGGACGGTGGAGTCCAGCACAGGTGGCGCTACCATTGCCCACGCATTGAGAAACGCGCTGCCCCCGAATTCGTACCGAAAGTACGATTCTTGTACGCGTTTCTTTTTCTCTCAATTCGCGAAACAATCGAACGTTTCCGTCTATACTACCTTGAAGCAGCTAGTTTATTCATATTTTTACGCCCTTTTTTTTTTGCAGAGTCCTTGCGAAATATCTGTGTCTAATCGGTCACCTTGGTCTGTATATGCGTATGTTTGCTCGCTAATCTCGGGTTTCGTACTTTCAAAGTCGTGCACTGATAATTATTTTTCACATCCAATTTTTTCCCCGACGCTTTCTCGCTTCCGCGAATTTATATACGCATTCATTCGCTGTATTTTTCACGTCGGGAACCACAGGGCGCACGATACAGTCAGGGTGCATAAAAAAAGCTTCGTTCCGTGGGCCGATGTCGAGGATCGCGATTGGGATCTACGGCGGGGGGAACAATAGGAGAGAGAAAAAAATGTGTTTGGTTTTACAGTTATCGAGGGCTCGTTAAAATTCTCTCCGCTCTTCGCTCGCGCGTGCTTCGATTACTTCTTCGACGTCTCGCGAGGCTCGCTCGTGATTTCGCGCCAGCTCCTCGTTCAATTACTCCTCGTACTTTCGGAACGACGATTACGTTTCAATGAGAGACTCGCGCCGGCTCGATAGCATCGTCGAACGAATTCCGCGACGCGGCGGCGAAATAAAATTTCGCCTTTGTAAAAAAAATATCGAAACGCACGTATTCATCAATTTTCGTCGCCCTGCAGAATAATATCTTTCCAGTACGGCGGCAGCCGCAAGAAAACAAACCCCCCTTAAACGTACCCCCTGACACCGTGACCCCGATCGATTTCCACTGGGTGGGGGAACGAGGAAAGAGGAAAAAAAAAAACCATTGGCCCCGGTTAACCCCAGCCGGATTCCATTGCTGTCCCAGCGATATCAGACATTGCGTCCAGATGGTCCAAAGCCGTATGCTTCCGAGGCACGTGGCCAATCGATTGGCCCCCGGTCGGCGGTGGCACGCTCGTCAGGTTCCACGTGGGAAGCCGGCAGGAGTCGAAATCGCCAAGTGTATTCTCGCTGGAACGTGCCAGCGCCGGCCGGTTGCGACACTTGTTTTGTGACCTGGATACCTCTGCTCTATACCCCAGTACCTTGTATACCCAGTGGCGCCCCTTCCCCACAGTCAACCCTGCCCCCGTCGCAGGGAGACGTTCGATGCCATTCGAATATCTGGTTCACCGTGCCTCTCGACCACATGCCGAGCGCCGCATGCCACCCCTTGGTCGCCACCCCAATGAATTCTTCTCTGGGGGACCCCCCGCCCCCCACTCCGCGACCTCGGCCCGAATCTCCTTATTCCGATTCGCCTGGCCCCCGCCAGGACCGGACACGGTCGGTGGGAATTTTTGAAGGGGGGGGGGGGTCGTCGGGGCGACCGGGTCCCTCGGGTACACTTATTTTTGAATTAGAGTCGCGATACGAAATAAATACGTCGAGATTAATTCGCCGCGAGCGAAGCCTCGAGAACGTTCGCGTCGCGCGTATCTACGCGTACACGCTCGCGAGCCGGCGGAAAGTAACAAGGCCGTAAAAGGATCGCGAAT
Organism: Nomada fucata; assembly: GCA_948146005.1. Lineage (NCBI taxonomy): Eukaryota > Metazoa > Arthropoda > Insecta > Hymenoptera > Apidae > Nomada > Nomada fucata. Next base: position 31,017,703 of record OX411277.1, on the reverse strand, counting down.
CGGTCCCCGTCTGAAATCACCCGGGCAGGCCCATGTTTGGTCCTCGGTTATTCCCTTGTAACAACGGGAACCTTTGAATCGCTTCATCCCGTCGCTCCGTACGCCCGGCGTATCTTCCTTCTCCTTTCTTTTCGTCGACTTTGCGCAACTGTCTCGCGACCAGTTCGCGGAACAACGATATTCGCGTGACTCCTCGTCACTCTTTCGATTTACCTTCCAGACGAGGGAAATGTTAAACGCGTTCCAGGCAGCCTGGTCCCTCGTGTTTTTGTTTACTTTCGATCCAGCGCGGAACGGGGACGCACCGCGAAAAAAACGAACGACTCGTTCTCGATTCGCGATTATCCCGATCAGCGCGGCCTGAAAGAAATGTTGCGCTGTCCTGGGCCAGCTGAATTTGACGACGGCGCGGCTGAAGCGCGACGGATGGACGATGTAAAAAAAAGGGAAAGAAGGAAGAGGAGCGACGGACAGGGACAGCGGCGAACGGGGCAGGTTGGGGAACGAGGGGCGGAGGCAGGGAGAAGCCGACGAGTGTTGAGACTGTATTGATTTCCATTCCGACCCGTCTGGCTCTAGTCTAGCCCATATCCGGTGTTCTTGGTACTCTTGGCGTTTCGACGCACGTGCACATACACCTTGGATTGGTTCACGGTGGTCCCGGCGTTGTTTCATCGCGGTGCTCGCTTTGGGCCCGTTCCCATTCACGCTTACGACTGTAAATAGAAGCAACGACCAAGCATCATCCAAACACTGTAGTCCTGAAGAGTGTACAGTCCCTCCGGTTGTTTGGGATAGTACTATCTTTTAAATCGCAGAATTTTCCCCGGACGTCAAGCTAGGATATTTAATACTTTGGGACTTAATTGCTCTCGCGAACGCTTTCATGAACCTCCACCTTACTCCAGCTTGATAAAAATCTAACCGGGTGGGGCTGCTGGGCGATCGTGTTCGGGGTTTGAAGAAATTCGTGCAACGGTGTGCAGGTGGGATCGCGTGAAGGGCGAGGAATTTAGTAGACGTCACGGGGGACGGATTACGGGGCCGCCTTCGTAATTGACGGCCCCTTAATTGCGACCCGGTAATCGCGTCCCTAATTGCGTCGCGGTGAAAGCAACGTGTATCCTTCGTGCGCCGTCGGTTTTCTTTATTTCCCCCTCGCGAGCGTACAACCGAACCGCGAACTCTGGTTTCCCGGACGAGACCGGTTCCGTTTCTCGTAATTAAAGACGACCGTTCTCGATTATCCGTATCCACGCGGCCACTCGTACGATGATTAAACTGTTCGCGTTCGATGATCGTCGATAGAGTCAAAACGGCCGCGCCGTTGGCAACAGTGCGTAACAAGTGTCATCGCGACGCGTCAGTCGCCTCGGTAGGCCCGACGATTCATAGGGGGAATATGCGCTCGCCTGTATTATTGGCAACGGTGCTGTTCTGGACCGATCGGCAGGTACGACAGCGCGACGACTGTTTCAACGAAAGCTTTTTCCAGTTCCAGAGAGTTACGCGATCTGCGCAATACATTTCGATTGAACATCCTCGATAGAATATCCCGGAGCCTCTTAAGTCCCGACTTTCTTCCTCACAATCGCGGGGTCCTCGCGAAGGGGGGGGGGGGGGGGGAAAGGACTGAAAGAAACGTGGAGGAGAAAAGGAGTCTGCGGAACGATAGCTAGTTTCCCCGTCTGCGATCCGCTGGAGGAGCGGCTGCCTCCCCCTCCCCTCGGTGCACAATGAGACGCGTTTATAAGCGGAGTGAATGCATGCGAACAACGAAGGAACGACACTGAACGATCCAGTGGCGTGCCGGTGTTCCGTAGGCTATATAGACGGCGGGCTATTGATTTCGAAGCATAAATAGACCGCGGTCTCTATTATTCAAAATGCGCTCTGCCTGCCGTCGTCCGACGGCTCCATCCTCCGGCTGGAAAATAATAGCGACGCTCCGCGGCTCTATTTTCGCGCGACCGTGATGCCCGACTCTTGCTTCTGTATCCGCTTGTCCCGGGTATTCCCCCGCGGCCGATTAATTTCCAACGCCTTTCGCCTCTCTCTCTCTCTCTCTCTCTCTCTCTCTCTCTCTCTCTCTCTTTGGAATTGGAAATTTTCGCGAAAAAATTATATATAAAAGTTCTATATAATATATTATATTACATTATATATTAAATTATATATTATATTATATTACATTATATATTAAATTATATATTATATTATTTTACATTACATATTAAATTATATATTATATTATATTATGTTATACTATATTATATGGAACTTTCGCGTTTCGAGCGCAGCCCGACCGGGGATTTTCTTTTCGATTTCTCCGGGGGACCCCCCCAGGGTGGATAATTTTGTCGGTCGGTCGGTGCGTTGCGTCGATAGGTTTTGGGCCCGCAACGAATATCTCGCGACGGTCCTCACGAGCGATCGATATTCTTGACCTAGGGATTTTTTTTCCACCGTTTTCCTCATACCTTGCGTCTGCCACCTTGAGTTGTTGTTCTGAATAAATTGATACGCGTCTGTTTTTTTTTTCTTTTCTCTCTTTCGTTCCTCTCGGTTTGTCCCGGTCGTTTCTTCGAATCGGACGACTCTTTTTCATTTTCTTCATTTTTTCAAAGTCCTTGAGCGGTTGTTTTCGAATGAACCGTACCGTACCTTCGCCCCCTCTACTGCCACCCCTCTACTGCCACCCCTCCCCCCTCTTCTTTCGCCCGATGAAAATATTTCGCGCAACGCAACGCACGATTCGAAACGAGAGCGCTGCCCGGCGGTGCGCCGCGACGAATAATTTCACTGGGCAACGAATTGAACGATCCAACGGGTGGGGAGAAAAAAAAAAACGCGAGAAAGAAAAATACGTTCGGCTGCGCGCCTCCAAGGAGAGACGCGGTCCTCGTCGCGGGCACGGGATTAATTTAACTCAGCATTACCTTGGCTTTTACGCGACCCTTGCCGCTCCCACCTTTCGCCGACCGGTATCTCGTCCTGTCCGCTCGGCTTTATCGCAACGTTGCAACGATCCTTGAAACACAATCGCCTCCTCTTCCCGGGAAGCACTTCGAATTTCCGCGGCGCCCCGTCGCGTTCGTTTCCTAATCGTTAATTCCCGATGGAGAGGCGTAGGATTTCAGCCGGCGAACACGCGATTCCTATTCGTGACGGCGGGGCCCCTCGTCCCTCGATCCTCGTACACCGACGCGAGGAATGGTTCTTTATTTAATAAATGCACTGGGGGGGGGGGGGCATGGCGATGTTTATTCCTCGCCGCGGCTTACAACCGCCGGTGTAATTAATCGCAGGCATTATTTAATGCGTCCCCTTCCACCGTCTCGATACGTTTCCGTAAGCGCGACGAATATTGTATTACTGGCGTAGGCGTAGTCATGATAATTAGTCTCAGTCGTAGCGCAACAGCGTTTTTGTCCGGGCGAGCGTCGCTGGAAAGAAAGATCGTTTCGACAATATCGGGATATAGTCGTAATAATTTCGAAAGGATAAAATATGCGTTCGTGTACACCTCGGTTGAACGTTTCAGCCTGCTCCACCCTTCTTTCCTATGCGCATGTTAGCGACGGCGTGTTTTTAAACAATGGAATAGAATCGGGTGGCGAATCACTGGGCACCCTGTGGATCATTTATGACGGGGACGCGTCAAGGACGCAGTCTTACACGTGGTCGAAGTGTGTTTTAAAAATGTCCAGGGATTAACATTGTCGTTGCGCGTCTTGGAAGTGCACCTTGGATCTTCTAGCTATCGAGTGCCGAGGGATGGTTTATTATATATAAGGGATAGAGAATTTGACTATGGCAAGTGTCCCGACGTCACATTGCTGAAGAATAGTGATTCTGCTCTTGGAGGATCTGGCCACGGAGTGGGGAAGGCAATGCCTTTTGGCAAGAGGACTGTGACGAACCCAAGAACCTCCGTGGCATAAGCGTTCTTTTAGCAAACCCTACAATCTTACAGAAATAATGTGGGATTGGGCGCCTCCATCAATGAACAACGTTAAAAGGAACAAACGATATAAGGAATACGGGGAAGGGGCCGTGGCGTAAATGGACTGATCACTGCCTAGTAATACGACGATCCCGGGTTCGATTCCCGAAGCCCTGCCCTTCCTTTTTATTATTCGGTTCCTACGATAATTATATCATTTCTGACGCGTACATATTTCCAATTCGATTATTCTATTCCAGAATTCGAATAACGATAGCGCCCCGTTATCGTATCGCGTTAAGTAGCTTAGGATGTACCGACGTCGCCGATTATTAGAGGCAAATAATTACTAACGCACGGTTCAAGACAAGTTCACGCCTCGAAGTCTCCAAATTCGTACGAATCTAAAAATTCCCAGTCAGCGATAGGTTCAGAAATCTCCCGATTCAGGCTCGGTCTTGAACCCCCCGTAGCCTAGCCCCCAAGCCGCACGTCGCGCGCTGTTCAACCGAACCGAACGATTCTCCCCACCCCTATTAACTAAAGCGGATATAAGCAACAGAAAGACATTTTTCCTCGAGTGTCGTTCGTTCTCCGTTGAACTACGTGAACTACGAACGACGAGGGGGGTCAGGCGGAGGGGGATCGTTGATCTTCTGGAACCTGCTGTTTATATAGGTTGCAAGGCATCACGGGAGAGAACCGGTCCCTCTTTCTCTTTCGTCTCGCGAAAGCGCGAGTGGATCGGGACTTGCGAGACCGTGTTATCGATCGGCCCGGTAACAAGCCCACCTTCGAGAGCGTTTTTCAAGCGCTTCCGCTCCAGCAACGTCGCGAGCTCCTCGCGTAGCAGAGTAGGGTGGGGGGCGGATGGGGCCTCGTGAAACCACCCCTCGTCCCGCTCACAACCGCCCCCAATACCCCTCAGCCCCTCGGTTAATTGCTAGGGTTCTCTGCAATTGTAATTTCAGCGCCGCGCTCCGGCGAAAACGGCGAAATCGACTATAATACACGTTTCCATCTTCTCTCGGCTCCATTGTCAAGGTAAATAGAGAGGAGGGGCGGTTGTCGGACGGGAGGGTGCTTTTTCTCTGCATCGCGCGGAGCGTACAGATTTTATCTCTCCTTTTTTTTCTTCGCTTTTTTGTTCGTTCAAGGGTTGATCGAATCTTTGTCGGACTCAGATACGTTGGAAATCGGTTTTAATTCGATAACTATCCTCAGCCCGTGATTTTATATAATATTATAATATATATTATAATATATATAATATAATATAATATATATATATTTTATATTATAATATATTTTATTAGCCACGCAATGAGAGCGACTTCCTTACTATATCGATGGTTTGAAGGAATCGAACGCATCCAAATTAACTGACTGACCTGAAGCATAGACGACTAATCTCGTGTGCAGGGGGACCCCCTCCCCATCGTCTCTCATAGAAACAGCAGTTAAAAAGTTATAAAGAGGATGAAAGGAACAGTATGAGAGAGAAACGTTAATTTTTGTATCGATTTTTATTGAAAAATCTGACAAGATATTGTTAAACGTTTGGTACTCGAGATTTGTAGTCGTTGCTGTTGAACGCAGCCCGTCGACAATATTGCTGTTTATTGGCACGTTCTCCGCCACGGATGAAATTCGTCGGGACATTAACGATTCGACGAGATCGAACGTCGCCCGACGTTTCCGCGAGGAAGACGGAAAGTGGGTCTTCGGTTTCGCGTTCCACGTGCGAGTTTCTCGAGAAATCGCTGTCCCGAGGGGGAGGTGCATCGCGTGCCAGCGGGATCGATAGTCGCCCTCGAATTTCTCGTTCCTTCGTGACCACGCTCGCCAGAATGTTCGTCGTAATCCGGCCCAGCCAAAGGTCACGGTGCATTCTGAATCTCTCTCGCTCGTTTTTCTTTCCTTCTTTCCTTCTTTGGTTTTTATCGCGACTATTATTATTATTATTATTATCATCATTATTATTATCATCATTATTATCATTATTATTATTATTATTCCTTCCTTGGTTTTTATTGCGACTATTATTATTATTATTATTATTATTATTATCATTATTATTATTATTATTAATTATTATTATTATCATTATTATTATTAATTATTATTATTATTATTATTATTATTATTCGTTAATTTAACTCGTTAAAAACATTCTGTTAAAATCGGGATTTCTCCGCGGTCTCGTCGCTCTCGTATCTCGACGCTTTCGCCAATTTCGCGACGGAAGGAAAACGGCCAGCGCAGCCGGTGCACCTCGGCCCGTATCGCGATCGATATGTATCGAACGCGCGTTCGAGGACGCGTCGAATACGGGCCAAGGCAGCCGTACGCGATTCGTTCGACGTGAATCTCGGGCGCGGTCGTTTAACCAGCAATTACACGGTTCCTCACCTCCTGGTACGTCGAGCTTCGTCGGGCGGACGTTTTCCTGGTGGTCCAGGCTCGACGAGCGAACCTCTGCCCATTAACACTCGCTCTGTTCGGGCCCGAACAGTAGACTCATAAAGCCATCGAGTTCCTTAACATATAATTATTTACGTTTCGGGTATACTTAGTATATTCCACAGCTGCAAGCTGTATATCTATAAATTCGTGCATCGAATTTTTTTGGATTAGCAGGTTTTACTGAAAGTCGCGACATTTTATGGCTTTACGATGTGCGAACCTTTAGCTGCACGCGTGGACTCCGCGTAAGGCACCGTCAGTCACTACCTGAGAGTGACCGGTAATTATGGGGCGTTAATTTCCACTTCTACCAGATTTTGGAATATAGCTTCCGTCACCTTTTTACACGAACAAACCCTCTGAACTAACCAATCAGCGTATCACCAACAACAACACGCCCGTCCCTAGGGTTTGCGAGTCTTCGTTAAAGCGAAACTAAGTAAGACTCGGTAGTACGACTAGATCGTCGAGTCACATCGCGTCGTCAATAGTTCCATCAATAGTTATCATCGACGCCTTCAAAATCTGTGCAACACCTCCAAGGTCTTTGCACCACCTCGCGAGGCACTCTTATCAACAGCCTTGAGTAGTCGCAGTTAATCATCATTTTGTACAGTAACATGTAAATACACGACTATTTATCGAGTGACACCAAATTTCATCACCTAACGCCATCCAAATATAACTAGCCCTCGCGGCGTTAATTTGCGGTAGAGCGCAACGGTCATCGCGCTTTTCATCAACAGTCAATCCGCGAGCTGAGAACCGTACACGCTCCTTCCCATGGTACCTTCGTCGAGAGAAATTCTGCGCGTTCACGCTGGCGTCGTCGAACGAACTCCCAGCGTCCATAAATTATCGCCAAGCTCGCGTCGGAAGTCGAGAAACGACGACAACGGCCGTGGAAGATTCGTTTCTTCGATGCCAAATCGTACGGGCAGCCGCGGGTCGCCCCGATCTCTCGACGGCGAGCACGTGGGTCCGGGGACGATCTCCGCGTGTCGCAATCGTTGGCCCGACGCGCGAGATCGTTGCACGTTCCCTAGGGCTGGAACCTGCCGATTCGTCCGTGCCAGACGCGCCGAGCGATAAAGACGAAAATACGCGATGGTTTCGGGCCAACGGTTTCGTTAACCGTCCGATTCGCGCAGCGATTTCTATGAGCCTCCTCAATTTCGACCAGGAGGTCCTCGACGAGACCGAGATTGGCCCCGGGAGCTTAGTTTGATAGCGTTGGATGACCAGCCCTTGAGTCACCGATAATATGTAAGGCCCGGCGGATCCTGGTCTAGTCAGAGTCAATATAATGCATCAAAGTAGTAGTCAGCGATACGACTACTGCCAAGGGCCAGACTCCGCGTTGGCTAAGGCGACATAACAAAGGCTAAGGTCATCCTTCCCCCCTAAAACTCATAATATATATATGTAGGAAAATAGAAATAAAGTTTATTAAAAAGTTAAATGATATTAATACAATATGAAATAAGACAGTGCTGTTCACTTGCGTCGTGTGGCAACGTGCAACTTACAACTAACTTTGTCCTCAGCGATGCAACGCTCGCATGTTTTACGGCGATGCAAATACTACATATAGTAGTAGCGGAATACCACTTGCAGTTAGAATAGTTTTTGGACACGACGCGTACCATCGCTCTGCCGCCTATTCTTATATAAAAACCTCTTTGCGAAAGTAATTGTTGCACACGTTTTTCGCTTACCCCGGAGTCCAACAATAGACGCGGGGCAACGCCGAGGTACGATTGAATTCGAAAGTCTTCTGACCTTAAAATGGTCGCATTCCGTTGGGCAGGAATTTGTTACGATTGTTTTTTTAAGGCTCTTTTTTTTTTAGTGGAAAATAATACGCCAGAAGTGTCTCGATGAATATTGGCCAGGCGATAATAGAGGAACTTCAGACGTCAGACGCGTCGGGGTTCCTTGACACCAGGCGGAATCTAATCGAGCACCTGATATCGTTTTCAACGCGTTACGTCAGCCAACGTGTTGGCAGTGGTCGATCCCGAAGAGGGCGAAGACACACTGTCCAATGCACCCCGCGCGTGTATTTCGGCGTTCGGGGCCCGGCGTGACCTGGGCGTCGACTTTCAAAGCGTCTATAAATAGAATTGGCCGGTGTACGCAGAGATAGTGCAAGGCCGAGCTCGCTGGGAATAATGGTCAAGCGAAATTACGCTCGCGCGACGTTCCACGCGAGACTTGTCCCTTGGCTACCAAGCGACCTTACCTATAGTCCTTCTTTATTGATCGTTGGCTAAACAAAACTCCATGGTTTTGGGGAATTTTGTCCCGTTCGGTACTTTGACACCGTCGCTGGGGATTAAGTGATCTGCGACGAGAGCGTTGGCTCACGAACGAGCAAACCCCTCGAATGGTTTGCATCCTCGTGCAACGTGTCCATCGTTTGCGCAATCGGCTATTGCCAAATTGCTTTCCTTAACGTTTCACGCGTACCCGTCTTCGCGGCGGACCCGCGGCTAACGTGAAATACAATTGTTGCCCGTGGCCGGCCTGAATTATGCATTGTTTGCCGAACGAAATTGGACAATACGTTCCGGAGATCGTTGTATTTTGAGTTCGCCGGTCGGCGATGCATCTCGGGAGCGAATTTTACGGGCACCTCCGGGGCATCTTGATGGCCCACAGTCTACCGTCGTATTTTAACCGCTGTTTATCGCGTCGGGGATCCCCGTTGGAATACGCAGGCCGAAGCGAGCATCGGGAAATTAAATCGCCGGCCTCGCGGTAGTCCAGCGGGTCGACAAAAAATATGTAAACACCGTTCGACGGCAGTCCAATCGCCCTTGCAAACCATCCGGACGCAGGATTCCCACGATTTGTCCCGACTAAAAATACCTCTCCCCTCTCTCTCTCTCTCTCTCTCTCTATCGAAGCCTTTTGTTCTAAGACGCCAAACGCGTCGCGCGCACGGGAGGGAGAAAGATGGCGTCGCGAGAAGGCCGACGAGCCGGGGCCTATTTCTCGCTTGTTGTTCCGCGACGCGTCTGAATGTCCCGCATTATACTCGCGCGGAGTCAAGGCAGACGCTCTGTATCTCGTCGGGATATCGTGGCGGACCCCGGGTCTCCCCCCCCCCTCCCCCCGCCATCTTTCTCGCGTGTCTGAAACTGTCCGGGCGACAATGACGACGTTATGCCCGGGCGGACGAGAGTGCATTGTCGAGAGTGACATCGGTGAGAATATCAAGGAGAAAAGCTGTGCGTCACAGTCGGCCCGGGGCAGGGGGACGAAACGACGAGGACGCCGGCCGTCCCGACGCACCGATAACGCAATTGTACCTGGAATCGGGGCAGGTCGCGTTCCTTTTGCTTATCGGTCGCTGCGCGTCCAGCGTTCGCGTCGACCTTTCGCGATTCGCTGTTCCGCGGATACAGCCGAGGACAATCACTGTTCCGCGAGAGAAATCCCTAATACTCGAGTCGAAGTCTCGATTAGGTACTAATACCTGTTATTAGTACCAATTATTAGTAAGCAATTATTCTAAAATAATTGCGTGGGCGTGTGTAATGGACGCGGAGAAAATTTAACTCCCAACTTCGGTTTTTCGAGATGGTTTTATTGTCACTTTAGACGTAGACCATGTCGGTTGAATATTTCGTATGACGTGAGCTGAAGAGTCAGGGAACCTAGGGTTTTTAAAGGGTGTTGGAAAGGATGTAGCAGGGACGGCGAGGGCGAATTCCAAAGGACTCTGGATGGTTAGGGATCGTAGACAGTACGACTAGGTGTTTTGGAAACGGTGACTCGACAAGGTTCCATGACGAGTGTTTGCGACGACCGGAACTTGAAAATATTTGTATACGTGAATCCCTAGGTTACTAGTAGATAACAAGAGTAATACAGAGATATGTCATAATACTAATACAGATATTTGGGGGTGAGTACATTACACGTATTGCCCTTTGTTCATACTATGCTCTCTCGATCGTAGTCTATACAAGAATGCCTTCCTTTGGCAAAAGCGTCGGTCGTTAGGACGCCTACGTCGACGTGGCCCTTTTTAACCATTCTGGGGTCTCCCCGAAAGACAGCTACGTTATACAAAGACAGCGTGCCCGCCTCGGTCGTTCCTGTACCTCGAATATTCTAACAGTCCCGTTCGATTGTTTCCCCTATGGTGGTTGTGGATTCTGGGCCCGATTCGTCCAAACACTTTACGCGCATTACCTTTGTCGCGGGTGGCGTCCCCAAGGACTATAGCCACCATAAGACCAATCTGGGGCCTGGCGTTCTCGGGGTCGCAGGCAATTTGTCGTCGCTCGATCCGCGGGGTTTATAATCGGGGGAATTTGGAAACGATCGCGTGAACAAACCCACACCGTATCCTCGTCCTCTCGCTCGTTAAGCCCCTTTCATACTTGACTCTCCGTTCCGCCTAACCTCGCCGCCCCAAACGGAGCCGCCCGGAACGCAATCAGCGCTGATCCTCGGCACAGAGACGTATCCTTTTATACGAATCAAAACCGATTCACGCCTTGGGCCCCGCCGACTCCAGGATGCCGTAACCCCCCCCGAACAAAGGGTGGCGCTGTCCGCGTCGACTCTGTCATATACGGGTTTGGGATTCCCAGAACGGCGCGCGACGTCCCGTCCTGTTCGTTTTCCATTTTCTGTCCTCTCGTTCCTCGCGAACGAACGCCCACGTCCTTTATCAGGATCTCGCGTTCACGGCTGAGATCACCGATCCTGGCCGGCTCCGGGTTCAAGGCCGATTACCGAGGCTCCTCCTCACTTTCGCCGCGGCCAGGGTGGGCAGCATAGATTCCCCCCTGGCTCCGGCGTCTCGCTGATTTTTCTTATCTGCCCGGCTGGCTGGCCTGCGCTGGCTGGCTCTCGTTTCTCTCACGGCCAACGACATTCCTACGGGATCAAAACCGTGGCGCGCCTCTGTTTGCTCCGTCGCGGAACACCGAAAGGACGGGCCGGGTACCAACTTTTTGGCGTCCTTTTTGCCAATCCCCCCGGTCCCTTCTCAGCCGTGACATTATGCTGATCCCCCGCCCCGCTGTAGCCGGTTCTTCCTCCTCTCGTGCGTCCTTCTCGTCGATTCTTCTTTCGCCCTTAATTGCTCGCATGCTCGAGCCGCTCGAGAAGGGACGAGAGTTCGAGAGCTTCGCTGACCGGCCTGCATTTCGCCGCCGCGACTATGGATCCTCGTTTATCGGTGGTGCGCGCAGGAATTCCCTAGACCAGCGAACACGGCGGAGTCGAGCCGACGCGGTACAATTCGTCGCCGCGCGTTTCTTCGAGCGTCGCGCGACGCGCAACGATATTTGAGACGCGAAACGAAGGGACGCGGCGGGGGAAGGTAGGTTCGCTCGAAGGGGAACCGTGGGGAGACAGAAGGCGGTCTAAACGTGGCGTAAACAAGCGTGCGTGGTGCTCGCGTTTGATGTTCCCCGCTGTTTGTCGCCGGCGCGATAAACCCGCTCGGTGCAACGCGACGGCGCGACGGTTGAACTCGCGAAATTATGCTCGCATCCGCGCCAACTACTCGTCCCCGTCCCTTTCTCCCTTTTTTTTTTTTTTTTTTTCGGTTACTCTTCGAGTCGATTCGTTCCGCGTGTCTGTCTCGAAGCGTTGCGTCGTCGAGCGCTTTCCTTATCGACGGCTCCCCTCCCCCAGCCAGTGTCTATTGCTACCGAGGCGACGCGTTTCTGTTTTTCGAGGTTAGATCGCCACGGAGCTGTAACCAGGCACTAGGGGGAGGCAGAGCTTCGAGGAATTCTTAGATCCTCGCAGGTTGGAATAAATTTCGTATCGGTTCCACCGCGTTCCCCTCGGAACATCGAAATCCCATTCTCGCGATTTTACAGCTTTTGTTGGCCTCTTAATTATTGAATCGCCTTTGGGAATCGAGATTTTCCACGGGGACCCATGGGAGGCTCGCGACTGTTAATTGTCGCAGTCGTTAAATCCTGAAAGCTAGGTGCTCACGGTGGCGCCCCCTGGTTTTATCGAATCTTGCAGTTCGGTCGACGATACGTTTTCTTTGTCCCGTCGTTACTTGAGGGGGGGGGGGGGGGGGGGACGGGTGAACGTCAATTAGCCGCGATGAAACGAGACCTTTGATGCGCCGCTGCTTTTAATCGATCATTTAGCGGCGTTAATGTCGTTTCCAGTGAACCTGACCGCGTTTGACGCGACGCGGTCCCCCGTGGAGAATATGGCGGACATTGAATTTTCCAATAAAGCCCTGTTTACTCTCTCCGGGAGAGAATAAACTCTCTCTCTCTCTGAGGGCACCAGGTTTTTGTCTCGCGACGGTCGCCCCGCGGATTCGAGCCTTCGCGAAAGTCGCATTTCGTTCGACGTTAACGAACAGCGACGCGTTTAAAAGGCATTCGAGAACGGCTGGGCTAATCGACGCGATCGTGATGCTTTCGCTGCTCGTGGCGAAAATACGGGGCCGACGACGTGCTCGAAAGTGTACACGGTCCAGCCGCTCGTGTACGACCGTGCGCGTTCGTTCGTACGCGAGGAAGAGGAAAGGGGGGAAAGAGAGAACCGACGAAACGTGGGACACAGTGGAGGAAAGTCGAAACGGTGGCGGTGGATCGCCAGCTGCGGTAAGGTCCTGGCGAACGCGTTCGTCGCTGCGAACCTCCGCGAGAAGCGTGTCTAGACGCGAACGGCGTCCTAGGGTATTTTTTTCCCTAGGGCAGGATCGTTTCAACGGGCGAAAGTAAAAATAATCCTCCCTTCGAGAAGGTGTTTAACGAATCGGCCGTCGTAAAGAACGACGCGCGACTGTTCCCCGGGAATTGATTATTTTCGACTGGTTCCCAGACTGCGAGGGCCGGCACTCGTTTCGCCATAAGCCCCCCCCCCCCCCCGTGAAATCGATAAATTGCGCCCGACCGCTCGCAAATTCGCTTCTTTAATGCGGCTTTGCTCTAACGAGCCTAATAACTCTGCCGGAGTATCGCCGGCGAGGTTTATAGTTCCCCGTAAAGCCTTAAAAACAGACGGAAAAGTTGCATTCCTAATGTTGGCGGACCTGTTACGGCCTCAAGCTCGAACCCCTAGATTATCCTGGTAGAAAAAGCGGGGGGGGGGGATATCGCCGTAAAGTTCGATGGGAGATCATTAATGGGTATCGGTGGTGGCGTGACTATAATGCACACCTCTATTATTCGTTAGGGTTTTTTTTTATTTACACAGTGATATTATTGTTTTAAGTACCCCGGGTATATATATCTTACCTTCCCGGTATGCTAATTAGCTTGTCGGTTTCGACATTGATAGTAATCTCGTCGCGCAGCAATTTCCTCGCAATTCGTACGATTTTTCCTTCGACGTTGAAAATTTCTCACCAATTTCGACTATCGGACGTACGTGGTGTTATCGCGCACGCGTTTCCATACACGTACGGGATACGCCTCTGAAAGTTGACTCGCGGCTTGTTTGAGCAGCTGCACATCAGTATTGCATTTATTCAAGCTATTCTTAAGCCGGTGTTTCCATCGTGACGATATATTGACCCCAACGAATATTCCGCGACGCGTTCGCCAATATTTTTCCTCTCAATCAATTTTTCGCTTCGCAACCGAACCCGGTCAAATATATCCCGGACGCGCGAACTTCGAAAGCAACAGTCGCGAAAGCGAGAATCGCGGGGCGGACGGGCGAAATAAATGGTCACGAATTGTGTACACGTAATAGAAAACACGTTGATGTCATAGTTAGGTTTTATTATTATTATTATCATTATTATTATTATCATTATAATTATCATTATTATTATTATCATTATTATTATTATTATTATCATTATTATTATTATCATTATTATTATTATTATTATTATTATCATTATTATTATCATTATTATTATTATTATCATTATCATTATTATTATTATTATTATTATCATTATTATTATTATTATTATTATTATCATTATTATTATTATCATTATTATCATTATTATTATTATCATTATTATTATTATCATTATTATTATCATTATTATTATCATTATTATTATTATCATCATTATTATTATCATTATTATTATTATTATCAGTATTATTATTATTATTATTATTATTATTATTAATATATACATAGGTTACTATACTATTATTATAGTATATGTTAGGTTACCATAACTCGTACTTATCCTACCGACGTTTTTGTACAATGACGAGCGATTAAAAAGTACGTCGACGACGTGCCGCGAGCACCCCAAATGTTTTCGGTACGCGTGCTATTTTCAGTCGGCGCGACCGGTTCCCCGGTGCGCGCGCCGCCGCCTGGCGGGAAATTCAAACGCGCCGGGCCGTCGTTCTAATCCCGGTTGCGTCTGAGGCCGCGGCGATCCACGGGCTATTTCTGGCCGCGGAGACCCAGTTGCATTTCTCTGTCCCGGTGCAACGAAACTGGCGATCCGTTTCGCGTTCGCGTCGGCCGAGAAATTCGATACGGCCTCGGGCGAATCGATTCTCGATCTCGCCGCGGCGATATCGTTTAATCGCGCCGATTCGCCGGCGCTCATACGGCGCGGCTGCGACGGTTCAATGCCCTTTTCCAAGTTCAAGGGTCTTCCTTCGTCGTATCGATTGAACACCGTCGTACGATAGCCGTTATCAGAGCGAGAGAGATAAGAGACCACGAGGAAGACGTTCCACACTCGTGGGCTATGATATTTCACTGGCTCTCGAATTTTTTTTATTTATTTCTTCGATCAATGGCGGTCGACGACTGGTCGAATGAAATGTGCATTCGAATTGTTTTACGCTCGAGCGACCCAATTCTTGCCCCTCGAAGGTTTCTGTTTATTTACTTGTCTTCCTTTTCGAGTTCGTCTTCAATTTCTGCCAAGCGAAGGCGGTGTGAATGATACCGACGGATCGATGGAACAAAGAATCATCGCGGATCTCCGTCCGCGTCCCGTCAGGAGATGTCGTGCGAAAACGAAAAGAATTCTCGCGAGACGCCACAGCCGTATCCTTGACCGTGATCTACGAATGGACCAATGATGTCGCGTCACCAAGTTATTTTAATATCAAAGGCACTATTATTAGCGCGCGACCCGATAGACTCGCTCGTAGAAGAATGAATACTCTTCACGGGTCAACGAAGTGCGACAAACCCTTGAGTCACAATTTAAATTTCCCGCCGAACCGAGCGTTGCAATAAAGCCTAGGAAATTCAACTGCATCGGGTGGTGAACAATAATATCGTAGTTAATCTGTTCGACATTTCGAATCGCACAACTCCTATTGACAGCGTTCACAATAAATCGGTTTAAAGGTCTGCTCCCTTGAACCTCGCAAAAAGAAAAACTGCGTTTCCCCAGCTAATATTTATATCCTCACATACTTTCTGCGAACACCCTGTACGTTCAACGAGGGGGCAGTGTTCATTGAACCTCCAAGGAGTTTCTCAATAAATACATTTGCTTTTTCCTTTTCTCCCCCCCCCCCCCCCCTATTTCTTTCTCAACCAAGAGAACAATAGGAAATGACAGCGATATCTCGCGTGTTTGTTCTTATCTCGTACTCGTGAACGCAATTCCGGACAGAGATTCCTCTTCCCCCTTTAGTCACGTCACTCGTGTGACTTGGCATTCAGCCTTGTTCTATGAACTAGGTCGACATGTGTGGTGCATTGACAGAGAGAGAGAGTGGCCGTTTATCTCCCTTCTTCCTTCCGCTTCCCGCCGTCCGCTTGTTTCCTCCGATCGCAGCGCCCTCTAGCGTCGTCTCTCCGCCGTCGCAGCGGTTCTTCCCCCCCGCTTCGCTACGCCGTCCCGCGAATTCCCTACGCGCTCCATTCTCCCTGCCCTTCGAAACTCGCCTTCGTCACGGCGATTATAATTTTCTAGCCAAGTGTTGCATCGCGGTTCGTTGCGTTTCGTTCGAATTGCAATGCTCCACGGAACGTCCCTAGCGCGGTTGAAATGTGCGTTTACTTTTAATCCCGATAAATCGTTGGACAATTAGATCCAACGTATAGTTGGACCGAATTCTCTTTTCCTCGAAGATTTTCGTTGAATTGTTTTTATCGATTTCTGTAGTTCCTGTAGCCCAGTTACACAGGGTGGTCGGGTAATAATGTCCCGTTCAAGGATCGTATCTTTCAAAGGCTAACTAACATATTCGGCCAACGTACCGGTTGCGAAATGATTCCGAAAGGGGAGTCGATGAATTTTTTAATCGAATCGGTGGATTCTGCGGTGTATTTTCTGATTTTTATTCGTCCCTCAATTTTTCACGATACCGATCATCCCCCCAGCGACTGTCCCCGTTAATTTATCCGCTGTTCTCGACGCTTTTACACGGTTCCACACGGTCGAATTTTCACGCACGCGTTCCGAATCGCGTTTTCGTTGCGACACACGTTTCTGTTGATGGCGTCGACGTCGGCGTCGCGTCTGCCCTACTTGCAACGCGCATGCACCCCTCGTGCAGCCCGCGGAATAAGCGAGAAATCGATCCCTCGACCCCTTCCCCGTCGCGCGACGGACTGAGCACGGCCAGCCCTCGTCGATTTTTTACCCGGAAAATCGCTGGTGTTTCGTTCTCAGTGATTTCTGCCCACGCAGATTGCACTAAATTATTCTGTTCAGGCTACCCACCCTACGT
This sequence comes from Nomada fucata, assembly GCA_948146005.1. Lineage (NCBI taxonomy): Eukaryota > Metazoa > Arthropoda > Insecta > Hymenoptera > Apidae > Nomada > Nomada fucata. Next base: position 31,000,660 of record OX411277.1, on the reverse strand, counting down.
CCACATTATCCACATTATCGTCAATCCGCGAATTATAATTCTTTCCTCCCAATTTTCCCATTTTAACTGTTTGCTGATTTATTTCAATGGCGCACACGTTTCGAACGACAGCTTCTTCTAAATATTTTCGTCGTCGTTTGTTGTCGCGTTTCGTTCTTATTTTTATTTGCGAGAACGCGAAAAGTTCGGACAGAGGGATCAAGGAGTCAAATAAAATTTATCAAAGCCTTTCGGACGTTTCATTCCGAACGGTGCACAATTTGTTTTGTTTCAACGTCGCCAGCCCCGTTGTATGGGTATGTTAAATGGGGTTGATCCAAGGATTGCACGGTCTTTGTCATAGACATTCACGAGTTTCCATTCACGGAGCATCGATCGAGGCTCTCCGAGGCTGAATAGAAACCATGTTACAAGCTGACTTCGCTCGAGAGTCTCGCTCAGAGACAAAGTAAAGATCCCGACTCAGCATACCGTGTTTCGAGTCTCCTCGTCGATATAACTCAGCAATTTCTGCTGAAACTTGTTAGATTTTTCAATACAAAAATTAACGTTTCATTCTCGTGTGAGAGAGGATGCCTTATACAGTTCCTTTCATCCTGTTTATAAGGTTTGAACTGTTGTTTATATGAGAACCGATAGGGCCCCACACGCACTCGAGATTAGTCGTCTATGCTTCAGGTCAGTCCGTTAATTTGGATGCAGTTAGTTCCTTCAAACCATTGATGCAGTAAAGAAGTCACTCTTATTGCGTGGTCAATAAAATATATTATAAAATCACAAGCTGAGGAGAGTTATTGAATAAACCCATTTCCAACAGGTTATGGGCCCAGGTCTAACGTGTAAAACTGTGCAAAAACTTTTTGTTTAATTGTGTTAAGTTTTTATTAGTTATTAAATTGCCAAGACAATTTAAGTTTAGTTAAGTTCAAGTTTAGTGAGATAGAGTGCATTTGATCCAGGTTGTTAATTGTGCAAGGACACGTGTATTAATACCTGTTATGGATCAATTAAAAATGAAAAGAAACATTACTCCTCTTGATGGTGATAAGTACAGTGTATGGAAGTTCAGAATTCGTTCATTGTTAACTGAACTAGGTGTGATTAAAGTTATTGACCAAAGGATTCCCGACGAGAAACCTGACGACTGGGATAAGGCCGAAAACACTGCTAGGGGTGTGATTATTGAATTCTTGTCAGATTCATTTCTTGGCTTTGCAAGTGGAAATGTAACCGCCAAAGAAATTATTGAGAATCTGGACAAAATTTATGAAAGGAAAAGTGTTGCAACCCAATTGGCTGTTAGGAAGAAACTGCTCAGTTTGAAATTGGAAGGAGACTTACCGCTGGTTAAACATTTTACTGTTTTCAATGATCTAATTAGTGAATTATCAGCGGCTGGTGCAAAGCTGGAAGAGACGGATAAAGTGGCACACTTGTTATTAACTCTTCCACCTTGTTACGATGGTGTGATTACCGCAATAGAGACATTGTCGGAAGATACATTGACTCTGGCATTTGTGAAAACGAGACTTCTCGATCACGAGGTGAAAATAAAAGCAGAAAGTGCAGATACGAGTGCAAAAGTACTTCATGCTGAAAGTACAATGCATGTAACAAAAAGGCCAAATTTCGACACATCGAAGAACAAGGGTTTCGGTCAAAAATTTGGGCAGTACAATAGATTCAGAAATAACAGAAGAGTTTTTGGAATCAAATGTCACCACTGCAACAAGCCAGGACACATAAAACGTGAATGCCGTTTTTATTTGAGAGAGCTGAAGCAGAAAAATCAGAAAGGGACAGAGAAAAGGAACACAAGTCAGACTGCTCAAATGGCTCAACAGTTATCGTCAATGGAGTGTTCCGGTTTTGCTTTTATGACTGGCGATTATGAATTCGAAAGGTGCGAGGAAAATTCAATAACATTTCTGATGGATTCTGGAGCATCAGATCACTTGATCAACAGGCGAGATTTAGCGAAGAATTTTCTTGAGTTAAATCCACCAATAAAAGTTGGAGTTGCCAAAAATGGATGTTTCATCTTGGCAACGAAAATTGGTTCACTGGACGTGATAAGCAACCTAGGTGTTGAAGGAGTACTGCAGGATGTATTATACAGTGCAGAGGTTCCGAGAAATTTGCTGTCTATTTCAAAACTGCGAAAGGCGAAACTGAGGACGGTTTTGGATGAACACGATATATCAATCAGTAAGAATGGTAAAACGGTAGCAACTGGTAAGCCCATTGGGAATACATTTCAAATTAAATTTTGTATTAAATCGTATGTAGTAAACTCTATCGCTCAAGAATGTAATATTATAAATATTGGTTATGAATTGTGGCATCAGCGTTTAGGCCACATGGGTAAACATAAATTTTTGGAATTGCAAAGAAATAGAATGGTTGACGATGTAAGTCAAATTGAGAAAATAATCCCGAATGATAGACTATGTGAAGCTTGCATAAGTGGTAAGCAAAAGCGATTGCCATTTAACAAAGCAAAAGACAAGAGTAATATAAAAAGACCATTGTTCGTAATACATTCGGATGTTTCTGGCCCGATCACTCCTCCTACACTTAATAACAAGAATTATTTTGTACTGTTGATTGATGAATTTACGCATTATTGCGTTACATATTTGATAACATTCAAGTCAGATGTTTTTTCAGTTTTTCGTGATTACATTTCAAAAGCTGAAGCGCGTTTCAATTCAAAAGTAGTTAATCTCTATTGCGATAATGGTGGAGAGTATTTATCGAGTGAGATGAAGAACTATTGTATACAAAAAGGTATAAGCTATCACTTGACAGTTCCGAGAACCCCACAGCAAAATGGTGTATCAGAAAGAATGGTGAGAACAGTCACAGAAAGAGCTCGAAGTTTAGTTGCTGGTGCTTGTTTAGATAAAACCTTTTGGGGTGAGGCGGTTTTGACTGCCACGTATTTAATAAACATAACACCAACGAAGGCTCTGAAGGGAAATAAAACGCCATATGAATTGTGGCATGATAAAAAACCTAAAATAAAGTATTTGAAAGTTTTTGGTTCGACTGTATATGTTCACGATAAAATTTCTAAAACAAAATTTGACGAGAAGTCATGGAAGGGAATCTTGGTTGGTTACGAACCAAATGGATACAAAGTGTGGGATGTAGCGAATGAAAAATTCGTTATTGTTAGAGATGTCATTGTAGATGAAATCGATTTTCTAAAATCAAGACCGACATCAAAGTTAAACGAGATTAATTTAAAAAGATCTCATGTTCAAACTGGTGTTGAAGATATATCCAAACCAGTAGAGTCAAGTGATAAGGTGACAAATGCAGAAAAGAGGCATTGTGATGGTTCTTCATCTCATGAAAAACAATTAAATAGAGATTTAAAACAAATTAGAAGGAGTGAGAGGCTCATAGATCGTCCACCTATTTCTTATGATGAGAGTGAAATTCCAAATGATTATATTTTATGTGCACAATCTATTACCTGCAAAATTCCAAAAGGTTATGCAGAAGTTAAAGAAAACGATGATAGAGTAAAATGGGAAGAAGCAATGAAAGAAGAGATTAATTCTCTTTTAGTAAATAAAACTTGGATTCTGGTACCAAGGCCTGAGAACAAAAACGTAGTAGACTGTAGATGGGTATTTGCAATTAAGAATGATGAATTTGGAAATCCAATAAAGTACAAAGCTCGTTTAGTAGCAAAAGGGTTTAGTCAAGAATATTTACTAGATTACAATGAAACATTTGCCCCTGTGGCAAGAATTGCAAGTTTTAGATTCTTAATAGCCTTTGCAAATCAATTTGAGTTATTAATACATCATATGGATGTGAAAACGGCTTTCTTAAACGGCGAATTAAAAGAGGAAATTTACATGAGGGTTCCTGATGGTATTAAGAATGAAAAGAATCTAGTTTGTAAATTGAACAAATCTCTGTACGGTTTGAAACAAGCAGCAAGGTGCTGGAATGAAGTTTTTGATCGAACTCTCAAAGTATTGGGTTTCAAAAGTTCAGCAGTAGATCCGTGTCTTTATATTTTAGATAAAGGAGACATTAATAAAAATATTTACATTGTATTGTATGTTGACGATCTGGTCATAATTACTGCACATATTAATGTAATGGATAAATTGAAATCTTATTCAAATCTGAATTCAGATGAGATGTATAATGCTCCATGTCGAAATCTCATTGGATGCTTAATGTACTTAATGGTCTGTACAAGGCCAGACTTAAGTTTAGCAGTGAGTATTTTAAGTAGATTCACGAATAAAAATAATAAAGAACTTTGGATTTGTCTAAAAAGGGTTCTGCGGTATTTGAAAGGCTCCATAAATTTAAAATTAACGTATGTAAAAAGTGATAATAAAAATTCTTTGATCGGGTATGTTGACTCAGATTGGGGTAGTAATGAAATTGATAGGAAAAGTACAACAGGGTATATATTTCAATTATTTGGTAAATGTACTATTAGTTGGAATACGAAGAGGCAATTATCTGTTGCGGCCTCGTCAACTGAGGCAGAATACATGGCTCTTTTCGAAGCTGTGAGGGAAGCTTTGTGGTTGAGATCATTGGCAATTAGTATAAATTTTAAGATTTCAGAACCAATAGAAATTTTTGAGGATAATAATGGTTGCATTAGCATTGCCAATAATCCTACCAGCCACAAAAGAACAAAGCATATTGACATTAAATATCATTTTTGCAGAGAACAAGTAGCGAAAAATGTTGTAAAATTAATCTATATGCCTACAGGTCAGCAATTGGCAGATACTCTGACAAAACCATTGCCAACGCCAAAGTTCACGGATTTCAGAATGAAAATGTATCTGAAATGATTTGTATTAGTCCGTATTATATGCTTATACAAGCATGAAGTGGTCTGGTTAAGTTTTGCCTGGTTTCCTTAACTCTTAGCAACAAATGTTGGACCACATGTAATCCCAGAAGACGCATTGAGAGTGATATTCTTAACGAAGCATGAATGAACTATAAGTTTATAATATACCGATTAATTTTTGAGGGAGCGTGTTAGATTTTTCAATACAAAAATTAACGTTTCATTCTCGTGTGAGAGAGGATGCCTTATACAGTTCCTTTCATCCTGTTTATAAGGTTTGAACTGTTGTTTATATGAGAACCGATAGGGCCCCACACGCACTCGAGATTAGTCGTCTATGCTTCAGGTCAGTCCGTTAATTTGGATGCAGTTAGTTCCTTCAAACCATTGATGCAGTAAAGAAGTCACTCTTATTGCGTGGTCAATAAAATATATTATAAAATCACAAGCTGAGGAGAGTTATTGAATAAACCCATTTCCAACAAAACTCTCCCCATCTTTTTTTTTCCCCAACTTCTCGAATCATCGTGTCGGATATTCCATTGGTTCCTCGACGTTGATTAGAAAATATTGTTTACAAGAATTGTTCGCTCGTGTTCCTCGAGTTGGCTATCCAACAAACTTGGTTTCGTTGTCGAATTATCAAATTTTCAATGTCACAATTCTATTAGAGGCCTCGAGGGGTTCATCCCTATAATTACAATCGGTTGAGTACAACTGTTGTCGTTTTCAGAATTTTTGTAGGTTCAAAGTTGACGTATTTATTTCAATGGATTTAACGACGTTGCAGAGGCCGTTAATATTCTTCTGTTAGACCGTGAACTTACCGATGGTGGTTCTGGTGACCCAGTTGTAGCTCACTAGACAGCGAACACGTTGATCGAGGAATTGTGTAAACGTCAGGTCTCTCATTTGGATCAATGTCGATCCCTATCAGCCGCTGAAATGTGCGTCAATTGTCTAGCGACGATTCGATCTAGTTTTTATATCGGGAACAGATAGGAAAGTTACATTCCGCTACGAACCCGCTGTAATATTTATTTCGCGATAAAACTTTTCTTTAAATTTCCGCGAGGCTCATTCGCGAACGTAACAATACATAATGGCTGTTGTAACACGACCGAGAAGACACGGCGTCTCGTTTCGACACGATAATCGTGGTCTCGATGTGGGGATCGGGGTCAACGATAGTCAGAGGATCATCGGTTTCTTTGCGAATGCGCTGGCAAAACTGGACTGCTCCGTCTGAGCGTTGAGATCCGTTGAATCTTGCATCCAGGTCAGATCGACAAATGTTCTTGACTCTGTGGTCCGATAAAATGGACCACTCCGTGTAATCCCACTTGTTGAAACCGCCAGTGAACTTGATAAGCCGATTGCTAACAAGAATGTATAAAGGAATGATCAGAAGGCGTCGTAAGTGAATCGATAGGACTACCAAGTAATTAGGTATCAGTGTCAGACGTTGGCAGGTACCAGTAGGTCCGCTAAAATGTTTGTACACAGGTTGGAAATGATGATACCTTCTACGAGAAAAATTGGGTGTTTCAGAATTCTTTGTTTTCGTATAGCGTAGGCGGTGTCAGCATTGTAGGCCCAGAAACTGAGCCGAGTGCAGTAGAATTCTTTGTTTAACTATTGTGTAAGACGCACGTGACCAGAGTAGCACGTTTCACGGGGACAGATACTGTTTCTGAGCCATCTGTGGCCAGAATCTGAAGTCTGGAGTGGCCTCGAAGAGGATCTAACCCAGACCTAACCCAGACCAAGCTAGAGAAACTTGAGACGACGGCTGGCCTGGTGGTGGCAATGCTTGCAGCGATGTTAGTGCCGCTGCAGAATCGATCTGATGGCCTAGTTACCAGGAGAGAGTGAGAGGGAGAAGCCTAGGCAGACAAGTATACTGGGTGGGGCGACTAGTCGACGTTAGGAAAGGGGTAACTCGTAGCTAGACGCTGATTAATCTTCAGTCCCTCGCAGAGGATTCCTTCGGTCCCTCTCCTCGAACGCAGAACTAGGCAAATGTTAGAAGAAGCTTCAGACTTGATTGTTATGGAATCATAGTCCTTTAAAATTAGGAAATATAGTTCTTTGCAGAATAAATTTTGTGGTGAATTTAAGGAGGCAAGTCTGTGACTGTGTTCACTGCAAGTCCCCTTAATAGGTCACCATAGAAAGCAGCCAAACAACATTACCATCCAAAGATTCTTCCCTGTTTCTTTTCGTATTCGGTCAAATTTCCACCTCACCCTGTAGACATTCAACTATGGCGTCCTTCCCAGATACGCCATACGCTGCTGGAGGCGTGCTGGTTGGGCACAGTCTCGACGCAGAAGGGGTTGCAGGGTGGGTGGTGTTGATCGGAGGATGTAGCTGGGATACGAACCCTGGAGCGAGGACAGGCATTGACCTAGATGTCCTCTCCGCTTTCTCCATCCTCGTTGGGTGACTGTATCCCTGCAGTCCTGCGCGTCTCATCCTAGCGTAGCTCCTCTTTCAACTGCTGACTCCCTGGTCCTTGCTCTGGATACTCGTCGTCTATTCTTTATATTTTGTTTTATCGCGAATAGTGCTAGTGTTGAGACAAACGATCAGTGGTAAATAGTTTTTGTAGGATCGTGAATAGCCTCTGAGATTATTTCGTGCCTGGCAATCCGGGCTATGTGGTTTTCGACTGCGGGTGAGTAACTGGTGAATTGTTATTTTTTTTTTTTTTTACCAGAATTTGTCTTTAATGTCTGTCTATAGCCAGAATGACAACTGTGTTTCCATATCGATTTGCTTGTATCATTCTTGAGAAAGAAACTCTCTGTCAGAGACACACGCTGACGCTCGAAGACGTTGGTCGTCTTGCGCGTCGAGTAACAGGCTTCGATGCGACCTCCTGCATCCTCCAGCAGCTCGTTGAAGGTTCATGGCTCGTCTGAAGGGGTTGCAGGGTGGAGGGATTTGTTGCTCAGAGGTCGCAGCCGGGATTCGTATCCTGGAGCTAGGCCAGCCATTGACCTAGATGTCCAGCTTGTTCCTGTAACGTTGTTATCCATCTATTTCCTCCGTTTCCTTTTTACCACTGCCTTTTCACTTCCTCGTTTCAATCCTGCGTTCAGCGGTTCGTCGATCCCTTCCTGGTTTTCTTGTTTATTCGATGGTCTCCTTCGATTTTGGGCCGTCTGGTCGAGAACGTCCGATACTACTTGCGATCGTCAGATTTTGTCCTCTTTGTAACTAATTAAGAATTCTTTGGAATTTCAAAGAAAGTCGATTATTGGTTAACCTAAGTCAGTCTAGGTCGATGTTATCTACCTCTTTCTCTACGTCACCGTGTTATATCAACGTTATCTGCCGAAGTGTCGGATAGTCGGTGCGTTTTGGGGATTTCACTCAGTCCGTTTAGTTTCCACATTCTTCCCGTTTCTTTCCAACTCGCATAACGAACTGCACGCTCGATCCAGATTATTTCCCTGCCGCATTGAAATGTCTTTGTCGCCGAAAGCAGCGGAATCGCGGCGAGCAATCGTATTCGCGTAGATCCAGGAAATTAGGAAAGGGTGGAAACTATTCTGGTTTTTCTCGTGGAATCCAGAAACTAAGGGGTGGCCGAAGATAGGATCAACCGCACCCCTCCCACCGCAAGCGTTCTATCGATCGACCCTGGATGCCAACCATTCCCAAGACCAGTTTCCAGTCTGTCGAATAGTTTCCAGCGGAGTACCGTGGAGTTTCTGGGCTTTGTCCCGATGCTGCACCTTTGTTCCTTACCGATTCATTAACGCCGATTGAAACGAATATTTCACGAATTAAAAGTCCCGTCCCGACTCGACATTGTCCCCACAACCGTACGCACCCGTCAGTCCCAGGTACCGCTGTGCACCCTGCTATCCACGCTACGATCAGCGTCCAATCATCGTCACACGAACCGATAACGATCAAAATTCCCCATCTACGATAGGAAATTCGCCGTTCGTATGATCGTTCCGCGCCGCGGCCAGAATTTCGTTCATTTTAATGGCGTTAATGCGAGAAGAACCGCCTGGGGTGAGGGTGTGGGGCTACCTGTTGATGTATAATTTCGTGTTGCACAACCGGCTGTCATCGCCGAGGCGACGGTCCCAATATTCGATTCGCGATTCGACGCGCACGTCCAGCCCGACATGAATTCAATATCCGTAATAATATCCGGACGTGTTTCGATACCGCCGCAGCCCGCGACGCGTTCCTCGTCGGCTTTCACGATGATGAAAACGGAAGAGCGTGACGAGAAAAAGGGCTCCGCTCGTTTCAGCCGCAATTATTGGATATTGACCAGCCTTCGCCCCTTGAGCTTGGGCAACGGATTAAAAACTCGATTAGATATTGTTTAGCCGCGGTGAGTTCACTATAGTTCGCCTTTTTCTTGCCACAGGTTAGAGACGTTAAGTTTGGATTAGGTTCGAGTTTTGTACTTTGACGCGTTTCCAACGGTGGAACGGAATTAGTCAAAATGATGCAGGGCCAGTGAAGTGACTATTACCACCGAGGTGAAAAAGATTCCGTGGTCCAGTCCATCGAATCCCAGACCCCATTAGGCTCATGAACCATCTGAAACAAGATGGAGAAACGGGCTCCACGTTGAAACGAGATACAGACGCAGGGCGAGAGCGAAAAAAAACGATGGAAGAGTGTCGCACGAGGAAGACAGAAATTGGCGAGCGACCACAGTGGGGTGGGTCAGGGTTAGTGTCGAAGGTTAGGCTGCCCCCTACCCAGGATCCCATGAGTTTGGCGCCGCGTTCAGGGCAGCCAGAGACGCGTACAGTGCTGCCCGATCGATATTCCACTAGCTGCACGATGTTCATCCCCTCTCGTACCTACTTTTGGAACTTCTTAGCCCCGTTCCCTACGTTGTCCGACCGTGCTTCCCCTGTTTCAGTTGGATCGAATTAGCATATTGCGCAGAGTGCTTCGTACGCGCAGGATTCTTGTCAGACTTTCGGCCAAAGCTGACGGAAATCGGATTTAGGAATTAACGACCGATTCAGCGCGCAGCTAAATCGTCGGTGTTCCCGAATTATTTCTAGTTGTCCGCCTCTCAACTCTTCCGTTCTCGGTTTTTATTCATCCGGGGCCACTTTCGACCGAATTCACTGATTTATCGTGGTATTGTTTACGGCGACATTACGCCCGGCAATTGAGCACCATTTCGCGCCTGACTGGACCTCGCCATTGCTTGACGCATTATGCGAACATTAGAGCCAGCCATGGTGTCATCCATACATCACGGCCCGACTTTAATAATCGATTAGTTGGCTCGCAACGACGTGCGGAACAAGCTCGGTTGTTCTGTTAGTGACACACGGCCTATCCGACTGCTATTGTCAGAAGTCGGCCGTGCTTGTTCCACGTGACAACGGTGATTAATAAATCGCTCGTTTTCGGGTACACGGTCTTGACCGATCCGCCAGGGTACCACTGATCGATAGATCAGCCCTGGAATGAAGGATTCGCCAATCTCACAAACAGATTGGCGAATCTCGAACTCTCAATCTCAAACAAACTCTTCCGGGCGGTAGCGGACAAAATTAATCGTGAAAAATTCCAAAGACGGTCCTAATTCGTTCGAGGCCTGTGCAATAAAATGCCGGACATTTTTTGGGCCTCGTTACGGTGTTCAAGGGGCCGGAAGAGCGAGAGAAAGGGGGAGAAAGAACGTAATTTGGGACCAACAGCGGTGGAGGGGGATAGACGCAACGGACAGTGCAGTTGGAATTCTCAGTAGTTGTTTTGGGGCCAGACGGGCCGGAGCTACGTAGAAAGTGGCGGGCCCAATCGTTCTACCTTCCTTGTCCCGCCATTGGTCACCTTTTCAAGGCCCACAGCGAAGCGTGGAGGGGCAGTTTGGGGAACTGCGTCACTCCATGCGTCTCAAATTCATTCGCTAACGTTTCTTCCACCTTGGTAGTATTTCCAAGTTCGGAATTCCCGGCGTGCGTCGTGTTCCCGTCATCGGGGAGGCTGTGTGTAGAGGCCTAGATGGCGCGACAATCGTCGACATTAAACTCTGCGGTCCATGTGACCCGTCCAGGCTGAGCGATACTTCTTATAAACATTTCGCGTGTGATTGTTCTACTATTAACTTAGCGCTCGCGAGGACCACACTATTCCCAAGAAAGGCCTTAAATTGTCTTTATTAGTTAGTGTCAGGTGTGCACTACGTGATTTCATCGGTTCGCACATATATCGGAAAGTGTTTTTAAACGAATTTTACGAACTGACAGCTGATGCAGGTAATTTTAATTTAAAGAGGTTTCAAAAAAATAGTGCTTCGCAGTTTTTTGCTTGGAGATTCGTTTGTTTATCATTAAAATGATAATAATAATAACAATGTTCGGTTGAGTGTGCGCTTCGTTATATTTTACCGTGAACCGAATTTATCACTAGGATCAATAGAGCGCCATTAGAGCTTGCGGTCGCACAGAATCGTTGTTTATGATTGTGTCGCGGTTTGGGAGAGGTTTATTGGCCCTGGTACGCACGTTTCGAGCGTCTGAAAGTTTAGATCAAGGGACCAAGAATATCCAGCTCCTGTCTCGAATGTCGACTCGGCCGATCGTTCAAGCATATCATTGCCCGCGATTTCTCCAGGCAGGAGGAATTGCGTTGCGTACGTCGAGAACTGTTTTTGAAATTAACTATAGGTTTAATGGCGGTGTTTCGTGCGGTCTACGTTATACAGACTGTTTCCGTGTAGTCACGAGATTTCTTGCGGGACAGGTGAACCATTACCTCCACACAATTTTTAATCCTCGTTAGGACGCCTCTCTTAGTTAAACAATTGTCACTGTACTGAACGATAGATACGTAAAACAACATTTGTAGTTAATTTTACGAATCTCCGTTTAAGCTCAAATTCAAAAAGATATGATAGCTGCCATTAAGTTTTGTTCCTCTTGCGCGACAGGTGTAAAAGTATCGCTTATTAGGTGATAAGCTGTTCCTGATTAAAAACCAACTTTCCTGTTAACTGATAAAGCGAGAATCAGCATGAACATTGGAATGCAAATTGTGGGTACACTGAACTGTCTGACGCGTTGGCTAGCCCAATCTTATTTATACTGTAGGACTTTTTTTTTAGATAAGAAATTATCTCATCAGATACCGCGTAGCTGTCAAAAATATCGAAGGAGGAAAACTAATGAGTTCTCCGTGGAATTGGAAAACAATTTTGATAACGGGTATCACTAGCGAACGCCACTTTATTAATATTTAAGCCTCGGGCAATTTTATTTCCGCCTTCCAAAGACCACTATAAATAGAAAATCTATGTCGTCGGTGACTTAAAAAATTTCTTTCACTAACCGACTCACCGCGCTTTGTTTCAGATACCTCAAGAAAGCAACTGGCTACGATCAGGCACAACCATTATGCACCTGGAACCGCGTACTTCGGCGCACTTCAAGATGCGGTAGAGGAAGTCCCTCGACGAGAGCCCAGTACCTACTCCAACCTCCCCAAAGCAGTGCATCTCGTCGCCCTGTCCCAGTACAAGAATACAATCCTACGCATAATAGTAATTAAGAGGAGAAACAAATATCCAGTAAGATCCGGGGCACCTTTGCCTACCCACTTCTCAGAAAAGACGTGGAAATACAAACGGGCCTGGTACCTGAGATCGACGGAAAGCACTGCCTCCGCGCGTCACCAGGCTCCCGGGAACGCAACGATCCTCAGAACCTCCAGTGAAAAGAACCAGTCACCCGAATTGCAGCAAGAAACGTGAAACTTATCAGTAACCTCCCTCTCAGACATCCAGAAAATAATTCTCCATCCCAGAACGAACATTGTCAAGACTGTCAAGAAGTTTTCAGCGAAGATCAGATAAACATCCTGTATCTAATAGCAAGAGTGAACCGCCCCAGACCATCCAACAAGCCGCCACCCGCAGTCGTCAGAATTGCCAGAGAGTCTCCATCACGGATCATCAGAAATATCCCTAGGAGGATCCCAAGGGCCGGTATCATCCCCGCGATAATCGAATCCATCGGAAGCCAGCCCTGAAGACCGAAGGAAAGTCCTCGTAAAGGATTCTGAGGGGCACGTGAACAGAGGAGCCGTCACGGTGGCCAGCTTAGTGAGCGGCAACGTCGCGGTGCGTTACGATGAGGCGTCGGGAGTGGTTGGCACGGGGGGTGTCGTGTTGGCAGCCACTTCCAGGTTAGCCACAACTGACCCAGCCGCGTCCAGCATGGACACCAGCGACTCCAGCATGGACACGACGAACGGTGGTTCGGGTACAGGGGTGGCGGGTGTCGGAACGATAGCCTCTGTGGTGGCTGGAGCGGCGTCTTTGACACTGGTGAAGGCTGAGACGCCTGAACACCTGGCCGGGACGTCCACGACGCCGTCGTCGGTCACCGGACCAGTCACGCAGTCTGCAGGACTATTTGCTGGCATTGCCAGTAACAAGAGCGGCAGGCCTGATGATTGGCTGGCGACGAATAGTCCCGGCTCGCCGTCCGCCACTATGCAGGGCCAGCACGTGGTTTATACGAATCCCCAGCAACAGCTGGCTGACCAGCAGCCCCCTCTGGCGCATTCGAGTCCGTTGGCGCATCAGCAGCAACCTGGTAGCAACAATGGATACGCGAGTCCCATGAGCACCAGCAGCTACGATCCTTACAGTCCCAACAGTAAGATAGGTGAGTGATTTGATGGTCCATGATGTTTTCGACTGCCGTGGTTACAGTGGTGTATAGTTTTTTTTTTTTATCCCTTTGAGGACGCTGGTAACTTTCCAGGCGTCAAACCCAAACGATTGTCGAATCGTTTTGGAAGTTATTTGTAACCTGCGTCGGAGTGGATCTGCAAAAATTATTAGACGTTTCAAACCGCGTCGGACGAACGCATTTTCCGCGACGCGTTTTCTCCGCTCCGGTCCACTTTTATAGGCTTAATTGAGCTGCATATTAATCTCGTAGCTGGCGTTGTTCGCGAAATCCCCGTAAAAACGTGGCTGGTAATTTTTAGTATCGCGCGAAACGTCCACGCGATTCGGGGAACCATGCGACCGAACGAATCTTTTTTCCTCGGTCTAGTTTGCTTCCAAGTAGCCTCCTCGATTTACGGGACCGTGTAAAAACCGATTCCTGGTAACTTTCACGTGACGAAACCAAGCTTCTGCGCCCCGATGAAGAAGCACGGGAGGAGAACGCGGGACGGACGAGGAATTCAGTGCGCGAATTCAGCTCGCGTTTCTTTCCGTCGGTCCGCGAGAAAAAGAGAGTGAAACGTCGACGAGTTAAACGGATGTGACGTCACCGGCCGCGTTCTCCTCTCACGCGTTCCCCTCGCCCCCCTCCGCCTCCCCTTCGTCCGCTCCTGTTAGCTGCGTCTCTCGTGTCCACTTCCGTCAATCCAAGTGATTGCTTGCACTACTGCCATACTGCACCGTTGCTCGCGTGTTGCATCGCTGCACGCGAAACATCCACGATCACGATACAGAAACGATGGGCGCCACGATAAGCTTGCAGCTAGTTATTCTCGAGGGTGGACGTTGTCGAGGCCTTGGAAATTTTCTGGCCAGACATGCCATAGTAAAATTGGGAAGGGGATTAATTTGGACGAAGATTATCGGCGATGGAAATGCAGGTTTTGTGGGTACGTTGTCGTTGGACGAGGCATTTTTGAGGTTATGGGGAACATTAAAATTTTTTGCGACGCAGTAAATAGTTACGATTGGAGAGTAAAGTAAGGCTTCCAAAGGAAGGATATGGATGGTTCCGTGAATCGAAATCCGAAACGCTTCAGCCAGTTTTCATTTAATATATTCTCCGTGGATTGGCCCATGAATTTACCTAATGAAACGCCAGCTGATCATGCGGTTAACGAGAGGTCTCGAGGCGATTTAAAAATAGGGTTGAATGTTATATTTTTCTGGGCAGCGACGTGCGCTAATTGGCTGCTTTTACCTTGTGCAGGGTGCAACTTTTTCTCCCTTGTTCTCTATGCCGGGGGTTACGCGGTACGTGCCCCACGTCGTAGTTTTATTGGGCTGGATTATCGATTGCCACCGGTAATAACTTTTCTTCGTAGGCCGCGAGAAACGCTTGATTTTTTTTCCCCTATTCTCGTCACGAGGATGCTTCGCCTCGTTGTATCGAGTTCGTCGTTTTTCGCTTTCGGCGTTTGTCGATTAGCCGCACGCCAGCTCATTCCATTGATAAATTATTTCCTCTACAATCGATCGTTATCTCTTAACGTTCATTTCTTTCATTACCCCGATAGACGCGACAGCGTTAGATTCGTTTGCTTCGTTTTTCCCCAAACGAAGTTGTCGACCGCGGGGAGCCTCGCCAGTCTAGGGACTTTTCCTCCCGTAGAAAATGATGTCAGACGTGTAAACTCGACAATGGGGTCCCACGTGTCCAGTACTAATTTTCTATAAAGTGTCGGCACGTTCCATTTGGTTTGTCGCTTTTATATGTGGGCTGCGACATTGATTGCGAAACGGAGCCCATTAACGAAAGGGTTCTGAACGGTTTTCGGTCCGATATGGGTATTTTGTTAGCCGCTGCTGGTGATTGGGCCCGCATGTCTGCGTCCCGGGCTCGCTAGATAAAACTTACGTCGCGAAAATTGAAGACAATTACCATAATGTACATATATCGACCAGGGACGCGTACGTGCAGACCTTTCCAGCCATTCAAATGACACGAAAAGGACGAGCAGGCATTTCGAAAAATTGTTTTCTCGTTAAAGGTTCAATTCCTCAGAAATTTCTAGAAATTTTTAGAAAACAGTCGTCAAGAAAAGAAATAGAACGATTGCTCGAACGTGGAACGTATTAGGTACCTCACGGTGAAGTATCCTGCGGGACGCTAGTTACATTTCCCTTTTTTTTCCACGACCCCACCGCGTCCGAGAACCCACGACGGATTTTCCAACAGTTAATAGCGGGTGGTGCTGGATGAATTGCAGCAGGATGCATATACGGCCTTGAGTGGCCATGCACGAACGTGTGCATGCGTGATGCACACGGTCGCGTGATCACATGCGCGCAGGGTTACCAGTCACACGTGCTGTGGGGAAGAGGGCAGCACGCGTGTCGTCGGCTACGCCACACGCACGAGGTTAATACTACCAGCTAGACTAACGTAGGACGTGTACTGCGCGTTATTTAGAGCTTACGCGTTCCTCGGAGACGTCGGTATCGACGATCAGCTGGAATATATACGCTCGTCTATTCGCACGTGACCGTTTTTCGAACGAGCGTTATCGAAAATTCCACTCGGTCGTTATCCTGGCAATTCATCGTTCCGCGGTGCTTCTCCAATAACGGGTAACCAGATTTCTCTCAGCGAAATATATATATATATATATATATATATATATATATATTCCCATAGAAAGGACGGCGCGCGGAGCAAGGTTAAGCGTCGATGCCTAATAACGATCGCCGCGTGCTATCGATTCGTACCGCAGATTAGTGCAACAGTTACGTAAATGCACACGGCCCGTCCACATGTGTTCGCGCGAGCGTGAAACGCTGATGGGACGAGGTTAATGACAATATGTCGGACTGCCGCGGTTCCTCCCACGCGCCGCCGACTGCACTGGCCCATATAATTATTATTCCGACTGCGGCAAGCGACGCGCATACACGCGACGGACCATTTAATTTAATTTTCCATCGTTGAAACGTTGCTCGTTGCTTTTTTTTTTTCCTTTCGTTTTTTTGCGTTGGAACGTCTGCTCCGTGTGTCCGTCCATTTCGCGCTGTTTATTTCTCGCCCGGCTTTCTTTTTCTTCGCGTTTCTTCCCCGTTGCTTGGGGCGACCCCCCTTCTCCTAGCTTTTCGTTGGAACAAGTGGGATATAGCCCCGATGGGACGTCTGATTGGCAGATTATGCCCGGACGATGGGCTTTTAAGTTGGAAATAATTCGCGGCGCATCTGGTCATCCTGGTCGGTTCAGCCTCTCGATTTTCCTCGCTTTAGAAGGAATGGGACGTTTTTGCTGGCGCAGCGCTGGCTATTCTACATTCTAGGCTGGCGAAGGTGCGGTTGGGACGTTCGAGGCAGCACGATGCAGCCACTTTGAATTCCACTTTTAATTGTTAGGTGCGATTGAATTAGTTTGCCGGATAATGATCGAGAAATATCGAGTTCCTTCTTGGGAAATATATATTGGCTGTTAATTCATCAAATATCCGACGAATAATAACGGTTGAGGCGTTATAGCCTGGGCGGAGGAAGCGTTGGCCGTGCTTTATTTATCGCGGAGCAAAATCGCACGGGCAATCTTGAATGCAGCAGTTGCACAGTGTCCTTCGATGACGCTTCCGGCGACCTTCCGCTGGCGCTTCCGGTCCGTATCCGCCTCCGGGTAGAGAACCGGAAGTCGCGCTGGAGGTGGTCGATCCACGAGAGCTTCAGCGGACTTCTGTCGTCTCCGTTTATAATTCTCGTCCGTTAGTCCATAAACGAAACTATCGACGTCGTTGCATTATTCTATTCTAGTTCACTTTTTCCTGCCACTGTGGCGTTACAAAAAAAAAGAACGTCTTATCTCCCCGACACTCGCGCGGTTCGCCGTTTAAGCTGCGCAATTATAATTTCCTAGTGGCCCCCCCTCGAGAATAATAACAATAATAACGACAGAATGGGGCTGGCACTGAGAATGCGTGACGGTGTGTGTGAAACGGAATTTCGATGCTCGACTGTGGCACGTAGGAGTGTACGTGTATCGTTGGCATATCCGCGCATCGTGGAGGCGACGTCGCATCAGTGAGCAACGTGACCGAGAGGAGAGAGCATCGGGACGTTCTATATTTACCAGCCGTTTCGCTTATCAGCTGCTTATCAGCGCGACAGACAGAGACGAACTCCTCTCTCCAGGCTGTGGCAAACAGTGGGGCCCGGTTCTTTCTCTCCTCGCCTCCTCCACCTTTTCTCGTCGCGTATTTTTATCGTCGCTGCGCCTCATTCTCTTATGTAAGCCCGGATCCTCTGCTCTCCCTTTCTCTCTCTCTCTCTCTCTCTCTCTCTCTCTCTCTCTCTCTCTCTCTCTCTCTCTCTCTCTCTCTCTCTCTCTATCTCTTTCTCTGGTACCACTGTTTTATATTATTTTTATTTTTATTTATCCTTTCTTCGTTCTGTGTGTGTGTGTGTTTTTTTTTCTCTCGCGGACGAAACGGAGGCGATATCGCGATGTTTGTTCAGCCTTTGAGTAACAGCTGACGTCGGTGGGAAATCGTTTTTTTAGCGTAATTCTGTGGGTGCTGGTGGTTCTAGTTATGGGAATGACGGGAGGGCAGGAGAAGTTATGGGTAGTCTACGGCGAATCTATGGTAGTCTTGGCTCGATCAACTTCCGCGTTAATTGTATTACGCTGAAATTAAATATTGGCTTTATCTTTCTCGCGTTCAGCGCGATTTATCTCGCTCGAATTTCCAGTAACGACAACGTCTCGAATACGAAATAGGACGGCGTTCGTAAAAATGTGCTTCTCTTGTTGCGCCAAGAATTGTCGAGCAAATGAACAAACGAGAAGGAAGGAGGTGTAGTTGTCGTTGAATAGCGACGGGGAGACGTGCGTGGCGTTGATGTAGGTCGTCGGTACGTAATCAGTCAGTCGCTTCGCTTATCAGTGAACGCTATCGGCGTATCATCTGTGCGGGCCATGCCTGACCCACATCTGCCCACGGCCAATCGAAAACGCGAGGCGGGCCGCTCGAATTTTCACGATGAGTCACGCGTCGCAGTCGTTCCCCCGTGAAATGTTTCCTTATCTCCCTTGACCGATAAACGAACGACGTCGCTAGAAACGTTAGAGCTTCCCCTCGACAGCTCTCGCCATTTCTCGAGGAACGTTCGATTCGATTCGTTTCGCGTTAAGATATTTACGGTCCTTTCGAAGTCGAACACGTTGCAACACCTGGCTTGGTTATTCTTATTCGAAGCCTCGTCTTGGCGACGGATTTACGACACGAGGTTTGCGTCCGGCGTCTTCGCCGACAGAGTTTTATGGGAGGCCGTTGGCCCATTTAGTCGCGTGTTTGGGTGGGAAGCACGCGAGGTCCGGCACTTCCGGAAGTGGCCACCTACGAGGCATCGATACACCCAGTTCCTTTTACGAAAGTCCTCAATTCGGATTACTTTCTCGGATCGTTCGTTTTGCAATGGAAAATACAATAGCCGGGTAATTAATACAGCTAGAAAATTTGTCGGTAAAAATGTTTCCTCGAACGGGGAAAAAATTTTTGTCGCCGGCGAAAATAATTACCGAGGAAAAGAACAGCTGAAGTCGATGACCAACAGCGAAGCTCGCGAATTTAGGTCGCGCGATATCAGGCCGGTTCTAGGTGCGGGCGCCAGGACGTATTTTATCTCAGCTTATCTCGATCCGCGTTATCACGGTCAGATAAGGGCGCCTCGTGTTCGCAACTCGACCGTCAGGTAACCGATTACGCGACGGCGTGCAGCATGCAAGTCTCGTCGGGCTGCAATTTCGGTTACTTGGAACGTTCTGGACGCCCCGGTTCGCATTTCACGCTGCGAATCAATTATTTTGCGTCCTTTAATCAAACCGAATGGAATCGTGCAAAAGATCTCGAATATGGAAAATCGATGGCAGCGGTGTTTTTACAGGCTTAAATATCTTTTACCACCCTGCTCGATTCGTGATAACTTCTTCGTTAATTCGCTCTATCTCGAATAGCTCGTGGTACGTGGATACGTTCGATCCAATTGGCGACTATAAAATCCACTTCACACGAAGGAATATCATCGATAGTGCCCCTTTGGAATTTCATAAGTCGCGCGTAAAATCGCTCGAGGACACCTGGCGTGATCTTCAGGCGTTACAGTAAGTCAGTTCTGGTGAGCGTCCGCCACGGTAGGTGGCAGCACGCGTTCTTTTTGGCGGCAAGGAGAAAGTGGCTTCGTCCGGGTGTACGTGAAAGGTGCGACCCGAGAACTGTGAAATTATCGACGACAGCTCGACGCACGCGTTGATTCGTCGCCCAGGCGAGGTAATCTGCGACGAAGTCAGGTAACACGATCGTACAATCATTATTTGCACGCTATTAGCGACGTTGCTTCGTCCGCGCCGATGTCTCGAAACTTTCTAACCTCTATTGCGTGTCGTTCGCGACGTTTGCGACGCGTATTAGAAATACGACGGAACAACTGACGTATTGCATGGCGAATAATGAACGATTACTGCGAAACCGTTTCGTGGGCGACGCGTCTTCCTGTTGTCGAGATGTTTTCTTGACCCGTTTCGAATAACTGCGCAGTTGTCGGCACGTTTCGAGCGTACGCGAAAAACTTCGTCGTACGATCGATACGTGGCGAAGCAAGTCGAAGAAATTGTTTGCTCGCAAACGATTTCGCTGTGGGACGAGCGAAATGGTTGGTTCGCCGGGGTCGCGAAAGACCCGGGCTGCGACGTTGCTGTGATGGCATTGGCGATGTCAGTTGGCAGCGGTTTCGTTTGCCAATGAGGCAGCTGGATCTGCGAGTGTTCCGGACTGGATAGATTGTTGCGAGACGAGTAACGTCTCTGCGACGTTGCGCTGGAACAGGAATTGTACTCCACAATTTGCGAATGCTTGAGAACGATTGGCGATAGTCTGGGTCTGCGCTGCGAATTCGATGAGACCTCTTCTGAGGCTCGGTTGATCAGGAGGGAGTCGAAGTGCGGTTGAATAAGGTCGATACCTCGCAAAGGTGCGAGCGAGATTGCTTTCTGTATTATGTTCGGTGAACGCTTTGTCTTGTAATTTGAATTGTGCAGACTGTTTGGAGAACCACAGGTGTCGGTACGAATTTTATGTTAATTTTTGTTAATGTAGTATGCAAAGTATAATGATGTACATGGCAATTTATGTTTCATTAGACGCTATGCAGTATTTTGGCTTAAGTCGAATGCTTCCAGTAGGGTGCAGTATTTAGTTGACGACAGCTTCTTCCGTCAAATCTAGTACATTGAAACCTGCGTAAAGTAAATACAGGGAATGCAGCTGAATACCTGAATTATATGGGATAGATTCATATTGACATTTGGTAATTATTGAACAGTATAAACGTTAGCGTACCGTAAGATATTGATATTCAGTACTTTCTATATATTTATTACATTCGTATATTTGGTCTATTAAAATTACATATCAGGAAAGGAATAATTTTATTAGAACACCAAGATGGATGTGTGGATATCAAAAATAGTATATATCAGGAATTATTAATGCCAGTATTTAGTGCTCTACAAAAGTATTATTGATACTTGACCGAATGTGTAGAATTTTGCTAAACGTAAAAATCGTTTTCTGAACGATAGATAGCATAGCATTATGGAACAGTTTCACTTTTCCACGGTGAAAATCGAAACGGAACGAAAGGAAATGGCAAGCAAGAGGCAATCGTCTCATTGTACGAGTCCATAAAAGGTGTACGTTTACTCTCGACTTGAATAAAACTTGGAAAGTATGTTGACACCAGCCTTTGCTCACGGGAAACCATTTTCCACCGATCGAACAAGATATTTGTTTTACGGGAGTCAGAAATTACTATAAACGTCCATAACGTAATGTTTATTTGTATTCGACATTGTTAAGTACAGAACAAAGAATGAACATTACAGAAAGAAATATCATTTCGAATTTACGAATAGGATATACAACTTTTCTTAAAAACATTTTTATCAGTACTGAGTACTGTCAGATTCGATCGCATATTAAAAATAAATAGAACAAAATGAGAGAACTCGAGGATGGAATGTATCAACGAGAAATGAGGAGATTCCATTTCCTTTTATAATCACGACGATTAACAAACGTTCGGTACCTGCTGATGTACGTAACTGCTCAAATACACCCTCGTTCGATGAAATCTGTGTTCGGAGCTCGGTGAATTTATAGGTCGCCTTTTTAGACTCCCCTGTTTTAGCATGTTTTGTAGCTGACACCCCGAAGAGTTTCTACCGTTCCCAAGGATTTCGCTCAGACTTTCCGGACGAAGCTGCCCCAAAATTGGCGTCACTTGTAATTTACTGGAAGCAAAATATAATGGTACATCTCCTGCTGTTTTCAGACATTTTTAACCTGATCATGCCCTCGTTGTTATCGCTGTATTAGTGCAACGTCGAAGTCGAAAAACGAGACGTGCTTCGCTTCTAATCAAGACAAAGAAAGGCTCCCACTTGTACCGATCAAAATATCTTTGAGACTTCTTAACCAGCTGAAAATCCAGTGGAACGAAATCGAGCGAGGCGAGCCAGAATAAATTCACAGAACGTTCGCGGCCTGGTAAAAGAAAGCAAGCAAGCAAGCCGTGAAACTGTTGGCAAATGGGGGGGTCCCCCCACAGTTTCGGCAACGAGCCTGCAAGCCGCGTTACGAAATCGGACACAGACGTGTGCGGCCTTTACGAAAGCGACAGAGGAGGTTGGTAGGAGGAGGAAATTCGAAAAGCGGGTTACGAAATCAGTTCAGCCGCGTGGCAGTCTTTTCTGTTCTGTTGCGATTATCTGTAATATAGTCTCGTGTGTCCCCCCCACCCCACCCCCATGATCGATGCCAACGGGAGGTCGCATCAGTGATCGCCACAGTCCTCGAGCGTTTCCGCCGTACATATTTTTTCTTTTTTTTTGCCATTGGATTGGCCACCCCTGGTTCGCACCTGTGCACGGTTACAATGGCCTGAATGGTCTGGTACACTTGTGTTTCGGTGTGGACGGATTGATCGGTACCCCTCCGACTGAATAATGATTTTAATGACGAGACTTCAGTCCGTTGAGGAATTAAATAACCGCGTATTATTACGTTTGTGAAAAGTGTTAAATCGTGGATTTATGTGCGACGATTAACGGTTGAAGTGAGGAACAAAGTTCGAAGGTGATGAAATGAAGAAGGGCGCAAGAAAAGATGTGGATAATTAACTGATTCTCATAGTCTTCGTTGGTGTTTCATTGCCTTCGAACGACGAGCCGAACGGCGGTGCTGTCGGAACGATTTCGATTCTCGAAACGATCGCAGTTGATGCGAACACTGGCGTTGCGAAAGGGAAACGTTTTAAAGCGGCGTCGAGGCCCGTTCTCACGAAGCATTTTCGTGTCGCGTACGAAGCTGGCGCGACGGCAAACTGCAGAGAGTGTCGGTGGTCCCCTGTTGCAGGAACGGCTAATTACGTTTTTCTTTGACTCGCAGTGAGCACTGCAGTTCCCGTCGAGTTTACAATTATGTACTGGTGAACGCGAAGCGAGGAAGCGGCGTGAAGAGTGCATCGCGTTGACTTTCTTGGTCGTTCCTCACGGTTCGAGGAGGAGCACCGTGAAAACTTAGAAACCGCGGAACCAGATCGAGGGGAAAAATTAGAAAATCGTTCGTGACAGAATCAATCCTCTTAACTTAAGCGTAAGTTCGTGCTGAGAACGAACGCCTAGTGAATTAATGCATGACTATTGCTTGAAGATTAGACACACTTATCGAGCGGCAAGTAAATTATGAAATCGATACGGTAAATGATATAACTGGCAGAATTGACATTTGGCTACATCGTTCGCCATTTAGTCACGATAAAATGCAGCGAAATATTTTTCGAATCAGATCGAAAGATTCGATTCCTGCCTGGGCGCAGAATGTCACAGCAGCTGTTCGTCTTCATTCCCCTGTCCCCGGCGACTGGCTGAAGAGCCAGATATCCTTGAAGTGGGACATTGTCCCTCAATTTCTTGTTCTTTCAGTGATTCTTGAACAAGTTCTGTGATTGACGGTCGGCCAACAGGATTCGCCCAGAGATCAGCGCGTTCTATTGTGTGTACCTGTGCGGTTCCGAAGATTATGTAACGCTAAGTGACTCATTACTAATAACAAGTGGCGGACCAACCTCTATTTCTGGAGGAATATTTAAGGCCATTCGGTCGCCGAGTTTCGTTTCTCTGGAACTCGCAAGAGATACCACGCGAACGAGACGCCTGAAACGATACAGGGGGAATAATTGAAGAATATACGAGTTCTGCATTCGTAGCGCAGCGGAAATGAATGCATATAACACTATAATGAATTGAAATTTAAGGAACGACATCGTCAGTCGAGGGAACTGAGACTGGCATAGAACGCAGGGGAAAAGGATACAACTTTAGAAGTTTCGAGTTATAAAAACTTGACAAAAGAAAAGGATACAACGTTTCTCTTTAGCAGAGAACGCTGGCAAGGTTTTGTATCAGCCACTGAAACTCCCTTTGGACGTTATTGCACTTGAGTTCGCCGTTTTCAGGCGATTCGATCTAATTTTTTCCGCGGATACCGTACCGGTCGTGGACGAGAAACGCTGGATTTTCACACGACCACGTCGGAATGCGGCGCTCTTTTCTGCCAAGAAAATAGCAGCGCCGGGGTCCTCTTCGTGCTACGGTATCGCGGAACTTGCAACACTTATCGTGCGAATCTTTGGAATTCGCTGAATTTATCCTGGCGGTTCGCTGCCGCTTTCTCACGCAATGCGCGAAGGTGAAATAATGTTCACCGTGTTTCCTCCTACCCGGGCAAAAGTAATGCAGTTTCGTTCCTTCAATAATGGCGAATATCTCGGTAACACGGGAGCACTCGCGTCGGAACGTCGTCGTCGACAAGAAAACGAGAGGAGCCGTCGGTGTACCGGTGCGTCTTTTGAAATCACGATTCCCGTTCACAGTTTCTGAAACTGAATGAAATTAAACGAACGCCTCTTAAATCGGACTAGCGAACGTGACAAAGACACGGTGACTACTCGTAAGAAACAGTTGTGTTCGTCGCCAAAAAACGAAGACCTCTGGTAAATATTGACCCCTCGAAGACACTGAGGGACTAAAGTGGAGATTAAGTTCAGTCTACGATAGTGGGACGATAAGGGAACGCCAGTTTCATTTCCCTGGAAGCGCGTTGCAGGTGTGAGTGCGCGTGTTTCGCGTTAGAGCAAGGAATATAGGTGAGCCTGTGAGTGCAACGAGCGTGTTACGCGAGCCACGTAACGCAGCCACGAGTGTGGGAAAGTGAGGAAGCTGGCCTCGAACTCAGACCTCAACCTTCTCTTCTAGCTGCAACCTCGTTCCTCCTTTTCCGCCGGTCTACCTGGACTACCTCTCCTTTCGAGTTACCAACCAGAACTGCTGTCTACCCTCCGCTCGTTACGTGGCAAACACCGCGTCTGTGCCGTGGCAGCGAATGTTTTCAAGTTTATTTACACTGGACTCGGACGGTCTGTCTGTTACGAGTTTCGAGTCTGGCTGCTGACGTCTTTCCTGACTCTATGGCGAAATTTTCTTTTTCTTTTGTTTTATCGGACAGCTTTAACGGCTACAGCTACAGCTGGTCGGAGTAGCATTGACGTTATAGATTTTTCGCAACGAATTGTAAATTAATGGGTATACGGTGTCTTATGGTTTTGCTGTCCTCTTCGAAGTTAGGCGTTTGAAAGGCAAATTGCGCATATTGACGTTGTCTAAGCTGCTTAAAGCGTTTTTAGTTTTTGAAGTATATTGATTCCGGAGAGGGTGATGTATTAATTATTGGAACATTTATGGTGACACGTGCAATTAATCTTTAATTCCACGTTACAAACGAACCAATTGGTCCTCTTCTTTTTCCGTTACGTCAACGATATCTCGTATCGAAAGCCAGCTCCGTGTTCACTTTTGCCGACACCCGTTTCCCCGCAAACCTTTGAGCCAGCAAATTCTTTTATTTTTCAACCCCGCGTGGAAATCGGCCGTCGCAAAACGAGGATGGAAAAAACCGCAGGCCTTTGTTTCCCGCGAAAAGCCATGAATTGCGACGCTTTAATACTTTTAGAAAGAAAAAAAAAAAAAATGGCACAGTGCGACGTTCGTTTGTCGAGTACCGGCATGGAAATTCTTCCCATGAAAATTCGTCGCGCGATACGTCGGGTCAGGGTCGCGAATCTCGATTCGTTGCCATTTACGTGCGACGAAAATTGGGTTACCGGTGTGTTCCATAAAGCTTTCTGAACGATATTTATCGACGGAATCGTGCGATAAATTCGCGAGCAAGTCGTTTACGGGCCCCCCCCCCCTGACGCGTATATCTTTGGATACTTTCATTTCTCGCCCGGGCAGCGTAAAATGAAAAGTAAGCTCCTTCAATCATTCTATTGGATTCTATTCCGGGTAACGACTAAACGAGGAACGGTTGGAAGTAGGATCGGTCCGATGTGGTTAAGCGGAAAAGTTGTAGACGAACGAGGTTCCTGACCCTAGGGTCTCGCGATTATCGTGGAACCGTGTTCCTCGGTTGTCTGGGCGTCGCGACGCCACTTCCCCGGGAACCAGGGATAACTGGGTCATAGCCAGATATCGACATATTTCCCTTTCCAGCGACTTCCAGGTTCACGCCACGCCTGTGGGTTACTCTTTAACGTCTGGCCCGTTCTAGACCTCGGTGTAATCGTCGTAGATAATTCGATTCACAGGAATTCTTCAGGCATCCTGATCTTAATCGAACGTGAATTGTCTGTCGTTAAAAATGTCAAGTAGTGCCTGGTTTTGGGTTAGATGAAACTTAGTTAGTCGTGACATTTCGATGTCTGTACTGTCAGAGGTGCATCCGTGTGACGCAGTTTCCATCGAGTTTTTCGTTCGACGTATCCCATTCGACGCGCGCGTCGGTTTATCTACTGTAAAATGTGCAACCTTTAGAAAGGACGCGTGTCTGTCATCTCCGACACGCGTCATGGTTGGCCTTTACACGCTGCCAGTTAGGGCAGTGTCTTTCTTGATATCAGCCCTTGCTTATTTTGTCACCAAGGCGTCCCTCGTATTCCTGTCTCGCAACGCTCTTGCTATCGACGCCGGCTATCTAAACAGCGTTACAAAATTAGAGGCGAGCGACGTGGCCATCGATAAAGGGGTGGGTTACCGGGGTTGGAAAGTTTCATGGTCCAGGAAGTTATCTGGGAGCGTCCGCGGGTCGCGTTGCGAGCTCCGTCAAGGCGCTTCGTTCTTTCGCTGTCGTCACGGCTGGTATTAACGTGTTGCTTTCGTCACCGGTGCCCTATTTTCCCCGTTTCCCTCCGTGGAAACTGCGAGCTGTAGTAAAGTATGCAACCTTGACCCGATCTCTCCCGCACGCGTCACGGTTGGCCTTTACGCGTGACGTGTTGGGTCAGTGATGCTTCTAATACACCGGCTTCCACCTTTTTTCTTTTCACCCTTTGTTCGGCCTGTTTTTCCCGTACGTGTTCGTAATTTCTAATCGCGTAAAACGAGCCGTCCAAAGCCTCCCGGGATGGTCCTCTCTATCTAGAATTTTATTTGCTTTCCGCCGAACCGAAAGTGCCCGGCGGGGTCAACGACCATGACCTACCCTGACCTGCTCACTTTCGACCGTCATTCCGTTCGCCTTTCGTTCGTCGCACGGTCCAGCCCGCTATTTCTGCCAGCCTCTGACTTTTTTTTGCCTCGATTCTTTCTTCTTCGCGTGCCTAAAAATAAAACGATGCGTTCGCGACGATCATTCGATTAATGCGATTCGCGGTTGCGTAACGACGCTGGTTGTATCTCGCGGCGAATCGAAATTCGTAGAACGAGGGTTATTCTTCCGCTACGGCGAGTCAATCGAACGAGGGGCCCCCGCGAGGAAATAGTTAACGAAACGTTGAAATCGTCATCGAACGGTTCGACTCGAAAGTAACTTGTGGTTTTCCCCCGGTGGAAAACATAATAATAATAACAGCGCCGCGAAAAAGCTGATACACCTCCAGGAAATAATAAAAGACGTCCAGCTATTATTCCTTTGTTATTCCGTTCTTTTCTTAACAATCTTTATTGCCTTTTCCTTGATTTACGGTCGTCGTTTTAGTCGTAGCCATGGGAACCGAGGCGCTGTTGTCGCGCCGACTTACATACATGGCACAACGTCATCCGTGTTGCACGATAATTATTTATCAGGTGTGATATAATAATCACGAAGAAATAGCGTTCTAAAAATACCGCGCTTAGAGCTGTTATTAAGCCAGATAAAAATGGAATGAACAAGTGTCGTCGCCTGAGAGGAAAATTGCGACGAGTGCGGACCTTGGATTTTTCGCACCGGTTGTCGCGAAAACCGGTACCCTTTGCACGTTCATTGAAAGTCATAAAAAAAATAATAGACCACCTAGCACCATTGTTTTGCTAGCTCTTTAGTCCCGCCCGGGTCCACTTTGCTGAAGACCACGATTATCCTTTTAGCTAATGAAAATATTAGAGCCTCGTTGGGAGGGAAGCGTCCGCGGCAGGACGAGATAAATTCGTCATCTTATGCGTCTCTTGCAGTGCCGTCATTTTCCTCGCCCACGTACGGCCGTCGAGAAGAACTGCGGACTTCGCGTTCAGACTTTTCTCGCGGCGGCCCGCTCGTGTCTACGCCGTTGGTTTTAGCGATTACCGCCGCCTAATGAACGTAACGCACGACGTAACGCGCGTGGCGTTTGCGAATAACAATTGGGGAGGACCCGCCGCGAATTGCAACGAGGGGGGAATGCATAATTATTGTCACCCCGTGTTGTACATCCTCCTAGGATTCGCATCCGTCACGCGTTCGACGGAATAATTCAAATGGTTTGGATGTTACGTCGCGTGCTGATTAAACGTTCAATTCGATCGTTATCGAGATATCTGGCTCGTCGAGTTCGATTTGCTTTGCAGCCTGTGTCGCGAGAAAACGTTCAGTAATCTTCTTGGACCGTGTGTTACCCCTCGGGGGACGACAGACTCGCCACAACGAGAGTATAGCTATGCACGTACTGTGTGTTCCAATAGAGCTCGTAACAAGTATCGAACTTACGTTATAACTCGAAGTGTTTCGATACCCTAAAATCGCTGATATCCGAGCTATTAATTCGGCAGTATTATTTGACCACGAAAATGATTTGCAGAAACATCTCGTAGCCAACATTTAACCAGTCTAATCTATTCAACGACGAGATTTTTTCCTGTCCTCTATTGAACGCCAGTGTTGCGTTGATCGGATGAATTTTCCTCGTGACGCCCCGTAGAAACAGCTTAACGAGCAACGTCATCGTGTCGATCCGCGATCAGGGTCGCTTATTAGCATGCTCGGGTGTGCCTTCCGCGCCCACTCTCGGCCTTGAGCGTTCTACGCGAGAAACAGAGGGATGAGAGGAGGAGCGTACGAGATGTCAAGGAAGGAATGTTAAACACGGAATGCAGGTCGAGCCACGGGACCTCCTTGTTCCAGCCACGTGCTCCCGATATCGCGACGCTGGGACGCTCGTTAAATGCGCGAGAAAACGTCGAACCTGTATTTTCCCATCAGTACTGTGCCGTGTCGTCACATCTGTGTTGCGTCGTGGCCGACAATCGCACCGAACCTGGGCCACGGTGGACGTTAAGATGGATACGACGATCTTTCTGAGAAATATACTGTTAACGAGACAGGGACAGATATGTCCAAGCTAGATTGGGATTAGCGTTTTACATGGGGAATAGCGATAATTGCCGACGGATTGGTGATTTCTTTTTTCTCGATTGCACTTATAGAGGAACGGTCTAGTTGTGGCTGAACTGCGCAGTCCAAGTTTGCATGTCCAGTTATCGGTGGGCAGGTCGTCGTAGGCTTCCGGTTCGAAACGCTGGCCCACGCACTGTGGGGTATTTGGCCCGAAAAACCGGACAAAAGTCAATTTCCAAAGTTTTGGAAAAGACAAAAATTTTTATTGTCCGAGTTAGTTAAATATGTGAGAAACAATGTGTCAATTTTTGTTTTCTTATTTATGAACTCAGGGAGCAGCATTTTTCGTCGAAAGTTAGCAATTTTGATGGCACGCATTGGCTCTCTTAACCATTCCGTAAAACATCGTTGCTTATTAGCGATTTATGAATCTTTTAAGGAATTAGTGTAAATTCTGCCGTTATGGAAGCTTTTAAGGTAGATATATACTACACTTTCCAACAGATTTTACACTTTTAGCACATATATTTATGTAGTTATTAATATTTGAAAATAATCGATATTTCAGTACTTTTCTTTTCGGTTACAAGATTTCATTAACGATTTTGTTATAGTATTTAACAGCATTAAAAGCTCTTTCTGGTGTCGTTGCATTCGGTAAAGGTTTGTGAACACAATGCAACAAAAATTGGTTCCGGTTTCGTCCGGTTTCGCGTTTTATAGCTAATTTATGTAGAAATGATACTTGAGTGCTGCAGCGCGCCGCGTCGTTCCGCGTGCACTCGTGGTCACAATTCTGGCCCAGGCCTGCTTTTAGAACTCTCGCTGACGATGTCTCCTAAGTTCTGTATATCTGGATATGTTTATATCGAATTAATTAATTTGATGCCTAGAAATTATATTCATACGGTAACTGTTTGGTCGCAAGAACCGAACACATCGACGGCCTTTGTTACCTGAAAAATTTTTTTATTACCGGGTCACCCGGAATTTGTCATAAACAACCCCCAAAAAGTAAAAATTATTGATTCAAGACGCTAATGTGTCGCTACATTTAGTCGAAATTGAGTCGCGTACACACCAAGTTTTGTACTCTAGTACAAAACTGTACTCTACCGTTGACCCTATTTTTCAAGAGGTTTCAACAGTCTTAAAGAAAAGTGTTTTAAACAAAAGGTAAACAGTATTTGGACATCTACAAACTTCAATATATTAAATCTCGAAAACAATTTTTTTTTTTATAAAAAATTAAGTTATAATGTTATAAACTAATGTTGAAATTTGTTTTTAACTGCATAACATTGGAGCTGACATTGAGACGATTTCAACGACCTACTACATTATCACCTTGGGCCTATAAACAATTCTACAATATTTTTGTCCGGTTTTTCGGGCCAAATACCCCACTGTGCCACGGTTTAACGGCTCGATAAGCCTAGCCGGTGGGATTATGCAACGGTCCGGTAGCTCAATAGTCGCGTGCTGTGCGATTTCCTAATACCCGATGATTCGATAACCTTAATAGTCTCCGGACTGCGGAGCTGCGCGTAAGATGCCACGGTGAGATCTGTAAGTGCGCGCAACGTTACGCGTAAAGTGACGCGAGGATTCGGTGGTGTAACTTGACGCATCAGGTGACCAATAATTCGGCAACGAATCGAGAAGTGTAATGGCCTAGGTGTCGGGCAACCTGCGACCTAGGGAAGTGTGTTCTGACTCGTGCCTTAACCCTTCCGACCCGACATCAGTAACGCGTACTGACCCGGAGAATCAATCAGCGCTCTCCTCGTTCAGCGTCAGGCAGAACCGAATTCGACGCGCACTTATGTCTTTCCCAAAGTGTCTCTGGAGTATCTCTAGACCCACGAGTCCTCAGTTTTAAAGTAAACAATCTGCAATGCCTTCTTTATCACTGCAGACACAGTTCTTGATCCTCGACAACACATAGAGACAAGACATCCATCGGACAATGCAGTAGCTACACTGAACGAGAGACATTTTATAACAAACGTATTCCCAACGGAAAAAAGAAAAACGCAACAAAGAAGATGTGCAGTATATACGAAACGTGGAAGAACGAGAGATAGTAGGTTCCGGTGTCGCAAATGTTACGTTGGACTCTGCTTAGAAAAGTGCTTCTTATATATACCACGCGAAGCTGAATTACTGGCTGCTACCGAGGTTAAACTTTAATGAATTTCATAATTATTCAGTATAACACTGCATATGTTATGCATATGGCAAAGATGCAAATACTTTAGAAACAATTCGTAGCGAGCGACTTGCGCAAAACGCCGTCGGGTCGGTAGGGTTAAGGGTCAGCAGGCTTTGACTTACGATCAGGTAGTAATCGCACGTAAATTACCTCGGCTCAGATTCGACCCACGCTTTAGGATTTACACCATCTCGAACCATTGAACTTCTAAATTATTCTTCCCTTAAGAATAATTTACGCGGTGCAAAATATTTAAAAGCGTAACAGGCTGGATTAGTGTGCCAATCGCGGGAGCTAACCTGAGACCTGAAAGATAAGATTTATCTTGTCTATGTATCTTAAAATGCACAGTAGCCCAACATCAGCGTCGATTGATCGATCTGTCAACTTGTATACAATACTGTGTACAGTTTACCTGCTTTATTCAATGGGCTCTGTGTGTCAGTAAGGCGTGCACGGGTAGCAAAGGGTTGAAAGTAAACGCTGCAACCGTAGGTGAAGCTACAAGAAAAGCCTATCCCAAAGCTTTCCTGGTATTTATGAAGGAAACTGGTCGACGTTAAACCGGCTCTCCGCAGACGTGTCTCCATCAGCCCGCACCGTTACCTTGCAGTATCGTCTTACCTTTCCCCGATTTCACCGCGTTTTTCCCTTTCGAGGGCCGGCAACTCCTGCTCGCGTCAGGTAGAAATGTCTGTTGATTTTTTTCTCGCTACGTGAACAATGGTCCCCGGGCTGGATAGATTCGACGCGCATCTCCCTTATTTCGCTGCCGTTGCCTTTTGATAGAATAGTGGGGGAAGGTTAGCCCTATTATTGAGGACGTAAGTTGTATGACGTTGCCTAGGTGGTGCAGGTGTCGTTCTTCGGCAAATGTACGGACTGTGCTGGCAAATGACGGAAATATAGGTTTGCGTGAATGTGGTCTGTCTTTATTTAATTTTATTATATCGATAGACCCGATTAGAATAGTCGCGATGGAAATACGATATAAAAAGGAGAAGAATTATAAACGATTCGTGAGCGGCTGAAATTTAATCGTACGACATATGCAGTTCGAAATATTGCAGTGTTACAAACAAATTGACACAGCCGCCGCGTTCGCGTGGAACCTTGCGCTTTTAATCTCGTCAGAGTGCACCGGTAATCTAATCTCTATTTAAATATGTGATCTGATGTCCGTCTTTGCCATAGGTATGTAAGACAGCCCGTACGTTTCAGCCCGTAGAAAGGAAAATTCGAAAATTCCTTTCGTCCCTCAGACACGCTTCTACGAATTCAATCCCTCTCCCTTTTACTTCTGCTTCGAGGGGTCAAGCCCCCGTCCATTTTTTTTTCTCCGTCACCCAGTCACGTCCCTAGAACGAGGTTCTTTTCTGGCCGAGACACGAGTAAAAGGGGGATGACTGACAAAGCAGAAATCCGCGTGAGACGTTTCACAAGCGTGAGAGAAATTACCAATTAACCTTCCGTGACGGCTAATTAAAAGCTGTATTTCTTGTTTTTTTTTTCTTTTTTTTTTGTAACAGTATAACAAGGCGGGTGGGGAGAGAAGCGTGATTCTCTCTGGAAATACATGAATGGGAGCTCGTTGCTCAAAGTAATTGCCGGATTTCACGTGTGTGTTTCTGTGTCGTTGGCTATTAATAACGATGAACGATTGACAAAGTTATTCGATTCGTCGCTATGACAAAGCATGACAGTTGCGTCCAGAATTTTATTCGCACGAATATTCGGGCAATCGGTAGAACCATTTGTAACATTCCCGTTTAATTTGTTTTTGTTGGAAATGGGTTTATTCAATAACTCTCCTCAGCTTGTGATTTTATAATATATTTTATTGACCACGGAATAAGAGTGACTTCCTTACTGCATCAATGGTTTGAAGGAACAAATCCGCATCCAAATTAACGGACTGACCTGAAGCATAGACGACTAATCTCGTGTGCGTGCGGGGCCCTATCGGTTCTCATAGAAACGACAGTTCAAACCTTATAAACAGGATGAAAGGAACGGTATAAGGCATCCCCTCTCACACGAGAATGAAACGTTAATTTTTGTATTGATTTTTATTGAAAAATCTAACAGTTTTATTATCCTGGCCGTCGAGGGCGCTCGAACGTTTTTCGATGCACGTATTTAAAAAACCATCGACCCTGAAGAAACGTCTTTAGCCATACATATGGGGCACAGTGGTCCGAAACCGTAAAAACACGAACTAAATTCATAGCACTGTTATTTACACATTATTCATTATGAATAGAAAGATTTTAGGTAGTTCTTGAGTTATAGAATATAATTGCAACTAAAAATTCTCTTTTTATAATTATTTTAACAATAATATTGGACAAAATATTGTTTGGTCGAAAATGGTTCT
The DNA here is from genome assembly GCA_948146005.1 of Nomada fucata. Classification (NCBI taxonomy): domain Eukaryota; kingdom Metazoa; phylum Arthropoda; class Insecta; order Hymenoptera; family Apidae; genus Nomada; species Nomada fucata. The sequence goes on along the minus strand of OX411277.1, from coordinate 30,966,798 downwards.
GATATTTTTTGTGGTGCGTAGATATATCTCAGATAGCAGTAAATAAAATTTGTTACAGCCGATATCACGACTCTTACAATACTGATTTCATCATTGAGATTCATAATCTGTAAAAAACTTAACTGAAATTATATAGTTAATATGGAAATAGTTCGACAATGGGATGTTGAATCTATCCATCCAAATGCGCGTTTATGATGTTATTTAATTGAACGAACATGTTAGCAAAAGATTTAAAATGAAAAATATATACAAAATTATTTAAAAAATTTAAATTAAATAAACAATTTTTAATTAATTAAACAAAAAGAATTTAGTCAATACAATACAACAAATCCATTAATGGATTTACTTCTATGTAGGGCACTTTGGCGTTTTAACAAATTTTTATGCAGGTATCTTAAGTAGGTATTAACAAATACTTCCATGTAAATTTTAGCGCACCGATCGCGACCGATTCCTTTCATAAACTACATTAAAGTGGAAAAACGGCGCGCTGACTGCACATATATTGTAATAACTTTCAAAGTTGCAAATAGTTGCAAAAAATTTTTATGCAGGTATCTTAAGTAGGTATTAACAAACACTTCCATGTAAATTTTAGCGCACCGATCGCGACCGATCCCTTTCATAAACTACATTAAAGTGGAAAAACGGGGGAAAAATAGGGATACGCGAAAAGGTATTTTTCATAGGGTTTAAATACGTAGATACCTTTCATGTTACATGTACTTGTAGCTGAAAGAACACTCTTTGAAAATATATAATCAGATTTGAGTTAGCTCCACTCTGTAAAAAAATATAGCACCGAAAAGTGTAGCAAATTCAGAAAGAAACGGGATCGTTTTAAAGTGAACATTTCCCCCCCCCCCTCCCCCCTCCCCCCTTTGAAGGTGTCTCAGGCAATTACCGGTGCTCTGCGGCAATGTATTTTTACGCCAAGATTTAGTCTATACATATCAGAAGCTATGCCTAAAATTTCATTCATTTCCAAGAAGGTTGAAAAATTGAATTTAGTTCGTGTTTTTACGGTTTCGGACCACTGTGTGGGGGTTTGGCAGGCAGATGTAGTCTCGTCGAACGAAACGGCGAAAAAGCGGCCTGGTCGGTTAATCGATTATTGCTTTTTTTCTCGATTCGTCGAATCTACCGTCGCCGGGCTGGCCCCGGTATTTCAACTGAAACGCAACGCTTCGTCGGGGTCCGCCGCGGCTCCTCGTTGCAAGCAAGTAATCAGGAACATTTTTGTCATGGTAATTTCGCGACGAGCCCCCGACGAACGCCGACGGAGGACAAAAGGCGTCGTTGCATCGTCGAGAGGTACATTTGCATTTCTCGCGGGCCCTGCCTCGCACGAATGGTCCCTTTCCTCTTTCGCGAATTGTCCGGCACGATTCGCACGTGCGCGATCTCGCGGCGTCTCGCGAGCGGACCGTTCCCGTTTCGAATTTGCATACGACGCATCTGGCCGCCCGGCGACAATGGCCCCGGGGCCCCGATGCGATCTCGCCGAACAATGTCGCCGAATTTTGTATGAAAATCGGCGAACCTTGCGCGCACGATCATTCGCGAGATGCGAATACGAAGCGCCATTAGGATCGGTTAAAGTCGACCACGCCATAAAACCATGGGGGACCCCCCCTCGGTGCGGCTACTGCGAATATCCGTTGGCAAGTAGACAGACCGGGGGACGGAAAAGGTGCAACAGGTGGGCCCAGTAGCGCCAGGCTTAGTCCCCGATACGAATTTGCGAAAATTTCTCTCACGAGGGAAGACTCTCAACTTGTCGACTCGGATTTTAATGTCCCTTTGCAGATCGATGATACGCAGACTCCTGATGGTCTGCGTAAAATATTAGGTGCAGTTATTCGGAAACTTTAAAGATATTAAGAATTAAAGTTACGTATCTTCTATGCGAGAACGTATCTTCTAGAAATAGGGAAGAATCCTCAAGAAGATTGGTAGCCAAGCGAGAATGGTGTACAGCTTGTGCCGTAGAGGTCTCGGGTTCGATTTCCGGTTAATTGATTCTTTTTTATTTATTTGTGGTTTCATTTTGGCGACACTGCGCACGTTTCTGGATGATAGTTGTCGTACGTGCAATTGAAACGCAGGAAAGTGCGACACCACCGAGTGAGGTGAGCCTATACGTGAAATTAGAAACGCACTCTAGTTAATCTCCAATCGGATCGTAAACAGCGTGGACCGCACGTTCACTGCAACGCATCGTAAAGAAATACTGTTTCAAAGTTCTTAACATTCGAAAGGAACTAGTTATCATCCAGAAATGTGCAGTGTCGCCAAAATGAAACCACAAATAAATAAAAAAAAAAACAATTAACCGGAAATCGAACCCGGGACCTCTACACGGCACAAGCTGTACATCATTCTCACTTGGCTACCAATCTTCTTGAAGATTCTTTCCCATTTATAGAAGATATGGCCTCACATACAAGGTACGTAACTTTAATTGTTAATATCTTTAAAGTTTCCGAATAGCTGCACCTAATATTTTACGCAGACCATCACGAGCCTGCGTATTATCAACCTAAAAAAGGACACTAAAATCCGTGTCGACAAGTTGAGAGTCTTCCCTCGTCGGCTCGACGACAAATCCAAACTCTGCGAGGAAACGACGTGATCCGTTCCACAGCAGCCCCGTAACGAACGAATCATCATTTCACTAATCAGTTGTTGCCTTATTTGTTTCAGGTGAGTACTGCGTCGCCGTTCGAATATTCGGTTCGCGTGCATCGATTGAGAACGTATCGCGAATCAGGTGAGTGACGAACCGATGGCCGTGGACAGTGATAATCGTTAATTAACGAAACAGTCCTGAAGATCGTTTATCCCGGATTGTTTCATTGAACATTGAATGCCAATGCCGGACGAGAAATTAACGATGGAACGAGACGGGACCGGGGCGGCGATAAAACAGCGAGGAGAACAGAAAAAGAGAGAGGCTACGATGCGTGGCGGAGGCCTCGCGCTGCTCAGCGAAGCTTCACGAGGCTCTGTAATCATGTCCGGTTTCTACCGTATTGCCGGGAACGTCGGGAACACCGGCTGCGTGCGATCAGAAACGAACATCGTACGAAATAGTGGCGAGCGTAATGATAATAACGATACGGTCGCGCGTGGGTAATTGCGAGCGAGTAATCGAATCGCGAGCGTTTCCCTTTCCAGCGAAATTGCGCTCCGCCCCCCGGTGTCGAAGAAGCTGGCCCGGGCGATCGTCGATCGCGACGTCGACGCGAAATTTAACACGGAATCGCCGGAGGATCGGTAACGCAAGAGGAGGAGCGGACGTTTTCGCGTCGAGGCGATTGTTCAAGGCCGTTCGGTGCATGTGCAACCGATCGACACACGTTTCCTTTTGTCGGCGTCGTTCCTCTTTCACGTGCGGCTCGCTCCTCCACGGGATTACTCACTCGACCGGTATTTTTTCTCTCCTTTTCCTTTTTCTTTTTTTTTAAACAGTCATCGACGACTCGTGGCTCGCCTCCACGAGAGTTACGATGGACGACTTCAGGCCTGAAAGGCGAGACCCGGAATACTTTACGTTCCTTGACGTTCTAAATTCATCCTGAGTGACGTATTCTACCTCGTAGGGTTATCTTTTCCGGTCGATTCGGGACCGTTTAACTACGGGTGATTAGAACGTAGTTGGTGCTCCAGGAGAATTTCATCGTTTATCGTCGTTGCGTCTCGGGTGATTTCGTGCCGCGACGTACACACTGGTCAATTGCTGGGTTTGAGGGGAATGCGGTTGGGCAACAGACAGGGACTCTGAAACAGATGTCACTCTTCTTCCTGGATTTCCTTTTCGCTGAAAGGGCCCGGCCTGCGTAGCAGCTTGCCCGGTTGTGCGTGTACACAGTGGCGTCAGAGCTGTCCGTCGAACGTGTTTCAAACAAGCGTCCCTGAAACAACGTCGGATAGCACGCGAACAATTTTAATCACAAATCGAGGCGGAGAGAAATTTCGAATTTTAAGGACGGACGTAGAACGATCGACTCGAAACTTCGATCGTTCGGCTGATCGAATCGGGCGAATCAAACCTGCAGGAATTAGTACACGGCGTAATGAAAAGAACGCAGCAAAATATTCTCATTGAAGGAATGCAGCTAACGAGGGAAGACTCTCAACTTGTCGACTCGAATTTTAATGTCCTTTTGTAGGTTGATAATACACAGGCTCCTGATTATTCGGAAACTTTAAAGATATTAACAATTAAAGTTACGTACCTTGTATGTGAGGACATATCTTCTATAAATGGGAAAGAATCTTCAAGAAGATTGGTAGCCAAGTGAGAATGATGTACAGCTTGTGCCGTGTAGAGGTCCCGGGTTCGATTTCCGGTTAATTGTTTTTTTTTTTTATTTATTTGTGGTTTCATTTTGGCGACACTGCACATTTCTGGATGATAACTAGTTCCTTTCAAATGTTACGAACTTTGAAACAGTATTTCTTTACGATGCGTTGCAGTGAACGTGCGGTCCACGCTGTTTACGATCCGATTGGAGATAAACTAGAGTGCGTTTCTAATTTCACGTATAGGCTCACCTCACTCGGTGGTGTCGCACTTTCCTGCGTTTCAATTGCACGTACGACAACTATCATCCAGAAACGTGCGCAGTGTCGCCAAAATGAAACCACAAATAAATAAAAAAGAATCAATTAACCGGAAATCGAACCCGAGACCTCTACGGCACAAGCTGTACACCATTCTCGCTTGGCTACCAATCTTCTTGAGGATTCTTCCCTATTTCTAGAAGATACGTTCTCGCATAGAAGATACGTAACTTTAATTCTTAATATCTTTAAAGTTTCCGAATAACTGCACCTAATATTTTACGCAGACCATCAGGAGTCTGCGTATCATCGATCTGCAAAGGGACATTAAAATCCGAGTCGACAAGTTGATAGTCTTCCCTCGTAAGAGGTGGGTTCCGTTTCACCTGCATCGCGGTCACGGGGCACAATAGCCTTCCTTGTTCCTCCGGGCTCCAGACCAGAGCCGCCTAAAGACGGGCCAAGGTCGTCGCGGGGCTAGACGACGTTGTCGGATCCGGGGCTGTGCGGGGGCTCTGACGAGGAAACAAGGTAGAGGCGGGGGGGGGGGGCGGAAGCGGAACAGCAGCTGTCCCGTTTCCAGAATCGCAAAAGGGCGCGTGCGCGCCTCTCGCTTGGGGGTCATCCGAGAGATTTGTCGAAGGATCACAGGTAGGACTGGGTCGGCCGTAGAGAAATCCAGCCCCAACCTCGACATCGAAGGCCCCTCGTCGGGACGTACCTGACCCGGATCAACCTAGAAACCCAGCCGCGGATATAGTCTGCCTCCATTCAGGTTCAAGTTCACGGCCCGGTGGGTGGCTGTCTTGCCGGCCACAGGACCGTCTGCCTTCCGTTTCCCTTCCGGCCTTTAAATCGTTCGCCAAACGCATCCGCGAGGTTTGTCCGCCTGGAACAAGTTACGTCTCGTTCGGTTGCGCGATGCGTTTCGAAAGTTCGACGCTCGAACGCAACAGCCAGCCAGACCCCCCCCCCCCCCACACGTCCCGTGACGCGCGAGACGAATAGTCCAGCGACTGGTGCGTCCGCTATATCGAGATCTCGGATCTGTTGTACGGATGCAAATCGAGGGACGATTGAATCGCAGTTGCGCCGAGTTAATTGGCGCAGGCGGACTGTAAAAATGTGGCGTTCCCACGCTCTGGATGCTGGAACAGTAGTAGGGACCGAGCAAGGTGAAAACGTGACGCCAAGAGAGAGAGAGAGAGAGAGAGAGAGAGAGAGAGAGAGAGAGAGACTAGCGATTGTGTAATGGCGGTGAGGTGACCGGGTGTCAAGAGCACGGGACACGACTTTCGGTCGCCACGCACCATACGAATATACCATACACACTCGAAGGTCTCGTTAGCAGCATTATCGGTGACTAACGATTACGATCGTCAAGGCTGCCCGTTCCGCTCCGCTGGCGCGTCGCTGAGCGCCGCGGCTACTGTGTCTGTCTCTGTTGCGGAATTTCGTTGCAACCTACGGTTGCGTCACGATTGATCGACGAGCGCGAGCGATTTATCAAGTGCGTAGGAGAAATTAGTGAATTAGAGAAGGGGGCGTGGGAGGGGGGAGGGGGGAGGGGGTTGAGCCGAGCCAACCGAGCTGCTCCCGACTTGGCTGGCCCAGAAACGAGACCAGAGGTCGCTGATACGTGCCACCAGCTGGTGGTCAAAGATCTCTGCTCGAGCGACGAGGAAACGGTCGTCGCGAGCGCCTGCTCTCGACCTCGCCGGACCGTTTAGCATCGTTCACGAGCGAGCTTTAATCATGCTGACCTCGTGCCACTGTTTACGAGCCGCGGGTGCCGTCACAGCAGCCGATTGTACCGTCATCGATTTTACCTTTCGTTCGGCCTGGGCTCGCCCCCGCGAACTCGTTTCTTGTTCAAAGCCACCTCCGTTCTGTCTACCTTCGATACGCTTCGAAGACACTGTGGACACTGTAGACGTAGACACTGTGTTTCTCTTCAGGCCGACGCTCTGGTGATTTATTTTTTAAATCTTCCAGAGGGTTATTGTCGATTTTAACTTTTTTTTTTATCTTTTTTTTATCAAGTCCTACAAGTCGTACATGTTACGGAGAATTTATCGTGGAAGGTGTTAGGCTCGCGGACGATAATTTCGACGGTTAGCGGAGAGCGTGGTTTATTGAGGAAATCGTTGCTCCGACCAAGCCCGATAAACGTTCCTTTTTCTTCTCTACCGAGGTACGTCGACTCGAAGTCGAATAATCCAATTTTTCTCCCCGGGACGCGGCGAAATCGTTGCGCGTTTCACGGTGGCGGCCATGTTAACCTTGGATCGGTTGTTATTAAAGCGATATCGCAGCGCAACGTGTTTTAATGCGTTCGACTTCTCTGAATGAATTCCTAGCATCTCGCGCGATTCTTTTTACGGCCACACCGCCATTAGTCACGCATCGCGTACTACCTATAATAGGCATTCGCGTCGACTTCTTCCGCTCTTCGAGGAACATGTACCCCGTGGCTCGCCTCTCGAGAATTTACATTCGCCGGGGATGTAAAAGTTCCGCGTGATAAATCGTTCAATAATAATACGTTGCCAAATACGACGCACTAAATATGACAGTTATTACAATTATTCGCACGGCCCTGTACGATATTGTAATCATTCAGAAAACTGTCGTTCGTCATTCGTCTCGAACGAGAAACATTCGAACCAGCCGGAGAGATGAACAAATTCATACGACGTCGAAAACAGCACCCGGTGTACCATATAAAAATAGGAAAATTTTTGTTTTCGTTAAACGTTCGACACGCTTTCGTCGGACCTCTGTTCCACTGGCGGAGGGGAATCCTTTCTTCCCTGTCTTTGAACTCCGCCAGCCAGTCTCCTCCCGTCTTTCGTTCGCTATATTTAGAAAGGGCACAATGGGCCCGTCACTTCTGACCAGCCGGTTTTTACGAGACTGCGGATATTTATGTGAAAACTCAGGCACTTTTCCAGGCCAGCAGCCTGCGTGCGCCCGGGAGAGTCGTCCCGTTTCGCTCTGGCCGTGACCCATACCCGTACGCCCCGGCTGGACGTGGTGACACCCACACGCGGACACCGCACAGGCAGCTTTGAATTCCTCGCGCGCACAGCGGCGCAGAAGCTTCGTCGCCGGGCCTCCTCTCTGTATCGATTCTTCGAATCTTCGTTAATTGTATCTGTCGGTTACGCGGCTCGTCGGAAAAAGTGGAAAATAAATTTGCCGCTTTCGAATGACCAATTGTGGGGCCCGTTGAAAAATCAGGTCACGGGCCGCAGGTTGTGCGTCACTGGCCCGCGACGTTCGGTCGTCGTTTTTCTCTCTACGGGTGTCCGCTTTACGGGTGTGTAGGTGTTGCACGTGCGCATGCGTCGGTTTGTGTGAATTTATTCAGGGTGTAACAGGTGGATGACGTCACGGCCAGGGTAGCTACCCCCTCCTATCTGCCAGTTCAAAGGGTACCCCCACGTCTCGCTCCCGTTCTACAAACTTGGGACTTGTTTCCTCCTGTGTTCCGTGTATTTATGTATGTATGTATGGATGGAGGGACACACACACACGAGTTGAGTGCTCAGAGGCACTGTTCCGTATTATCAATGATACCGTGCCATTTCGCCCGTGACATTCGGATTCGAACGCGGTGTGTGTAGTCATTTGCCTGGCGAAACGAAACGCTCCGTCAATGAGGCCGTATTCGATTTTTCGTTACGTAATTAGCGTTGCACATCTTCGTGGCGTGTAGGTGGATTTCGTGGTTCCTTTTTTTGCAATAGCCACGGTTGTTTCGTAGTGGTTATCCTTTGCGGGGGAGGTGGGGGATTTCTTCGTTGCATAATTACGACATCGATCTATTCAACTTTCATTTTCCTCTTCATATTTCTCCATTCAGTTTAGTCAAAGTGGAAGGAATAATTCTGGGCACCGCGATGGAAATTAATTTTGTTGTCGATTATCAGCGGCGTGTGTTATTAATATTTCAAGTACTTATTATTAATGTTTGTTAATGATCCCGGCGTCATTAGAGGCGCGTTCCACGATTATTGTGTTTTTCCGGATTATCTCGCTGCGGCACGAATCTGCTCGAGGATTCGCATTCCACACGACTCCGTTTTTCTTCTCTCTCCTCTTTTTTTTTTTTATCGCTTTGCCTCCCGAGTACGGCCAAGTTCGCGATAAAAATGCGGGCAACAAAAGCCGCGTCAAAGGTCAGGACGATGACTAAGAATCGCCGACGATAATTCGGTGCGGGAAATGGACAAGTGTAGAAAATACGCTTTCCCTTGCGAATCGACGATCGTTCTTTTTATATTTGGAAAAAAAAAACCGCCAGCTTTTCGATCCACTCGACGAATTGTTAACTCATTTCTCTTTCGCCGTTGCTAAACCCTCGAACGACACGACGATTAGAACGGTGACTGCGAAGAATTCTATTTTCTCGGGGGACTTTTCAGAACCGTCTCAATTATCATACGATAAACTCTCCAAGAAATTAATTACGATCGCGGCAGAAGCTTGCATGTACACACTCCTATCACGGTGGTCATTAAAAACTCGTTAAGACGTAAAAAAGAAACGCAATAGCATCACCCCAGTCGATTGTGACGGTTACAAAATCTCGAGCGATTCCATTTGGGGGGGGCCGAAACATCAATATGTATATTACAACACGAAAAGAACAAACGCTTCTACACCACTTGTCCCAATAATGAAAAAAAAAAAATAAAAATTGTAGGTGGAAAAGCCCTGGAGGCCGTAGCGCAGAAAATAGTGCGTTTGCGCAGCGCAGGTATGGGGCACCCTACGGTGCAGGGTACGCGCGACAGTGAAAGTAGCGAGGAGGTGAACGCTGATTGGCTGGCCGAGGTACGTCGGAGCCTGGCGGGCACCCTCGTGCCTGCACAGCCAGCTCGTACGCCTTCAGTAAGTGGCGAACCGTCGACGCATTAGCATTACAGAGAGAAGCGCATGCGCGTGTGTAACACGCAACTGGCTGTTTACGGGCCTCAGGAAGGGACGCAGGAAAAGGAAATCACTCTCTATCGTAGTATCGTCGCGTGTGCAGCACTTCTCCTTAATCCCCTGCGATGCAAAGAAATTCGTAATACACTCGTGTGTGGCACACTCTGTGCAACTGTGCGTGCTTGTTGGTGTTGATGTGTTTGTGTGTGCACAGATTCCTTGTGTGTGACGTAACGCGTGCCCGTCGTGTTTTGTTTGTGCGCGGGGCGATGCACACGTGCGCTTGGCGACGATGACTGCGTGGCGTTGAGGGTTTTCGAACCAGCATCGGAAGGGGATACGATTCGTTTGGTTTTTTTTAGTATCTGCAGTGACCGTCGGGTGAGGGAACGGACGATGATATTCGTGCGATCGGGCGAAGTCGCGTTGGACTTATGTGTGCCCGCCGCGTTGTGTACGTGAGAAAGTAGAAAGAGAAAAGGAACAGGAGCGAAGAAACTTCTTCTTCGGTGCGGTGTTGTGCGCGTTGGAAAAGAAGGCGACGAAAACGAGGGGAAATAGAGAGAGAAAAGGAGAGAAACAGTGGCGCGACGGAAAAGTGGAGCGAAGAAGAAAGAGATTTGCTCGAACGAGCGTATGCACACGTTCCTCCGGTGACCTCGATACACATCTATCCGTTCCCGTCGATCGTGCGCAGCCTCAGACACGGGAATTTCGCCAGTGAAAATCATGCACTTCTACCACGGCTACTCGGCTGGTTGACGTTCTCGAACAACGTGGCGCGACACAGAGAGAGAGAGAAAATAGTCAGACCTGCTCTCTGGCTGGCCCTCTCTTTCTCTCTCTCTCTCTCTCTCTCTCTCCCACCCGTACTCCCGCGCCCGTTGCGTTCCCTTTTGCGCGATCGTGACCCCGTTTCATCGATGACCGACACTCCGCGGCTGCTTGGCCGCCATTAGCGCAGCCGAGAGCAGGGGAGAGAGAAAGAGAAACGAGAGCAACCGAGGCGAAACGAAGACGATCGTGGTCTCCCGTCACGAGCTCCCTGTCTACTACTCTAGTGTACCCTCACGTACACGCTATCGTTCATCGCGCGCGCACGTACACAGCCGTCATCAGCCACTTTACGCGTGTGCGCGCGTGGTGCGTGTGCGGACTCTGCTGCGTGTCAGAGAGAGAACAGCGACAAGGAAAAGCGGCACGGGCAAGTGAGACGGACGATGCGTGAGAGCTCGGGGACCATGGACTCTTGACAGTGAATCGATCCTCGCGCTGCCCTGACCTCGTATTCCTTGCCGCAATTTCGGTCGACGAACGAATTATCGAGGTCAACGACTAGCGTAGCGTCGTCGTGCCTCGTGTAAACAGAGTGCACCGTGTCCCGTCCCGGCGTGGCGTGAGATATTGTTCGCCCGGGACGATTTAAATCGACGAACGGGAGAGGCACGTGGACCCCTCGGTGTGGCCCGGATACAATTCGTCCCTTTTCTCCAACGGAAGCGGCGAGAAAAATTGAGACGGTGGAGCCGAAGGAACAGCAAACGGTGGTCCAGAAGGCGGAGCAGGCTGGCGAGATGTTGCAGACGGTGCCCCGTGTGCCCGTCGCCGGTGTACGGCGACGATGGGGCAACAGGCACACCGGAAGTCTGCAGGAGTCGAGCCCGGAAGTATCGAGCAGCGGCGTACTGTCTCCACCGTCGAACTTTCGAGCCTCCACGCCTGAGAGCGCGGTGGTAAAGACCGAGGAGATACACATATGGGATCTGGATCTTGATAGGGGACTGCAGACCAGCGGTGATTATCGCGCAACGATTACCGCCACCACTACGACGACAGTTCTACCAACCGTCAATGATCCTGCCTCCCCGTTTACCACCCCCCTGGAAGGTTCGTTTGTAAATTTTCTTTTCTACGTGTCGCGCTCCCGTGATGTTCACGCGTTGCGTAAGCGGTCAGTGTTATCGCAGTGGGCGCCACTTGTCCGCTAGGGCCCCTGTAGGGAAAAGTTAATTCATCGGGGCCCCATTGTTAAGGCAATTTTATTAAATGGACGGAAGAATTGAACTCGACACACTTTTCTACTGGTCCGTTGCGTGATTCAATTATTCGACGAGATATGAAAGTATTCGAACATTGGACGCTGGATTTTTATAGCGGTTCATTCATTGTTCGTCCAGACTTCACCCATTGGACGGATTCGCGGAGCTATTAATTCGACTCATAAATAATTTCCGCGTCTCTGGGTACACAATTGTAATGTAATTGGCGGATTGTTTATGTCGAGGCCTAATAGTTCGACATTAATTTAATCGGTATTTTACATCCGTACCGAGATGAAACTAGCTTTCATTTTCTTCGCAAGATGATATTCATCCGATCGAATATATTTCAAGGCAGAAGTTTTGTTTATCGCTTACGCGAAAAGTCAAGCTACAGTGTCACGTTCAAGAGCAGACACACTGACGCAACCATTGATCTCGTTTTCGCTAATTGCGTTTTTCATCGCCCCCAAAAAGAAAGGAAAAAGGAATTACGGAAATTTTACACGCCTTCCAACGTTCCAACGTTCCAACGTAATTTCACCGGGGGCCTTAAAAGGAATTTTCGGAAAGAGGTTAGGAGGATCGAAAGTCGAGGACGTGGCCACCTCCGCGAACCGATAACCGACCTTTAAAGGTGATCGACCTACGCGCAACGTTCCGACATTTCGTTTGGAAAGAAACGGGAGACCCCGTTTTCGAAATATCAGCCGTTCCTCTTTTTCGTTTGATTTTTTTTTTTGTCACAGGGAAACGGGGTCGAGGCCGATCGAATCGGATAGAGAGGGACAATCGACGACCTCATAGGACCCCGTAGTTGCGTTCGTCATCGATTGCGCCATGTTGCACCATACCTGCCACCTATTGCGCAATTCCCACCATTTTCGAGGCATTCTCTTTTTCTCGCTCTCCCGCTACGATTTTATTGTTCGTCCACATCGCAGGCGTTTTTAATCTGCGACTCGACCGTTTTATCGTTTTCTCCCGTCCCCCCTTTTTTTTTTTTCTCCCGTGTCCCGCTCGTTATCTACGCGTTCGCGACTCGTTGCAACGCCGATTTACGAGCTTCCTGGGCCTAAACGTTCAGCGCAGCTGCCCGATTCGTGGCATTAACGTTTGTTGTGCGACAGCGGATTCTCCGCGAGGCGTTCTACGCGAACAATTTCTATTCGTTCGATACATTTAATAGGAAGATTTTAAGATTTGTTGCCCCTTATTTACTTTGTGGCGAATGAAATTTATGAAAGAATTTTTAGCGCATAGAAAATTATATATTGCGATTCAGGAGCTCCTCTCATTGATAATCGAAGAGTATTTATTTAACCGGCAAACGGTCGAGCCTTGAACGAGAGAACGTGTATACACAGGGTGAAGGTTCCTCCCCACTTTGCTCACGCGAAATCGGTCTCGCGCGAAGCGTGTAATTATGGCGTGTACCATGTTATTTCCGGCGTTGTTTAATTGCTGACCCCCGTGACCCCGTTATTTAATTACCGTAGATCATTGCGTTCTGCTTATGGCGTGTATCGCGACTCTTACTTGAAATTCCAGCCTGTTCTCGAACGTACGACACCCCCGAATAATATTTCTATAACATTTTCCTCGTTTAAAAAATTAATAATCGTTCTCAACGATCCTCTACCTTAATTTCGGTATCCTCTGTTTCCGTCAGTGTGTCCGAATCGTTTCTCTCGGTCACTAGTGCCTCGGTTGCAACAAAATTTCTCAAGTCTCGCGTTCATGAAATATTCGATGATCCTTCCAAGAATGAATGAACGAACGAATGAATGAAACCCTTGCGGTGAAAGTTTGATCGGCTTCTTGAAGGAACGAGGGTGGAAACTTTTTACCCCCTTCCGATGCTTTCTTATCGTTGATCCGCGTTATTTTCATGCGCCTCGTGCGCTCTCCTCACGGGTTTATTGCTTCGTGTGACGTCTGTCCGCCGCCAGGTACACACGTCGGCTTTAAATAACACGATGCGTCACGTTATGTGTCGGTGCGATGCACGCGGTGAACTATTGTGTTTTCGTTTGCAGCCGCGGTACCGATGACCCGGAAACTGGGTCACGGTCCCCCCCCCCCCGGCTTTTACCCCCGCGAATGATTCACGGCTTCGCAGGTTGGTCGCGCACCCCTTTATCTCGCGAGGTCTCCACCGTCCCCGATTCTCATGGAAAATTATTTCGCGACGCGTTCCGCGTTACGCGCAGACGCTCCCTGGGGACAATATTTTTCACGGGCCCTTAAGGATCCCTTTCACGGTCCGATTCGTTGCGAATAAAATCGTTACAGACACCGAGGTGTGCGCTGCTCGTAGGTTTCCAGCGATTCCTCGACGGTACTATCTGTTCGACGGCCAGTCGTCGAACCTTATGCAAACGAGGAACAATGAAATTGACCAACGTCGCGACAAACTCAACGCAATCGACTGGTAAAAAGCTGAAGTATCGCCGCGGGGGAACGTGATATAGAAAACGCTCGACGAGAATTAATCATAGTAGATCTCGAGGATATCGACCGGGCACGGTTAGCGAAGGGTCGAGTGTATCGCCCTCTGTCCTCAGTTTTAATCGCCAATAATCAAGATCGAACGTTCCGTTCTGGGGGGGGGGACCGTCTCCCCTCCCCTCCACTCGCCGTCGCTATGCGAATGCAATCGAATCGAGCGCACGTGGTGATCGTTCCTCGATGCCCCAATCGAAATGCCAACGGTGGGGCGCCTCGTTCCTTTCGAAATAGGTCATCGAATTCCATCCGGACCCTCGAACGTACTAGATACGCGGGATTCGTAAATATTTCGTTTCGGCGTACGAAACCGTTAGACCCCCGGGTATCCGTGTGGAAACCGGCTGGACACGTCCGAAAAGAAACCACTGCTCGAAACTCGTTCTCGGCCACCTTGTATAAAATCTGATCCTCGAGCTCGATAGAGAACGCTGGAATTCTCGACGCGTTCCTTCGTTTGTTTATGCGATCCCCGGGGGATATACCTGAACTTGGAGAACGCAGCGTTACTTTATGCAGTTGCGTTTCGACTCTGTGCAATTTTCATTGACGCGTTCGTTCTAGAGGTACGTAAAATTCGATTGGCCTCAGTAAATCGTGCGCCAGACAGAGGTGGCGAATTTTCGTCGAAACCGTTGAGACGGTTTGTCCGTCGGTTTCGTTTATTCACTTCGGTTCCGTTCAGAGATGAATTCTCGTTGATACTGAACGTTGGCGTATGCTAATTTTCGTCGCGGCTAGAGTGGACCGGACGCAGCGTAATCTGCAACCATTACACGTAATTCTTTGCGGGCTATTGCGAAAGTCCCTCCGTGCGATGCGGAATGTGAAAGGACGAATTTTTGTTCGATCCATTCGTCGCTCGCTTTTTTTATTTCTTTTTTGGCAAGTTTCGATCGCGGATTTCTGGCCGAGTCCCCCCCCTCCCCACTAATGTCTCGTGCTTGCTCGTCCAATTCGCACGTCTGCGACGCTCGAGGGGAATGAACCGTGACGATACGTCGACGAACGTTCGATCGACTTAACTGTCGGTCCTTCGAAAGAGAATTTCCTCTGCCGATATAACGACGATTTTGCTTTCAATTTCACCAATGACACTAATTAAATTCGATGGGACCCCGTATATTATTAAAGTACAGGGGAAACAATCATCGAACCAAAAAGAACGCTATTCGATTCCCCTTCGCCAAATGTCCCCGACATCGAAAGAATCAATGATAGTTCCTAGTTTCCCCTAGCTTCTTAGCAAGTAATGCTTCTTCGAGCCGTCTGGTCCGCTTGCTCCTCGTGTTCCATCCGCAAACGTTTCGTCGTAAATTAAGGGTCTTCGGGGGTGGAGGAAAAGGGCCACGATAGAGGGGGAAACGTGTGTGTGTGTGGGGGGGGGGGGAGAAAAATGAAAGGGGCAGGAACAGGTCAGTGGGTCACTCTCACTGGAGAAAAGAGCAGATTCGATCGCAGGGAGGGAAGCACAAGCTCGTGTGTCCGGGCTAGTCCCCCTAGACCGCGATGTGGCTCGTTCCAAATCCACGTTCCGTGACATCATCCCCCTTCGCCCGTCCACGTGGTGCAACTCGACGAGAACGGAACGTTCGAGTCCAACGTGGCGCAACCCAATGGTTCGCTGTTCTAATCTTAGGGCTCGCCATGATCTAGACTTAGATATCCGATCCTCGTATCGATGAATCTTTTTCCTTCCTTTATATTACCCTGGAAATAGATCTGGCGAATTTAGGTTACCAGGTGATTTATTTATAATCCATCGGGCCTTTAATTCGAACGAAAGAAATTTTGACGGAGGTTCGCCTTTACATCGAACTCTTCTTCGAGTTCAACGAGGGCAGTTATCGAATAAAGTCAGGCTCCTCTGAATTTTCGTTTTTTTATTTACCCACCGCTCAGTTGCTGCTACCTCCCCCCCCCCATTTTTTCCTTAAATCTCCATTCGTTAAATCCGACATCCGCAAGCGACAAACCGATCCGCCGAGTAATGTATTAAACATGCGTGCGCACACTAGAAAGAGTTCCTTAGAGCAGAGTATCTTTCGCATGAATATTGAAACTCCGCTTATAAATATTTGAAAGTTTGGCCTGGAAAACGAATTCTCGGATCTTCGTTATCTTCACGATCCACGTGCTCCTGCCTCTCGTGAATTCTGCCAGTCCGAGGCCAGACATTCCAATCGCGGATGAAGCACACGGTGTGTTTGTCTCGACGGTCGAATCGGGAGGCAACTTTTCCTCGTTGCGGGAAAACTGCTTGGGATTGAACGTCGACCACGAGAACGACCGACCAGACGGTGGAAGTGGGTCGTCGGTGGTCGCAAAGCGGTGTGTCGCGTAGGTGTGCACGTGTTGGTGAGCCGTGCGTAGAATTGTAACGAGCCCAGGTATAAGGGAAACGATATCAGAAGCTCGTGGAGCAGTGGCTCTCATTGGCTACGCATGCTCATCTTTAATACAGTTCAAATAAATCCATTTTTATTTTTAAGAAGCGTAGTTCAGTTGTTGTTTAGTTCGTCCCTTTCTCTCAGATGGAGAATGCACTTTTATTGAGTGACATATTTGGGATACGGTGAGGGGGGGGGGGGGGGGGATTCTGGTCAACGTTACAGTTGCCACAGGTCATGGTAGGTGTTCCAAAGGGCTAATTAGGTTGAACGCTCGAGATCAAACATTGGGAGGACCGGCCGTGGTTAGGGGAAAAGTATTTGAAACGATAATGAAGGTGAAAATAAGTCGAAGTTGGCTGGCCGTCAAGTGGCCAGTAGTAATCGCAGTGGCTAGGGCTTAAATACACTGGCCTATATTCAGAGCTCGACGATCGGATCTGAAAAACGGTTTAAGCTCAGAAGAGTTTCCCACGAGCGCCGTTCTCCTGCGATACAGAACAATTACGTACAAAAAGAGACGTTACCTGCATTTTCTTAATCGGCCCCTATCGTGCCCATAATTTATACTAATCGCGCCGGCTCAGAGAACCGCGAGTCCGTCCACGACTGACCTAGACGATAATTTCCCGTTCGATTGGAAAAATTAATCGTCCAATTATACCATCAGTTTGATCACCGTGATTGAATGAATAATTGATCTTTGGCTGTGCCTTTTTTCGCGAGTAATTCTCCGCTATTTATCAACCGATTGCAACTCCACCTGCGCCACGTGATCAGACGTTTAGGCTATTAAAAGCGGGCCCCCCCCCCACCCCCACCCCTTCCACCGACGTTCGAGCGTACCGACAGCCGATTAACGATATCGAACGCTCTTAAATTTTAATTTCACCCGCACCGGCGTCGAACCGTCCCGTCGGTGTTTCGCATCGATCATTAATAACAATGGCGATACACAGTTGTGCGCCTCGCGTGTACATTGGGCGCAGTCTATCCGACCGCAACGGAACATCTGTTGTTCCTGTTCTCCCGACTTCTGTACCGACAGGTGTAGGGAACGCGACGCTGTGAATATCGAGCTCCTCGATATTTTCGACGATCCAGTTTCACGCTCGAGGCTCGGAACGTGTCCTCCTCCCATTCGGAAACCCGATAACTCGACGATTGGGAAACGCTGACAAGAGAGGAGGACGCCATTCGCGTTTTCTCTGTGCCACTGCGAGGCTGGTATCCCCCTCCCCTCGCCCCCCCCCCCCCCCCCCGGTAAAAGTACCGTATCCGGTACATCCACGAGGCGACTTTCGCGTAACAGAGAGTATCCCACGAGCGGCGACACCAAGCTAACCGATAAATCACTCGGAGATTTTACGTCCGCCGTTCGTCCGAGCCGCACCGGCAGCGAACCACCAAGCTGTGGCACCCGAAAAGACAGACTTGAGAGGAGGAGGAGGGAAGAAAAAATAATAATCGAATTGACCGCCGCCGCGAGACGAAGTTAGAATGTAAAGGAATTTTTTTCTCGACGCAGTTGAAATAGAGAAAGAGATCGCGCGTCGAAAGGTCAGCGGTCGGATGATGGCGAAGGACAATCGCTTCCCGGCACCGTGCGTCTTTTTGTCGATTCCCATTGTTCTCTCTCTCTCTCTCTCTCTCTCCCCTCCTCCCTGGTCGACCGTGTGGATCACTGTCGAAGGATCCGAGGCGCTGTTACGTCATTCCGTTCGTCTTCGCGACGTTTCTTGCCTCGGCGCACTTCCAGCCGGACGGTGGCTATTCCGGTTCAAGGATAAATCCTATCGGGCATTGCTGGCCGATGTCACGCTCAGCTGGGTCGGCGGTCAGAGTTTGCAATTGGAAACGCCTGGTAATCGTCATCTCGTTCCATTAGGTCCAGTCCACGGTTAATTCACCAGGAAACGATGGTTCTCGTCCGCGTCGGTCGCTATTCGGGGTTGTTGGGAAAATATCGAAAATATCGGCTCCTGGATATTTTCGATCGGGACGCGAGAGGACGACGACGGCGAAGTAGAAGTCGAAGTCGTGTCCGGTGGCTGATGCCACGAAACGCCGCGGGTTTCTCGGCTGGAATACGAAATGAGTTTTTTTTTTTTTCTTCTTCTTTTCTTCGAGGCCTTCGATGCTCGTCCACGGTTGCGTAGGTTCGTTCCAACGAAAATAAATTCGTCGCCGGTGATTCATGGGTTTCCTGAGCGCGCTTTCGAACTTCTTCTATTGTCCTTACGTTCCGTCTCACAATTATTCCGGCGTCGTGCTGGAAGAAGAAGGGGTCCGGCAAAAAGTCGACTCCTGTAGCATTCGGCATGTGAACCGTTCTTTTGTTGTTTTTTTCTCTTCTTGTTTTTTGTGGAAGAATGGGAAGATCAGGATTAATAAAACATATTTCCACTTCTTCGACGGCGACGATTTCGTGCCTCTCGTTTCATTATTTCTCGCGATCTTATCGGATCGCGTACCGTGAAACAGATAATGGGTGCCGCCTATTTAAAGGGACGCGTCGGGGTAGGGCAAGGTCGCCATCCTTCTTCCTTTTTTTTTTTTGTTGTTTTTTTTTAACTGGGCGAGGCATTCGAACTAATCTCCTACGAGGAACGCAACGCGAAGCCGTTGTACGAATATTTTGCACGAAGCTGGACAAAAGTCAGTCGACCCGTAAAATATGCTTCGCGAATAGCGAATTTTAACGTCGAATTGACACGAACTCCTCGTGGCGTCCCGGGGAGAACGAATTATCTCTGGGAGGCGATATTTCGCTGGCATTATTTCGCGGAGACTTGAATGACGGTGGCGTTAGAGAGATGTGCCGCTAGTCGTCCATCTTGCCCAGGCGTCGTGGTCGCTTAGCCTTCGATCAGTAATTCATCGAGGATCCTGCCGCGAGACAATTTTCCTGCCTCGCCTCGACTCGTCCGTGAAAATTACCCTGGTTCAACGGCCCCGTACGACAATCACGATTCTTAACCCTCGACGATAGAGGGTCGATAGACTAAGTCGCGACTGCAACAAGAATAATGCAAAAAAGAAACCCTGCGTCGTAAAAGCGTCCACCTTTTTCCAAAACGCCCCCGAGACTCTTTCGAAACAACCCCCGAGCGAATAATCGCGGGCCCAAAAGCGATCGAACCAATCGCCTGCTGGGGTCACTGTACTGTTCGCCTCCCTCCCCCCCCTGGGAGTCCATTTAAAAATGTACCTTCGTCCACGACGTCGAACGGTGTGTCTATACTTCCATTCCGAGGCGTGCTTCCAAAATGAAATCCCTGCCGTTCTTAAAGCCAGGGTCACAATACCGTCATCCACCTGTCGCCACCGTCGCGACGGTAACAGACTACTACAATGGGGAACGTCTACCTTAGGGGCTGATCACGGATTGCAAAGACCGCGGCGAGCAGGTGACCCGGGGAAACTCCCCGGCCCTCTGCGGCGTTTCCACGGAATCTGGGAGGCAGAAAGTGTGCGCGACACCTTGTATATAGGCGTCTACGTGGCCACTCGCCTCCTATACTCTACGCAGCAAGGTTTCCGTGCTGGTTAGTAGCTCTCTCACGGAGCAGTGAGCGGCCTTGACTCTGGCTGGATGCCTGAGTGTGTACCTGAGCCAGGTATATACATCTCTCCTACACGCGCGAGCGTTCCTCGTCTCTATGGCCGTCCTTCTCCCACCCGCTGACCGGCCTAACAGACAGCGAGACTCCTGTCTCTCTCTTTCTCTCTTTCAGTCCCTCGCGTTCCTCGTACATCCTCGCGCGCTCTTTATCTCCCTCTCTCTGTCTCTCTCTCTCCATCTCGTCTCCTTTCGCCTGCTCGCGTCTCTCCTGATCCGCGCTGTCGCTCTTGCCAACAGAGGAAAGCTAAAACGGGCCAGCGAGCACCGGCTTGTGCGCAGGCTAACCGAGCCTCGTCGCGGCCAGCGTGGAGGAAAGGAGAACGAGCGCTGGGATTCGATTTTCTTGCTCTCGCGCTGATCTAGACCGGCTGGAACTATTGTTCTGGATCGAGCCTAGAGAAATCGCGTGCTCAGCCGAGGATCGAGTTCGATTTTCGTCGAGGGGTATCCTCTGGTCGTTATTTGGGATTATCGGGAGGAATGTTTCGTCTGTGTCAATTAAGTATGGGTTTTACACGGCGTTTTACACGGCGTCCTCTTGGATGGCAGGCTGTGTGGCGCGTATTGTACGTCGAAAGAGAAATCGCGGAAATTAGAAAAGAACAGTTACTCCCAGGGATTCCAGAGTCTCTCCTTCGGGCCCCTTTGGACATCCATTTTGTACTCTATAAATACACCGGCTGGCTGTGTAAAAGAGCCAGTGTCAAGGTTACCAGACGGATACTCAGCTAATTATAAATCCCTCACAGATTCTTTTTCTGGAAGACGAACCTTACCGAATCTGAGCCCCACCTGTGCCTCGAGAACCTCGAGGATGATCCCATAAATTATCCGAACCCTCCACCCTCCAACACGAATTGCATTGATTGGAATACACTCGAGGTGCAGTGAACGATTGATAAAAAATACGAAACGATCGAACATCGCGTTCAGACGAAACCCGTAACGCTACAGTCTCGGCGCTTTGGAATTTTGTAGCAAATATTACTTAGGGTTAATAAACGTTGATGGGAGGATATTTTGACAGCACGGCGAGCGAGCAACTAGCAAGAATATCAAGCGTCGAGCCAGTATTAAGTGGCAAGGAAACCTGTTTGGGGCACTTGGAACGAGTTGCTCGCTCGCTCTACATAGAATCGTTATGTGCTACTTGCTAATATGTACACAAATCCGTAGTGGTATTCGGTTTTGCGCCAGCGTCGTACTATATTGATTTATTAAACGTCAGGTGAGATCGCCGATCCAAGATAGACACCTTCCACGCTGGGTTATCATAGTTACGTAGTATAGTTTGAGTATATTTTCTGTGCGCTTTCGACGAAGAAATAAATTTGGTAAAAAAATTGCCTGACCCTTTCTGCGAGGAACGAAAGGTGACGGTCGTGGGACAAATGAAGCTGTAACAGGTGAAAAGATCGCGAGTCCAATCGGCCGACCGACGAAGAAGCGGTAATAACCGAGTGACCACCTAGCCTGGTCAGTGTCTCAGTGTTCCAGGCGGATGTTTTCACGGCGATCAGTACTTCCGGGTGATCCCGAGAACCCGTCTTCGGTCCCTCGTTCGCGGAACGGCCAACAGAAAGGCCGGGACACGTTTGCTTTTCGCAACAGGTGAAACCGTCTTTCGTTCCTGACAGGGAAAAATCGTAGTCCCTTTGGAAACGTCTCGTCGAATGAATTCGGAAACTGTCCCGGTTGCCACGTAAATTCTAGAAAGGGAACGGGATGAAGCATGGCCGAGCCAAACCGTTCCGATTAGTTACGTCCGTCGTTTTGCTCGAAACTGTCCCCTCGTTTCTTGGGTGCCGAATGGTTCGATAGGAAGACCTTCGTTGGGAAGAATTCTCTTCGGAGCCGCTGAAATATTATTAATAATGTTCCTTGGAACGGAACGGACCTGGATCCACTGTTTCCAAGACCCCCAGGAGGCAACAGAACAGATTCCTCGCTCGGTCGTTCAGCTGAAAGCAACGCGGCGTGGCTCGATTCCGCCTCGCTGGAGGAGGACGCGTGCAGAACGCGAGGCGTACTTTCACCGACCGTGACTTCCACCGCGTTCCATTCGACGAGTTTTACAGATAAAGGGGGTAACAGAGGCGATGTCGCCACGTAGGTTACTGGAACCAGCCTTTACTCGCGTCCGTTACCAGTCGAAGGCGTTGATTCACAACGGTCGCGATGCAAAGTGTCTCGCGACGGGCGGAAACGTTGCGTGCGAACGAATTCTGCGATTAATTTTTTTGTCGCCTCGTGTTACCCCCTGGGCCAGTTCTGCGACGGAAGTCCAATCGGCGGATAAGCATCCTCCGGTGGTAGGAATTTTCGTTCGAACAGCAGCGGACACGGAATACCTTGCGGGGGTTAATGGAGGAGAGAGAGAGAGGAAGGATTCGTTGTGAAAAGAAAGAGGAAAGGGAGAAGTTGCGTTTCGTCCTAGGCCTGCTAGCGGACTCATCAGTAAGGCGTACTAGCAGGCCCTGCCTTAGACACAGGGATAGTAGGGAACGGTCGGTGGTTATATATATACTCGCGTGGGCCTATACAGCCACCTTCGGGAGCCGGATCGTCGTGCTCGTCCCCTAGCGGTGTATGTGGGAAGTACCCCCACAACCTCTTAGACACCAAACGACCAATCCGACACCTGGGCCTCTGATAAACTCCCCGCTCCATCATCGATCACCGCCACGAGTCCTGAGAATAATTCGCCTAGATCATAAATCTTGCCATCCGGCGTGTATAAACGAGGGGAGTATTCATGCTAACGTGACTCGACATTTCTGTTTCGCAGGTAGGGACGAGCTGTCGCAGCCTGGCTCTCTGAACGGCTATGGAAACGGCGGAGGCGGAGGCGGAGGAGGCGGCGGAGGTGGCGGCAGCGACGCCTGCGACGCCAGGAAGAAGAAGGGACCGACGCCGAGGCAGCAGGAGGAGCTCTGCCTGGTCTGCGGCGATCGCGCGTCCGGCTACCACTACAACGCCCTGACCTGCGAGGGCTGCAAGGGATTTTTCAGGCGAAGCATCACGAAGAACGCGGTGTACCAGTGTAAATATGGGAACAATTGCGAGATCGACATGTACATGCGGCGCAAGTGTCAGGAGTGCAGGCTGAAGAAGTGCCTGACGGTGGGCATGAGGCCCGAATGCGTTGTGCCAGAGTATCAGTGTGCCGTGAAGCGCAAGGAGAAGAAGGCGCAGAAGGTAGGGCCCTAGGGTTACGATTAATGTCAATTAACGATATTCGGTTCACTTGGGCGAACGGAGTCAATCAGGAAAGGAATGTTTTGTTCCAGGAGAAGGACAAGCCGAATAGTACAACGATGAACGGTTCTCCAGGCAGTGGAATACGTAGCGATCAGATGGGTGTGAAGATCGAACCGGCGGAAACCGAGGCGTTGTCCACGTCCGGGAGCAGCGGTATCCTGACGCCTGTCAGCCCCGAGCAGGAGGAGCTGATACACAGGCTCGTCTATTTCCAAAACGAGTACGAGCAACCCAGTGAACAAGATCTGAAGAGGATCACGGTAAGTGTCCCAGATTGGAATATTCTGCTTTAAATGAATCGATTTGTTTTCAATTGCCTCGTTGCTGCATTGCAGAATCAGCCCTCAGAGGGAGAGGATATTAGCGACTATAAGTTCAGGCACATCACCGAGATCACTATCCTGACGGTGCAGCTGATCGTCGAGTTCTCGAAGATGCTGCCGGGCTTCGACGAGCTGATGCGAGAGGATCAGATCGCCCTGTTGAAGGCCTGTTCCAGCGAGGTGATGATGCTTCGGATGGCGAGGAAGTACGACGTGCAAACGGACAGCATAATATTCGCCAACAACCAGCCGTACACCAGGGACAGCTACAACGTGGCAGGGATGGGGGACACCATCGAGGATTTGCTACACTTCTGCCGGCAGATGTACGCCATGAAAGTGAACAACGCCGAGTACGCGTTGCTAACGGCCATTGTCATATTCTCAGGTAAGTGAAAAATCGATGGATCTGTCGCTACTGAAACCACGAACAACCATAGCTTCAGAGATAATGGTAGCGCCGTGGTCGATAGAGAAATTCTGATACGGCGTCACGAATTTTAACTTTCTTCCACTCATGAATCCTGCATGCGTACATAAATAATAATGTTAATAATAACAAGAACGACTCTGCACAGAACTATCATCGCCGCTCACCAGAAACAACTCCACCCCTCATTTCGTAATCGCTTAATCACGACTAACCCGTCACCCTTCTCGTAAGGCTTCGCAGGACAGTCTACAGAAAAAGATCCCCCGATATTCTTTCAGAGAGGCCAAACCTGCTCGAAGCCTGGAAGGTGGAGAAGATCCAGGAGATCTACCTGGAGGCGTTGAAGGCGTACGTGGACAACAGGCGCAGGCCGAAGTCCGGCACGATATTCGCGAAGCTGTTGTCCGTGTTGACCGAACTCCGCACCCTTGGCAACCAGAATAGCGAGATGTGCTTCAGTCTGAAGTTCAAGAACAAAAAGCTGCCAGTTTTCCTCGCCGAGATCTGGGACGTGACACCCTAGTTCCCCCGGGGCCGATCCCCGTCGGCTAACAGTGTTGTTGTTGTTTCATCGCGTGTCCGCGCGACGACGAGGCTGAAGAGCAGCATCATCAGACGTGGAACGTGGACGTGGAGAACCTCCTCCTGTACTAGTGCACCACCATGCCACTGCCTGTTTCACACGAGCGTGAAATCAACGTTACCGATTCACAATTATTCTTCCCCGTTCGTCGTTCGCTTCTCGCCTGCTGTTCGCACGGCGGACGCATCGTGAAAATTGCACACGGCTCGCAGAGTGCCGGGGGTTCCAGCTCTTGGACGTGTTGATACAGGGGCGACGGGACGACGACGACGAAAACCAGAAGAAACCAGAGGGAGCGATACACAAATTTGAAATATATAATAAGGCAGTGGCGAGGCACCCAGGCTGTGATACGTAGAGACAGTACAGAGACTGTAATAAGGAGCTACCTACAGTTATGTTATTACTATATCCTCTACCTGGCTATCCCCGGAATCGATGTGTAAATGTGTAATGTGTAATGTTATAAGCTACCGACTACAAAATGGCGGCCGCGTTGTACGAGACGAGGCGAGAGAGTAAGAGAGGTGCGATGAAAGTTGGAGATAGAGAGATAGAGAGTGAGAGTGTGAACGAGAGTGCGTGTTTTAGCATGTATGCGTGTGCAATTTTTTTGGCTGATAATAATGAAAGATGATATATATATATATATATATTATATATATATGGATAATCATGACGATAGACGAAGGGATCGATCGCACTGTATGTAAAATTGTGTGTTGAAGATGGGAGACGGATAGGTGGCGCGGGCCGGCTGTTGAGCAGCGACCTCTGGCCGATACACAACTCTCGAGTGCGATGTTATAACAAACGATGATGATGATGATGATGATGATGATGAAGAAGAAAAAACTAAGAAACGATACGATTATACATAATGATACCATAGAGTCTATATCACAACACATAGCATAATAATATATTGCTAGCATGTACATTGTTTATACGATGAGAGAGGAATGGTTTAGGGATAGAAGGAGGAACGATTATTATGATGCTGATGACGACGACGACGACGACGATGATGATGATGATAATGATAAAGTAACGGCTTTGAAGACGAGGCTTGGCATTTGCGCGCGTTCGGATTTTCTTTTTCGCGAAACGTTAACGGAACAGAGGCGAAACGAGAGACGGAGAGTGAGAAAAAGGGTAACGATGGGAAGAAAAAAAATATTTGGCGGAAAATTCGATCGAATAGTGGAGGGGAGGAGCGTGTAGTAGCAATGTAGGAAGTTAAGTAAAAGTAAAAAGTAAGCGAGGCTAGTTGGTAGTAGGCGTAGTAAGTCAGTGAAGCTAGGTTAGGTGACCGAGTTCAAGTGCAAAGCCTTGTGCCTTCAGCAGCGGACATCGGCTCACCGACAAACGAATCCATAAAATTTAACCGTCCGTTTTAATTTTTTAATAAAAAAAAAAGATGAAAAAATGAAAGAAAATCGAGTAAAATATTGTAAATCTGAGCGAGAGAGGCAGAGAGAAAGTGAGGGAGAGTGTGTAGCTTGTACTTGAGAGAGAAAGTGACAAAGGGTGCAAGATGGGGAGTGAATGGAACACGCTGAGCTGGAAGAGGGACGAGGGAGTGACAGATTTCGCGAGGAACTAAAGAGATCTAAACGGAGAAACACGGAACAGGGTCGCGTTACGACCAGCTGAGAACTGAAATCGTTAGAAGGGAAGGCTTTGGGGAATAATAATCGATTCGACTTGTCGGGATCTGCTGATACGTATGTACGATATGCTAGCATAAAGACACACACGATCGTCGGAAAGTTTAACTTGGACGAAATGCTATGGGGGAAACGAGACATTTTCAACCGGCTCAGATGCGTACACACAAATACACACGTACACGTATAATACAGAGGAAACCGAAATCAAACGGAAAAGATTCGTTGGCACACGTGAGCCACGCACTGCACATTAAGATTCTCAATGTTGTAACACTGTAACTCTATGCTATTAACCGATCGTACTCCGTCGTAAGTTTAAACGAGAAGCAAGGTAGAAGAGGATCTGGATGACAATTTGAGAATGAAGGAGAGTATGGCTCGCGGAACAATGCATACACAGGCGATCTATTTTTCAAAATGTGTGAACCGAAGAAGAGGACGACTAACAATTAGAACTCCGCCTAGAACAGACTAGAAACACCTGTAGACGCAAGTGCGTGTTTTACTATTGTACAGCTACGTCGCGAACGAAGCAAAAAGAAGAAGAAGAACAAGAAAAAAAATATAAGCTACCCAACTCTCGTGAATGTTACTTCGCATCGGTAACATCGTTTTTCTCCGGTCACGCGGATCCGGGGCGAGCAAAGACTCCTCTCAACGTTCGATATGCAAACATCAGCGCCATCTACGAGTCACGTGACGGTGCAATAATCATCATACGTCACGTGGTACAATTCGCGACACCTTGGATCGACAGAGTCCAGGCAAATACGACAACCTGCGGAGCTCGCGAAGACAAACGGAAGATCTGTAAACTACATAAAATGCCGCAAGGCAGACACACTGCCACACTGCAGAACAGCGTGAAAAACGTCGCGATGGCACGCGTGATTGAGAAGAAGAGAATGAGGCGTAGAAGGAGGGGAGGAGAGATAGAGGAGAGGAGAACCGTCGCACGATCCATCATCGCCATCGCCCAAACCATATTGTAATTAGTCGCTTCTGCCTCGAGGTGGCACACCGCACCTGTTGTACCCGAAAATCAAACCTGTATAACCCTGGAGATCCTGGGCGTTATTATCTGTTGAATGTAAGATCTGAAAACACGTCGGAAACGAATGGCCGAAAGGCTGATTTGGTTATTAAATGTGATCCCAGCATCGTGTGTCACGGACAACGACACACCGGAAACACTTGTTGCACAGACCTGCACTCTGCATTCGTTGTACCACCATATTACATATACTCGATCGTCCGCCATATCGAGCGCACTACCGAACATCGTCGTTTCGTTCGCTGGAAACACGTGGATTTAAGGGACGAGTGCGAAGGGGGGGAGAGGGAGGTGGGTCGGGATGAGAGTTAGCGTGAAGACACCATACATCGCGAGGACATTGCCTATTGTATACACTTTGTAAAGTAGCCGTGAATCGTCAGCCCGTGATCGACGGGTCTTGCCTCGACTTCGCGGATCGACGATCGTTCTTTTGGACTCTAGAGTTCTCGAAGAGTTAACGTTTAAGGGTTTATCGACGCTCGAGGGACGGCCGTTGTCGAAGAGGAGCACATTGCGGCATCGTTCTCTCATGCCCAGAGTGGATTTTCGTTTATCGACTGGACGCCAGTCTCCGTTCGAATGAACGAGCTGAGTAACGTCGATAGTCTTCGTCGGGACGACACCCCGGAGAGATAGCAGCGGGCTGTCTGTCCGTTTATCTCGATCGTTCGAACGGAAGCTGGTACCATGTTGGATGTTTCTGGTTCCCAAGCCAAAGGAAAAATTGTGCAATAAAATATTAGTTAATGTATTTCGCATGGGAGAAGGTTAGAAACGTAAACGACGTGTTCCCGGTGTCCCTCGACGCGCATGAAACTAATCTCGTCACCGTCGACGGCAGGTCGTCATCGACACTCTTCTTCGTTTTAGTAGCGTCTCCTTTTTTTTTTTTTGTTTTTGTTTTACGACCACCCCACGTTGGGGGTGGCTTTGCCGTTTGTAAAGGGTGGTCGGCCGGCCACTCTTAAACGCGATTCCCCCGGGCGAAACCCGGCAGGTTCGCATTCCGACCGCCGGATGTCACTGTAGCAAATGAGAGAGAGAATTAAAAACTTAGAACCCCACCGCCTGAGGCAATGTTTTCTCTCGGACGAGTCGGACGTCGAGAGATCTAGCGGTAATCAAGGTGAACCGCATCCTTTGACAAATCAGAAACCGGTCACACGTAACTTCCAGATCCGTCGGTTGAAGAGAGGATAGACAGCGGTATGGAGAGAGAGAGAGAGAGAGAGAAAGGATAGATAGACGGGAGTATGGTAGAGAGAGAACTATAGGGTGTGCGTGAGTGAACGTGTTTTGCGGAGGAAGGTGAACGAGGCAAGGAGGAGACCGGAATACTGGACACAAGCATATTTACAGAGACACATCTATGTACACACACGCAGAGAGGGAGAGAGAGAGAGAGAGAGAAAATCAATGCGCGCGTGCACAGCGAAATAAAAACTACATGCAATTCTACGATCACTGCCAAGGGCGTTAACCGTCGATTTCTCATTATCTAAATGTATCGTAGTCATCGTTTATTCTCAGAAGCTGCTGCAAATTATGATTATACACGAATGAAAAGAATAGAAAAGAAAGGAAAGGAATTAAAAAACAGTCAAGGGGTGGGGGGGAACACACCACTGTCACCTGGCGACATATAGGAATATATTACAAGCGATCATGAAAAATTAAATTTAAAAAAAAATGCAAAAATATATATATATATATACACATGCAGACACACACACACACACGCCACGCATACGTCATACATATATTATATATATATAGTACGCGCGCCCGCTCTCGAGTTCTGACGATGGACGAGCGAGCGATTTGTTCATGATACTGCCAAGCGTAGACTCGAATTTCTGTGTTTTTTAAGGGACAAACTATAATACTCCTTTTAAATGTGTCAAGCCATACATACATACATACATACATACACCAACACGTACAGTACATGCAAGCACCTACATTACATTTCTGTATGCACGTGCGCGCGCGCGCGCATCGATACCATAGAAGACAGACACACACGTATACCACCCCGTGGAAGATCACCCATGTCGATTAATGTGTACCGCATTGTACATCCACGTACACTGTGCCCGCAATCTCTCTTATCTGTCTGTCTGTCTATCTGTCTGTTTGTTTGATGACCGCCCAGGTACCCTGATCTGTCCGGTTCTCCTAGGTGTCTCTTTTTTTTTACCTGTGCACCCGTTGCAATGTAGACGCCAGGTGCGCGTGCGAATATTCCGGATTCTGGATTGCGATCGCGGTGACGATTGTTGGAGGCGGAAAGTCGAATGGAACGAATATCGGGTACTTGAAATTAAATTCGTGTATGAAAAATCTGCTGCCCCGGTGCGAGGACGTCCGCTAAACTCCTGAAGGAGATCGGTTGAAATAGTTATGAATTTATGCTGGAATAATGAAAAATACCGGTGACGTCGAGTGAATTTTTTATTTCCATAAAATAATAAACGAAGGAAAGTGTAATAATCGCGTCGAAATCGAAGTCGAGCAGCGACAGTATTTGTTATGGTGGTTCGCGCAGTGAGCCCGATGTGTCCCTCTGTTGATCCGTTCGATAACCATGCGCGTTCACTCGGAGACAGTCAGTCACCGTGAACGAAATCCAAGTCCGGGCTTCAGTCGTTTGTTGTGTCGACAAGGGAGAGCATCAGATAAGGTATTTTCTTATTGGAAGCAACGTGTTTGGCCCCGTGAAAGAAGAGGGAGGGAGTAAACGAGAGTGAGTGAGAACGAGAATGAACGAATGCCAGAGTGAGGAAGATGGTTCTTGTTATTAGTCGCGTGACGGAGAGGGCGTCGTTTAATTTATTGGAAAGATATAAGGAAAATAAAAAGAGAAGAAATATGATGAAAACGAAAGAACGGAGGAATTATGCGCTGATGATTATTATAAATAAAGTTAAATGATTATAATTTGTTATCGTAGTTTGATGCATTATTTTTCTCGGTAATTTTGTGTTAACGCGAACGGCACAATCGTTTCGTTTTCTCCCCGCGACCGCGGATCGTGCGTTTTATTATTGTACATATGCAAAATTGTTGCCCGCAACGGGAGGGAGAAATTCATGGAGCCCTGAGAATTTTAATCGAGACTTCGTGCCTGTGTTTTTTCCAAGCCCCCCTGAAATCGTCGCGCACGTCCCTGTTGTGGATACTATTTTTAACGACAGATTCTGACGAATTCGTCGCTCTCGAATATTTTGATTTGCCCCCGCCGCGCCGGATAATTCTTCGTTCGAATCGTCGCCCCCTCTTAATTGTAGAACAATTTCTGTGTCGATAAATCGAAATTCTATAACGTCGTGATCCACGAGAACGTTGCTCAATTTTTGAAGAATTAATTAGTGGAAATGGTGTTGCTCCAGTTTCGAAGCGAATGGAATTTAGTTAATATCGTTTATCGATCTCGAATGTAGAAAATACGTTTTCGAAATTGCCGTCGATGTTGGATTCGAGGCAGAGAATAAAACTTATAAGTGGCGGTATAACGGCAATAAGTTAGTATGGTATTTAGTAGTTTCGAGTGATAGCGCGTTAAAGGGAAATGGAGGACGATCTTCGTGAACTTATTTTGCAATCGTTGTAAATAAATCTCGTTCATGGTGAACCTTGAGAACACTGATTCGCTATAGTCGAGGCGGCATTTTTTAGCTAGCAACGAATAGTGCTGCAACTATACACGACTAACAAAATTTTCGGGGCTGCCAATGTTAACACCAAAACGTACAAAAATTTTTCATCGCACTTATCGACCGTCGACTAAACATTTAATAGTTGATTTACTATATAAATGAAGAACAAGAAAATAAAAAAAATAGTGAGGCACTAGTAAGTACTAACATCGTTGCTAGGCATACGTGTAAGTCTGAAGAGGAGTACAGTGATGGTGAAACACGTTGACAATGGAAACGGATATAATTGAAATGCGTCAGGATATAGTAGATGAACAGAATTACTGTTGTATAGTACTCTGATAATCGTACAAATTCTCCCCGATTTTTAAGGAAAATATAAAATACCGTCGTGGTTTGTCACTATACATAGGACCTGTCCTCGTCGGATGTGCACCCGGTCGACTTACTACTATTGCTACTACTATTACTACTATTTATTACTATTATTGCTCCTGTTACTGCTGTTATTACTACTATGAACACTAACGTTTGTATTTGCATCACAGAGAAATGCGTACACACACGACACTACGTACGGTCGATCGAGAAAGAGTATAGTTGATGTGGATAAATGGTGCTTGTCTCGAAATTTACATTAGAACTTTGCTCGATAATTATATTACTTAATAAGGAAACGTGCTTCATAATGGAAATTGAATCATAATTAGTGTAACGTTTCGTCAGAGGTATAGTTGTTAAATATTTGGCTAGAGTTAAAGAATGAAAGTCGATTAAAGGGTAACGACTAGACGGCAGACAGTCATTTGAAATTTGTAGTTGTATTCGAGAATGATTATAGTCCATTATAAGTATGAGTATAGTTAGACGGTAACTATAACTAATTGTCTTGGCCAATTGGAAAATTCTTACCTACACCGATGTAGCTCAGAGCTTTGTCATCACATCTCAATATTACCGACAATCTTCAAACTAATTCTAACGAGCATCTTTAATTCAAAGCAGAATAGAATTATAGTTACGAACTATACTCATAACTGATATCGATAATTAGTCTTCAAGAATGGATGTATACTTCATCGCCGAACGCCGCAGGCAATGACCTCGAAGCACATATATGCTGCCACTGTCAACTATATTTAACTATACTAGCTTTTACAAAAATCGGGATGTATATGTATCTTTTAGGTTCTAAATTTATCTCCAATCGAATGTACGTGAACGTTTCGCTAGGTATAGGACTTTGAAAATTAAATGGAATCTTTTAAGAGTCGTAACTATACAACTGTACTATTCAAGCTCGATCGATCGTGCGTCACACGATAATTCAGCAGCGTGCTGCGCCTCTTCGTCAAACTCGAAGAGCACATGTCTGAGGCGCGCCTCGTATCTTCTGCTAGCAACTATGTGTATACATAACTACTATACATACTTATCGTAAAGTATCGAAATTATGATTGAACTCGAGAATATGGAGTGAACAAAAAATTGAGGTAGAAGAAACCGTGTACGGGCTTAGGATTTCGGCGTGCAGCATTTTCACGAAAAAAAAAAAATTCGTGGTCGCGACACTCGGCCGTGTCTGTCGGCCATATTGGAATGAGGAACTATAACGATTTGGTGCTTTGGAATGTATTAGACTGAAAATTATTGTTGTGCGTTTTAGTAGGAAACGAAAAAAGAAAAAAAATGAACATGCTAAGGAGAGAGAAAAAAAAAAATAATCGAGAAACAAAACTAGGAGATCTTTTGCTCCGATATTCGATTGATAAATTGGTAAATGAATTATTTCTATTTGGAGCGTTTTATATATATACAATATATATTATATATTCGCTAGGTTGCACATACATACACATACATGCTTACACGTACACACGAGACATATTATTATACACACATTTACACGGTATTTTGCGTACAGTGATGGGAATCAAATCGCCTTTTATGATTGGCAAATTGTTTCTAAGGAAATTACTTTTTAGAGGTTATCGATAGACGAACTGTGGGGAAAAATTAAAAGATAATATTAAAAAACGATCGAATTTGCAGAGATATTCTGCGGCAACACTTGTGATTCTAGTAGGTTAGGTTTGTTAAATTCGATTGCATTTCGAAATTCTTTTCAGAAGTGTATTCGTTAAAAGTCAATTGATATACGTTTGGCGGCGTTGTTCCTTATTTCACGATATTCTAGAAATTCCCTAGAACGTTCGGGACTTGTTTACTCGCGAACTTTTCGAACGCCTGGATGGGAGCCAGCTGTTCTCAACTTCGCTTCGAAATTTCTTGCGTAATATAGTTGATTGTAAAAAGTTTTTACTAGTACACTTCGATGTTATGTATATATATGTATACTTTTCGGCAAACGAGTGTTTTTCAAAGTTTGCCGTATCGAGATCGTCGGTTTGAGCTAAATTTACACATTGTTACGGCATCGTCAAAATTTCATTACACGAATTTTCGATCGAGGGCGCATCTTTTGCTAATTACACGTTTATTTGTAGTTGAGTGATAGAGGGTAGGAGGGCGTCGACAGTTTTCAAAAGGCAGCAGCAAGATCGCGCTGCGATTCCCAACACTAATCTAACCTCATACGTGTGTATACAACATTAACGAGCGCGAACGCGCGAATTTTAAAAAATGGCAACCGATACTTTGTATGTACAACAATTTAGTGGTTCTGTTCGACTGGAACTGAGCGTGTACGATTGCGTGAATGCGTGGATGCGGGGAAAAACAGGATTCGGTGTGCACTCCGCCCCGAATATGGGATGAGAGAAAGAGAAAGAGAGAGAGGGAGAGAGAGATGAGAATGGGGGAAAAACCTTCGTCGCGCCGGTGCAGGGATATTTCTTTGCGATATTGGCGGTGCGGTTCGACTTAATACGCCTCTGTGCGTTTAAATAGAAGTTACATGACGTAGATATTTAATAGGCACGCGTGAACAGACGGTCCCAGTCGAGGCAATATTGAAAAGATGCGATACTTTCGACGAAATTGGAAATTGAGCTTTTAGCATTTTCAGGTTTGAACGATTGCAAGCTATGAAGGGGAATTACAGAGTTCATTCTTTTTTTTTTTTTTTTTTTTTTAAGTAGAAAAACTGTCAGTACCGATTTTGTCGAGAATTAGAAAAGAAGTGGCGATTCTGTAATTCCAACATGCTTTCTAAACGATCCCCCGATTGGTAATTGAATCTCCAGTGTAACTAGAACTACATTATCGACTGCGGTTCCGTGGAACCTCTTTGAATTGCCGATCATTTTTACGCCCAACGTGTTTAAAGTAATTTTTCAAAAGAAAACGGGGAATAATTCGCGAAGGTGCTCAACAGAATTATTAAGATATATGGACGGAAGGAGCATACATTTGTTTAGGAGAAATGAATTCGGATATTTCTCATGGCGCAGGATTCCCCTATGTTCGCGTGTGCCTAGTAATTTACGTGTTCTCCGCAATGAACATGGCGGAGCCACATGTACATCAACAATATTATATTCTAACGATTACTAATTAAATAACGTACAATAATTTTAACGATTGCTAAACGATGATGATGATGATAACGATCTTGATGGCGAGGAAGTCCGTCTTTAAGCATATAAACAGCGTTACAGGACGGGATGAAATAAAACATACAAAATGAGAGGGTGTTTTGAGAGTGCGGGAGAGAGAGTGTGAGGGGACGAGACGAATGAATCCATAGTGTACAGTTGCGAATATCGAATAACAGAAAAAGAAATATGAAGCAGAGATGAAGAGTATCTGTCTTTTGAAGCGATGTGTATTTTTGCGAGGAAAACGAAGCGAGAAATATATTGAAAAAATGGACGAAGATCGTTGTTGCCAGTTTGTGTTCCGCGGGGCTGATTTCTTTTATCGAGTTGGTTGGCTTTGTTCATTTCTTTTCTTTTTATTTTTTGTTAAATTTATGGCGATTCGAAGGATTTTGGTTATTTAGTATTTTATACAAATTTGTTAACTTAGTGGAAGTTATTATGTTTTAATGTTTGGAAATGATGTGCAATCTTAACTCTCTCGTGAATTCTTCGAAAGCCATTGGAAACGAAAGACCAATTTTTATTTTTTCATTTTCTAAAATATAATTTTACACCGTGAAACAGAGCGGAATATTATTTGTTTATACATATGAATATATTTATATTTGTGCAAAGTTAACTCGACAAATGATTATCTACGAAGCAATAGTTAATAATATCGAAAGTGCCCCAAGTGAAATAATTGAAAAAAAAGAGTTGGGAACCGCTGGCAACGTATGGCGGCCATATTGGGCCTCACGATAGCGTTACTCTTGGATAAGTGTAAAAATTCAGTCGGTTTTCCGGCAAAATTGTTAAACAACAAAGAAGAATAGAATTTCGTTCTGAACTTTGTGGTCTCAATTGGATTCCAAAGATATTCCCCCAATAGAGAATCGACAGAATTTTGCACACTTGTAGAAAATATCCAAGAAGAAGGACATTGAAGACATCCGTTTCATTCGAAACTCGATATGTCTCTCGAAATGATTTACTCAAGGGACGTATGTATTTAGTTATGTGCGATATGTATACATAGACGGCCCAGTGTTTCTCGAGACGTCTCGAGTTTTCGCAAGCAGGAAACAAAAACAAGGTGCAGAACATCTCGCATTGTGCACGGGAACGGTACGGTTATCTTTCGATATTTAAAGAAACGTAGAAATTTGACTTTCGAGCGAAATAGATTTTAAGTTGACTTTGTTTCATTCGCGGGGGGTTAAAACGACAATTAATTCGGGCGAAATCAATTGAACGCAATACTGTGCACACATGTCGAATCAAGCCTGGAACGTGTTTGTTTCATTCGACAATCACTCTCGAATAATCAAGAACGCAATTCAGCAATAAACAATCCGTGCGCCCAAGGCGGATAAAACTGATGAAACTTTTTATCCCGCGTTCCCTTTCGCGTAATATCCAAAGCAAAACAGAAAAAGGATGATCGTCGAGTTAAACGAACAAGGAGAATCCAACAGAGACGACGCCGAAGGATTTCCGTCAGCTGAACGTTAACTACGAATTAATTCAATTCGCCGGGAATCCAACGAACGTTCGTTTTATCAGCGTTAACAGAACTCTCTGTTAACGGAAAAGAGAATGGAAAATAAGCCGCGTGATTTAGTTTTCTTACACAGTATTGCAAAGGTTCTTTATCGAGAACGGAGAACACAGCGAAGTCTCGACGTAAGCGAAACTCCCAAATGGTGGGGGACAAACGCTTTGCTCGCGTCGAGACCTTACGACGGTAGTTTGTGTTTCGCGTCAGGGACGGCGGAGAAGGAGGACAGTCGCATAGAACAACGGCGACGCGATGGAAGTCACAGTTCGAAACGACGACGACGACGATGATTTCTCGGTTAATTAAGATTCGCGCGGATGCGAACGGCGATTAGTGATGCGTTAATTAAGTAGGATATAAGCTGGCAGGGAAACACAGTGTGCGTGATGTGCGCGCGTGAGAGGGAGAGAGAGGGACGGAGAAAACCACAAAAGCCATAGAGTTCAAAGCGAGTGCATTGTGTGTACATAGAAAAGAAGTGGGAACGAAGAAACGCGAAACGAGCCGTGAATATACACAGAGGGTAAACCGAACGATAACCTTTGTAAATTAGCTTTGTACATTGTAAACACAACCCCCCCCCCCCCGCCCCGCCCCCAACACCTTGTTTCTTTTCTTTCTTTCATTGTTGGCCACGGACGAACGACGAGGGAGATCTGCGAACGTTTCGGCTGCGCTTGAATCTTCGATTTCTCGCTGCGATAAATTCTCGTTTCGAACAGGGATTACTCAACGGGCAGAACGGTGTGTAAGGTTTATGAAATTTTCGGGAAGATACATTACATTGTATTTAAATTTGAATTTAAAGGTACAACAAAGCGGAGGGAGTTAAAATTGCTGGCAATTTCATGGATTTTAAAAACAGTCGTAAATGTATTTTACTACCGCACGAAGTATATCTCATGGAGAACGATAAAGGAAGCGGAACGTAAAGATTGGGGTGAGCAGAAAATAGAACAGGTCGACGATTTGATTTTTGAAACTCAGTTCAGGGAAGTCGAGGTTTTATCGAGGGAACATTTGTCGTCGATGTTTTTCCATCTCGCGAGGCTCTGTGTTATGTATATAAATATACACGTGCATATATATATATATATATACATACGTACATATACATATATAAACATATACCTATATTTTTCTGGATAAAAAACGAGTAATAACTGCAAAGACACGTATCCGACCTTGTGGACGCAATAAAAATTCACTATAATCGATTATGCATGGGCATCAGGGTGTAGATTAATATATTATATAAAGAAAGAGAGGGTGGGGGAGATGTTGTAAAGAGATGACTATTTTTTTTAGGGAAACACAGTGGAGGGTCAGAAAACTAGAGCTTTGACGTTAAGCGAATTGGACATTTTTTTAATTTTGTTTCGGGGATAATTTCCTTTCATTTAACATGTTTATGGAAATACACTGTTCTGCCTGTGGGGTAACATGATTGTTGTAGAAAGTGAATATAAATACATATAATTGGAAGTCAGCATTCGATAAGACGCTACATCCAAGTGACGGATCCTTCTTCTAATAAATGTACAAGTTTCTTCAATTTTTGTTTGCTTGTATGTAAATTCAATGGTTCACAAGTTTGTCTCATTTTTATAACGAAAAGTGAAATATGAGGGAAGGAGAAACGTTCACGGATATACTTCTCCTGGGCAATCGTTTCGCCGGAAATAGAACACGAGATCACCCGCTGCATGTACATATAGACCGGAAGATCGCTGGTAGCCATATTGTTATTCGCGATTAATTGGATGACTTGGTCGAACCGACTGATAATTCTTTCTCTTCTTGACTTTCTCTCACTGAGCACGCAGTGTCGAAAATTAGCATGCGAATATTGCCCTGCGTCTTGTAAATTAATTTATTCCCCCTTCCAAATTAATTTTAATCAAATAAATATATATATATATATTATTATATTATATTATATATAGAGATGTATTCGAATGAAATTCGAATATCGGAGAGATTAGTTTTAATTTATTTCCTCATGTAAATTGCACATTGTATTTTTAATTGTTGTTAATTGTTTTCTATTAACATTATTCTAATTACGTATGGATTTTATTCGCTAAGTTGAACGGGGCGTCGTTGTTGTTAACACGCGTCGTCAGTGGATAACCTTTTAATTAAATTATAAAGTATGTACAGATTTTTAATTAATTTTCGTACGACTGTAAACCTGTAAAACTGAAATCATAGCTCTGTCGAGAAGTGAGAGGAAGAGAAAGAAAGACAACCCTCTGTCTGTTGTATATTATTTTTATTTCCACCTTTTTTACACGAAACAAAGCGAGATCGGTATTGACCGTGCTATGTATGGATGATATGTTCCAATATAGAATAAATCTTTCAACAAATAATACGGGCATCATTGTTTCTTCTGCATCGTAACCCAAAGGAATGGAGATACCGCGAGAAAGTAACGCAGTTCTCTTATCCTCTGTTGGAAAAGTAGCGCTAAGCATCTTTCTGTCCCCCTTCATTCCCCGTCTGTAATGGCCGCCGGTGAGCAAGGCTGTATCTAACACCACTCTCCCTGGTAGCAGTGCTATCCTTGTTCGAAACTCCACTCTCTTTGTCAGCAGTGCTATCCTTGTTCGAAACTCCGCTCTCCTTGTCAGCAGTGCTATCCTTGTTCAAAACTCCGCTCTCTTTGTCAGCAGTGCTATCCTTGTTCGAAACTCTACTCTCCTTGTCAGCAGTGCTATCCTTGTTCGAAACTTTGCTCTCCTTGTTGACAGTGCTATCCTTGTTCGAAAATCCACTCTCCTTGTCAGCAGTGCTATCCTTGTTCGAAACTCGGCTCTCCTTGTCAGCAGTGCTATCCTTGTTCAAAACTCCGCTCTCTTTGTCAGCAGTGCTATCCTTGTTCGAAACTCTACTCTCCTTGTCAGCAGTGCTATCCTTGTTCGAAACTTTGCTCTCCTTGTTGACAGTGCTATCCTTGTTCGAAACTCTACTCTCCTTGTCAGCAATGCTATCCTTGTTCGAAACTTTGCTCTCCTTGTTGACAGTGCTATCCTTGTTCGAAACTCTGCTCTCCTTGTCAGCAGTGCTATCCTTGTTTAAAACTCCACTCTCCTTGTTGACAGTGCTATCCTTGTTCGAAACTCCGCTCTCCTTGTCAGCAGTGCTATCCTTGTTCGAAACTCCGCTCTCCTTGTCAGCAGTGCTATCCTCGTTCGAAACTCTACTCTCCTTGTCAGCAGTGCTATCCTTGTTCGAAACTTTGCTCTCCTTGTTGATAGTGCTATCCTTGTTCGAAAATCCACTCTCCTTGTCAGCAGTGCTATTCTTGTTCGAAACTCGGCTCTCCTTGTCAGGAGTGCTATCCTTGTTTGAAACATCGCTCTCTTTGTCAGCAGTGCTATCCTTGTTCGAAACTCTACTCTCCTTGTCAGCAATGCTATCCTTGTTCGAAACTTTGCTCTCCTTGTTGACAGTGCTATCCTTGTTCGAAACTCTGCTCTCCTTGTCAGCAGTGCTATCCTTGTTTAAAACTCCACTCTCCTTGTTGACAGTGCTATCCTTGTTCGAAACTCCGCTCTCCTTGTCAGCAGTGCTATCCTTGTTCGAAACTCTACTCTCCTTGTCAGCAGTGCTATCCTTGTTCGAAACTCTACTCTCCTTGTCAGCAGTGCTATCCTTGTTCGAAACTTTGCTCTCCTTGTTGATAGTGCTATCCTTGTTCGAAAATCCACTCTCCTTGTCAGCAGTGCTATTCTTGTTCGAAACTCGGCTCTCCTTGTCAGGAGTGCTATCCTTGTTTGAAACATCGCTCTCTTTGTCAGCAGTGCTATCCTTGTTCGAAACTCTACTCTCCTTGTCAGCAATGCTATCCTTGTTCGAAACTTTGCTCTCCTTGTTGACAGTGCTATCCTTGTTCGAAACTCTGCTCTCCTTGTCAGCAGTGCTATCCTTGTTTAAAACTCCACTCTCCTTGTTGACAGTGCTATCCTTGTTCGAAACTCCGCTCTCCTTGTCAGCAGTGCTATCCTTGTTCGAAACTCCGCTCTCCTTGTCAGCAGTGCTATCCTTGTTCGAAAATCCACTCTCCTTGTCAGCAGTGCTATCCTTGTTCGAAACTCGGCTCTCCTTGTCAGCAGTTCCATCCTTGTTCGAAACTTTGCTCTCCTTGTTGACAGTGCTATCCTTGTTCGAAACATCGCTCTCTTTGTCAGCAGTGCTATCCTTGTTTGAAACTCCACTCTCCTTGTCTTCAATGGTCGTCGGTGGGTGGAGCCTAGCGGTGCCGCTATATC
Organism: Nomada fucata; assembly: GCA_948146005.1. Classification (NCBI taxonomy): domain Eukaryota; kingdom Metazoa; phylum Arthropoda; class Insecta; order Hymenoptera; family Apidae; genus Nomada; species Nomada fucata. Next base: position 30,926,354 of record OX411277.1, on the reverse strand, counting down.
TGTCCTTGTTCGAAATTCCGTTCTCCTTTTCTGCAGCGTTATACCTATCCTTGTTCCAAACTCCACGTTCTTCGTCAAATGGGTCTACCGGCAGGCGTAGCAGTGTCTTCTGCGCAGCATATGCTCGCCACACACGGTACACCTTAAGGAATCCTTTGCCTAATGTAATAAATGTGTCTCCAAACAGGTAGCATTTTTTATTCTCTTGTTCCTCCCAATATCTATACCACTTTTAAGTGCTTCTAGATCTTACCTACGCTATTAATCGCCGACGCTTTCCTGTTCCCCCTTTACTTTGGTACTGTGGTAGTGTTGCTGTTATTGCTAATACATCTAAACCTTTGGTTATATCTTTCTCTCTTTATTTTTCTGTTCTGCTGCTGCCGTTGTATTCCATAGTATCTAAATACTTTTAAAACATCCCGTCATAATTTTTCTCTCTCCTGTTACGTATAGTTACTAATATATTTTTTGTGTGCGCAGGTTATTGGGCAAAGAAATGGGCATTGGCCGACACTTCTCATTGTGAATAAGATCGAGAAAGATCAAGATCAAGAAAGAAGATAGAAGAACTTGTGCCACATACTTTAGTTATCGTTTAGTTATGCGAATTAGATATAACAATAGTTTGTAACTATTATTAGCGCATAAGATTAATTTAGAGCAATTGCCTAATCAATTGTTATTTATATCCATCATATATTTTATTTCATATTAAGTTCATTCGGTAGATGTTATAGAATAGTATATCTTAATAGTACTTGTATTACTATTACAAGTTCTACTAAGTGTAGTAAATGGAAAATAAGTTGCACAATTGCTCTAATATATTTTTATGAAGCTCTCTTACATATCAAACTATTATTTAGTATATTATTATTTAGTATAAGTTTAATTTTTGGCATTTTAAGGCAGATGAAGCCGTCAAATTAGCTTGTAAATTCGAATTACAACACTTTTGTAACTTGTATCTTCATTAATTAGTTTAAATAAATCTTCAGTGAAAAGAATTCTACTGCTCTCTTTATTTTAACGCCTTAACATTCCTCGAAAAACCTAATTCCAATTCCTTAAACAAGTGCTACCGCGGAGGGGCTTTAAATGCAAAATTCTAAAGCGGACACTTGTAAAAATAGCCCTGATCATTATTAAAATTAGCACGAGGAATTTCCTTGAAGTTGGGGCAATTTTGCCAAGAACTTAGAAATTTAAGCGCTCGGAAATTCCTGGAACGTGACGTCATTTCCAATAATTGGCAGGATCGAATACCTCCTTGCACATCATGTTCTCCTGATACAAATTCTCGAATTTTCAGTCGAAATTTTTGCCAGAATCTCAGAAATTTTGCGCTCGGAAATTCTTGGAACGTGACGTCATTTCCAAGAATTTCTGAAGTCGGATACCTCCTCGCATATCATATTCTCCTGATACAAATCCTGGAATTTTCAGTCGAAATTTTTGCCAGAATCTCAAAAATTTTGCGCTCGGAAATTCTTGGAACGTGACGTCATTTCCAAGAATTTCTGAAGTCGGATACCTCCTCGCATATCATATTCTCCTGATACAAATCCTGGAATTTTCAGTCGAAATTTTTGCCAGAATCTCAAAAATTTTGCGCTCGGAAATTCCTGGAACGTGACGTCATTTCCAAGAATTGCCAGGATCGAATACCTCCTCGCATATCATATTCTCCTGATACAAATCCTGGAATTTTCAGTCGAAATTTTTGCCAGAATCTCAAAAATTTTGCGCTCGGAAATTCCTGGAACGTGACGTCATTTCCAAGAATTTCTGAAGTCGGATACCTCCTCGCATATCATATTCTCCTGATACAAATCCTGGAATTTTCAGTCGAAATTTTTGCCAGAATCTCAAAAATTTTGCGCTCGGAAATTCCTGGAACGTGACGTCATTTCCAAGAATTTCTGAAGTCGGATACCTCCTCGCATATCATATTCTCCTGATACAAATCCTGGAATTTTCAGTCGAAATTTTTGCCAGAATCTCAAAAATTTTGCGCTCGGAAATTCCTGGAACGTGACGTCATTTCCAAGAATTGGCGGGATCGAATACCTCCTTGCACATCATGTTCTCCTGATACAAAACCACGAATTTTCAGCCGAAATTTTGGCCAGAATCTCAGAAATTTTGCGCTCGGAAATTCTTGGAACGTGACGTCATTTCCAAGAATTGACGGGATCGAATACCTCCTTGCACATCATATTCTCCTGATACAAATCCACGAATTTTCAGCAGATATTTTTGTCAGAATCTCAGAAATTTTAGTGCGACTGTTTTATTTCGACGAGACGTTGATTCGGTTATGTATTTAAATGTATTTATTAAGGGGGTAGGTTTGTAATAAATAAAAAGCCAGTATAATATTTTTTCACGATTTATTTAAATTAATAATAATGCAAATTACAAAACTCTTGGAATTTAAATTAACAATCTAATACTTAATAAACTATTTCTTAAAAATTAAGTTACAATACGTCTTATAATTAAATCTGATACAAATTTATAATTAACAGTTATGTAATATAAAAGATACAACAAATATAGGTATAAGTATTACATAAATGTTGCGATTTAAACTTCAACATCTAATACTTATAAACTATTTTTGGAAATCAATTTACAATTCACCTTACAACTGAACCTTATGTTAAGATTTAAATAGTTTATAAGTACAAAGCTTGTAGCTTGTATGTTTAAATTACAACGATTTTGCTACTTGTGTATGCGCATTATTCATTATATATATTTCATATATATATATCAATCTTATATTAAAATTTAGAAAGATCAGCTAAATGAAATAAGGAGAAACTAAATGAAACAATCAATTTACAATGCACTATACACATAAAGCTTATTTCGAACATTGAATAGTTTACAAGTGGCGGCCTGTTAAATTCATACCGGAGCAATTGTGCAACATGTGCACGCCTGTTGTTTACTATATATACTTATTTTATATTAAAACCAATTGCACAATTGTTGTAATTCAAACTTGCAAGCTGATACTTCTAAACTGTTTTCATAAACTATTTATATAAAATTATTAACTATTTTATATAAAAATATCAACGATCTTGTCAATGCTATTCCAAATATTCCAATTAATTCGAATTCTTGTACTTGCAACCCACCCCATTTCAAACCCTAACAATATCGTACTTCAAAACGATTAGAGAATAGAAATATTATAAGGCGAACTGATAATAACAATAATAATAATAATAATAATAATAATAATAATAATAATAATAGCAACAATAATAATAAATAAGAGAAGAAGAATCGAACTTTCGAAACTTTGTTGAAATTTCATCGACGTTCCATGTATTCACCAAACGTTGCATTTTCGTGTCGGATTCATTGGCGAGCCCGAGGGACAGTTGTAGGCCCTGGCGAAGTCCTCGCTATTGGACAGGGGGCCCAGAACACGTATGGGTCCGGGCGAGTGTACGCTGCTTCGTATTTTCGTCAGCGCGTCCTCCGGTCTCATGGAGCCGCACCATATCTGCGCGTAGTTCAAGAAGAACAGCTGATCGTGCGTGAGATTCACACCTGGTAGCAACGGTTCCTCGCCGTGCACCGAGACCCACTTCTTGTATGCCTGAATCGTTTCGAGTGAAACGTGGAAAGAGGAGCAAACAATTACAATCATTTAATCTGGACGGGTTTCTTATATTGAGTAGTGCAGGTCAATAGTACACGTGTACGGCCGAACGGTACGGCCAGACGTACCTATTCAAGTAGTATAGGGCAATAGTATTCGCGAAACGGTCGAGCATGCATTTATTCCATGCAGTACGAATAAACGACGTGGTTGGATGTACTTTTTAAGGCGTACAGTTCAGCCGTACGTTTATTTCAAAGGAGTGCGAGTCAACGGAATGGTCAGACGGGGTGCTTCAAGTAGCACGGGTCGATAGTATTCGCGACGCGGTCGAACAAGCATTTTTCGTAAGTAATGCAAGTCAATACGACAGGAAATATTTGTTGGAAATATTTTTGTACGCGGTACAGAACGGTCCAACCATTTGATCAAGTGGTGCAAGTCAACGGTTCGGTCGGAAATCGCTTTTAAGTGGCCCGAGAAGACTAATTTTAAGGAAAACGTACGAATCTTTGCAAATTGTCACGCGTGTATTAATAAGCACAGTAGGCAGGGGAACGAGAAAGAAGGACTCACTCGAAAAGATTGCTTGAGTCCTCCATTGTCAGCGATGTTCTCCCCCTGTGTCATTCTACCATTGATGTACAAATCGACCTCCTGCAACTTGTATCTGGAGTATTGGTCCACGATGCACTGTGCCCTGTCCCTGAAGGCCCCCACGGTGGAGTTGTTCCACCACTGCATCATGTTGCCGTCCTTGTCAAATTGGCGTCCCTTGTCGTCGAAGCCGTGCGTTATCTCGTGTCCAATCACCACGCCGATTCCGCCGTAATTCAACGACTTTGGAAAGTGTTGGGAATAGAACAACGGCTGCAATATTCCAGCCGGGAAGACTGGAAATGACAAGCGAGCATTGGCTACGAGATTTCTGCCAGAAAGATATCATTTATTGCATCTACTATCGAGTTCCTTTTCCATCGACACGGTGTTTTGTAGAATATTTGATGCAAGTACGCTGCAACAATTTTCCGACCTATTTCGAGAATCGAAATACACGTTTAATTGTAAATTTATTTATTCACCGATGTCGTTCTTATTGGGATTGTAGAATGCGTTCACGACAGCTGGCTCTGTGGACCATTTGTCCTTATCCACCGGTTTCCGTAGTTTCTGCAGATTGTGATAGGCGTCGTACTTCTGCACGGCAAGCACGTTCTCGAGGAAATGATTCTCTGTAACGTTCAACTGAAACACGGAAGACAAAGTGGTTCAGGGGAGGGAGCAAAGTTGTATTATATTTTCGCATTCTGACAATATGTTCTGAAACTATTCCATTGATTGATAAACAATGATGTACCATCACGTATTCCTTGGAGAGTTCCACGGGATCCTTGAGGAACTCGGGATATCCTATTCTCTCGTTCATCGAGTCGGCTTTGCTCTTAGCCACGGCTCTGGTTTCGTCGTCCATCCAGTGGTTCTCAGCCAGCAGCTCGTTGAACGCCTCTCGTATGGTGCGTATCATTTCTAGCGCCGTCTCCTGGAAGCCAAATCACCCTGAAGGATTATCAGACGACCTCGAGATAGCATGAGCGAGCAGACAGACGTGGTGGTAACGAGAATTCCACTGGACGAATCGAACACCGTGCCAAAAATTAATTTATCGACTTAACAAATAAACTAAGGAAGCACCTTGCTCTCGTGATTGAAATTCTCACGGATGAATAGAGCACCCACGGCCATGCCGAGCTTTTTGTTCGTCCATTCCACGCACTGGGACCATCTGTTCCTCTCGCTCAATATCCCCAGGAGAATTTTCCGAAATTCCACACGCTTCTGTTGGTACTCGTCTATCATGTGCGGCATTATCGACATGACCAGTCTCCACAATATATAGTTGTGCAAGGTTCTGCATGAGTGGTCCAAAACATAAAGAAAGAATAATGATAATAATATTTCCATAACGAATTGACAACAGTCTGCATTCAGATTAGAGAGAAGTTTTTAATTCTGGGGAAAGAATTTTAAATAATTTTCGGAGAAAAAGAAAATTATATCAAGATAGAAAATAGTAGGCACGGTAATTAATATAATAAAATGATAAAAAATAATAATAATTATAATAATATAATAAGTATTATTATAATAATTTGTCTGACAATTGATTTACTCTACCTGCGGTCCGTTCTCTGCACGATGCGTCCCATTTGAACGAAATACGGCATGGCGTATGCCACTATTGGCTCCTCTTCGGTAATGGGGGCGCTGATGAACTCTTGAAGATAAGCACGCCAATTCAGCTGCGGAATTTCACGTTGCAACTCCCGCAGCGTCAGCTTCCGATAAATGGCGGACGTGTCGTGCCGGTCGGCCTCCGGCAGGGACGCCTGAAATACGACGAACGTTAGAACAAAGAAGGAAAGACTAAACCTGCGATGAATACCTAATCGATTTAATTTTATAGGCATGCAAGTACTTTCCAACTATTTGGAACGAACAAGTTTATCTCAACGGTCATTACATTAGCCAGCTGTTTCTCCAATAGGATCACGCGATTAAATTCCTCGACAGCCACCTGTGGATTGGCACCCAGCAACACAGCAACGTTCGTCATGTAACGATGGTACGCCTTCAATTGGGCCTCGCTGCTTTTCTTCAAGTAATAATCCCTACTTGGTAGCGCCAGTTGCATTTGATCCAGCTGTGGAAGATAATCGCTAGATAATTCGCATCGGACTAGCCACGCACGCCAACCGTTGAAAAACATCTCTCATTAATTAGAAGTCCGAATAAATGAATATGCGAAGCAAAGAAAAAATATTATGCCATGCAGCAGAACTTCATTCAATACGATAATCAAAAGTTCCCAATCAAATAATTTGTAATAGGTATACGATATTATATACATTTTGTAATTGAATTCTATTAAAAAATTGTTGCAATTACGGAGAAAATTTGGCATGGATTGTTAGTTTCATACAGTGCTCTAGACTCTAGAATATACAAGAAATATCCGATTGTTACACTGTGCAGTCGTCGACCAAGGGGCCTTACTTTGCCGGCGCACCTGGAGGATGTTGGCTGAGGAGTTCTTGTCATCTGGACCGACCCATTGTTCCAACAGAACACCTTCGTTGTATTCGCCGCGGAGTCGTCCTAGTAGAACCTCGACAGGGTACGGCGGTGGCTTCCAGGAGGCACCGACCACGGCTGGCCAGCCGCCGAGAAACTCCAGAGTCCTCTTCAGGGGGTTGTCGCCGATTTCTCTTATACCAGCTGAAAGAACAATTATTTCCAACGTGTTCCAACATTATTGTAACATCGATCAAATTGTATCACCGTTCGATTCAATAAATTTGTTAATTCGTTAATTTCATGGCTGCACTCATTATTCGAGAAAACTAATGATAAGTTGATTCAGATACATATGAATTACATTCACGTAGATACATATGAATTTAATTTGCATTTTCTCGCAAAGATAGGTAATATTTAATTGGTAAATTATTCAGCTCTTCGCATTTTAATACCCGAGAGATTACGAATTTGGTATAAATAGATCAGTCAAGAAGATCGAGCTGGGGCACGCGATCGAGAAGAATTTTTCGTTGTACCCACGGATGTCCATGCACGATTTGTAGAACATCTTCGCCTTCAAGGTGGCATTGCTGTCGTCCCTGTTCGGTGGCTCCTCCAACACTCGTTTGAGGATAACTTGCAGCTGGTCCGCCAGCACCTCGAACGTGCTGATCGAGCTTCGATCCTCTGGGATCACGTGCAATCGATTCCACGTGCCACACGCGTATTGGAAAAAATTCGTACACGGGGCTGCTGTTCGATCCATGGCTGACAGTAGACTGGCGGCTGAAATCAATTTCCAATCGTGGGAGAAAGTCTCAAGTATAATCGTGACTAGTAAGTGTTGAAAGGGTCGACACTGTTGCGCTTCCGTGTAAACGTGACTATAAATGACTATAGGCGACTACAATGACTATCAGTGACTATAAGGCGACTATAGCGTGACTATACCCTGACTATAAATGTTCCTAGAGGACTGTACTGCAAATGTAAGTAGTTATAAGTGACTATATCGTGGAATATCAATCGAAATACCTAGGCTGACAACGATACTATTTTTCAAGACTCCAATTTCATTTCAAAATGAACGTCGCATGTGTCAGCGATGGGACAGGGAACGATCGAACCGTTTGAAGGCTCCCGTGTACGTAAGATAATACGACAACCGCGATCATATTAAATTCCGAAGTTGATATCGACTTCGGTAGCTTTGTGCGGGGACGTAAAATTGCGCTGTCACGGGCAGGAAATTGAATTTCAGCGACTGCAACGTTTAGAGAACGGGACGACGGAGCTAATAAGGAGAATATATTAAAGGGAAATGGAAGAAGAGGGGTGGCGTGGCGACACTGTTTCCTAACCTAGGAAACCTATCATTACGAATTTTTATTCAGCATCGGAAACATTGTAACATTCGACAGTTATTCATTAAAGGATCTCTTCTGATTTAACGAGTTTCGCCCCTTTATGTTCTCCTTTAATCGGTGGCCAATGGCGACGCGTTTGAGAACATTAAAATGATAATTCGAGTAACTGCTTCGTCGGCTATTACAGTTGGAGCGTGGTTTAATTGCACTCGAACACTTTGCAGCGGGGTTAATATCCCCATTGCCTAATCGAGCGAGGTTGCTTTAACGAGGCTAGCCGTGACCTCAAGATTAATTGCACCCTCGATAAACTATCTTTCGCGGGTAATAGGATAGCCACGAGGGTGCAATCCGATCACTACTACGAAGAAATATCCTTCTCCTACCGTCTTTCTTCAATTTCGTTCTAATAAAATTACGCGGCAGACTATTTCAAAACGCAGTCATTTTTCAGCCATTTCAAATTCAGGTCGAGAAACCATTTTTTCCCCCTTTATATTCTCTCCTGAACTTCCGCGCGGGGGCCACTTCGTTCCTCGACTAGGACAGAAGAGGCTTGCCAATCGTCGAAAAATGAATAATTCGTTCCTACCACTAGTGTCGGTCCGCCATGTTTTTTTCCCCTTAAATTTCAACCCACTCAACAACGAAATAAAATAAAAAATCACCCCCAGTCACGACGAGTGGCAAAAGAGCAATTCGCCCGTCAGCGAAATGCAGCACGAAGGGAACAACGGAATTAACCGAAACGAACGGGAGCACCGGACCAATAAATAAACCGAAAATCCCCCGATCGCTGCGGATAAATAAATAATCGGGGGAATGGGCGGCGGGCGTTTCGGGATTGGCCGCGTTTCCAGCGCAATTAAACCGCACAATGCGGGATCGTCAGCAGGTCGGACGGCGAATCTGGGCGAGAAACGAAAATCGAATTGCCAAGCCAGCCACGGCCACCGGGCAATTCCACGGGGAACAGTTAACTCGATTTGACGGCGCGTGCGGGGGGACCCCACCCCCCCACCCCACCCCCACCCCTCTCCGCCGTTTGTTGTGGGACAACGCAATTCCAGCCGGCCACCAATCAGTTCGCCGCTGGTCTGATTTCATTTGGGTCGCGACAGGATATTGGTAGCCTGTGCGTTTCCACGCTTTGCATCCCGATCTGCGGATCTTTTAACGCGTTCGCGGCGATACTTTGGCAGCTTCGGCAATTGTCGCGGCACACCACGACAGTGGACAGTGCAGCTTGTTTGACATTTTTATGTTACCTGTTCTGACGCACTCCTCCGTCATGCAAACGTTCGGACCTGCAACAGAGAAATAAAATATCTGACAGTGGTGTGCGTGGCGATACCCTTTTCTTTCTTTTTTTTTTTTTTTTCAGGTGCGGTTAATTCTATCGGGGGTCCGTTGTACAGCGTGCCGATAAAAGGGGCCGTAATTCTCTGGGGCAATAAAGCGAGCCCGCAAAACAGCATCCCGAGACAATGAAAAGCAATTTTCTGCTACAATAAATAGAGCTTTATTGTTTCTCCTCGTAACGCCCGTTGCAGAAATAAAAGGCTACAGACTTCGTTCCTATTTTTATCCGCGCGCAAGGTGTTCCGCCAACCTGCTCCTGCCACGTCCAATCAACGGGAACAAATAAGTCATTATCAAAGGTACAATATGATTCGTGCGGCGACGGACGTTCGTTAAACATTCCCATCAATTCGACAAACGAAATTCGAACAGAAATACCGCGACCGCTGTTTCGTTTCTTAGTCCGGCAACACCTGAATGCCCCCAAGGCGTTTCAAAGATTGACGCAATTAAAAATAAATGTAACGAATCAATTTGAAAACTAAAACAATTGTGAATTAATCCCACGACTAATTCCACGCACGGCGTTGAAAATATCGCGTACGCCAAGTGGTCGCGACGATCTATTTAAAAATGGAAATCGCGTTTACGCGAGACAAACTCGATTCCCTTTGAAATCAAAAGTGGAGCGATCAATTCTGCCGGCGGCTAGAAGGTAACGGCAGCCTTTTCGAGTGAAACTTGATAGCCTCGGCTCGATTCGATTCGATTTGGCTGATCGATGGGCCGTTCCATTTACATTCGCCAATTTTCCCTGACACCTTGTTTCTAACCTAACGCCGCTGCAATCGGTATCGCCGCGGCGAACATTGTCGAGCATCTGCCATAGAAAATGAAGTCTCGAGTAAGGGAAACGGTACAGAAAATTCCCTAGGCGCAGCGATTCCATGATAAATCGAAAAAATTAGCCCGAGGAACGTTTCCTCGAATATCGAGTTTCTGATTAACAAACTTTTACAATCGAGGGCGAAGAATTGCTTCTCCTCGGAAGGATTAAGGTGAAAACAGTTTTTTCGAGTAATCTCACGCGAGCATCCTTTTAACAGCTCCCCGTAAAGTTTTAATTAAACTCCGCCAGAAGGGATTCCCCCTGGCACTTTGGAAAGCCGGGCAAAACTTCTCGACAAGGGTTCCCGGCATTTCCTGCCGTTCCAGTTTCTTTTTCTTTTCTCTCTCTCTTTAAATAGAACTTTTTAAAGTGTTCCTCTCGAGCGCCGTAACACGATTAAGGAGGTTAGACAGCGCGGAAATCTCGTTCACTCCCGACAATCGTAACTGGCTTATACCCCTATCAATTTTCCCCTTCGATTATCCCCGACAATGCACCAGGCTGCTCCGTGTTCGAATCTAGTTTCATTCTACTCCGCGTTCCTTTGTATCCAGCCCGAAACTAATCTGCATCCCGCATCAATCGCCGCTGTCCACGATATACGATCGTCCCACGATTCCTTTCGTCGCGTCGTCTACAGCGACACTGGCGCCACCTGGCACCACATCTACCGCAGTAGCCTAAGACCATTCTGCACTCCTATCTATCCAATCCCAGCTAAACCTTACGCCAATCTTTCTATCTACGAAATTCAATGGGCCCAAGACGACGACGCGAGATTCAGACCGAGGATTACACGGCGCTTGCCGTTTAATTAACCGATCTCGTCCGGCGTAAGCGTGCGATTCAGCGTCGATTCAACTTACGGGGCTCCTGGACGCATTCGCGGCTCGTGTTCAACGCCAACAGCAGCAGAATGAAGAGGCAGGTGGCGAGGAGGGTGACGGCGAGAACGCCGAGCAACTGTTGTCTGTTGGCCGGCTCTCTTCGTCTGCGTGTGATCGACGTTGCCCGGGTGATGCCGTCGAGCGGCCTGCGACCGTTTCCAGGATGCTGGAGGACCGTGGTCGTCGTGTTCCCACGGGGGCCATAAGTCACCTGACGCGGGCAGAAAGTTTCGGGTGTCTTTGTTGGACAGGGTTACGAGAAATTGCCTTCCGATTTATACTTTTTCCACTAGGAATATGGATGGAGTTACCTTCTGGGGGAATTGCTTTCCGGGCAATAGTTCGCAATAATGTTTACGGAAATTTTATTGGGCTTTGTATTTCACTATTTTTATCGCGGGATCGGTGCCAATCGGGGTACCCGAATTCGGTCGAGAGATTACTGATTTTAAATTGAATGCGAATCGGTGGGATTAGTGATTCGTTTAATTGGAGACTGCGAAATAGGCCCCCGTCGAAAATGTTATCGTAATGTTCCCTTTCCCACGCGTCGAACTCTTTAACAAACGAATGATAATTGAAAGGAGCCTCGACAATATCGCCGCACAAAACGCCTCCCCTATTAACGCGCTTATTATCAATTTATTATTCCATTCAAGTTATATCGACGAACATAATGCCGTTTGTGTAGTCGTCTCTCGTTGCTGGCTCCTCTCCAAACCCATTGCAACCTCGACTGTATGGATCGATTAAATAGAGTAAATTTTTTTTTTTAATTATAAAACGTTTTATTTAAACATCATTCCACCATCGAGTATCCATCGAGCACTGCTCATCAGAATATCGTGACAGAAATGGAAATTAACGTCAACTGAAGCTTTATCCTTTAATAAAACTACAATTTACCTCCCTTGCGAAATTATGTATCGCAACAAAATTATCTAACCGCTCGACGAGAAAAATATTCCAGCACGAATCCACGATAAATCCAGCCTCAAAGAACGACAAAAAAAAATTAATTCTCCACCGCCAATCGAACAACACTTCAACCCTTAAATCTCGAACAGTCTCCAAATTAAAAGGTACCAATGTTAAACCACCCCCCCACCCCCCCCGAACTTTCAATCGAACAATCTCCGCCTAAAATGACAGACCAATTTCTCACCTGAAGAGGACTGGTCACAGGTGGCTCCTGACCGGAACCAGATATTTCATTCTGCTCACCGATCACGCTCGCCCTTAGGTATCCGTTGTTCCCTTCGGCCTTCATCCTCCCTCAACCCTTATACACCACGGGTCCCTGGATCGACTGGAGCTGCCGGACGCCTGGCTCGTGTTTCAAGTGTGGAACTGTGTCAACGACCGTCGTAACGTTGATATCATGGCTGCTCGCGATCCAGTACAGCCAATCGACCATCGATCGACGCACCGCGGCCCACCAAACACAAAAACCCCGTGTATTTCTCTCCCGTCGATCAACCGTCCCGATCGTCACGTGACGGGCCAGTAGGAACGTCGAAGATCAACGTCACTTCACGAAACGACACCTTCGCTCGCGCCTCGACGATCGTTCATCTCGATTGGCGTGTCGCGCGATTGTTGCTTCACGGACGACGCGTTCGGCCAGGTGTCGCCGGTCGATCTTATCGTCAGAAACGACGCGCTCGTCCCTGGGCGAATCGGACAGCTTTTCTGTACCGAAAGGATCTGTGACCGACGTGCTACTGGCGAGTAACACCGACACCTAGCGCTCTCGCACCACCTCCGTTGTCCCTAGACTCTGTGTCTCCCTCTCTCTCTGTCCCCTCTCCGCGCGACTCGCCCTCTTGCTAGCCGTCAACCCCCGATTCTGTTTACAACAACGCGATGCGGTCGTCCGGAGTAGGGGGGCCGCCGCTGAAACGTAGCCTCTCCTGCGGATTTCGTACGACGTCGCGTCGAATATTCGCCGGACAATTAACTCATTTCCAGGTAATACCGGGGTGCCTCGCGGAACCGGAGACTCGTGGCTCGTTCTGCACGGGATTACCTTGCATCGACGCGCGATTAATACGGACGGCGGTGAACAGTTTGTCGGTTTTGTAATTGTAATAAAGGAGGAGGGGTTGAACTTCGAGGGGACTGGAAAGTTACGGTTTGTTTTTACGCGCTCGCAATTTTCTTGGACTGATTCCACTTGGTGAGCATTATTATTATTATTATTGTTATTATTATTTTATAATAATTATACTTTCGGCAACGATTTGCCCGAACAAAATCGATACTTTGCTTCAAACATTGCTGGTTGAAAGATGTTCCTTTTAATAATTTACATTTCGTTTTTACGCGCTCGCAATTTTCTTGGACTGATTCCACTTGGTGAGCATTATTATTATTATTATTATTATTATTTTATAATAATTATACTTTCGGCAACGATTTGCCCGAACAAAATCGATACTTTGCTTCAAACATTGCTGGTTGAAAGATGTTCCTTTTAATAATTTACATTTCGTTTTTACGCGCTCGCAATTTTCTTGGACTGGTTCCACTTGGTGAGCATTATTATTATTATTATTGTTATTATTATTTTATAATAATTATACTTTCGGCAACGATTTGCCCGAACAAAATCGATACTTTGCTTCAAACATTGCTGGTTGAAAGATGTTCCTTTTAATAATTTACATTTCGTTTTTACGCGCTCGCAATTTTCTTGGACTGATTCCACTTGGTGAGCATTATTATTATTATTATTATTATTATTTTATAATAATTATACTTTCGGCAACGATTTGCCCGAACAAAATCGATACTTTGCTTCAAACATTGCTTGTTGAAAGATGTTCCTTTTAATAATTTACATTTCGTTTTTACGCGCTCGCAATTTTCTTCGACTGATTCCACTTGGTGAGCATTATTATTATTATTATTGTTATTATTATTTTATAATAATTATACTTTCGGCAACGATTTGCCCGAACAAAATCGATACTTTGCTTCAAACATTGCTGGTTGAAAGATGTTCCTTTTAATAATTTACATTTCGTTTTTACGCGCTCGCAATTTTCTTGGACTGATTCCACTTGGTGAGCATTATTATTATTATTATTATTATTATTTTATAATAATTATACTTTCGGCAACGATTTGCCCGAACAAAATCGATACTTTGCTTCAAACATTGCCGGTTGAAGGATGTTCCTTTTAATAATTAATAAATCTGGCCAGGTGGTATTTAGATATTTAAGGGGACGAAACGACGGTAACGTTTTAACGAATTCTCCGCCGGCGTAAGGAACATTGATATCAACGTATATACCCAAGGTATCCGCAGACGTTTTACCTGGGGTGATACGGTTCGTTGGTCAGAAGGGTGCGTACATCGACATCTTCGCCCGGTTGCCCAACAAATTCACCCTCCTCGACGTTCCATCCCCCTTTCCTGCCCGTTTCTCCGGCCATTTTCACCTCGGTGGCGCTGTCCAGTTTCTGCAGCAAACGACAATTGTCCGTTGCGGATATTTGTTGATCGAAATTTGCGTTTCATAAATAAATATATTTTTGCCCGCTCGATAATCCATCGAGAACTGATTATCAATTATCGATTAAAGTAATAGCATGCGACAAAAAAAAAGAGCCAGTCTCTCTACGAAAGTAATTGTAAATTTAATTCATTAAATTTCTCGTTCTGACTGATTCAATTTTAATTTCGATCTCACAACTCGCGATCGACACGAATGCGTTTCCCGAGTCTACGCCGGATCCAATCGCACAGACGAATTTACATTTATCGTTCGTCGCGCGACGTTGCAATCGCCGCGCGTTCGCCGCACAGACGTTAATGGTTTAAACAAACGGTTTCGAGCTCGCCGCAAAATGAAAATTCCCACCGTGCAGCCTCAGCATCGATCGGCGTCTCCGTTTTTCTATTAATACCTCTAGTCCGTATCAATTCATGTAATACGAGGCGCGGTTATTTCAGTAGCCCGTACAAGATTCCATTAAGTTCCAGAACGTACACCTCGATGCACCGCGCTTCGTATAAATTTCTAACTCCGCTTTCCTTTTCGTCCCCTCGTTAGGGACGGAAAGAAAATTTATTTTCCGTTGCAAAATTCGATTTATTATTATGGAATTCTTTTTTCTTATCGCCCACCTCCAACGTGATGAAATTTTAGAAGATCGTGGGAACTGTTTAAAAAAAAAACCCATTCAACCCTACGAGCCGTTCGCAGTCTTTTATTAAATCGAAGCGACGTCAACGGATCCCACGAAATTCGAATTAAAAATGATAATATTATGAAAAATGATAATATTATGAAAAATGATAAAATTCGAGAGGGTGGTATCCCCTTGTCGCACTATTTAATTAAAAATTGAATCAAATTGAAAAAGAAAGTTGTTACTTTGAGCAGCACTTTGAACAGCAGAGGCAGGAAACGATAACAATCTACTTTGCAATAGAATATAATTCGAAATTCGATAAATTGTGAATTATCGACCGAGCGTAATTGCGGAGGGTTAAATATTTAAAGGATCGTTGCTGACAATATTTCCCACCCCTCCGCTGTCGGACACTTGATCAAAGAGCGTTCGAAAGTTCCATCGCTGCGATATACGTGTCGCAGAACGGAGAGGGTGGCCCGCATTCGCACCCCTCACGGGCTACCCCCCAATTGTTTACACGTTATCGCGAATGCAACAAGCGGCGCCCCGTATTCGACTAGTTATTCAAACAACCACCGCCACTTCAACCACGGCCACGCGACGTTAAATAATTTACACAAGCAGTCTTAAAAAAAAAAAAAAAAAAAAAAAAAAAAAGACCACCCCCCCGAAACTAAGGGTAGTCTCAGGGCGAGTAATTGCTAAAATTGACCTGGATCTCAACGAGAACGATATCAGAATCGTCGAAACGTTATCACGCGACGCATAATTAAGATTGTTCAACAATTATCAATCGTAGCGAAAACGATTGATTTAACGAATAATCGCGAAACATGTTCGTTTGACTTCGTCAAAATTTCATATACATTCGTGCGGGACTCGTTTCGGTTGTCCGGCGGATATTTCACTGGTTGGAGAATAATTTTTCGAGGGGAAAAACGGAAAAAAGAACGCTCGCACAGCGGACGGTCAATGGTGGACTGGCGATGTTTCGACGCGACTGCGCCCCTCGCGCGAATCTACCGGCCAGCTGGATACTTTTTCTTCCTTTCTATCCACGTTCTTTTTTTTCCTCGCTATCAAAGTTGGAAACACGTTCGACCGGTATATAATAGCGGCGTCAATCGGTCGCGACAAATAAACAAATAAAGCGATGTTGCAAAAATGGCCGTGATTTTGTTGCGCGAAAGATCGGAACGATTTCGAGTCGCGCACGATGGAATGCAGTCGCGGCGATATTGTCGAGACGTTTCTGAAACGGTGCAACGAAATTTGCAACCCGTTTTTGAATTATTGAACAGGTGTGACGCAACGACGTTACGCGCCGCGAATTCATTACGTTACGCAGAAGGCGATGTGCCCGAGGATATTAAAATGCACGGGAGGCGAAGGCCTGTACACGAACGATGTGGGTGACACAATAATTACAATTACCAGCTTCGTAATTAGCGTTGTTGTTATTCAGGGCCCATGCGCTGGGGGTCTGCTGGTCGAAAATGCAATTAAATTGCCCCCCCCCCCCCAGCGGAACGTTTCGTTCCGGGTGAACATTCGTTGGACGAGAATTGGTACGCGGCCACGGAATTAACTGGCGTGAAAAATAAAAAAATCTGCGCAGCACCGTTAATCTTGTACAATTATCGAGAAATAATTTCTTTGGTCCGTTTATAAATTTCGTACACTGTCGGTTATTTCATCGAATTGTTAGTTCGCGATTTTTTGTTAAATTGACAAGTCGATGTAAATTCTCGAACGTTGAGAAATAGTGACGTTTCATCGTGAATATCGTAAATAATAGGTACGTCGTATTTAAAACGTATTGGTCGCGTGTTTACAGTGATAAGAGCGTTATCTTTATAAGTATACACGCCTGCAAGTAATCGTTGAGGAAATAGGAACATTAGAGTCCAATAACGAAACGAGGAGAACCAGTTGCATATCTAATTAATCGGGCTGTCCAAACATTGTCAACCACCCATTACTGTATAATAATAATAAGTACGACGTCTCGGGTAAAGAGAAAATTTATTATAAGCATCGTAATTAAAAAGGAAAGTCCTGTCACGCATCTGTAATTTATCCTCGTCTGCGTTATACAATAAATCACAATTATATCACCATATATTCCTCTAAAAGAAAATCCTATCGCAACGCGTTCAATTGTCAAATAAAATCTCGAGCACAATTCTAGAGAATCAACAACAAGGCTGTGCCAGCAATTCGAACCTTCCCGCGCCCTTCGTTCGTCCCTACCAGAGGAGCGCTGCCCTATCTAGTTACTTTTCGTCCGCGCCGAGCCCCCCAGCAAATTCCACTAAGAAGAAAAACCCCGTCTGATCCAGCGACAACGGGAAACCGTCTTGACGCCACCGACACCGTGTCCAGCACCGAAAACAAATCACGCA
This sequence comes from Nomada fucata, assembly GCA_948146005.1. NCBI lineage: Eukaryota > Metazoa > Arthropoda > Insecta > Hymenoptera > Apidae > Nomada > Nomada fucata. Next base: position 30,908,649 of record OX411277.1, on the reverse strand, counting down.
AATCGTTCCTCGTCCATCGCTTGCCGTACGAAACGTACGAAAAAACGTCCCCGGATCGATTTCTGCATCGCGCAATATAGCGCCATCTCGACGGCCATCGTTGCAGGACTGCATTCGTGCATGATCCGTGGCAGTAGGCGAAATTGTGTTTGGTCGGGCGGGTACGGTGTTTCGTTTCGTTTCGCGACACACATATATGCCTGGCTAATTCGAAGTAAGCATTACCCGAACGAATCACGGTGACTAAAGGAAGGGGGGGAGGGGATGAAACGTGCGCACACTCGCACATACGAACAAAGCGATCGAGAGACATCGTCGTGGCCAACGATCGGACGCTTCTGTCCGGCGATTCGTCGCGCGGAAGCAGCAAAAAAAATCATACTTGCGCGCGCGAACCCTCTCTCTCTCTCTCTCTCTCTCTCCCTCTCAGTTTTAGGTTAAAATCGTTGCGGATCGATCGGGTGCATAACAATGCGTTGCGTGAGAAGTTCGCACGGTGAAAGTCGGCCGGCTGCCGAGCAAACGGAATTCCGTCGACGGAACGATCGTTGCCGCGGACTGTTCGCCGTTTTCTGACCGTCCTACGTATCCGTCGTGTGTGTCGACAACGAGATCGTCGTCGTGTGCGCGAGCCGCTTGGCCAGCGAGTGCGTGAGAGACAGACTGAGACGAGCGGATAGACGGAGCGTCAGAGGGAGAGAGAGGAGGAGGTGGAGGAGAAGAAATGCCGAGACCTTTCGAGCGGCTATGATTCCGTTCGAATTTCGCCCCCGACGATATTTCGCGTAATATTTCTCGCTGCGCGTCGCGCGTGCACCAGGGGTAAACAGTATTCGTGTTGCGATCAACACGCGCGCCAGCGGAATGGAAACGTAGCTGCAACGCGGGACTTGTTTTCCTCCTTTGCAAGGTAAAAAAGGAACGAGGATTGGTGTTCCTGCTTTCGAGAGGAGACTGCTGTTTCTTTTTCTTTTCCTTTTTTTTTTTTCGTTTTCGCGGGGGATGAACGACGAGAGAGAGAGTTCTGTGCGTCTCGTTTTCTTGCATCCACTGTGGAACGATTTTTGACGAATGTTGACGCCTGTTGCATTGTGGTTCGATGGGTTTGTTCGTGTTTGTCTTTAACTGGCTCGGAGGCTGATCCGCACTGGCTGCGGTTAGCCCACCGAGCAGCAAATTATAGGCGGCTTTATTCCAGGCGCACAAAGGGACGCATTGGCGATGCATGTGCAACGCGCGGTCTAACATTATTTCATTTCCTGTTCGAAAGGGGGCATGAATGAATGCTGTACTCGTATCGGTCTTGCACGCCTGCACGATTCCTTTGATATTAATTGTCCCAACGTAGCTGCACGAAGCTTTGGAATGAATTGTAGCAACTGCTTTGAACAATTGTTTCCCTACGACCGTGGCACGCGCCTTTCCTAATGTTGTATTGTTTGAATAAATTAATTGCTCCCTGACACTGTTTTTTATCATCCTTTTGCACTTCCTTGAATTAACCGTGGTAATTATTTCATCCGTCTTTTCTTTTCTATTACGCGTTGATGTGCTCCCTTGAACGCTGCGTTGAAACTTATCTCATTTGTGTATTCTTTCAGGATATTCCAAGAGACCCATCATGGCGGATGATGAGGGCACGGAATGGTTGCAGGAGTTGCTGCACGACGTACAGCTCTCACAGTTCTTCACTAGGATACGGGACGACCTGCAGGTCACCAGGCTGCACCATTTCGATTATGTTCAGCCCGAGGATCTCGAGAAGATCGGTTTGGGAAAGCCAGGGATCAGGAGGCTGTTGGACGCGGTGAAGAAAAAGAGAAACACGCAGTGGAAGAAAAGTCTGATGACAAAAATCCGACCGGGCAGTAGCGCAAAGAGCAATAAAAGGACCTGTCAACCGGCTGAAAGTTCCTCGGTGCTGACCTGTCTCATACAGGACAAAGACGTGACTCTGTCTATCAAATTGGGCGATGGAAGTTTCGGCGTAGTGAGGCGTGGAGAGTGGACCTCCTCGTCCGGCAGAACGATACCGGTTGCTGTGAAAGTTCTGAAGGCGGATGCCCTGACCCAACCAGGAGTGATGGAGGACTTTGTGTCGGAAGTTCAAGCGATGCACACGCTGGACCATCACAATCTGATCAGGTAATTGAATTGTCATTCGAGAATAATGAAAGGTGATCGTCCCAGTCGTTGTCATTACATTGTTCCCTTTGTGTTTTAGACTGTACGGCGTAGTGTTGTCGCAGCCCATGATGATGGTGACAGAGCTCGCGCCCCTCGGTGCCCTGCTCGATTATCTCAGAAAACAGTGCGGTCGAATTTCGATATTAACGCTGTGCAACTACGCTCTGCAAGTCGCCACGGGAATGGCGTACTTGGAAGCGAAGCGTTTCCTCCATCGCGATCTGGCTTGCAGGAACGTGCTGCTGCATTCCGTGGACAAAGTGAAAATCGGTGATTTCGGTTTGATGCGCGCGCTGCCGCAGCAGGAAGACTGCTACGTGATGACTGAACACAAAAAGGTGCCGTTTCCGTGGTGTGCGCCGGAGTCGTTGAAAGCGAGGCAGTTCAGCCACGCGTCGGATGTTTGGATGTTCAGTGTGACCTTGTGGGAAATGTTAACGTTTGGGGAGGAGCCCTGGGTAGGTTTGAAGGGAGCTGAGATCCTACGAAAGATCGACAAAGAAGGAGAAAGGTTGCACGAACCGGATGCAACGCCACCAGTTATGTACGATCTGATGTTGCGTTGCTGGGCCAGGGACCCGGCAGACAGGCCGACCTTCGCTTCCCTGCGGTCTTCGCTGACAGGAATGGTCCCGGCAGTGATGAAGGCCGTCAATCGATTCGAGGAAGCCGACAAAATGAGCTTAGAACAGGGTGACCAGATAGTGATCCTGGATGGCCGGCCCGAGAATTACTGGTGGAAGGGTCAGAACCAACGAACGTTTCAAATTGGACTGTTTCCTCGGTGTTTGGTCGATCCGATGAGGCGCAAACAGCCAGAGGACATTAGCAAACCTTTGGAGAATTCCTTCATCCATACGGGGCATGGGGCGCCGTTTGGAAAGGGCTGGGGGAGTGTTATGTATATCGACGATGTTTATCTCAGAAACCCTATGGAGCCACCGGATGTAGTCGGGGTCGCAATAGCGCCGGACAGCCACCTTAAAGATAAATTCTCCTGCGGTACGCCGCGAGCGAGGAAACAGTTCAATTACACGAAACTTCAGAACGATATACGAGCTAGTCCCATAAAATCGACGAACACTTCGATGCCCAGTGGCAGCCAGGAAGGAAGTCTGATAGATCTGTCGCCGGGGGAAATGGCGAACACGAGCGTGGCGCAATCGGACACTGCGAGATGGGTGATGAATATTATAGACGAACCAATAGAAGACGTGGAACAACAGCACCTGGCCAATTGGCAAGACGAGGATCCTCGAACTTACGCCAATTTTCCTGGGCACATTGATCCCGCTTGCGTTGATCCGTTCGACACTTCTGCGGTGTTTATGAAGCCACCGCACTCGAGGTACTACAGCCACGTCCCCTCTGACGTGAGCAGTCGGTACTTCAAGACCCAGGCTTACGGGAACGTACAAAATCAGGACGCCGCCGGTAGCCAAGAGGGTGGGAGTTATTTCACTGCAGAGTCCGGGCCCGAAGTGAGCCACTACTCTATAAATTTAAGCAAGGATAGCAGAAACAATAGTATTAACGTGAACGTGAACGTGGACACGGAGGAGGACGCGTACAGTCAGAGCCACTACAGCGAAATAGACAAACCTAGTACACCCGTGCCAAGCTGGTCTTCCAATTGGCCGGAGGATTTGCAGACCGACACGCAGACTTACGTCAACGTTGCTAGTCGAACCCTGCAAACCTCAGACGTGCCTCCGCCACCACCCGTCGCGCCAAACGAGAGCCCGTCGAAACCGAAATCGAACCACGACTTGGCTCAGAGTATGAGCGAATTGACGGTCAGCTCTCGAAACGTCTCCCCCAAGAAACTGGACCCCATTTTTCTAGCCGAACTAGAGAAGCATCTGGGTGAAAAGGAGGCAAGCAAAAATATGATTCCCAATCCGCCTAATCCTGGGACTTCCGACCCTTATTCGCCTGTGAACAAGTTGCAAGACAATACTATACCAGCGTTAAGGCCTCCGCCGCAGACTATAAAACGAAAGTCTCCCCAATTGGACTTCAAGGCCACCAATCTACCTAGCAAGGTACAGAACTCCTGGCAGTGCAAGAGCACCAATATCCAGCAGCTACCTCGCGCACAGCCCGAGCAACGAGTCCTAGAAACGACCACCGAGCAAATGGTGGGCCAGATCTGGCAGCAGTCTCAAGTGTCCTCGCACAGTACCTACGGAAATACTCAAGCCAACCTAAACCTGCTGCAGATCGCGCCAAGTAACGTAGCCAAACCGAATATCAACCACGCACAAAATTCCCTACCGGTGGTCAACCAGGCTGCAAACCTTCACAGCCCTGCCGCGACCACCAACAACTACGGTATAACTCAAATACAAAACGATCTTCAGCAAGCGCACCCCGGCAACACCAGTTCAAAGCCGCCTAATGCAACGTTCTCCGAGCAAGTGTACGCAGAACTGAAACAAACAGTGCCAAACCTGGACCAGCTGTCCCAGAACGAGTTCAACACGCTTTACAACAAAACGGTGCAGCAGAATATCCTCAGGAACTACTACGCCGCTTGTACATCGGCCGCCGCCGACTCTGCCAGCAACCAAAGTCACGGGCACTACGCGGAGGGTGCTTCTGGTGGTTCGCAATCTCGTCCTGGAACTCTCACGAGGAGCATGTCTGCGCAGGGTCATCCCTGTGACTTCAGCCCTCACTTGAAACAGCCGCCGATATATAATCCTCCACCCCCAGCATTGCGGAGTCCGATGAAGTCGGTTCAGAATGGGCTGTTGCCGGACCAGGGTGCAATCAAGACTAATTTGGCCGGCGGCCTGGCTAACAGTGGCAATCTGCTGCAACTGGCGCACCCAGCTCCGCCGCAAGATGGCGCCACCGCGCCTCAAGCGTCCTCCATAAGGGCCATGCCTCTTCAGATGACCGAGACGGTCGTTAATACTCAATTGGCCCCCTCTGCGTCCGCGTATCCCTCTGGGGTCAGTCCCCCATTGACCGTAGCCTCTCAGCAGTTGGTCATGTCCCTTAACGACGAATTTCGAGCGAACAAAGTGACGAAGGTGCAGAAGGAGGCGGGTGACGCCTCGCAACAGGAAATACTCACAGCGCTGCAGGCTACCGGTTGGGACACTAATCAGGCTGCCAAGCAGATCTTGAAGGACAGGCAGGCCAAGATCGAATCCCTTGTCAGGTGGGTTTAATATATATTTCGTTGCAACTGTGCTTCGTAGGGGTCGCAAGGCCCTTCGTCCCGGGGACTACTAGACTGTGACAGATTCTTATGATTATTATTATCATCGGGGATTGATTCGTTTTGTCGGTTCCCTTTGCTTGCGAAACTCTTGTCCTCTTGCAAATCGTTTCCCCATTTTTCGACATGTTGTTGAATAGTTTGCTTATTGGATCCTCTCGTTTGGAAAGTACTGTTTAATATTCCTTTCACTCTTCAACCAATTATCGAGTTGAAGGAATGTGGACGGTACTTTCGATTTCGGTTGACCGTTAAATTCATAGAATTTCTCTCCGAATATGAATACACATATAGATAACGGAACCGTGATAAGTAATTATCACTGAGCGATTCCATGGAGAGTTTCGTTCAGTGAATTCGTAGTGGAACGGAAGAGAAATCCTTTTCATTATTGGATTCATTGTTGCACAGCTGCACGAAAATATTGCCAGGTCGCAATACGTATTGTGCAACGAAGCTGAACAGGCCGATACGCATTGTGCAATCGTCTATTGCGTTTTCAGGTTGGGCTTGGCAGGACGGCAACAGTGCGAGGGTGCCCTGAAGCAGACTGAATACGACGTAGATTTAGCAGCCTCACTCCTGTTGGACCAGGTCAGATGAAGACCAGACGCAAAGGGCGGCGAAACGTTTCACTTTTTAAATGTTCGTCATTTCGAGACCATCTCGAAGCGTTCGTAGCGTCTACTCGTCCGAAGTTTGAAACATCGCCAATCGTATGTAAGCTGACACCTTCGCCTATCGCCAAGAATGCTCCAGTGACGTAAAACCACTGACGAGCATCACGGTCGAGCCGCAAATGCTTCACTAACTCGGTTATCGCGCTGAGCCTGGTTGTGATTGGAAACATAACCGGGCGACACACCACGTTCAAATTTTCCTCTAACCTCGAACCGTTGTCGTATAAATAACGATAGGAGTACTGCCTCTCATCAAATCTGGAATAACATCGCTCACACGTTTGCATCGCGCTGATTTTTCAGTCAATTTCGTCCTTTTGAGGAAGTCAAACACCTCGCTGCCTTTCCCTTCACTTTTAAACACTCCATCCAGCTGGATCGAAACTCCGTCGTAGTTCCTCTCGCATCCCAAACACGAGCACGCCGACAATGACGTTTCTGTTTCACCCTTCGAGTGCCACGACGTCATAATGTCCATCTCGATTCCTCGAACGTTCTGTAATTAAAATGTGTTTCCCTGGTTCTATAGTGAGAGTGTTCAGCAGTGGTTAGAAACGATGTTGTTTAAGTACACGAACAAGCCGACTTCGCCACGTTGAGATACTCACGACCGTTCGAGTCGAACGACGGCCAGGTGATAGAGGTCTGCGATAATAACTGAACGGAGTCGGAAATCTCGCGTATTCTCCACCTTGCGCGTTAGCTCCGTGTCCTTTTGCTTCGTCGTAAGCGCAGAGGGCGCCACTTCCGCACCGTATCTGGCACGGTCCCTTCGATCAAATAAGTAAATTCATCGCGAAACAAGCTGACCACTTTCGATACTGTTAGATATAACCCTTCAACTTTCCTATCAATCAATATCCTAGCGTCTATGGCACGATGATGTCGTAAATTTAAAACAACATCTTCGCACAGAGTAAATTCATTTTTGTTGACACATTGCGAGGTAAAGAAACTGGCGATAGAGCCAGTTCCGTACTCTGTCTCGGTGTTGCGATTTATAATAAATAGATCGACATGAAACGCTGAATCGTCGTCTCCGTCTAGAGTAATGTAATTCGCGTGGTCGAGTCTCGTAAACGAACGATTTATCGTCAATGGGAGATCGTCTCCGATAAGCTCGTCGCCCAAATGACGATCCACGACATTCGTTCATTGCGAGTATAACGTGCGTTAACTCGCGTACAACTCTGCTGTCGCGAAAAGGCATTTCATGGGAACGTCCATCCACGGGTAGAAAATAACGTTTCCGAAGATATTGTAAAATAGCTGTAGCGATAGAACGTATTAGGGTTATGTATTTATAAAAAGAGCAGCCTCGCGAACGCGTGAACGAGACTGCGAGCATAATTTAATAGCGTCTCCGCGATAACGTCTGCTCACATATATCGTGAGAGCAGGAATAAGTAATTCCAGGAGTGAGCTAAATATTTCCTAAGAACTTTATTAATCTGGTAGCTTAAAATATCGATGTGGACACTCTCTCTCTCTCTCTTTCTCTCTCTTATACACTTTGCAGTCTAACGCTTTGTTCAAAACTAACTAACTCTCTCTCTCTCTCTCTTCTCCTCGCGGCCTTTTAAATAAATAAGCCGCCATGCTAACGCACATTTATTCACGGACACCCGCGGTTATTGAACCTCTGTCACACCCGTTAATTCGGCGATCGTTGACCAATCGCCGCTGTTTACGTTTTTCGCACGAGTGTACGGGCAACGATCGTTCGAGGGACAACGGTTTCAATTACTTACCTGTCCCGTTTAAACTCCTGCGATATTTTAATTTAATACCTATGGAAAGCGAGCCCTGCAAAAGATCGGGTACAGACTTGAAGGGAGAGAAAATTCTTAATTTTTGTTTTTTCTTATCTCCTATTATCATTATTTTTGTTTTTAATAGATAGCTCGCGATTGAGGAGAACCGATTGCATTCCAGAAATGAGAAGAGGGAAAAATATTTGAGAAAAATTACGCGAGCTTCCGTCTGTCGTATCGTGTCGGATTAATTAGAGGTTAATATATTGCTCTTGGGCTGGCGGAATGTTTTACGAGAGGAACCGAGGGGGGGGGGGTTTCCTTCACCATCGAATGCGTGGTCGCTGTTATAACCTGGAAAAATAATTGGGCAAAGTGATGTTTTGTTGTACAATTTACACCGCGTACGATTTGAACGGCTAGACGAATCGAACGATTCTTACACGGTCGTCCGTATGACTGGCGATTTATTTTCGCGCACCTGTTGGATTCTGAAGCTCTTCCAGTGGCCGTTCTTAATTAGAATCTACACGGCGGAAGTGAAACGAGTCACTGCGTTCCGTTTAGGACAGCCGAGTTCCATATAAAAATCGACGACTTCTCTCCCAGTGCGGGCTTTCGTACATATTTTATGACAGTAGACCCGTGAAAGTGCCGTAAACGTCGACGTTTTTACGATTGAATTCCACAGGAATAGGAGAGAGAAGGGGGTAGGGGGGGGGGCGCGCAGAAATAGGCAGGATTATCGACGATTCAGTATTAAAAAGAAATCACGTTCTTTCGTTTCGTGCTTTACTCTGCAATTAACCTTGTATTATCTGAATTCCGGTGATGGATCGTCCAAAGTTAGAGCTAAATGAAACAGAAAATTTAATAATAATAATAATAATCGTGTATCGCCGGAACGCAAAAGCGCGTAAACGTTGACATTAATTTCTGTTGAAAAAAAGAAGGAAGAAAGGGTGAGCTACGCGAAAGAAACGAAGAAATTAATTTTTGCTTTTCACTGCGAAGAGGTCGGATGCTACTGAAGAAACACAAAAGAAAAACCCTACCGCGTAGAGAATTTCTAGGAGTCCACAGGAATGACGTTCAGTCGATTCCAATAATGGTCGTGGTTACTCGAAGCCAGCTCAGCCTGGATGGAACAAAAACCATCCCAGATATCCTATAGTATATAAGTATACATACATATATATATATTATTATATAGCATAGTTTTAGCATTAAACGACTCGAGAACCTGTTACACTTGGCTGTCGAGTAACGGTGGGGCGCATTCGCGTTTGACGAAATCGTTATAGACTACCGATAATTGTACGTGTACATGTGTATAAAGAAGGAGGTAAAGAAAAAGAAGAAAAAAAAAACGATTCGACACTGCAGACAAGGGGAAAAGATCGCCAAGTAGCGAGGGTGACGTCGAATTTTGTAACTGTGATATGTGTTACTAAAGGGTTCCAGGCGGTACCGTCGAAAGAAAAGGAAGGAAAGAAAGGGGGAAAAGGAGCTTTCCTTTTCTCTGTTGCACCTTTCAAGGGACAGAGATGTTCACGGTTAGTCAATAAGTACAACTCGGCCCGTGAGCTTTACTATTGTATCGGGGATTCCCTCCCTGCATAATAATCACCTGTTTGTACAATGTAGAAGGGGAAACGCTGCGACTGTCATCGGCGACATCTGGCTCGTTTCTGTTTAACGAATGTCTGCCTTTCGATCGAATAATGACCCGGAAAAAAAAAAAGTACTGGACGCGAGACACTGAGCAGCGTTTCCCGTTTCTGTTCCAATTAATTAAGACGCGGAATTCCTTTTGAAAACCGACAGTTCAGTCTAGGTGAGATAATTGGGCCGGTGCAATGGAACACGCGATAACTGGCTAAGGTAGACTCTCTAATTTATAAACGGGAGCTCGCATCGATTTCTAACCCTTACGCCTGCGGCTCTAAAATGTGTGCTCACGTGACCTGAGGCCTTTGCGCGTCATAGGCGCCGTTGCGGAACGAGACGATGTTCGACATTCACGAATAAAACGTAAACGAATGCAGAACTGACGTTTCCTTCATTCGCACCATTCAAAATTAACGTCGACTAAATAGTGAGAAGCGATCAACGACGAGCCTTAACAAACCCAGTAACTTATACACGATAACAGTGCTCTATTTTTGTATTCACTTGGACATTCTGTACTCGAAACGAAACCGATTTTCGAGCCGACAATTGAACACCGGAGAAATCAACTGGAGCGGAGCTCGGACTTCCTTCGAAACGTCTGCAAACGGAGGACGATCCTTTGTTCCGAGGAAGTCGTGTATCTTTCTGGATCTCACGACGATAACCGATCGGTAGAACGAACAGAGACAGAAATATCGAGGCGTGTGCACGCGAAACGCATTGTTCACCGAGATCGAAGAAAGTGTAAGACGATTCCGGCTTTCTAGCAATTTCAGTTTTCGATAGACCGAGGGACCGTGGAGCCTGTTGAATATTCACGAGCCGAAAGGGAAAACGCCTGGATCGGTATTTCCTTTTTTTTTTCTTTTTTTTACGACCGCAGCGCCGTTAACCTCTTCGTCGCGTATTACCGAATGGCATAATTTCGATGATCGACTCCCCTTGGCTGTTCATTTGCGACTGTTAGCGAAAGAATGTTCGGCCCTCGATTTTGTATCTCTAATTAGTTTTAACCAGCACTCACTGCTGTTCATTTGTGATCGTAGAATTATGGTTTTACAGCTGCCTTGTGATTGATTGAATCTCCGATTGTATTAAGTGTATCGATTAATTATATTTTGTATACTGATTTCACCTCGTCTCCGTTCATTTCACCCGATTATTACGTTCATTGTTCACGATGATTTTAGGGTTCGCAATTAGATCATTTCAGGTCGGCCTAAGGTAGTGAACAGGTTTCTTTACAGCTGATTTAATTAAATGGAATCTGGCCGACTACGACCGTTTCCTCAAAAGGCCGACGAAAGTTTATTGCGCAATTATCCAACGCACATGGGAAGTCCTCTGTTATTACAGCCGAAAGAAATAACCCGTCGCCGAGGGAATGTCCTTTTTCTACGGTTACTTCGTTAGAAATACTTGCGACAGTTGACAGTTGCGTTTACAGAGCGAACAGTTGAATTTCGTAATTGGACAAGAGGCAAGAGGCAATTAAATAATCTTTCTTGGGCGTACAATCGAGAAGGAAAGTATTGTTTTAATTTGAATAATTGGGTGCAAAATGAACCAGATTAAAATGAAATTTCCATCTATCAGTTCGCATTAATAGTTCGTTCTATACTACCTTGCTGAATTTTTCATTAAATCAAACTTCTTTTACATCCTCCTATGGCGCTCATTATTCAAAATCGATATTGCGGACTACAAGAGGGCACCCAGTTAAATTAAAAAGATTACAATACTATCGCATCTGTCTCACGGTTCTTCCCCTAGCCGAAAGTGTATCGTCTTAAGTCTGCCGCCATGACGGAATTCCCATAACCCCAAAAACAGGCAACGTCCACGCGACGCATACACGATTACAGGTGCAACAACACGGTGCACCAGGTTCGAAGAACGTTGGATTGGCGCAGGCGTGAAAGCCTTCGGTTTCACTTGTCTTCTAAGACATCCACTTGTTGGTAGTAGGAGAGGAAAACGGTGAACCCCGTGGCTCGAGACCGCACGAAACGAATCCAGAAGCGATATGGTGCTCGCGCAGCGCACACTGCGCACATCGATCGACCGGAAACGGATGGGCCCGCCATAATTACGATCGCGTGGTGAACGAGAAGAAAAAAAAAACGGTGCATCCACGAGTGAAAGATACCATTAAAAGTTAATCGTCCACGAAATCCCCGGTATTATTTTCCGTGCAATCGTTGCGGCGACCCCTCTATTCGTATACGCACCCTTGTCGCTTGAAAGTGGTGAAAACGAGTTGAAATAAAATTGATTTACTTTGCCTTTAATTCACAGACTTCGTGTGATCCATTACCAATTGCTTCAATTTCGTTCTTTTGGTTAAACGAAAATTCGCCGACCGGAAGGAGAGCTTTTTACATTTTCCAAATTAATAAAAAGAGAAGCATCGACGTTCTAGAAGTGTTTGAATCGCTTTCGATCGAGAATATCGGCGACAGGGAAGTTCGAGATGAAAATGCCGACTGAATCGTCGATATACTGGGACTCGGTTGGTTCCCAGCGTTCAACTTCCGCCGGTAGTTCCGGGGATGCCTACAGTTCCGGGAGTGCCGGCAGAAACTACGTGGATCCGTGGGATTTGGAGAACTATGCGTATCTACGTCGTCACAGCGTCGCTGGCCTGCCGCAACAGGCGCCGCGACGCCATCGACGCCTTCCCTATCGATTGTCGCACGAGACACGCGCCCATTCCGAGCACTGGTGAGTACTAATCCGGAATTTCAAGGCTAAATAGCACCGGCGGCAATAAATTTTGTTTACACAAGTGATACACGTAGATCGGCTCGATACCTTTGGAATTGTAGATTTCCTTTCATTTTCTATATGTAATTTCGTGGTATTCCAAAAACTGCGATTAATCGTGATCTATTTAATAAAGGATCGATAGAATTGTTCGATATCCTCAAGGAACAGATATTCGAATACTGCGAGGAACGTCTGGTCTATAAGGGCTCGATGCTTTTAGGTTAAAATTTAGATTAAGCCCGGGGCAGGTAATTTTGACGGCCAACAGCGCACGAAAGGTGCCTGAATGATTTTTAATTGGGGCACTGATCGTGCCCAATGCAGTTTAACTTCGGTACCGACAAATTGCGAGAACCGGTTCATTCTGCATGGTTATCAGCCGTTGGCCAACCTGATCGTGGGACGTAGACGGGGTGGGGGGGTTGCCCTTTAAGAAGCCCCGCGAAATTCAACGCTACAAGATAGAAAGGAAACGAACGCTCCCGAGCGATTTGACGAGTCGAGCCTCGTTTAACAAAGAAACAATGCAAACTCGCGCGTAGTAACAAAGAACCGTGACGCGATTATAAATAATTATTGTGGCCACTGGAATATCGCGAAAAATATTCAACGCTGGAACGCTGATAATCGATCTCGAATTAATTGCATAAAGTGGCTCGCTTCGTTCACGGCCGTAATATTTCTCGTTCACAGTCTGCTTAACCCAATATATTTTTCATGCCTTGCAATCTGCTCGGGAAAAGATCGTATCAACGGGTTGCAAACTGGGGCACGGTGTTCTTGTTGCGTTTGCTCTCACGTGCTGATATTTATTAAGAACGCACCTTCGCTCGCGGCCGCCGGTGGAAAGGATTTTCGAAGCGCGCAGCTTTTTCCCCTAACCTATAATCGAGTTCGAACGAGAGAAAGGGAAAGGGACATCTCGTTCGGAAGGAGAGAATTGTAAAGAAAGAAAGGATTATCGTGACGCGTCGCACGATCTGGTATACAGCCAGCACTGGGGACACAGTCGCATAGCGAATTAATTGCCGGAAAGGGACACTTCCTTTAATTGTAATATGGCCGTCCATCAGCGATGCAGCACGACGCATTGGAACCCTCGTAACGCTGTTCGAATCGATCGATCGAATCGACCCTGGTGAAAGGCAAAGCCCCTCGAGTGTTTCGCATCGGCGATTAATTTTCCGCGAAAGGAAAGGGAAAACGCGAGGTAAAAATTGCCGATTGAATCGCGGTCTAGAATAAATAATACAATGCATATTATGTTGTAACGGAAATTCATGAAATAGCTTTAACCTAATTTGAACGAATTCTTGCGACGGTCGGGGAATTCCTTAAATCTTTAAGTGAATAATTAAATGAAATAATTATTGTAATTATATTATTGTAAATAATTATTACTGAAGAAATTATATTCTCTTGTTCTACGTGAAAAGTAATAATAATAATAATAATAATAATTTGGCGAGTTAGTGTAAGGGGACAGGTTGACGAAAATTACAGGTACTCGTCGTCCATGAGGGAACCCGGCTACGTCGCGCCTGCTTTCGTGGAAGAATTGTATTGTGGACCAGCCAGGCCAGCAAACAATAGTTGCTACTATCACCAGCCAATCTACGAGGACGAGGTACCGGATTACGTCGCCCCGTTTCCGGTCTACGCTCCTCTCTCCGGTAAGATTAATTGCCCTCCCCCTCCCCCTGGACAATTTTTCCTGCCCGTCGAGTCGAGGCCTCTAAACAATTTCCACCCGTTTCGTAACGAACCGTATCGATAAAGCTCGACGCTTGATTACTTCGTTCGATTATATCACGATTGTCCGAATCTTGTAACGTGCGTCTATAATGGGCAATTTCGCAGAGATTCGAAGGAAAACATTGTTAAATCTCGTGGATAAAACTTGCGTGGAATGTTCATTAAGGATTTTGTCACATTAACCTCGAAAACGGAATTTTCTGGGTCGGCGATCGCGACCGTGCAATTATCTCGCGATTCGCGTGATCGGAATACAGCGATACGTATCCCCGCCGGCTTTCACCTGGTCAATATTCAGCTGATTTTATTTTCCGGGCGTAGTGCCCCCTCTTTCCCGGTGAAAATCCATTGAAAGAGCGTCCCACAGAGTCGTCTCTCTATTCATACATTTTAGACGGACAAGATGGCAGCAGATTTCTCCTAACCTAATTTTTACACAACCGGAACCGTAAACATTGATTACACGCCTATTAAGTTGGCCTCTGTTAAATCGTATACCCGTTTAGTGCTAACAATTTTCTCGACACGCTATCAATGCCATTCCCATTAATGCTGTTATTGCAATGATCGAAAAGTCCCAATGCTCTCGCGGTTCACGTTCGCCAATTTTAATCTACGCAGGGTGTTCTCAATCCCTGCCTCGAAACAGTGATTTTTAATAGCGCGATCGAGAGCAACGGCTCTCAGTCGGCCGCGTTTGCACCTCCCTTCTTGGTTGTGCGCTCGCTAATTGATATTCCTGCACGCGGCGAACACGATTACGCTTCGCGATTCGAGAAGGTTATGCAATCGGATGGTTTCGCATCGATGATGCACGTGACGACTGATGGAAACAGTCGCGCAACAGATATTATTATTATTATTTAGTATTGCAGGCAACACAGCGAGTCGAGAGTGCGCCGGAAAATATTTGTCGAGCTTGTTTTACGAACAAAAGTGTAAGAATAATATGAAATCGAAAGAATCGATCGGTCGATACAAAAGTATCGGTCGTCACGCCTCGCAACAATTCGACCACGATTTCTATCGTGTCCTAGAAAGTCCCTATGACCGAAAAAGAATTGTCACCGACGGCGCGCGTGTCGTGTCGTGTCGTCTCCGCGCAATTTTCCCAATACCATTATTATTATTATTATTAGCTTCGGAGGCTTTCGAACGCCCGTCGCTTTCACCCGCGATGGAATATATTTACTATTAAATGACATGCACCGAACACGTTCATTCATGGACAATTCAATTGGAAATTTCGATTTACGCAAGTACACTTGCGAACACGATTGAGAAAGAATTTTTTCGTCAAATACAGAATTAACATTATTATACCGTTTTATTATTACCGTGAATGTACAACGCTATTATTCCTCATTCTACTGGTGAAATTCCCCCGATGGTACGATATTTAAAACCGACCTCTGTCGTTACTTTCTCAAATTACGAACAGCCTTACGAATCCTCCAAAAACGGCCCAAAAATTCGCCTGAAAATAAATTGTCAAGAGAACGTGATAAGTTTCTCTCGAGATGAATTAGAAGGCGTTCAAATGAAATTCAAAGTGCTGCGAGTGCGACTATTTCTATGTCCTCGTTCTAAATACCGCGACCGTGCGAGATTGGCAAACGCGAAAAGAAAACAGCGGGGGTGTCTGTGTGGGCGTTGTGTCAATGGATTTAACTGGTGCATCATTGAAATTTGCTTAAACGGGTGAAGCCTTCGAATCGGTGTGTAGCAGTAACAGGCGACGCCATCCTGTCTGCTGAGCAGTCTGGCTCGAACTGTCTTAATCTACTTTCGCGGACCGTGAAATAAGCATCTAGCGGCGGACCAAGAAACTAAATAGGGGAATCGATCTTCCTCGCGATAAAAAACCCAAACGTTCATACAGTTAGCATTATAGGGTGGCAAAATAATTCGCAATATTTTTTTCACAGACATTTCTCCAAGAACAGAGTTTTTGTCTGCTTCTATATAAATCTCGTACGGTCTTGTTTTTAGAAGTGAGACGCGGCGATTTAACGGAAGACCACAGGCGATTTAGGCACAGGTGCAAATCAACGTCATCGGGAGATATTCACAGGTACTTACGTCCAAGTGATTGATATAGTCATTAAAATTGATCGCAAATAATTAGATAAGTAATTTTATTCGATTTTCGATTGTTCTTTCTATTTCAAGGTCCATCTATGTCGACGCTAATATACCCTCGATGGATTCTATTGACTTAGGTGGGTAACATCCGAAACATTCAAATCAACCGAACTTTGAAATACATTCCGTAGAAAAATATTCCATTGGGCGATTCAACGAATATTATTTCACTGATATTTTTACAGACATGCCGAACTATCGGTCGCCACAAGACTATCGATCGTTGGAACAAGAAAAGTACATGGTGCAAATCATTCCACCCCCCCATCTCGATCTGAACACGTACGGGCATTTAAAAATCGACTACACGAACAGCTGGAACTCGTTGAATCGAAAAATTACTAAATAATTACAATGTACTTGGACAATATAAATAACTATTTATGTACTATGTTTTAATTAAGTATCCCACTAGAATCGAACCAAAAATTATACATATTGTTAGCTTGATCGACAGGAACCAGCGAGAATTCGATTTAATTTTGTAACAGCGAAATTAATATATCGTTATTGTAACTGATATTCGATGTGCGATTAATTAACACCGTGTCGAATTTACGCCGTACGTTTGATCTGGCGAATAAAATGTATTTCAAACGATATCAATGTCAGTTTCTTTGTCCTCGTGAAACAGTTTCCTTCTCTTTCTCTTATTCCCGATTTCTCCCTCCTCCTCTATCGGAGTGCCGTGAATTTTTTCCACGTTCAACTCTGGCCATCTACGACGAATAAATCAACAAGAAAGGGCGGAGAGGTGCAAAATTCGTAGGAAAACGAATATTACCGAAATTGCATTAAAAATATAATACCTGAAGCACGATACATAATTATTATTCTTGACGTTTTTAATTCGTCCCCTCTTCTTCGATTCGCCCTAATTGGAATACAAAAAAATTAGTATATACATTTGTCAAAATAGAATTGCAAATTTTTCTGTATTAAATGTTTGATTACTGAGGTGGACGCCTGTTTTGCATTCTGCAACAGAACTTTATACTTTTGCGTTTCGTCCGAGTGTTTTTGTTTCAACAAAGCTGTATCTTCGTTATGTTTTTCTTCTTGCATCGCCAATTGTGCCTTGAGAACTTCTATCTGATCTTCCAATACATCCCCTTCGATAAAAATATAAAACGCTGATAATTAATATTGTTTAACAAGCGTTGAGCCGATAAGTGAAATTATTGACAAACGATAACCGATAACAGGCAAAGATTTTTCAATTCCGAGTAAATCCGTTTAAACTGGTTAATTAGAAATCGTGAATTATAAATAACCATTATGAATCGCGAACCGTGAGCTCTTATCGCTGATAAGAAATAAAAATATTATTAAAAAATAATTGCAACAACATCGTTAATTATTAGAATAATTTCTTGCCTAATGACAAGAAACGTTCGAGAGCCAGATAATTAAAAATATAATGTGAATTACTATAATTCTATGACTGTGTATTATGTTTGTTGTATGATACTTTGCTCGTAGCTGCCATTTCTATCGGCGTTGATCAGTCGTAAATGATCGCACTGCTCTTTCAAGTCTTCGTTGGTTTTCAAGAGACCGTCCCGTTCGGCTTCCAATTTTGCTATTATCGATTTGTATCGTTTTTCCAACAGCCGGTAAGTTTCCGAGAGTTTGCCCCATTGTTCTCTCATATGTTCGCAGCGCTCCTTCTCTATGGTATAAGTTTCCTCCTGAATTTCGCAGTACGTTTTCAAGCCAACGTACGCCTGGAAATTGTTTGTTCTTTTACATTTATAGAAATGGAAAATATTTAAACGAACGGTGATTAAATATAACATACGTCACGAATTCTCGCGAATTCCTCGAGAATTCCTCGCAGCTCAGGATTCATGTACTCTTCTTCGTTCTCCATTTTTAAATTGTCGGCCTGCGCCGGAAGTTT
This sequence comes from Nomada fucata, assembly GCA_948146005.1. Lineage (NCBI taxonomy): Eukaryota > Metazoa > Arthropoda > Insecta > Hymenoptera > Apidae > Nomada > Nomada fucata. Next base: position 30,890,550 of record OX411277.1, on the reverse strand, counting down.
AGTTCAGACTCGAACCACTACAATCAATCCATGGAATGTTAAATCATTATCATCGTATTATTTTATTTGCCACGAGAAAATGTCTTCTGATTGAGAAAAACGAAATGGTTAATATGTGGTCAAATTCCACTTCAAGTTTATACGGAACCAATTTTGTCGAATGTTGCAAGCCTGAAAATTTAGTAGGTTCGCTTCCGTACTACGCGGATCAAGAACGTATCTATTCCGCAAAAATGAAGAATAAAAATGAAACTTGCTTGTAATTTTCTACGCGACATTTAATCGTTTATTCGTCTCCAATATCGAAAGTTCTGTCTACGATGTTAAAATTCTTTTCACCTAAAGGAAAATGAAAAAAGATTTATCTATCGATATTGCAGAGTGGCAAGTGCATTATCGACGTTGTTGCAACAGAAATGAAATATTCCTCGAAGTGAAGATAACGGAGTTTGCCCCGTTTTTTCGAGAAGCTGTCAACGGACGTGATAACATTTTGTTTTTTTCTGACTCTCCTAGCCTGTCGAGGGCAGAATGACAGAGATCACCTCGTGATTGAAAATGCGCGATGCAATCTAAATCGACGATCACCGTCAACCACGAGAACGACGCCGATGAATCGATGGAAGAGTCTGTCTTCGAGCAGATATGCGACACGATATTCGTCCTGATCCCCGAAGGTTCGCCAAACTATTATTACAAATCGTTCTCGCAAAACGAAGCGTACAACCTATTCCTGCTCGAACAATTTCGATCTTTCATCGTTTGAAAATTTCCGAACAACTTATGCGCCGTTAAGCGTTTTCGTATTACATCATCGTCGAGTAATTATATCTCTTTTTTTTTCCGAATTTTTCACGAAAAAATTTTGGACTCGTCTGACCGATGACTATGAACTGGCCATAGATACGTATTTATGATGGGGTTCTATGACAGTGCCGCGACTGAAGCAGCTGTTCCTAAGCTGGAGTCAACTAGGCACCGAAGACAGGGTACAATTGGACGCAAAAGTGGCCAACTGGTGCTGCCCTAACAGAAGGCAACTCTACAAACCTCTACAGGAGGCTCTGGTCCGTTGGGAGACTGTGCAAGATACTCAAGGTTATTTATTATTAACCTATAAATTCGCCAATACTCGAAATGCCGCATTCGTGAATCGAAATTTCACAGTCAAAGAGATACACTGTCGAGAAATGTTATAAATTAATACTTGGCTAATAATATTTCAGAAAAATAATATATATATATATTTAATGTAACTTCGCGACGCCTCCAATACACTTGCCAATTAATTACGAATTCCAGGCAACGATCGTATTAATCGATTGTTTATTATTCATTGATTCAACAGGCGCTCCTGGTTGCGAGCCAGGTATGGTCTCGTTTTCGTGCGATCCTCAATTGGAAGAGGAGCTGGTCAGCGTTATTTACAGCCTGGAGTTATTGTTCACGAAGAATCGACGTGGCAGAGAGATCGATATGGACTACGAGGTCGGTCGTTGCATCGATCTAAAGAGGGAGATGTCTTTGAGCCTGAACTGCGACACGAATGTACGCTCGGTTCTAAGTCCAAAGGACAGAACTCCCCATTCTGTTCACAGTTGCGGCTACATCGCCGATTTCAAACGGTCCGACGACGAATTGAGCGGCTATTTGACTAACTGATAAGCACTCGGATGATAAGGAGTTTTGATAATTAAAATAACTTTCCCCGTCGATGTTCCGTGGGATTGTTCCTTTCTTTTGTCATCTTTGGCAGTCACGATTGTGACAGTGAGACTTTTACACGGCGGATTTCACTCGGATCTGGTATTATCCTTCTTGCGGCGAATAAATAAAATTTCGAGTGGCGTAACAGTGTGTTACAGAAGGAACGATCGCGGATGGGACGAATTCGTAATATTTTTCTGTCACGAACGACGACGTTTCTGCGATTCGTTCTAACTTTAAAAAAGAAAGGTCGAGGGGAGTAATGCGTCGTGGGCGGGGGCGCCATTGAAGGGGCACGATCCTGCTGCCATCACGCGGTTAGTGACATGAAGTATTTTATTAATCATCGTTTATAGGGTCAAGGTGTACCAGCATGCAACTCCAGTGATACATGTCGATCGTATTACAACGGAAGATTCCCAAATAATAATAAATAAATAAATAATAAAAAAAAAAAAAAACTACCAACGAAAACTCTGGACCACAATATTCACCGTCTTCGTAATCGTTATCTTCGTTCTTTTTTTTCCTTTTTATCTTTCATATTTTGTCTTTTTTTGTTCTTTTTTTCTCTCTTTTCCGCTTATCTAATATAATTAATTACACAGCGATAATAAGTTTCAGGACGAACACTGGCTCCTTACAATAGAAACGTAGACGTTATACAATACGTGTACACAATTATTTAACCGCGCGTACAAGAACAAGGAGCACCCCTGGTATATATATATATATTAATATATATATCATTCATTCATCGAGCTATAGTTTGTGCAGCTTGACAATGACCGTTCGTATGGGAACGCAGGCCCATTGTAATTCACGACACTTCTTTGCATTATTTTATTTTTCTATTTAGAAGAACACGGTTTTTCTTTTTATTTATTTAAAACCGGACTGATCAGACGAGTCATCTCATATTGCGGTCCTTTGGCCCGCAATATCTGCCCACTTCAACGCCAACGAGTCGAACAGGTAGAAGATGCGACAGAGCCTAGATTATTCTAGGCCCCATGGGGTTAGTCAAGTACTATCGGAGCTAGCTAAATGGCGTCTACGGCGAACAAGGAGCCTCGCGGAGGATCCAGAACAACGAATGCCACGCCACAATTATTTTGGCTTCTTTAGAAAAACTCAGTGGCCTAAGGCCAACAGAGAGACGGGTCGAGGAAAGCTTCCATCTTGAAACATGATTATCTATTCTCCTCGCGGAGGAAACGGTCGTCCAAGTTCGCTGGATAGTCGAATTCAGTTTGAATCGCAGCCGTCCATTAATTGTCTGATTGGACACGCCTGTCGCTACTAGTTTCGGACGATAAACAGTTCTACAGGGTGACGGTTAAGCAGCTCTCGAGGAAACAATTCAGACGGTTACAACGGCGAGTTTCTGTCTTCCTCTAAAGTGTTTGCGTTTGCCGAGTGGCGTCGCCGTTTTCTTCATAGAAGAAATCATGTGTTTTCAGTGAATCATTAGTCACGATGAAATCGAATTTATAAAAGTGTCCAATTCAGGCGACACCGTGATCTCCCGTCGAGCTTTTCCGCCCGCCCGCCCCTGTAGGAACACTTTGCACGCGGACCAATTATCAAAATAGCGGCCGGTTTCTATGCTTTCCGTCGAGCTCAGCGAACATTCCGCTTCTGGCATCCTGAATCGCTTCCAAGCTGCCGACTGCAATTCCATTCCAGCAATTATTCCCCTCCGGTATTCCTGAAGTGAGGGGCTCCAGTCGCCATCTTGGAAACGGTGGTCCATGAAATGGCGACTGGTCACGTGTGTGCGAACGGCGTCACCCAACGTCTGGGCTACGATAGATCAGGTCCTACTGCGCTGCTACGTTTTTCTCTTTCGTTTCGACGCGCTACAACGCGCATCCACAGCTATTTAAATGATCGATCCTTCAATTCGAGTCTCGATTCTGATGGCCACCTCCCTCTCGTCCAGGTGAATTTATTTCTATTCAACAGCGATACGCAGAGTGATTCTACAATTATCTTGCACGGGAACGATCAGAGGGAGGGGAAACCGGAGGTTTCACTGATCCGTCCTATGTAACCTCAAACAGCACACGTGCCCTCGCGTCTTCATGCCGGCTAAACGATACGTTTTATAGTTTAATAGATATTTAATTAATAGTACCATAATACCATGTGTGCCGCTAAATAAATGCCATTAAACGTTGCACGAGTAATCTTCGATCGACAGACAGCGTTTTATTGCTTAGTGTGTACGCCACTGCACGCGTACATATAATATATATATATATTTTTTTTTTGTTCTGTTTCCTTCTTCTATTGGAGGTGAAGACTACTTGGCGAACGGTACAACGTTTATCGGCAAACGTTCTAACAATTGTCACAGTATCATTTTCCAAGCACTACCGGTTAATCTATACACGCTTGTGCATTCTTTTCTGTTCGCCGTCGTTGTTGTCCTAATAATCCATCTATGTACGTCGCGAAAGTCCAGCGCGAATAAATCGTAAACGCAAAAACTAAGAGGCGTGGTCCCGAAGTGAGTTTCTGGCCTTTGTATACACGGTCGATCTAGCGTTGGACCGGTTCGTAAGCAAAATGTTGGGTCGTCCGCGGGTTCAGGGGGAACAGAAACAATCGTCGCGGGTTGGGAATGGGGCCGGGGGGGGGGGCGTTGTTATTAATTACGTTAAACATACGAGTAGAAACACATTATTTGCCCGTACTAAATAGAGGCTAAAAAGTATACGCACGATTCAACCGAATACCATTGTACACGGGATACCCTAAACGAGCCATCCAACCGTGGGAGCATTTTGGTCACGGTTCCCAATACTTTTCTTCTTCTTTTTTTTCCCCTCCTTCATTTATCAGCAAGACGCACAAGCCGCACCGACCTTTTCAAGGGGGCATCCTGCGTTCTCTGGGGCTTTCGTTTCGTTGACGCGACACCAGAGAAACATTGCAACACAGGGGAAACACGCGTGTACGTTCCTCAAGCGTTTTGTACGCGAAGGAGCCGCTCAACTAATACAAAACGCGAGAAGAGAGTATCGCTACCCGAGTGTGCCGTCGACGACGAAAGCCCAACGACTAACGGTCGTTCCAATATTTTTCATTCCGTTTCTTCCCACTTGGTCTGCGCGTCTGCTCCGGGTCGTGCCTCTCTCATTCCCTTATCGGTGGGTGCCTCGAGTGTCGCTTTATCTTGCGTGACGAACGTGCCAACGAGTACGTTACGTGACGGGGTTTCCTTGTTTTTTTTTTATTTTCCTCCTATTCAAACTGTTGAGTCGTTTGTCCTCATCGTTACTTCTCCTCCCTCTTCGCTTGCCATGTGGGATTTCACGCTTCCGCAATTCTTCCTCGCACATTTTTTTTTTTCCTTTACTGTTTTACTTTATATTTATTTTTTGTGTATGCGTGCTGTGTATTCGCATGTTTGCGTTTAGGAAGAAGGTACTTGAGTACACCTTGGCCTGAGATCGAATGACTAGCATTTCCGGTTGTTGTTTGCGCCGCTGTTCTGAATGCGCAAGCGGTCCTGGCGGCGCGGCCGCTTGCCTTTCACGCTGAACGCCTCCCTCAGCTTGTTACTCCTCTCCAAACGGCCTCGCTTCAGCGCCTGTGTGTTTCTCTTTTCGAAGACCTGCAAGCAAATCAATTCGTCAGAAACCGTTCCACAAACGTCCACAGCTCAACAAACCCCGCTTTCCATAGTCCAGGGCACGAAAAAAGCTCACCTTTTGGGCTGTTCGAAGCTGAACTATCAATTTCTCGGTCCTAAGACGACCAACGACAGGTCTCCCGTCATGCATGGCTGGTCTGCGGGTTGCCTGTTGGACCTCCTCGTTTCTGTTCGGACTACGTTCCAACGAGGTCGCCGTTGTCGCAGCTTGTGCCCCGGAAGTGGACCCAGGAAGAACCTCCTCCACGATTTCCCTGTCCTCAGGATTATCCGGAGTCGGCGGTGGGGTATCGGGGGCGACCGGAGACGATGTGGCTCGGTAAACGGACATACTGGGGTGCTCGATCAGTAGGTCCTCCAGAGGTGATGTTTCTACGTTCACGGGACCCGCCCGTGTGAAACATGACGGTGGCGTTACATACCACGACTCCTCCAGCGCCGTCGCGCCCTCAACTGTAGATTCCAAGAACAAACGCCCTCTTTAAGTCGTCGCTGTTAACGAATATTTTTGCGGGGCGTAATTGAAATCTTTTGTTCGTCACTGATAGGTTAATACGAAAATATCAGCTAGGGCCGTTTGATCTCGAGGAAGGTTAAACACGCGGATCGATTACGGCTTTGACTTCGACCCGTTTCGTTAAAAATTCCGTGGACATTTTTCGTAATATTTATAGAGGATTTATAGAGGTGTGATCGCGTTACGCGCAGCTCTGTCGTCGAAAGACGCGGCTCGTCTTACACCCAGCAAGACTTCGTGGAACTCCTGCGTCGTGAATAGCAGTGGGTTTCTAAGGGTAATGGGAGTGGCTGTGCCTATAGGAACATTTCGAGTTCTTCGAGAGTCAGGTACCTTTATAAGAGGCCCCTTTTACTCCCTGTCGGACCTTACCAGCACGGTCAATGAGGATCCAGTCATCGCCCTCAACCTCCACCTGACTGAGCCTGGCTATTACTGGATGGGAATCCGGGGTTTCGTTATTGGACCCATCCTGTGAACCTTGTGCACCGGAGGTACCACCTCCGAGTAAGTAGTTTGCCAAGCTGCTCAGCATCTTGGACCTCTTCCTCTTGCTCTTCAGCGCCTGTGAACCCCAACGAATCGACGTTTTCGATCAGATACTCGTCGACGTTCGTATAACCACCGTGAGACCCGGTGGGTACTTTCGGCGAGGATTCTTGGAACGGTAGAGGGGAGGCTGGATTCGAAGGACCAGTCATCCATTGCGGATGACGCAAGGAAGGCGGATATTGCCGCGGCACGGAAGTTCGAATCGAGCTGCCGCGGAGGATGGAAGATATCTCCTGCCGAGTAACCGTTCGGTGCGTCGAAAATCGATTCGCTCTTTATCCACGATCCTCGCGTCACCGTTCGAATCGAACACGTAGTCGACGCGAATCGATTTTCTACTGGACGAGGATTAATTGCGAAGCGCGGAGGGGGGATCGTAGCAGCGGTGGTGGTGGGGGGACGGCCTACATCGGTGACCTTGAGCCTGCAATTAATTCGAGACGGGCTATAGTTCCCTGCGTCGCGAACGTTACCACGCAACAGACGTACAATTGTTCGAGCTCTCCGCGTATCTGACCAATTTCCCCTGTTTACGGGACGCCTCGAAAATGCGTTTTCGGTACTTCGCGGACGGCGATCGATTAACAGGAACGCAGGAAACGTTATGGGGACCATGGCCACCACGAATGGCTCGTGCACGGCACTAGAACAATCGGAGAGTCGAATTGCGCGTTCGACAATACCTCCTCTCGGGTGGCCAACGCGATGAATTCAATAACGACGAATGCCTACGCGGTGTTCGTTTCTTTCTTTCTCGGTTCGAGCCTCGAGTATCGCGAGGATGTCGTCGGGCGTGCGATTACCTCACGACCGTTGCGCAACGAAAGAAAGAAGGAAAAAAGACGAACGCGAGTTCCATAGAAATAAAATCGAAACGGCGAAACGAGGTTACCCGATGCATCCGATTCGCGACGCTCAGCTCCGGCCTGACATCTATCGCCTCCGCGTTCATTTGCATAGGCGAGGTTATGAGAAGCGTTTCGTATGACGAATTCGCGCACAGAGAACGCGTGACGAACGGCGCGATGGATAACTAGTTACGCGCGGAGGCTGTTGTGCAATTTTCTAATTTAACGGAGGGGCAGTAAAAAGGCAATTGTAATTATCCGAGCGACTTGACCGTTCGACTTCTATCTATTTCTGGCGCGATGGAGGAAGAAAAGAAAAGAAAAGAGGCGAGAAAGAATCGACCAGCCACGGGGTGACCCAAAGTGCGTCTCTCCTTGAAATTTACAGTCCAAGATAAATTTATCAGTCTCGATGCACGTGCAAAGAACGTCCCCCGCTCGGACTTTCGTTTATCCTCGCAGCCTCGCGGTGCACGCTCTCGGTGGGGTTTTTTTTTGTTGTTGTCTTGTTTTTCTTCCTTTTTTTTTCCCCACTTTTCAGATGCACATGAGACTTACTTGACTCATCCACTCAAGCGACACTGACGCGCAACAAGACTCTCAAGATTCCAAAAGTCCAGCGATACACAAAAGAATCAGATAAAAAGCACTGTCGCAGACCAAACATAAACTTGATACAACGGGTCAGCCACCTCGAGCGTTCGCCCGCTTCTTCTTCCTTCCTTCGTCAAACTTTTTATTTTACTCAGCTTATCGGTATTTCCTTGGCGAGCAATCGAACATGGGGGGGGGGGGCTGGTATACACACGGAAGGGAAACCGAGCAGATCTGTAATATATGTATTACGCGGCGGTCCTGTTCAGCGCGTGTTCGCAGACACTGATAATGTTATACTAGCCGATTCGATAAGAAAGCCAGGCAAAAGTAAGCGGTGATGCTATGTACTTCGTTGCGTTTATGGAATGCGAAATTGCGGACCTGTAAAAATCTACTTGGATCATTATCGCGTGTAAACGTCTGCTTTATTAATTCCACTGATTGTGAGTCACGATAACGGGGTTATCGCTCCACGATGTCCATTGGACTTTCGATGTTTAGTTAAGCCCGACGGACTTTAATAAAATCGTAGAAGAGAATTATCGCCGACTAATGGCGGAGGGGGGGGGGGGGGTCCCCCCCCCACCGCACGTCGCTGAAATTTAATTAAATTTTCCTATTGGTGAACACGGGCGAACGAAGCGTTTCTTCGTCATTTCTGTTTGCTTTGTTCCTCTTGGATGTACGAAATTAATGCCCCGAACGATTCGTGACCGGGTAACTTTTTGGAGAAGGCTGGACAGGTTATGCAAAGTGTTTCAAAGTTAATAATTAAATGGATCATTTGCTGGGGAATAACTGTGTCCCCGTGTCATTAAAAGTTGCAAGTTTGGAACACTTTGTAATTGCAAAGTGACGTATAGAATATTTTGCGTGATAAATATGTATTTCCACAGACAGGCGTTATAATATTAACAATCAGAACTAACTCCAGTCACACGAAGTTAACTCGGTTTCAGTCACACGAGCACGAGAAAGCAATCGTACATTGTCGAATTTCAGTCGCGAAAATGGTCAATCGAGAATCTTATCTGTAGCATTCTTTCGTCCCAAAGTCCGCATAGTCCACTGTCAACGCGTCGCAAGAAAAGAAAAAACTTCCTCGGTCCGAGATTCTTCCTTCACTGTCAAACACAGGCATAACCCAAGCTGAGAATTAGGTTAATTTCGACGGTGAGTCACGCCAGGCGCGTGTATCGTTTTTTGTGCTCGTCCAGATGGGACACGGCGAATTATATGCACGGTCGAGGCTCCGGTTATTTGTTTCCTCGAGCTGGATTAAATAATACGAACGCGTTCGTCGACTTTTCTCGCGTGCTGCTCGCCTGCATCATCGGTTATGCCACGTTTCGTTGCAACACGCGTGAAAACCGTGAGCTGTCAGGCCTTCTCATTTTCTCTCATTCGCGCTAACAAGTGTCCATCTCTCTCTCTCTCTCTCACCCTCTCTCAGTAATTATGTTAATGGCCAACGATAGCCACGGTTTTCGTGTTCTCTCCTCTCGCACGCACTTCTCCTCCACCGCCGTTCGAGTGTAACAATAGCCCCTGCATGGTCCTCCAAGAAACACGTAGTCGAACGAATATAGTTGACTGCAATTTATAATTCAGCCGGCGCAGTTAACTATAAGCGTACACGAATGACGAAAAGACGTGACCCGTGGCTCTAACGCCATCGCGCACAATTAATCCCCATTCTTGAAACTTGCCCGTCGATCTAGGGAATTCGGTTAATCCTCCTCGTCCACTATTCTGCGCCTTCTCAATTCGTTCCTGCGCTGCTCCCTCGGCCGTGCCAATGCCGGCGAAATAAACGTTATCTTGTTTTTCTTTCGTTTCGATATCGCAGGAATAACAAACGGCGAGTTTCAGCGCGAGCCTAGAGTTCGCTCGCGTTCCCCGTGAATCATAATTACGCTAATCTCGCTGGTTACCGTACAGCGTTATCGTTGCGTCAGAAAAGTCACCGATTTCATCGCTACAATTGCAAGTCCGCGATATTACGTCGGAACATCGTTCCGGCCAACCGCGTATCGCGTGTAACATCTACGAAACGACAGGATTATTATTCTACGCGGAGGTACGCGCGATTGGGCTCATCCATCATTGGATGGAATCGCTCGTCGACCTGATTATAATCCTCGAATTCGACGCGCTAGGGAATTACCGTAACAACACCGCGTCGAACGTATTTATTTCGAGGGGAGTGTAGTTGGTGCCTCTGTAATACCTATCGCAGTTTTGCATAGAGCGAACAGCTCAGTCCTTGGCGATTACCTCGGTCGATAAACTAGGTCCACTTTGTCAGTGGTCGATTCTACAGGGTTTCTTTTTTTAAGAAGAAGCACGAATCAAGAGGAATCGAGGAAGAATCCTCTTCCTGCTACCTGTAGCCTAGTTGGCCTACCTCGGCGGGGGTAAATTGTATACTGTCTATGTTGCGGGGCAAACCGTTCCACAATTACTCTTCGATCGAAAAAAAGCTGACGAAACAAGAGCGAGAGATTTCGTTTCCTGGGAACGAACGAGGTTAAGGTTAATCGCCGGGTGTGCCGTCGTCCACGCCGATTGGAATAATTTAAACTCGCCGATTAAATAATTCAAGTACTTCGAGACACCGAAACGATAAGAATATCGAAACGAGCGGACAGCTTAATTAATACTTGGAAGTAAGAAGGATGAAGCAAACTGGTCCGCGCTCAATGTACCCTTTCTTCGGGAACAAAGAACTCTTTCCCTCGGCGAACTATTTCACGTCGATGAAAGGGAAGTCTTTCTCGCGAGCCTAAGCTGACCGAGCCAACAATACGCTTCCTTCTTCGGGATTACCTTTAATCCTATTTCAAAAACGAACGTTTCAGCTACCGGGCCAATTACGAGCATCTGAATATCTAGCTGCATCAATTTTTATTCGACGCTTCCGTGATTAAACAGAGGGAACGTCAAAAGGTAATATGACTCGATGGATGGTGCCAATAAAGCCTGATTACACTGTGACGCGAGGAAAATCGGAAAAACGTCGATTGGAAATGAAAAGACGGTCGTAAGTATTTCGAATTCCACCGCAGTGTTCTCGTCTATTGTGCGGGCAGTTATGACTGCGGTAAAAAGAAAAAAAAAGTGCAACTCAAGCGATACACCGTGATACGCGCGGAATTAGTTGCAGCGCAAAATGCAATGAGTCACCGATGATTCAAGGAAGCAAACACAATGAGGTGGTCGATTCGTCGAAGAAAAGTTGCGACCGCTTATTGTTACAGCTCTGGACTTAACCTTTACGCGACACCTTACGTCCGAACAGAATTAAAAAAGGTACTAAGGTTCCATCGACGAAAAAACAGACACCTATACTAGACCTATACCAGAGTAAGACGCACGATCTGAAAAGACGGTGTCCCACTTAGAAATGATTGGGAGTGGCCCACCTAAAGCCTGAACCAACGTTTGTTACATCCCGCAATGGGTGAAATCGAATCACTGTTCCACGAAGTCGAATCCCTCGACGAGCAAAGTTTTGGAGTGCAAACGCGGCTGTGTGGTGATTCGTTCGAGACAGTCGAAACACGTTGAAACGGTCGCTGACCCCGCTGTACAGTGTTTCGTATTATCACCTAAATTCTTACGCAGGGAGTGGAGTCCACTAATCACCGATTCACATCTAACGGTACCCGGACAAACGAACGATCCAACTTTACGACTCTGGCCAGTAGATTCTAACGCCACGGAATTATTACACGCCAGTAGACACGGGGTCCCTTTTACGAGGAGAACCGGAAAGGAGGGTCCCCGTTGTTCGGTTTATGGTCTTTTCCATCGTAGACATTCTGAGAAATATTCAGGTTTAAACTAACAGCCGTTTAAAAGGCAACGGCCGTCGAAGAAAAAAAAAAACAGAGAGAGGAGGAACATTTCCGTTTTTATCCCGAAAATTATGTAACGCGATAGTTTACATAACGGAGGAGCGTGTTGCCATCTGCCAAAGAAATCGACTATTAAACGGGGTCAATGTGTTCGAACGAGCAGCGCGGCCGCCGCGGTAAAAAAAAAAAAAAAAAAAAAAAATAAAGGGGCGCGAGGATAATATTTAATAATATGGAGAAAGTGGACGACGATATTCAAGCTCTCGTGTACGAGTTTTCTAATAAGATACGGCACGACGGATCGATGAAGGTCGAAACAGAAGTGTCCAGGTGGGCAGAATTTGCGAAAGCGGTTTCTGTCTATGCGGTTTCGATAGATTCAAGATGGCCGACGGTGCACAGAAACGAACAACCGGAGGAATTGTTTCGCCGTGAACTTCGTTGCCCGACCGAAATACCCGGGGCTATTTTAAAATTTTATAACAGTTTAGGCAATATCAAGGATCCCATTACGTAAAGTACACACAGTTTCTTACGCAAGTCGTCTAATTCTGGGGCAAAGTTTACTAACGGAATCTGTGGAAAGAAGAATCCTCAAGGCTGTGCAGGACCGTTTAATTTACGAAAACTATTGTATCCGCGTTATCGTCGCATCGTCCCTGAATTCCTCTAAAACCCCTAAATAATTGGAACCGCCGAGGTACATAAGACATGAGACAAAGTAACCGCAACTCCACCTTGAACCGTTGGTCGCAACGGCGACCAAGGATCTAAAATTCGATACTAAAATGGCAATCGAACGTTCCCATTTAAAAGCCTGCGATATTCTTACCGAGGCAGCCGCAGTGTCGCCAATAGTCCTGTCGTGTGACAAAGTCGGCCAACGTTAGAGAAAGACGAAGGGGCAGCCTGAAATACATCCCCTCCAACTCTCCTAGGCGATAATCTCCCACTCTCTTTCTCTCGCTCGCGACTGTGCTTCCGAGTAAACAAACTCGTTCGACGAATCGAAATCGCGAAGACGGGAGGACGCCCGCGGGAAGAGATTGTTCTCGAATTGTTTCTGTGCGTGAACAACAGGGGATGAAAAGACGCGAGTCGATACGAAAATAGACGCACTGGCTCGCAGAACGTTGCACAACTGAAAAGAACGGCTGAATCCATCGGTGGAAAGCACTGCGAACGATTGCCCTTGCACTTCCAATAATCGTGTGGCGGATCGAACGGTCGGTTACCAAGCGCCGCTTACGATGCATTGTTTCGATCGAATTCACGGGTACACACACGGGCATAGCACACCCGTGTATCTCTCCCGTTGCCCCAACGACGTCCCGTTTCTTTTTCTTTATCATTTTCCATACCGCGCGCTGTCGCCGCGACTCTACATCTTGGCACTTCGATCCTGACCGCGGTTACAAGGCCGCAAGTCCGTCCTCTTCTAAACACTTTCACGAGCGCCCCGAGCTGCGTCGGTAACGTAGCGCGACCTCACCGCTTTGGCACCGACCGAAGAATTACGCACATAGTCCGCGCCGAAAATACTAAGTTTCCGTGTACACACCGGGGGGTTGCGTCCCCGTACCTATACGGGGCGGGCACACCAGGTATGCATGCACACCGGAGAGGAGACGAGCGCTCTGGCTTGCCCCTCTGTGACAACGACCTTGATCTCGAAATCGCGCTGTCTCTATCTTTCGCGCTCCTGTACCATTCTCTGTTCCTTTCGTTCTCGGACACCAGAGAGGAACAGGGAACAAGTCGGCAGCGACGCTTCGGGTAGTTTTCCTTCGATGCAGCGATAAACGTGGTCGAGTTGAAAACGTCGGAAGAAAAAGGCAGGTACGTATGCATGTACACGTCAGTGACGTATACGTGCACACATGCAGCACGCATTCGGATGTACACGTACACTTCTGGGCATCGGTGAATCGTAGCTTCTCTCACGCACCAATATCCATCCGTCTCTCGTCGTCCCGTTTCTTTGCACTCGCTCTTCCTCGCTTTATCACTCTTTCTCTTTTTCTCGCTCGCTTTCTCTCTCTCTCTCTCTCTCTATCTCTCTTTCTCTCACTCACTCTGGCCCGTTCATCCTCCCCTCTTCGTTGCACTCACTCGTGTCACACACCGTAGACCAAGCGGATAGAAAATGAAGCAACGGATGAGCCGAGCGAAGAGAGGTCTGGGCAGCGCCCGACGTTATTTTATCTCGATTAAACGGAATATCAATTGTCGTCGCGTAATTGAAGATCGGACGGTACGCGATGCCGCCGGGTATCGTTGACCCCTCGCGACACGACGGACACAGAAGCAACGCGCGGATAGACAGAGTGTGTCGCGTGTATATAGAGAAGGGAGAAGTGTATGAAGAGAAAAGGATCCACTCGCCTGAACAGTGTTGCGTTTGAGGAGCCGTGGTAGCAACTGCCCGCAGTAATAGTCGTCAGCTGATTTCGACTGGCTGGCTCGCTGGGCAGTCAAGCCGTTGCCGAGGGGCGAGAGCAGAGGTACGGCATGGTAGTGGGGATTCGCGGTGGTGGGGGCGGCTTTTAAAGCGATTTCAGGGCCGTGTTGTCGTGCGACCAAAGGCGCCCCTCGCCTATCGATCCTCCACCTTCTCTTCGACTGTCTTCCAAATCTTTCATCGAACCTGAAACATCCAGCAATTTAGTGGAATACGTAGCAAAGTTGTGATTACCCCGGCTCAATTTTATCGCTCGTCCCAGGATCCATGAACTCATTGTATACCAGCCACCGGTCATATCAATATTGATTTATCGGGAGATTAAACGGGCTACTGTTGTTGGAGATATGACGTGTGTTGACAGAAAAAAAGAACCGAGAGAAATGTGTATACAGCGTTGGCGGCAGAGAATGTGAAATTACTGGAAGTGCAGGAAGTGGAAGATCGATGAGAGACACGACAATGCATATCTAATAAATATTAAAAATAACCGTGCTAAGGTCCGATACTACGATACGATACTTATAGACGCTGCCGTAAGCGAATTTTCGAAATTTCGCAGGTATCGAGGAACAACGCAGAATATATTTCTGGTGATTATTATTTTTACGCTGGCCTTCATCTTGGCCGTTCGAAATTCGCATCCGGACGCGTGCGAACAACTTTGGCATCGTCAACTGACGTAACGGCCGATCTTTCGTAATTTAACGAGCGACGCGTATTTTTATAAATGTGCCCGCGTGGAACGCTGGTACAAAGGTGCATAGTTCCGCAGAGGGGCCCCCATGATTCAATGATTCGGCGCTGAGGACAAAACCGTGAGTGGGGGAACGCTCAGCTGGGCGAACAGCTGCTGGTTGCTATTAACGCCGAGACACTTGGAAAACTTCCTTTTTATCTAACACCCATAAAATTTCCGTTACTTCGCGAAAATCCCATTTCCCCGAAGCGAGAACCTTCGATCCGTGACACGACGCTTCCCCACCTGGCCACAGCCTCCCTAATTATCCCTCGCCATTGCGTTTCCGTGAACAAAGTATAGTTTCATTTAGCCCGTAGCGACATCACTGCCCATAGCGGCAAGATGGCATCATATGTAGCAGTGTTTCTCAAAATAAAGCCAGATCACCTATCTTTATGCGGTTGAACTTTCGGAACGCGTACACCTTACCTTCCCTTCGACTTATACAATTACTAAACGCACGGTGTTAGGGTCGACGGCCATTCGAAATGCAAACAAACGAATCGTTTCGCAACCGAAATGCAAGGTGCAACATCTCGTTGCCGTATGAGATAATGTATCGGAACAACCGTAATCTTATCGTTGTTTACAAACGGAACGAAGGGGTTACGATGGTACGTGGCGCCACTGGTAGGTGCTAAACTATGGACCAACGGCGTAACACGGGATGCGGGAGAAGTTGGAACGTTTGTTCGAGGACGGAACGAAAATGAATTTTCTGCGTTGCATGGAAAAAAGATTGAGATACCACTGTTGTGAACAGTGGCATCATAGTGGCAGTCTAATGTTAACCAGTGTTCGGACGCCTGCGCGAGTCGACCCTGTCAATACTGTTTGGGGGATCCCTCCGTTTCCCTGTTGGATTGATACGAGTCAATGCACGGCGGAGCTGAACGTGCATGGGAACTTTTTTGTTTCCTATGACCCACTTTTGTCGTCGATTTTTCGATTGCACGACGGCGCACGAATATGAATCCATTGATCGAACGGGTATTATTTCTGCCTTTCAGAATGAATCAATCTTGATCTACGCCCCATACTTCTCGTGCAAACGTGTACCTGTTCGATATTATAATTTTCCGCTGAAATTCCGCTCGACGATTGACGTTAGAACGTAGGAGAGCGTTTTCTGAACGGAAAAGAAATCGATTTTTAATGGTTCATAGGGCGATACGCGCGGAACAAAGATCATTCATTGGCAGGGATAGACGAAAACAACGTTGCGATAAGAAATGTACGCGCCGAGGGGGACACTCTCTTTCACTTGGATAATTAATTTGTCGTTTGCACCGAGGAAGGTTATAAAAATAACATTCTGAAAAATTTCTAAAATTTAAAATCCTGACTACATTGCGTTAGGAACGAAATTAAAAATACATTACGAATTAATCGCATTCAGCCCATTCTATATTTATTTGAAATTCTTTGTATATGAACAGACCATTTGACAACAACGAATGCGAAACACAAGAGACGAATTTTAATTCTGGCATGCTCCCGGTTATCACGAGCATTGACGTATACAATTTGGCACGTACCATGGAAAATGCGAAATCGGAGTTTCCACGGGCGTAAATTACATCTTAATATTCGCCACGGATGACAAAACAATTCTTCGAATGCCTCCACGATATATTTCGAAGACGGGCATAGAGAAACAGTACGCGAAAGGGCGCGGATAAATTTGCAATGCCCACGCCATTGGCGTTTTAACGACGGCTTCGAATCAGCATTCGTACAAATATATTCAAGTTTCGAAGGAACGCTATCGTATACAAAAGTAGAAAAGCATTTATCCAGTTCGAGACAAGGAGTTATTAAGAATATACATAGTTACACAACGGCCACCTTTCGCCTCATTGTTCTTTTAATTATATATAAAATATTAAAATTACCCGCTGTTCCCTTCACGTTCGACTAACCTCCCCGAGAAAATGTAGCTTATGGACCCAGAGTAATAAATTCGAGTTGAGTCCTCCGTTTATACCCTAGCATTAAAAGCCTATTCGTGCACTGTGTATAGGACAGGTTCCACGAAACCGGTTGTGAGTGGTTTCCACTTTACCGTGTAATTAAATTTTTTCCCTGTCATTTCTCGCGAACTTCCGATTATCAGTGGTGATGGTGACAATGGGCACGTTTTATCGGCGAGTGGTATACAAAAAAAAGAAGAAGAAGAAGAAGAACTCAAACAAACAGCAAAATAATCGCGTCACTTGTGTAACGCTTGCTCGGCGTTTCGCAAATTGTCAAACTTTTTCATAAAATCGTTTACCCTCTCTCGGTTCACCTGATTCGTCCACGATCCAGCATTTTTAAAATGCGACCCAATGATCAATGCTTCAGAGGATAAATAGTCTTCCATGTTGTCTATCGTGACCCCGGAACCAATGAGAACAGGTCCATCGGTGGCCCGTTTAACCTCTACACAGTTTCATGGTATTTTTAAGGGAGTCGTGTGGAACGAACAATTTCTTAACGATGCGAAAGAGAAAAAAATAGAGGTACCTTCGAGCTCTGATTTATCGGCTGGATCACCGGTAGCTGTTCCGGTCAGTATTATTCCATCGGCCAAGAAAAGTTTCGCTGCTTTCACTGACTCTGACAGACTCACGTCCGAAGTGATTGCGTGTGAACTGCGGGCACGAAACGAACGATTCTAATTGTGAAATAATAGGGGAGCGAAGTGGCAACGAATCAGCCTCTCAGCTGTAAAATGAAAAAAAATAATCAATGAATCACCTATGCTTTTTCTTGATGTCAGCAAAGACGAGGACATCATCCGCCATGATTTGTTTTCTGTAACGCAACAAAGGGCCAGCACACGCGTCCGTGAAACCCTCGTCTGCCACATGAGAGAAGACGAACCCCTCCGCTCTGATAAATTGAAAATCGACAGCCTTCGCGACAGCCATTGCCTCTTTGTTGCAGCCTGCTAAAATCTATTTTATTTTTTTCGTTTTTTCATTAATAATAGATACGAAGTTGTTGGAAATATTTAGTGAAGAAAAAACACGACAAAGATGTTCTTTTTATTTGTACCTGTATACCACAAGGTATACTCTCGGGTAACACCTTTCTAATTTCCGTGCAAATTCTCGTCATCATCGCTGTAGTTTCGGGGGTTAGGTCTTTGGGCCTTACGTATGGAATATCGTGCATATTTTCCACTAAGATACCGTCCTTGAATTAAAATGAACACTGTTGCCAGGACTGTCAAGAATTTTCGGTATAATTCGCTGTTTACAATTAAACTTACAATATTACACTCCTTATACGTTATTGCTTCCTTTACCGCGTCAGAGATAATTTTGTCCGTGTTACCATTGTACGACGGGGTCCCTGAAAAGTGTGAATTTAATTCACGGATCAGACAAGGGCGATGAAAATAATTATTCGGACGAAATAAAGTGATCGGTCTTAAACAATATTTTCCCCGTATATTATTGGCTGATTAACGGTATCGAGAGTTCGCTGCTTTTAATAAATCTTGTTAACAGCTGATAAATTTTCTTTCGACGGGCACAGACTAACCAATAATATTTGCATTGCGAAACCGCCGGGTGATAAAAACAGCTGATCGACGATGTAGAACTTTACTGTGACAACGTATTATATCAAGCAAGTACGAGAAAAAAAGACATCGAAATACCGAAAGTCAGATAATTTCGTAATTTGACGATAATTATGTACCGGGTAATGCGCCAACGTGCACCATTCCGATCACAGAACACCTTCCCCCCTTGAAGAGTTTATTAAATCGCAACATATCGTTAAAATAAACAGTCCCCCTATTCTTTTTCATTCAATCACTCGCTGAAATGAGTACAGCCTCGTGTAACAAGTGTACATATGTATATACGAACTTTAGTTACACGTGCCAGTCTCAGATAACTGTAGTTCGTATTTGCACCACACAATGCTGACTTAATAATCAGTTATTTCATAGGAACAGCACGGTCGTATAGATATGCGTAAATGTATTTTTGGATATAGGTTACAAGTGGGACGTTTAGAAAAACCAGTTCGTAACAGTACTGTATGGTAATGTAATATTTCATTACAGTACGTCTCACTTATTATTTGTTGTCGAAACTGTACGGAAATAAAATCTATTTTACTGAAACGCAAATCCTTCGTTCGACTTTATTCCTTTACTATTTTCCCATATTTCTAGAATTAAAAAACGTTTTAAACGATTCGTTTTGTGAAACTTAAAAACAGTGTAATGATAGTTTACACGTAACTTGTTAAACGTTTAGGTTAACATTTTAGGTTAGTCTACAATCACTGTTTCAACTCCGCACAAGTTGAAACGATTTTTTTCTTTAAGGGAAAATAGTGTTTAGTTATTCATTAATTTAACTTTGATCGAACCAATGCGAAATGAACACATTTTAAAGCGTATTAAATGACAGATGTGTCTAAACAACCAACTCAGTCCTGCAGAACTTAAAACAGGATAGAAAGTGTATCGACGTTTGGTAAAGATCTCTTTTCAGGGAAAGAAGGCGAATCTGGGGGAATGTGTCGTGGCGCCACCTCTGGGCATCGCGTGAATTCAATAGTGAACGCAACACTCCACTGCAGAGAATGAAGAAATCAAGCAGCTGACTTAGAAATATCTAAATTCTATTACCAAAACTTTCCTCCATTACACCAACATTAACTAAAGTATCTGCAGCAATGTGATTTATCCATTGTAAGGCATGCCATTTTAGAAAATAAAAACAGTTCGCCATACGCAAGCAGTAATGTTTCAATGCTTCCTTTCCTACAAAAATGCAGTGAAACATCGAACAATCTTTTTACTAACGTGGTTTCGACAAAGTTAACCAGCAGGGTTTGACAAATACATTAAATCAACTTACTTTTTCATATTCCTCCCAGCAACCGTACCCTATTTTTTCATCCACGAATTTTCATTTCCGATTCTACAACGTTGCTGAAACAAAATCCATCAAATCATCCCTACAAATATTTAAACGTCGTACCCCACAAACCTTGCTCCCTAAAATCACATTTGCCCCCAAACCACACAGCACTCCAACAGCTCGTCTTCCAATTCCATCCACCTGTTAATCCAAGCACCGCCACCGCCAAAAGGGTTGTGTACCCCCCTCGCAGAACCTCATTTTGACATGCGTTCCACGTCCCCTACGTGTTCCCAAACGGCACGCGCGCGTTTCTTCCTTCAGTGTCGCTCAGCCCCTCAGACGAGAGCGTTCGCGATGGGGTGCGTCTAGTAATCCCTCGGTCCAAACCCTCGAACACTTCGCCTACACTCAAAACTCCACCACCGACCGGCCAAAGTTTACCAGAAAAAGAATTCCAACGGTACAGTCGACAAAATTATCCAATTTCCCCGGCACGAAGTACAGAAGGAACGAAACAAATTAAATTAATTAATCTGTATCACTTTGCCCCGAATCGCAGTGGTCGAGCCGTTCTCCTCTGTGACACAGTGTCGAAAGAAAAATATTGTTACACGTTGCATGGAAGAATAGCGAGAGAAAGATGGTGCACTGAGATTTTTGTCTAGGGGAGACTACGCACGGTGCTCGTGGACCAGTGTCGATCAACAAGTAGCTCGTGTGTATAGAAAACTGCCAGACCCAAACAGTGTACAGTTCGGTTGGAGGGATCTTGCAGCGGTGTTGGAACAGTGTACCGTTCGCCACGCAGTGAGAAGTGACAAGGGGCGTAGTAATTATTCCGCCGGGCGAATATTCGTCGATCGTATTTCGGTCGGGTACGAGTGACGTCTCGACAGAATCACGTTCGACCGACTGAGGCTTGAAAATCGCGATATATCGGTAATCGATCGTGTTCGTGTTGGAGTTATCGCGAAAAAATCCCACGCCGTTTTGGTCGCGATATCGTTTTCCATTGGTCGTCGATTTTTTCGCAGATTTTCGAAGGTACCAGTGAACGATGGAACTGAGCGGGTTACTCAGGGACCTACGCAATCAGTATTGCAATAATCCAGAGACGTTTCAAGCAACCACGAATCCCGATAAGGAATAAAACCGAGCTACTCTATCGCGAGACTAGCCCCACAGTTTCGTTATTCAGTTCGCGACACAGACTATGCACGGTAGCCGACTAGTCAGAGGACTATAATCTACAGTGGACAGTGAGGACAACAGACGTTACGAAAAAGCTGTACTTACGCGAATACTGCGGTGTCGTTCGCCTTGGAACGCCTGTGGAACATTTCTGCGCGTTAACGCTTCCTCTCAGGACGTGCGTCGCTCGAGTTTCAATAACAGACTGAAGGCGAGGCACGCAAAATTTCAGCTGCTCGACCTCTGCGTCTAACAGACGCAAGGTTGTTGACGCGGCAGGCATAAAGGTTCGCTCACATTTGCAATTACACCGAATTAATCGTACCTCAATTTACAATGAATGCCTAAACCGGTAGGACTGTAACCTGCACCAAATTGGTCGTCCTACGTATCGCTCGAGACTGTTACACCTGACGGAGAAATTCTATCTCGAGTCCAGTTGCATCCTGCAGACTATCCACACCGGCAAACCGTCCGGATGACTATAACCTGACCCGAGCCGCAGATGTTCGAAAAGTAACTTCTGTCCACGAGGCTTTACAAGGGGACTAAAACGAAGTTTGCTCGATCGTCAAACAACTTCCAGAGCCTCGACATTCAATTCACGGTGGCAGCGATCAGATTGCGTATAGAAACGAATTCCATCCACCCTGAAAGGGGGGGTGTAGGGCTCTCCTAGGGGGGGCCGCATCTGCCTAAGGAAGATCCTATTACCGATATCGCAAGCTGTCTGATGGGATGTAGGAGAAGGGAAGATTTGTAGCGCCCCGGGGATCGTGCCTGGTGGATGACGGGGAAACGTGACGGTGGCAGTGGAAATTGTGAGGATTCGCGAGTGCGAGTTTCATGGAAATCGAGAGGCAGACAGGTGGCGCTGCTGCGGCGTAATAGTTTGCTGGACAGGTGAATCCCGGTCTCGCGGACATTGGGCAGGAGGCCTTCACACTGGCTGTGACGTCGATGCACATCTGCGCGAGAATTGTCGCGTGGGCATGGGACTTTTTCGTCGGTAGCACCGCTTGTCCAATGCAGCCTGTGAGTTTCCGCACATGATTAATTTAAGTTAGGCGATAGGCAGATAGAGGGGGTTCTACTATATCGAATGAGATTGGGTTCGCTGCGATCGGATCACACTGCACGGCTGCGAAACTCTATAGCTCGCTCGCGCACAGATTTCTTTCGTACAACGGCTGCAGTGTGCCAGGCGCCATTTAATTCACTTTAGGTGGCGGAGCAGTTCCTGGAAGCTCCGTTCTGCAATGCCAAGTTAATTAATTGCACAAAGGCGGCGTTAAATCACGCGTTTCACCCATTTAAAGGCGGAACGATGAAAAACAGTTGAGCAACAATTAACGAGCACAATTGCGTCAACAATTTCAAGATGGATCAACCTTAAAAATCACGCAGCTCCATATTAATTACCGTTTCGAACGAAAATTACACAACGAAATCAATCAACAGCCCTCGTTTCAATGTTTCTGGCTCTGGCAGCGTGAAATTTAAATCTCCCAGTTGGAAATATTATTTTCGCTGCGTAACGACACGCTGTAAAAGGTTATTTTATTGAATGTCAGAGGAAAGGGTACGATCGATCGAGTTTACTTTTTCTTATTCGACGTTAAGCCAGTTGAAGTTGAAGCTCATTTATGTTCGTTTTTCACGCTCGTCATTGTTCCGTTGCGCGAAACTTTTCCAACAGCTTGCCGGGCACAATCTGTTGCACAAGGTTGGTATCGACACTCAGATGAAACCTGGACGCAGTTTCTCCTCGCACATTTTTCAAACGGCGACTTATAACTTTGCGCGTGACATTCTCCGCTCCCTTAACCTTAATTGACAGCCCGAAAAGTCCGCCCGTTAAGCGGCGTATAATTAAACGCCAGGTCGCCGCAGATTTCTATCTTAATCGCGTCGCTTGTTAACTCGTTGTTTCTATATTCGCCCCGTGGCCACAAAGAGATTTAAAGTCTGTCTCGAGGGGGTCTCGATCGACGACTAATGTACCGGGCGACCCGTTCGAAGCTATCATTATCACTTTCTGAAATACCGCTGCCCAATTGAATCTCTCCAGTTCAATAATAGCCCCATTATTCGCGCGTTCCTCTAAACAGGTTTGCCAATCGATTTGGTTCTGTATTATGCAACAGTGTGCAGCAACAGGTGTAGCCTAAAACGATTCGTTTCCTAATGTTCCGGGAATATCTTACGACGTTACATTTTTTACACCTCCCCGTTCGGTGCAGCGAAACGAATCAACGTTGACGATTCGAGTTTTCTATTTTTGCAACGGGGGTTCGTATAGACGCGGCGAACGACGCCAGTCAAGCGTGTCTACAGTAACAGAAAAGCACTTCTCGCAATGCTGAGTCAACGAACGACCGGCTGGCATCGTAAGAACAAATAATGAACGGTCGCTTTCGACGTGGTTATAAGTTCGTTGCCACGAAGTCAATCTCACCTGTCCCTCGCAAGAAGAGTAACCGATAAATCAGGAGCAGCCGTTTTTCCACCGTCGTGCCATAAAATTTACGCCGGTAATTCGAGCAACGAGTACGGTCGATAAACTTGGAGAGCCCTAACCAAAAAAAAAAAAAAGGAGGAACAGAGCCTGCCTTTCTAGTGCCTAACCTCTCGTACATGTTTCTCGACACGGTAAAAGGACGCTTCGAAGAAATCGTGCTAAACCGATTAGTGCAACGTTGTAAATTTAATGTTTCTATTCCCCTGCTGCGAATTTATTTATCGATTCTGCCGGTGTCACGTCGTGCGTGCAAATAACGAGGTCCACTCGGCAAGGATTTAGTTCCGGTTCCCCAGCGCCTTTAAAGATCAAGCTGTAAAACGATTTACCCCTGGCGGTATCGACTCGAAGCTCGGCAAAATTTCATTCGCTCTCTTCCCCCCTTTTTTTTTTGCTGGCTGACGGCCAATTGAAAATGTAATTCACGGGCAAACTTCGTCACTGAAATGTTTCGTTTATCGACCGCTTTTAGTACAGGCCGGCTGTGGTTCGTTTATTTGATTTATTCGCGGATCTTTCATTTAGCGAATAACACGAGCGTTCAGCACTACGCACTCTTTTTCAGCCCGTCGTAGTTACGAGAATAAAAAAAAATGTAGGTAACCTTTTAATTCGGAAGATATACGAGGGCTCGAGGAGCCTTCGTCGATGTTACTTGATCGAAAGTTTGCCAAACAGCGACGCTTGCCCTTAATTAAGAGCTAAGCAATTACCGAGGAATTCGTTTTTGTGTTTGCACGACAACGGCAGCACCGTGGAAAGTTTCCTAAATTATTTGTCACGAGCGCGGCGCTCCTAGGAACTTTTCGTCTCGCAAACACATCGAAGCTTAAAGGGCGTCGTTCTGTCCAAAGTTGCCTCTCCGATTCAGGAATTTCTATAGAAATTCTATAGGTCCATTAAGTGTAATGGGTAGAGTACAATGAACAAAGGGAATATCAATGTGCATCCTGGGAACATACTCGCCAAAGGAACAACGGTATAAATTAAATACTATATTACCAAGCTCTAATTTGCAATCATTGTTCCTATTACTTCTCACGAACGACGGGGACAATAGAAACGACAAGATGAGCGCGGCGTTCCTTGGTCTATGCAACATAGGCAGCCGCGAAATTCACTGCGTATTAAAACTTCCTACTAACGTGTGCGTCGCTCGGTGTTCGACGACAGACTGAACGCGAGGCACGCACATTTCAATGACTCACCTCTGCGACTATAAACAGAAACGTCTTAAAGGTTCGCACACGTTTGCAATCATACCGAGTTAATTATAGCAACGCTACAATAATTCTTAAACAGTTTCTTCCCCTACCGTTTTCTCCATCACTTCGTTAAACAATTCGGAACAACTGTCCGATAAACGCGTGAAAGGGCCGCGTTCACGCGAACTCTGGCCCACGGTGCCCGGCACAGATTCTAACCCATAAAGCCACGGGGCGGGCCGTTCTCGTAAATTCGCGAACGCGACATCAATGGATGCCGTAACGAATCGATGGGCCATCCTGTTCCCCTAAGTTCACGAGAAAGGGAGACACTGCAGACAGCTCGTGGCTCGATCGTGCCGCGTAATTAGATTGTCGACTAATGGCCGACGTCGGATGAAAATAATTGCTCCACAGTAACCAGCCACCGACGCAAACAGCGAGCGCATCGGCTTCGTTACGCGTGCAGAGCATTAGGCGTCCCACGACGACATTCGCTACAATCCCTGTACCGTGTCCGATCGTTTCGTACCGTTCGGCCATTGGCCACCCACCGATCTCGATATGCGCACCGATGTGCGCAGCTCGACGAATCACCGTTAACCGTGGCTCCCAATTCCTTTCGCAGCTTATCCATGGAATAACCGACCTACACGAGTACCTCGAAATTTTCGACGTAAAATGAAGCCGCAACACCTCTGATCCCGGATCGTCGATATCGTACGTCTATTTCGGCAAATATTCCAGGGTCTGGAACACACCGGAATTCCAACGCTTATCCGCGGTATTCGCAATTCCGGTTCTCGTTTCTCTCGCTCCACGATTTTCGACTTGGAATTCCAGCCCGTTCCTCAATTCCATCGGCGAACTTTTCGAACGGAAGCGGCTGTGTAATACAAATCTGTCATCCGCTCTTTCGACGAGTGAAAGGGCCCGGGGCGGAGGGGTGTCAAGGGTGAGAGGGACAGGTCGGAAAGCGATTCAATTAGCGGCCATTACGCTTAATGATCGAGAAACAAAGGGCACCGGGATTCCGTGGCTCGCGCCCCTTTGTACACTGGAATACCTGGGTTCTTTGAGCCGCTGTATTTACGGAGGAAGATTTGCCGAGAATAAAGGGGTAGCCGGAGCTCGAAACAGGCCCATTAAAATATCCCCGCGTACGCGGTTGCTGTTCGTTTCCAAATTACTTCACGGGACTCGCGTTTTCCTCGTTCCCTTCGTCGGACGGGACGAAAATTATTGAACGACCAGTGAAAAAATAAAACCCTCTGCTCGCCCCTCGATCGAACCTTCGTGTTATGTTAATTCGCGTCAAGTTCGGAACGAGATTATCCTCCTCAATTTACGTCCGATTATCGTCTGGCTCGGCGGAAAATTACTCGCCCGCCGCTCAGCCTTTCTAACGTGTTATGAAGTCAAGCTTCGCCTCACCTGTGCGACGCCCAAACAGCTTCCGCTAAAAATTGCGCACCCCTTGATCGGGACGAATCTCGAACAGCGGTGGGGGGAAAAAAAAGAACGAGATTACAATAAAAATCAGAGAGCCGCTGAATCTGATCCGGGCACGAGATAAACTCGTGCTGGAATTTCGATCGGAAGAGTTTCACTTTGATCACGATCCTGTGAAATGTTTCCACCTCGAGCATCAACAATGCGTTTCTTTTTTTTTTTGCTCTCCATTTTCGCCTTTTTTTTTAAGCGCGTCTATTTACGTAACTTCTAATTAAAGCCCGTCAGATTCCTCGTCGAACTTACCACTGCCGGCTGAAAACTTGTTTTCGCTCTGTTTATCGATAAAACGATCAGCATCGACGAGCACAGAGACCGTTCCAAGAACGCGCTGTCCCCGTTTCGCGTTTTTCTCTCTCTCTCTCTCTCCGCCTTTTCGAATTTGTTCGTTCTAGTCGTCACCCGACCACAATTCGATTTGCATTTAATTCACCCCCTAAAGGAAATGTTCACCCGGATAACGAAGAACCCTGCCTATTATACTGTAACGTTAAAACGGTTGTTTCATCGTGGAAGAATTTTTTCTTGCTCGACACTATCCCCGCACGTTTGATTAGCAACCGCGATCGACGAAACCGTCACGAAGAATCGACGTCTGGCCACGAGAGGCCGCGTCCACCGCGGCCCACTGGTCGGCACTCGGACGATCCATTGTCTGTAAACTTTTTTTTCTTTCTCCCTTCCCTTTATCCTTTCGGTCAGCGCGACCGTTATCCGTCGAACAATGTCTCTGTTCGCCGTTTCACGTGACATTTGCAGCGGAAAATTGCAGCGGCCGCGGTGACGTTCGTTCGTCGTTCTTCGTCGAACTCTTTAGCGAGAGAAGCTATTAACGAGTACACAATTCGCAACGAAACGCTTGCCGCTCCCCCTCGGGCTCTCGTAAATTGATTACAGCGCCCCACCAACGCCCGTTTACCTTCCCTTTAATATTATAAGCAATTTTCCATCGTCGCGCCGGAGTCCCGACGGCGTTTCAATGGATCTAATTGAAATAAATTTTCTTAATCGCGAGCAATCATTCCCTTGTAATTGTCATTCTACAAGGGCCCAACCGCCTCCCTTTTCCTTTCGTTCTGCCGTTCAGAAACGATTAGTTACCGTCGTTTCCAAATTTCGTTTCCTCCCCGGCGAAATTGCCAAAATATTTCCCCGACCCAGCCACCCCTTCGCGAGCCAATCCAATTTTTCTCCCCCCGGCCTAATGACCGACCATAACGGACCCATTCCGCCGTCGTGTTCGGCAGATTGCGTTGCTCGGCCCCCTCATAACGAGTGTCGAACGACTATCAAACGGTTCCACGTGCTAAGGGCTCCGCGTCGACCTGTAGTTCTAATCACACTTAATCACCAAGGGATCCCCCGTAATAGTTGGAATCGTTCGTTACGATGGTTGGGACGTTAACCCTTTGCTTCGAGCGGGCATAGGTTAAGTTTTCTCAGTGGGACCGGTCGGAAATATTTTTCCTTCGTAGCCCAAATTCTTTCCTCGCTTCTGTTACGGAGGCGTTTCATTTGGGCGAGTGGATTTGGCTGAAAAAACAAAAAAAAAAGGAGAATCTAATCTACTCAAGTGGGCTCGGACACTTACGGCCGTACGTGGCGCCTGTGTGTGTGTGCGTATAATTTTGTTGACGCGTTCTGCGAGTCGGACCGACGTACGAACGTTTGCTTTAATTCCAATTCGCCACTGCTTCGAGGGACTCGATTGGCTTTCGCTGTTAATGAAACACGTGGTTTATCGCCCGCGATAATCTGGTGCTCGTAACGTGGCTAAAATTCCCCTAGTTTCTGGTGGTTTCGCACTGTGACAGCGGCAGTGTCGCATCTCGAATATTCGCGTATTTTTAATAATTGTTCAACGGATATTAACGAACGGTCTTGACAATTGATTGACCGAAAAATTAGCGTTCGTAATTCGAAACGTTGCGAATACTTGTACGTTAATATCGGTTCCATCGAATTTTATGTGTACACGATAAATTCGATACTGGTGTTTCGATTTTCCGCACGAATCGAACACGTTCTCCCCGCCATGTAAATTCATGCGACACGTACTCCAGTAGCGCCACCATTCCTTCATCCATAATCCACAAAACAGATCGCCCTCGATAAAGCTCAGCTTTACCGTGCAGGGCGTTCACGTATTCCGACGCCGTTTTCAGGGACAGACAAAGTTCTACGTTAAACCGGAGAACGGTTTCTTACAATTAGACGAGGTACGATTTCCGATCTTTCTTCTCGGTTAAAAGCTGTTCCTCGGCGAAGCTTTCGCTTTATCTCCACGAGTGCACTTACCGCGACTACGGTTAATCTTAATTACGGAGCGCTTCTTAATTCGAACGGGAGACGTTCGAAATCCTCCCGGTCAGGTTTCTCAGGTTACCTCGTCGCGAAAAAATTGTCCAACCTTCGAACGCTTCGTTATCGAAACAAATACATTTCTCGCAAATTTACGTCCCATTCAATTTCACGTTAACCCGAAACTCTTCCACCAAGAGTAGCATAAAAATTACCAGGGTGTAAAACGGTGAAGGTTAGGTGCGACACTAAGAACACTCTCGTCGTACGCGTCTAACTCTTTTCTTTCGCCTCTTGTCCTCTGGTCTGGTGGACCGATTCCATTTCCATCGACGTCACGCGTACCGATATTAATCGATATTACGATTTCGATACGACCTTTCGGTATCGCGAGAGCCACGAGGCACCCGTTACGTCGCGGTCGCGCGCAGAACCGAATAAACATCGCGCAACGGCTTCGAAAGGGCCGCACGTCCCCGAGACTTCGGTCTCTCGGTTCCTTTGTCTCAGCGGAGCGGCTGCGGTGGCGCCACCTCGCGGTCCCACAGTCGCGATCGAGTTCGAAGCGTCACGGTGCTCGCTGGAAGGTCCATGGCACGTTGGTCGAAGCGAGACTGAATATCTTTTACGCGGACTTCGAAGACAAGAGATCCCGCGGCTGGCAATGTTCCTCAAAGTTTCGTATTTATCCCCTGTCTCGTCACGCGCGTCTAGATTACGAATTTTCTGTGTTCCTTCGGCGTGGGAGGAAGAGCTGTCTCCAAAGTGGCCGTTTCGATGGTAATTCGGTGCTTGGATCGCGAGACAACCGGCCTATCGATTTTCAGGGACCGTTCGCGCGCTGATTAGCATTCGCCAATTTCGCGTTCAACTTTCTCCGCTCATCCGGCAACAGCGTCGCCTCGACGCGATTTTCCAACGCCCACTTTCCGTCTTATTAACGGCCGGGGAAAATTCACGGGATCGATTGTCGCGTCGCCGAAAGGATATCCCAGCGCTGAAAGCGCCGGGGACAGGTCAAAGGCTGTCTCAAATTAGGGGAAAAAATTAATATCCTCGCAGCGTCTTCTAGTCCCATTCAGGCTCATTCTTAGCAAGACCGTTCGGGCGTATAACGAGATGAATCAAGAAGCGTCCATCTCGAGAAGAAAACACAATAAGGAATGCAAAGACCCCAATGATGATAGTGTCCCCCTTGTCCCGACAGTTCGTTCGTTCCAAGGTACTGGCTGTCTTACTTGTCCCTTTTCGTACGCGATCCCAAGCCCCAAGGAATCCACCTGCGATCAAACGGTCGCTACGTGACCCCGCAAACGGCCGGTGCTTAAGCACACGGGAAATTCGTTGGTCATATAAATGCAAATTTCTGGTCCGGAGCGTTGTATCCACGTTAGTGCGCTGATTTTTGACGTCCCGAGAAATATGCTCGTCTACAACAGCGAATGGGCTCCCACGCCAGGTCCGTTGTCAAGCGTCCAGATATATTTTATTTATGAACGTCGTCTGTTGGAACGGTTCTTCCCTTCAGCGAATTTATAGTCCCTCTTACAGTATCATTTCCTTTTCCCCTTGTCCCAGGCGTTACAACCATCGCAGCACGTCGCGTCATCAAGCAACGCCACGATAAATCGGCGAAACCGCCCGCGGCAATCTAATTCGGCACTTTTCCACTCCATCCCACCCTGACGGGCGACAATTGATGGCTGCCCTGTGATCGCCGTCCCCGTGAGCCGTCGACGGCGTGGAACAGGTCTCAGCGTCCTATAAATTATCCCGAAACCGCGAGGGAAGCCCCTGCCCTGTTAATATCCCCCGTGCGTTCTTCCCGCTGATTAAACTCGCCCATCCAATTTTCACGTAATAAGCCTCCCAAAGGTTAAGGAGGATTCACGAGCCAGGTCGGAGAGCCTCGGCCGCCCCGGACAAAGTAAACAAGCGTTGCTCTCCGCCGAGCGCGCTCGCTGGTCTGTCGCAGCGGCCCTCTGGCGGACGCCAACTGAACTTCGCCGGGACGCGGACCCGCCTATTGGGCCCGTCATGACGCGTCAGCCCGACTGTTTACAGTCCTCGTCGTCGCGCGGCGTTACGGGCGATCGCGTATCCGCTGGACGCGATCGAAGGCGAATCGAAGCGTCTTCGAGGAGGGGGAAGACGAACGGCTGGCCGTGGTTGGTAGCCCCGATCGATACGCAATTAATATCAGCGGCTCGCGGGACGACAGGCTCGCCCCGTATCGCGGGCAAATATTTGTCGTCGCGGGCAAACGAATGCGTCGATGATATTCCTGTTTTTCTTTCTTCTTTTTTTTTTTTTTTTTTTGCATCAGCGGGACAGCGCGACGCTTTCAACGGACGCACGCCCGGGACTGTACCGTGCTCGCAGCTGGTGAACACGCGACACGGTGTGCCGCGTCGACGGCGCGCCGCCGGGCTTCGGAATCCTAGACGGAAAAATCGATTCCAATTCTAGCTTCGCTTCCTACGGTATTTATTTCCTGTTTGAAGCGGCTCGTCCGGCCCGACGGCCGCCCCGTTCATTCGCATAACCGAGATCGGTCGTCGCGGATATATTTGTAGTCCCTCTTACAGTATCTTTTCCTTTTTTTTCTTATTATTCTTATTATTCTTATTTTTCTTATTTTTCTTATTTTTCCGGCCGTTTCTCGTGCCACGGGCTTGGGGTTTAAGGACGATCGAGGAGGGGGATGAATCGTGGCGTCGCGACATCGAGACTCGACGAGAAGCCGCTGAATAATTGAACGGGCCGACGCGCGGAAAGAATCGGTCCAGCTGGGAGTGACGGTTAATCGAATTGGCCCCGGGTCGAGGCGAGCTGAATGATTCAACCAACGGGGTAAACTAATTTCCAGTCAACGACGAACGGAATAATTCGAGGACTTAAGTGATCCCCACCCGGGAAATAATTTCCTCGGTCGATTGAAGTTAATCTGGTCCGCGTAGTCCACCGAATCAGCTTCGTCGATTTTCGAGTCGAACCTTCGATTTGCTTCCGTCGATTGAACCTCGACGGGACCGATCTTGTGCTCTTCGCGGGGCGCTGCGTTCGTCGTACGCCTGTTTCGTCCGACAAATGGCAGGAAAATAGTGTTTACGACCCGAGTTGTCGCCGTCGTTGGACGCAATAGCCGAGCCTGGTTTTCCTGGTTCTCCTCGTTCTCCTTTCTATTATCGAGCGTCACTCGATCTTCGCGGGGCTTCGACGCCCCGCCGTCGTTCCTTCGACAACTCACCCTCGACGTTTATTCAATCGCGGCGTCGGGACTTTTTGTTCCGCGGGGGATACCCCGGGCCGAATATCGTCGACGGCCGAAGCTCGACGACTGCGTTGAAAGAGATTGCGTCGATCGGTTGCCCGATGAATGTTTCGTATTTGAATCAATATTTTTGTTCTCGCGCGGAGCTGGGGAACGCCTGGGCCACGGATATTTATATAAGCCCAGAGGAGGATTTAAATCTGACGAACGCGCGCGTTCGCTGACAATCGTGTGTTGGGCGCGATCCCTCTCAATTCGCGTCGCGTTACATCGTTCTTTTCATTTTTCACCTTCTGAAAAATAGTCCACCTTATTAATTCACTTTCTCGAATTTTCCTACCAAGCCCCTCGCCCGTGGTTTCTTCCTACCCTCGAATATATTTCCCTATACTTTTCTCCCTATATTTTGTGATTATCTACATTTTCTATTTTATGTGTAATTTAATCTCTCTCTCTCTCTCTCTCTCTCTCTCTCTCTCTCTCTCTCTCTCTCTCTCTCTCTCTCTCTCTCTCTCTCTCTCTCTCTCTCTCCCCTCTCCCTTCCCCGTCGTTGTTCACTTCTTATCTTGTTCTACTTATCTACTTCCTTATCCATTTTTCCTTTTCCTTGAGAGCCCTGGTATCGCAACACTTTCTTCCGTCGAGTGGCGACGCTATTTTTCTCCCTTCACCCGTTTTATTTCCATTCAATGGGGTCGTCCCCAGCACTGACCCCCAACATCCGCTGGTCAACTTTCGAGATAAGATCGAGAATCGACAGTCCCGAGTGCTGGCCGCGTGTCGAGAAGCTTGTCCTGTGTGACACTCTCCTCGAATGGCGAACTAACATTCGTAAAGGGGACAGGGGAAAAGAAAACGGAGAACCGATGAAGGTGCTAATGAGGGCTCGGTTGTTTCATCGAGGAAGTACCAGTGATTCGGAGGGTCGGCCAAATTTTGTCAACCCCGGTCGGCGATAATCGAAATGGAAGCAGACGACGCACGGTGCCGCTTCCTCGCATTCGAAAACAACCAGATTCGCAGATAAAATCCTCCTGGAAATGACGCGAATCTCTTTCGAATCGGTTGATTCAATATTAAAATATTCCACGCGGCTGGAAATAAAATTGCGAAGCTCCCCTTTGAATTCGCGAACTCTTCGATAATAGCAAAAAGCAAAAAAAAAAAAAACAAAAACTATTTTCAGGCACCGCATAGTATCGTATAAAATAAAATAAAATAAAACTATTAAAAAAAGAAACATTTGTAATCGTTGAAAAACTCCAAAATATGTTAAACATCGACGATTTACAAAACAGCCGAAGTACAATGATACCCTGGGTGTCACCCGGGACAGGGGGACCCCCCTCCCTCCCCCCCTCTCCGCCGTCCTATTACAACGAGCGTCACAGCTGAAAAGATCAGGAATGCAGTGGCGTTCAGCGGAGCTGTAAGCTACCTGTTGACTGAACTCCCAGAATCAATACGTCACCGCGTGGGCGGACTGAAAACCGTGGAAACCTTCGTGCGGAGCACGAACAGCTTCTGCCCATTGAATTTCAAAGTAATTTAGACCGTGAGGATGGGGGGGGGGGCGGTGGGGGTTCCCCGGGACTGCATCGCTTGGAAACGTTTTTCCCATAATTCGCGCGATCAACGGAACAACTTATTCCCCTCTTTCGATCCCCATTGTCGCGGCACACGTTGGTTTCTTTATCTTTCTCGTTCCCCCCCCCCCCCCCGATGTCGCGCGAAACGGTAACTAAATTTCTGGGGTGTAAAAGGAACATCGTCTCCCGGACGTTTCTCCGAGGAAAAGCTTCTTAAAGATCGTGAAATCGCTGCTTCGAGACGGAGAGTTGTTTTCGAAGCGGAGCTCGTGGCTTCCAGGATTTCTTCAATTTTTCCTCACGTCGTGTTTTATATCGCTTTACCTTAATTTTACTTTATTATTATAAAATGAAATAAAATTAGTTTTTATTTTTTTAATGTTATACTACATTCTTATCAAATTCGAATTGCTTTAATGTTGGAGTTTTATAAGTGTACAGCTATGCGAGCGTAATTAAGGGTGGACATTGCATTATTTTTACAGTCCGTGGGAATAGAGGTGAGGGTAACCAATGAGGTGGTACCCGCTGGTACCACAGAGGAGTGTAATGTGAAAGATGCGACACCACCTTGGACAGCAATGTCCGTCCCAAGTAGTCGAACAACTCCACCGACCCCTACAAATCAGCACCCTCAATACTTATCCCCGTACGTGTTCCAAGGGCGGAATTCCCTGTGCTGTGCCAATGGTATGTAAGATTTATTTGTCCCCTCTGAATAAATTCGTTAGGTGTGCCGAAAATTGGAACGAGCGTAAAGAATAAAGGAAAAAGAGAATAAGAGTCCGCGAATAATATTGATGAATCAGGGAAATTATTCGCCCTTTGTAGATTACTCGCTGCGAAGAAGACGCCCTATGACACTTCGGATCGGGCCACGTTTGAGTCTTCCGAACAAGAGCACATCAGCACCCACGACCACCACCGACGGGGAATGGCCACCGCTAGGGTAAGTAATGATACTTGCTACATCGATCACAGTCGCAAACACCGATCCATTTCAATTTCGACCAGCCGACCGAGGAACTTTGCTTCCTGTTCTCTCCTTACGAAAGTATTGTAATTCGCTCGGGGTTTGATAGATCACGCCTGAAAAGTTTTAGCACCAAGGTGCTACGGGTGTTTGCAGAATATCTGCATTACCGACAAAGTTCATGCAACAACGATACCAACTTTATCCGCCGTCTATCGTTTACCGACGGAGGTATCCATCACGCTTTTACCCACCATGGGTGACTCAGCAAGTAGTTTGTATCATCTATTTACCATCGGTCGATTCCTCAAGGAAGGGACCTGCTTTATCATGCGCTGGTCACAGTAGCCACGTGAAAATCTTTAATCTCGTTCCATTTACTTTTTTGCAATTAATGACAGACTGTCGAAACAACTTATCAAAATTGCCAGCTTCCTACAAAATAGTTGCTCTACCTTATCCAGCCGAGTACAGTCCCTGCCAATTCTGCGGACGCGTATAGCTTCCCCACAAGGCAGGGCGGGGTCGCCGCGGCGCTTGGCGCCGCGACGCCGCCACCCCTCGTGCTTCCACTGTTTCGAAGGCTTTGTTGTGACTGCGACGGCTTTGTCGACAGTCGCGCGTGATTGCGGCCGAGCAGTGCGGATTTTAAGATCGCTCCCGTTTCGAACAGTCGCGTGTGCCTTGCCTTCGATCGTCGTTAAACACCCGTTCGGCCCAGAGAACGATCGCTTTTATCCCATTACGATTCAACCTCACGCTCTACCACCAAAATTTCCGGTCACTTCCCAGGCGTGACTTCTCGCGTCTGTTCGACGCCGACACAAAATCACGTCAGAGATCTCTAAATTCCGCGAGTGAACCGTGTTCCCCTGTACGTCAGCTCGAAAGATCTCCAGGGTGATTCGCTTTTCGAAGTGTCTGACACCCGCACAGGCACGTGTTTGCCAAAGGCGTCCGGATTTTAACTGGAAAACACGATTACGCAAGTTTGGTGCACCCGAACAGTTGGTCGGCCGTCATGACACTGTGCCGATGGTAGGGTTGAACATTGGAACAACGTTGACGATGGATTTAACGGGTTACCGATTCGACCGTGTCGACCACGAGTGAACACCAAATTGTCCGAGGATGCTGAGGATTCTAACGAACAGTCCTGGGACCTACCTGGGACTTGCACCGAGCAACACAACTGTGATCCCGCGGAAGCTAGCTAGTGAATAGCACAGTGTCCACCTGACCACGGATTTTTCTCCCAGCAGAAAAGGTTTAGATCAAGATCACAGAAGAGGCATCCAACTACCCAATCGATTAATTATCTAACCAATTAACGCGGACGTGGGTGCGCGAGTAAAAAATTGTGCCGGTTAAAACGTCGCGGAATTAGTGTCCTGGCCAGCCAGAAGACTTCGTCCAATCGTCGAACAACCAACGGAAGACCATAGGTATGAAAACTTCCTCATCCGTAATTATTAGTCTCGGTGTCCACCTCTCTTCAGCAATTTTTCATCTCCCGTGTTCCTTGGCCGGCAAAGATTTCACCGTTCTCGATGTTCAATGATAAGTATCGTGCCCTCTGAACTGGTCAGCCGACCTGTTGACTATCGGAAGCGAAACATCATCGACTTCCGCTGCTGGACTCGTCGAACGGCTGTGGTCGACGGAATTAGCAGCGGTCCGGGTTACATAAATTCCAACGGACGATTAACCGGGCCAACTTGTTGCGAGGGGACACCGAAATTTCAGGCGACGCCAAGCCACCGGCCTTTAATCCTTCTCGCAGATTTGTCGATGCCTCGAAGACCTGCAGTTGGAAATGGCCGGTACTTAGCCACGCGTTCGCGAAGCACGTAACGTTATGAAATCTGCATTTGTTTGGCTTGCGTCGGGCAAGTTGTTGCATCAGCCGTTGAACAGTGGCCAGAATAGAATATTTCCTGGATCGAAACGTCGTTCGGAACCAGCCCAGGCCCAGTAGCCACGAAATCGTTGGTTCGCGAACTCCTTGGAGCAGGCTAGGTCCCATACTGGATTATTAAGAACGCGAGTATCTCTTCGTTCGCTGGGCGCTTCTCCGCCGAATGTTTCACGGCTCCGCAGTCGGGAAATTCCTGGAATTGCCGGGCAGCGAATCAATAAGTTTGCGAACCTTGGAACTTCAGCAGATTCTCGCGTGTTTCCATTCAGATAATGCCACGAAGGTCTGCCTAATCCTTGGCCGTTTAGAGCTGCCTCGTGTTCCCCTCCGATCGCAATCAGCTTTGTGTCCCGTCCAGTGCAGCGTAAAACCGTCATCCCGAAGGATTCTGATGCTTCAGTTAATCAGATTTCTCGAACCCAGCTATTCGCACTGACGACCTGTCCGTCTAACATTTTGGGCAAGCTTTTAAGGAACGCGGAGCCTGTTGACTGCTCCATTCCCGTTTGACAAGCGGCGTATCGATCGGTTTCACAATTTCTTCGCTGCTTGCCAGTCGGGCCACACCTCTGCCTCAAAGGGTTGATCAAGGAACTGGGTCGTCGGAAGGTTAAAGTACCTCCAATTAATAGGATCCGAGCGACGAAATTAATGCTCGTGGCTGCACGACACTCCGGTGTTCTCCCTGGTTCTTCACCAGGTTCATACCGGCCCGATGGACCTGGACCGTGCACAAAGCAAGCATTCCAAAGCTTTTGACGAGGCTAGCCGAAAAATGGGATCCTCAACGATGGAAGCGCGTGTCTGTTCGATCGCTTCATCGATCTGCAGCGAGTGGCCGCTGTTTGACGACCAATTTCGTCTTCGACGGTTCACAGAATCCGTCGACCGACGGCCTGCTGGTTTCCACGTCGGGCGGGGACTACTCGCGTCAAATTTTCTCCCCCAAAGGAGCGGGTCCCCGCGCAGGGCAAAGTTCTCTCGGCTCGCCGTCGGATCGTATCGGGCAACCGCGCGATAAGACGTCCGCCAGGTCGGATTGGCGAAGACCGAAATGGCGTTTGAAACGATGGCATTTAGATTGCACGCGGAATCGCCATGGCGAATCTGGTCTAAATGTGGCCCGGCGAATTATTCTTCCGCGTCGCTCGCTCTGTTCCAAAGGTGTCCCGCTTATCTCCTTCCCGTGATCGACCTTCTAACCCCGGTGCCCATTGAGGGAACTTCTCGAAACAGGAATTGAAGCAACACTCCAAGTGCAAACCATCGTTATTCATTCTTATCGCGCGAAGTTAATAATTTTTCTTCTCAACCGCCCCACCCCCTCGAAGTTTTAATTAAACGCAGGGATGATTTATCGGACAACGCTGACCAACCCTCGAGAAACGTCGAGAAACGTAATTTACTTACACAAGAGAAAATTAGTCCCGGACGAAAACATTCTGCCAGGACAATTTTTCTCCCAGGAATTAACGGACCCTCGTAGCAGCGCCTAACGATCGGCCAGGTAACGGTCCCACGGAATTACAGCGGCCCAGCGATTTCTCGGGTTTCGAGCTATCGCGTAGCGGATAGTTGGGGCGAGTCGCGTGTCTACCAGTCGTTCGTCCACGGTTCTCGTAGCCCAGGCTGCGTCGCGGATGCTTGGGAACACGCGGAATTAGTTCCGTCAAGGCCGTATCCGGGTGGCTCGCGTCGATTTCGTACGATCCGCGCGGTCGAACGACGAGCAAGCGGAAGTCGTGCATCCAGTTGAGTTGCGACGCTAGTGATGCGAATGTTCTTCGCGATTCTCGCGGTTATCGATCCCCAGGTGATCGCGACGGCCCAGCGGACCGAAGTCGTACACCTAATAACCCAATTTCGTCGCTTCGTTTCGACGTCGATCGACCGATCTAACGTCGAACCCAACGACGGTCGCTCGACGCCGACCCGACCCCAGTTATTCTCAAGATTCGCATTATATTTGTAAGTTCCTTCTGGTCGGCTAACTCGTCTCATCTCGAGTGCCTGGAGTTTTCGGGCTGTGTCGTGCCTCCTCGCCGAGAAAGGGATTCCTTCAAGCGGTCGTTCGATTCCGTTCTTTGTTGCCGGCGTTCCGCCGGTCTGCTTTTAATCGCGAGCGAGCAACGACGGCGATACACCCGGGGATTAAGACTCTCCGCCCGGAGGGGGGGTCTGTTGCGACCCAATGGGATTACTTTCGGCCGCGATATCGCGACAATGCGATTTCCAGAGCACTGGCCGGATTCTAAGTCCCCCGAGTGACTCGTGTCCTGTTCGTGTTCCTTCCTCTCCACGATTTTTCCTTAAAGATCGGCTGGGCCGTTTCGATCCCTCGGCCATCTAGTCCACGAATAAATCATTGCGGGACAAATCGTTCCTGGGTATTGATTTTCTCGAGGAAATTTCTGCGCTCGATATTCTCCCCACGTTGTTTTTCCGGATTAATTTGTACGTCGTTTCCAATAAATGCCACGCGGACGGGCGCTGTCCCAACTAGACGGGAACTGGGTGAAAGTCGTTAAACCGGGGGGGGGGGAAACTCTACGTAAGATCGTCGATGTCCGGGAAATTCGAGCCTCCTCCATCGCGTCGTCAATCGTTCTTTATGTGTACCGGTATATCGTACACATCGCGGCGTCCTCTTGTGCAAACAGCGAGCGTGTGCGGAGCTTAAAAGCTTCCTTCGGTAACGCCAGGTATGCTCCTCGTGCATGGAAACAGGGCTTTGGGTATCACGCGCGCAGGGCAATATGGATGCCGCCCTTGTGAAATTGCGCTGGAGTTAATTTAAAAAGCTGCCCCGCGTTGTCGTTGCTTCCCGTTAAATTCTCTCAAATTGCAATTTAACATCGAACGATGAGCTCAATACTGAGAAGAAAAAGAATCAATTTCTAGCAGTTTGTAATAAGTTTCGAGGGAAATATCAATTTCCCGGCGCGTACACTTTAAATTTATATTAACAAACGAATAAATCATTAATTTCTGGCACAAAGCGAGCAAAGAATTTGTTCCGATGCGGAATATTATTTTCATCGTTCGTTAATCAGCCTGAAATTTATTCAACCCTGTCTGTATCAATCGAAATAGGTTTCGCCCCCTGTTATTATCCAGCCAGCTGGCCGTAAAAGAACATTGACGCGTTTATCGATCACTGAGCACGAAATTCTCACGCCCCCGCTTCCGCCGAAAGCAAAGTTCTTCTCGTGGGAAGCGACGAAATGGGGATGGCCAATGATGCGACGTCACTCACGCGGCAACGTTCATAACTGTATATACATGGAGACACGTATGAACCTATATATTATTTTTTCTTTCGTAAATTGAAAGACCCAATGTTGTGACGCGTTTGATTTCCCGAGGGATCGTCACTGTCAGCGTGTGGACTATGACTTTTACAACAGAGACAACCGATGGAATACCCTGAGGATTCGCAGTTCACCCCACCCCCACCCTCTATCCGCGCGGGTGAAGTAAATGTCCTGTAAAAATGGTAAAGCGTAGATGGTATCCACGCAGGGTGTCGAAATTTCTGTCCAGAGAGGAATAAGCTCCCAGGCCAATGCGAACTTGAAAACTCTGTCTGCCCCCGAAGGGGTTTACAGCGTCCCGTTAAGTCTTATGAGGAATGGAAATGCGGTACGACGATGCTCATGGTGTCAATTTCCGCGGCCGTATCTCCTCTTTTTATTCGTTGCCCCGCTTGAAGTAACGTTCGTTGTGTATTTCTTGCGAGGTTTCCCTCCTGTCCCTTGCGTTTCATCCTCAATGGGATCACACGTCGCTGCGTCTGGAATTTTCCTTTGTCGTGTCCCTTGTACACAGTCGCTTACTTCAACTTTGTAAGACCCGAATTTTCCAGCGATATTTCCTTGGGAAATCGTTTTTCATTAGCTACCCATTAAATTCCATTTTGTTGCCTCGATTTGATTTCCCATTTTCGAAACGTTTCAGATACACCCAATTTTCTTTCTCGTTTCGCTCGAATGTTTATTTTTACACCTCTATCTGGTTACCGTGTATACTGTTTCACTGCGCCCCGTGTTTCCCTATTTTTCACTTTGTACGGCGGTGGACAGAAACGATGGTGAAAAAATTCGGAAAACTTCGTTGGAAAATTGTCGGCGATAAATCACTAAACGAAAAACACGCCACGGGGAGAAAATGCGACACACACTCCGTGTGTGCCAGGGCGGCCGCGGGGGGTAACCCATCTTTTCCAGAGACCTCGACGAACGTAGCTTAACGCGACTGACCGCGGCACGAGGAACAATCCCGACCATTAATTCTCATCTTAAAAATCACTGGCCATCCGAACTCATAAAACGAAACAACGGCTGCGAAGCACGGAAAAGAGAAAGCAACGCCTGTTCAACGCCTGTTTCACCTTCACAAAATTATTCCTACCCGGACGATCCTAGTTACAGCCCCTTAATAGACACCGTGCAGTCGGATCATATATTTTTCTCCCCCCATACTCGATATTTTTTCGTACCGCTATAAACATCACAGCGATTATTAGCCCCGGGCAAAGGCGATCAGCGCGGCGAAAGCTCGTTACATGGGAAAGTAACGAAGCTTGCTGCGTCAGCCGCCGCTATATTTGATATTTCCACGCCTCGCTCTGTTGATGACAATCTATTGGAAGGAAATGGACCGCTGCTGGGCAAAGCTATTTCGCTAACTACGTCAGATAATATCGTATCGTTCAGACATCCAAAGTGTCCTGCTTACCCAATTGCATCGCGGAGGCGTTACCAAATTAACCAACTTCGATCAGCGTGGCTTTTTCTGGGTTACGCTCGTTCCTAACCCTTCTCGGTATCGATGTAACAAAGCGATGGACCAAGTTCGCCCCCGACGCAATTATAGTCCAGTGCTACTCGAGCCTCGGAACGAACAGTTTCGTTCCCCCCCCCGATGGGTTATTCAGATTTCGGTCGCTGGGTCGGTTCAATTTCCTCCGGAATATTTTTCGAATTATTTTTCCCACCGCGCTGTGCCGGATAAAAATTGGATCGGCCCCGACGGTAGGCACATTTTCATTTCGTACGTAGGAATTCGCCTTGCCAAAGTGCCCGATAAATTCCTCCGACTTTCCGATTTGATTCCGGCTCGAGGGTTGCGCCGATAAGTTATGCAGCCCCCGTCGCGACGAATCGGGCTTTGACTCATCA
The DNA here is from genome assembly GCA_948146005.1 of Nomada fucata. NCBI lineage: Eukaryota > Metazoa > Arthropoda > Insecta > Hymenoptera > Apidae > Nomada > Nomada fucata. The sequence goes on along the minus strand of OX411277.1, from coordinate 30,849,061 downwards.
GGGGATCGAGTTCACACCTGTCCTGATTCGCAGGAGCAATCGGGCGCAGCGCTGTTCTCTGTAACTCCGTTCATCTGGGCGGCGGTTTTCGTTATTCCGCGTTGTTGCCCACGCCGTTGGCTGAGTTTCGCCGACAACCGACGGGAACAACGCGACCGCGACGAAATTACCCAATCAAAAGTTCCCGTCGTCCGTTCCGTGCAATTAAAACGGCTGGCCGGCATTATGCGTCGCCGGTGGGGCGTAAAAAATTGTTCGCGAGTCTCACGCCTGAATTGCACTCTATTATCCCGACGAGAATGAAATTTTTCTCGACGCAACCACGGTAACCGTTTCGTTCTAATCTCTTTCTTTAAGTAACCAACCGTCCGCTGGATAAAAAGAAGTCAACCCGATACGCGTCGAAGCGTCGTCGCATGGGTGGCATATGAATAATTCCGTGGAAAACATCGAGCCCCCGAAAACTTTTCCCATGAATAAATAAGGGAGTTCGAAAAGTTTCTGCGCCCGAAATTCGGTTGTATATTTTTCGGCGTTTCTCGCACCTGGACAGCCGAGTCAATGAAGAACGTAGGAATCGTAATTAACATCAAGCGTGAACAAACCTCGCCCCCTGGCTATCATTATAAATTCCTCTCGAGGATGTTTCGACCTCGTCAAATACAGATGCTCGTCGAATTTCGATCCAAGCGCCCTACGAACGTCGGCCGACCAGTGTTTTACTCGACTCGATCAACGAAAATAGGTTACAAGATCGCTGTTCTTGGCCGCGTTGCCCTCGACTTTGGACACCCGCTAAGATCGATGGACCCTCCAACGTTCACCGCTCCTTCGCGCTGCTCGCGTTCGAAAAGTTCGACGAACCGTCCCAACGTTTTCCTTTCCTGCTGAATCTTGTCTCTCTTCTCGTCGCCCTGGGGCAAACGTGCCGAGGGAAAGTGTTCGTTTCTCCCTTTATTTTCTCCTCTTTTTCAGCTTCAGCCACTTGGCGAACGACCGCCACGACAAACCGAGAAAGTGGAACGCGTGGAAACGAGATCGCCCCGAATTTCCAACAGCTTCATTATCCCCGCGTTAATATCCGCGGCTCGTCGAATGGCTGACGAAGACGTTTCGGTGCGCTTCCCTACAAATGTTGTTATCAATCCCCCCGCTCGTTCCCCTCGCGTCTCGCGGCGTTCGGTTAGACGCTTTCGACGACACCGAATCCGCAGAAACTAATTCCAATTCACCCGCAACAAATCGGGAACACTGCGCGGCTCGGTCTAATTGCGAGCCAGGACGAATCGAACTGTTCCTCGGCCCTCCTCGGCCCCAGATACTCGCTCCAATGCTGTCTTCCTCCGCTTAATCTCTGTTCTGCGTTCTGAAGCAGGGCCGCCATTTGCATTCCAATTCCACGGGATCGTTGAACGTAACCTGGACCGCTTTGATTACTGTTCGCGATCAATTTGTTCGACGGATTTCGTCTATTTCGATTCGCGCAGGGTTCGCGAATTTTCTTCGACGATTTCACGAACCGACCAAACGAACTGTATCAACCGTCGCTTTTCGTTACCGCGACGGAATATGGGGGGAGGGGCAACGGAATGGAGTCTCGCGTTCACAGACGAACGATACAATATAGGTATTGTGCCAGTTACGAACTTATATCATTATCCAAGGGTGTAAGACCGCGGCGCGATGATTACGTCAACCGGGGAACGATTCTACGCGACTGAATAAAGGGGAATTCAGTGTCGCCAGGGTGTTCAGATTGTGCGCGAGGTATGCGACTTCGTCGTAGTCGTTGGAAATCGCAGTGAAAAGTAACTGCGGACGCTTGTTATTAACGGAAAATTCGTTTCACTTTATTCACTTTGTTGAATCGCAGAATCAACGGAATATCGAGGATGAAGCTTACTAGAAAAACGAGAAAAGAAAAATGATCGTTCGCTAAAAAACACCAGAAGACTGTTTCTCTTTTAAATCTGGCTGTAATCTAACGGAACGATATCAACAAGTCACGTTTTCATAGCCGGATGAAACGATAAAGCGCGATAAAGCGGCCCAGTGAAAAGAAAAAATCCCCAGCTCGAAACGATAACATCGATCGCACCCACGGTATTCCGTTTAAGCAGATCTGCGTCGAACCGAGCGGTTATCGTTTTTACCGCTCGCAGAAATAGCCAGCGTCGACGAGCCGCGAACAGAATTTATCTTCTTGAATTTATCAGGAGCCTCCGGTTTCGTCGCGTTTCGCCGACGAAATCGATCGCCTCGTCCGTCGCGAACTTACGTTCAGCCCGCGAACCGAAACGTTCGACGGAAGCTGTAAAATATTCACCGGCAACCGAACCGTCGCGTTCGCGAACCAAATCCGCCGATATCCGATTGTGTCGGAAGCGTGTCGTCGCCCACTCTGGACAAAGTCGTCCCCCCACCCCTTTTTTCCGGCTCGCAGCGTCAACAATTTCACCGCCAATGAAAGGACTTCGATCGACGACCTCGCGAGCAAACTGTCTCGAACACCACCGAGTCGTATATTTTATCCGGAAGGAGGTTAGGTCCGCGCCGGCGACGATAGCTGCGTTCGCTTTAAATTCACTGGACGCTGCCACGGCGAGAGGAAACGGAGAACAGAGAGAGAGAGAGAGAGAGAGAGAGAGAGAGAGAGAGAGCGAGTTAGAGGGAGAGAAAGGACGACTTATCTCCTTTCGTTTACGTTTCATTCTCCGCAGTGCGTCGTGCGTCACCGCTGCGCGACCGCGTTCAGTGCGTGCACCTGCCATTCCTCGTATTCCCTAGCAACAGAGCGTCCGTTCGCGGAATCGCCTCAACTATATAATAATAACTAGGCGCGAGCCGCGACCACGACTTTCGTCGTCGCAGCTCGAGCAACGATTTGTACGCCGTTTCGGGTGGCCGTCTGGCAATTTTTTGTGCAAAACGTGGTCTGGCCAGGCGGGCGTTACTTTAAATAATTATTACCAGCTTCGCTGGTGTCCCCAGAATTTGTACGCCCGAAACGAAACCGAATGGAGGTTAATTCGCGGGGCGAAGGAAATGTCCCGGGTTCGAAACGAGTCTCTCGATTTCAGGAATCCGAGCCAGGGATTCAACCACTTGTTGAAGTGTTACGTTTCTGGCTGCAACTAGGGAGAAATTGCTTCGAATCCCCCCCCCCCCAACTACCCCTCCCCGTCCCCCTCGAGGATCGGTGGTCGGCGAAATATTCTAGTACGCGTCTTCGAACCGCTTTGTTCGGAGAAAGAGAGGTCGGGATCTCGGCTAGACGCGCTCCAGGGATCGAACGTCTCTCGGCATTTGCGTAAAAGCTTTCGGTACGCTCGTCGCGGCCTTTAAACTCCGCCATCTTTTCTTGGCGATCGTTGAAAGGAGGCAGGAACCTTCGTGGAAACCGCGGAGTCGCGTTTACCGGAACTCTTTCGACCGTCGGCCATTTTTTGTCTCGTTCGAAAAATTCCTCTAGTTAATCCATCGAACGGTTAAATTGGGACGGTCATTGAGCGCGTGGGTTATCTTTCCAGGTTAAGATACCTCGAGGGTTACCACGAACAGAATGCAGATTTCATTACGCGCGGAGCCTGGGGGCCACGTTTCCAACGGGTCAAGGGGTTGGCGAATATCGAATGATTTAACAGGGGCATGTCGTTGTACATTTTCAGATGGGAACTACCGGAAGTGGAGGAGGAGAACGACCCGGCAGGAAGCGCACCGTTATCGATATAACGACATCGCGCGCAAGTTGCGTTTAATAATTGAGAGTCGCCTAACCTCGAACGCAACGGAATATTATAATCGTGATCAAATATGGAACGATTCGATGAATAAAAATATTGCGATTGTCGCGCGATCAACACATACGTATATTAATATAAATATATAAATATAAATACACTTTTTGGTATGTCTATAAAATTTTCCACACTAAAAAAAAGTTACTAGCACGTCGACGATAATTCTAACCGTAAGATAAACGCACGGATCGCTATTTTTCCTCTTTACAATATCCCTCGAAGTAACGCTCGAGTTTTTCTATCGGACCAAAAGCACTTTCGCCTTTCTATTTTTCACAATTTCGAGAATTTTACATCGGTGCGTCGTCCGTAAGGGACAAACACCGTAAAGACCAGCCCCGTCGAGAGGTTTACGCTTCTGTCCTCGAACGAATAAAAGGCGGAGGAGAGCCTGGAATCGCGCACGGAATCTCTGGAAATATTACCGTCGCGTCTCGAGCCCGTGAGCCTCGCGAAAGACTTCCATTTTGGTCCACGGAATTCACGAGTCCCGGCAGTTCGTCTCAATTTACCGCCGTTTATAGCCGAGACAAAGACAGAAGCTGCGGACAAAGCGCGTGGAATTATCTCCGCACGAGATAATTTCTAAAAAAAAAAAAAAAAAACGGGCAACGGTGCTTCCGGAGAAATTACATCGAAGGAATTTCGGTGTACGGAGCGCGAGGCAAATACGGCCGTTGCGTGAGCGAGAAAATCCCCTATGGGAGGAAGATTAAAGCGTCACCAGGCGAGAAATCACCAGATAATTCCAAACTAGACCAACGAAGACCAACTGAATCCGTTCCGAGTCAATTAAACTCCATCGACTTCGATTAAAAACCAACAGAAACGGAGAAAAAGTTCGCGGCATGCTTCGCCCGAGTACAGTTCATAAAACTTAGCGTCCCTCGGGGAAAGAACGTCGAGGAAGCCCCCCCCCCCCGGTGGCAAGTGTGAAACTCGATTCCCGCGAGTGTGTGCGCCCGCGACCAGTGTTTTTCTTTCCGTCTTTCTTTCTTTCATGAATTTACCCGAGGAAGCACAGGCGGGTCGATCGGAAGGCAGAAAGGAAGACATGAAGATGATGAAGTGCGACGACAGAAAGCGTGAAATGTTCTCGAGACGCGCGTGCAGCGAGAGCGGGCCGCATCCGGGAATCGCTGGGACCGTGAGCGGGCCCGGCAGCGGCGGCGGCCATCTCTGGGGGAAACGGAACCAGGGACGCACCTCGGCGCCCGTCGTGGGCCACGTGAAAGGCCCCGCCATCATTTTAAGAACCAGGAGGAGCTGGCCGGTCGCGCCCATGCACTGCAGAAGGTACGTTCAATTTATTTATATCGTCGCTGTCCGATCGAAACTGAACACGCTCGGCTGTGCATTGAATTATATCCCATAAAATTGCACGTACGAATTGCTGAACGTGTCAAGTGGCCAAATGGGAAAAGAAGAAGCACCTTTTAGCGTGGGAACAATGATAAGACGAAAAACGCTCGCTTTCAAGACGAGAACCGAAACGAAACAAAACTGTGGCAAGCGATGATACTGCGAATATTCGCGTTTTCCATTCGCATCATTTACAGCCAATAAGATTGGTCGATATTTCGTCATTAATTCGCCGGATGTTAATTAATTCCCCAGCTCCACGGAATTCCCTACGAACGATTGACTATCGAAACGCAACCGCCGGGTCGAAAAATATTAAAAGTTTCTCCGCCGTGTTTGTTTCCCTCCTCCATCCTGGTTCAGACTGGCGCAGTGGAGTTTAAAATCGCTGCCGTGCCCATCCTTCATTGGGACCGACAAACGGGGAACGATAATTGCCAATTAAACGTCAGCCAAGATCCACGCTCCGCGGCGTTGGTATCAATGGAGTCGATACCCAACTCCGTCGAGGACGCGTCGAATCTCGAGGGCCACGAGGCAGTGCCGGTTGGATCACGGGCGTGAGTGTCCCCCGGAGTTAATAATTTCTCGAGGGGACCCCACTCGAAACGTTTTACACGCTCCGGCTTGTCCGCGTTATCGATTCACTGACCCGCGCTCGCGGTTTAACGGCGCACGTCCGCGACGTTACTGGACGCGGAACGCTCGAATCGTGGGGACCGTACGATCGATCGATTGAGAGACGTCGCCCCTCGGGAGCTTATGGGGACGAAATTCGTCCCTCACCATTCTTTCGGTCGAGCCCGTGTCGCACGCTCGAGGACCGCAATAACGAGGCCACGCCGGGGTCGATTAAACGCCCCTGTCATTTGAGAAATTCCGGTCCCGATGATCTTCGTCCGAAATCTCGTCCCCCTCCTGGAACGCGAACCGTATTACAGTAATGGCTTGACACGAGCGAAAGAATTCTACGCCACGCAAGCGAAGAGTTTATCCCCACCACTGAGGGGTACACCCCTCGATGCGTCCAGAAGTTCGCTTGGCGATCAGTGTAACGCGATCCGGGATCGGGTATATCGGTGAGCTAATACTAATTCGACCATGAAACTTTGCTATTTCTCATACTTTTCTTATGAAACTTTTGCATAGCGTAGCTGACAATTTTCTGATTAAAATGACACCAAACGCGATGTAATTTGGACTATATTTACTGCCTTAATTAACGGTAATAAGTTGGTACGTTAAACCGTGTACTGGGCCTGCGATCTTTGCCGATTGCCACGATCGCAGCTTCTCTTTTCTTTTCACTAGCTATCCTTTTCTGCGGACGAAACTTATTACCGTTGATTGAGACGCTAAATACAGTCCAAATTATATCGCGTTTGGTGTCATTTTAATCAGATAAGTGTCAGCTACGCTATGTAAAAGTTTCGTAAGGAAAGGATGCGAAATAAAAAAGTTTTATCTTTGCATTAGCGTTGTTTCAGCCGATACGCTGGATATTGTTTTCTGGCTCGGCTGCTCAGTCCTCTTTCTTTACTCGCTGTCCCTTTCTACGTTCGACGCCGTCGGCAAATTTCAAACAATGCAGGAACTACGCGAGGCTTTCGCTCATGTCGAGACATTACTGTACCGGCCATTCGCGGCACCGTTTCGCCCGATAAAAGTGCGACGCACGCGAATCCTCTCGAACGGAGAGTTCCTAGTGATTTTTTTCGCGCGGTTGGTCGCGCTTCAAGCGCCGACGGTTGGCCGCGACGCTCGATTATCGTTTATTAATCGTCTTTTAACTTTTAATTCCGCGCCGGGGAATCGGTTCGCGATCAATGCGATTTTGTTCCGAATTAACCGAAGAAGGGCGGCCAGATCTCGCGACAGAATCCACTAGCCACGCGTTGTTCCCCTAGATACCGATCGATCGCGACCGGACCGGGGAATAACCGAATCACCGGTTCAGCCTTAATTTCGACCACGGTCGCCCGGGGGGAACGCTGTCGAAAGTTCGATTAATTAATAACAAATTTGCTAAAACCCCCGAGATTACGGTACAATTGCCTGGGACTGCCCCCCGCCCCACAGACGATCGAGGCTCGATAACGAGCAACAGGTACGACGTAACGAAGCCGCCAAGCCCCCATTAAACGAGCCACGAAAGAGTATCGCGCACACACACACACACCGGGTGGACGACTAATTAGAAGTTGCGAAACCGCGACGAAAACCGTTTACCAAAAGTTCGAATGATCTCTAAGTGAACAAGCCCCTAGGGATTAAAAGTCAATTTCCCCATGGAAACCGTCCGAGGCGCTGCTTGCGCCAATAATAATAATAATTATAATGACGCAACGAAGTAAGGTGTGCGCGATTCGAAAAGTTACACCGATGCGAGTGGATAATTGATTGATTAGATTGATAATTGATTACGTCGACGAAAGGGGCGACGAAGGAACAAGTCGCCGTAAAGTGTCGACACGTTGAGTGTCACGCGTATTTTTCAAGCAATCCCGTTCAGGCCACGCGCTGGTATTGTACGGCCCAGTGATTCTCATCGCAGTAGAAGATGGTTTACGTTTGGAACGGGAGTCCTATAGGCATTCGTGCAACACGTTACGCGTCAAGTCTGTTCCGTTTTCATTACCAACTGTAATTCCATAAAACAGTGTAAATTGTATAGTTTTATATATATCGTTTTAAACGCTGTCAGGCAACGGTAGTCGTCGCGGCCTAAATGGAAAGTCTAGTGTCAGCCACAGATGGCTGACACGGCGCTCAACGTGTTAAGCGTCGCGTGCCAACGGGCCGTTTCTCGCGATTTCTCCGACGAAACGATCGGTCGTCACTCGTTGTTTATGGGACGGCCCCGTGGACCGCGCCCTCCATGGATCACGGGGATAAGCTTAGCGTGAATTCCTTCTGCCTTTCGTTCTCTCTCGCTGGGGGGCACCAGACACGCTAGGCAACGCCGGATAACCAATTTGTTTAGGCGACGTTGGGCTCTCGGTTCCCACGAGGTTCCGCGACGAATCGCGTTCAAAAACGTTAATACGTTTAATTCAGTTACGGTCCAATACTTAATACCCAGCGACGACGGCAATTGTTTCAATAAATATCTAAATCATCGGTGAAATATTGCAACGCGGAAATTCGACCGTTTGCTTATTAATTCGTGCGAAAAAGATCGAATCGAACATCTCTCCTCAAAATCGAAAAAAAAAAACGGTTGCACCAGTGTCGAGGGAATCGATCGCGGGGTCCAGGCGTTCTCGTCGCGGTTCGAAATAAAAGAAACGATCCCACGGGAGGAACAGCGACCGGCCACTGGCGTTCGCCGCGTGAAAAATCCTCGAGAGGGTGAATCGCTGGCTCGCGGCACACGCGACGGGCATAATTTCTCGCGCGGCTGGCCGATTTTCCAGTCTGCCTGGGAAAAGCCGGTGGAAAAGTGCGCTCTGCTCGTTTCTCGCTGCTAACGTTACTTTTTAATAACTTAATAACGCACTGCGTCGCGGTAAAGTGCACGTCCCTCCTTGGAAACTCGTTTCTTCGATCCTCCACCCCCTCGGCATACTATCCGCCCCTTTTCGACCCCCTCTAATGGATTTTTGACGGAACGTTGCGCAACCTGTTTACCGTTGCCCCCCGAAAGGGATTACCCTTTTTCTGGAAACTCGGTTCGCAAGAAAGAACGAAACACGAATACAAATTTGCACGAAACACTAACGATTAAATTGCGGGATATAGTTTTCGCGATGAATGCTTGTTCGTTCGACGCTCGATTTAAATTCGATTTCAATACGATTCGTGAGCCGCGGAATTATTTCTCGAGAACAACCTTACGGATTCCAGCGAGTGTTGCGCAATTTATTTGTCGAGTACCTTCGCATTATCGTTGCATAATTACGTCGGTCCAATTACGAGGGCACATCCGCGGTGATCGGGCGAATTCAACGTTCGTTACGAGGGATCCTCAGTAATTTGCCCGTCGTTGTTCATCGTTATTACCGCGAAGAAACGTGTACACCCAGGGACGTTTCTAGTCGACGCGAAAGCGGTGTCTACCCGCGTCGGAATTGGCAAGTGGGTTGGATAAAACGCGAGGCGAGTCGATAATCCTTCGACAGCTGAGTTCTTCGTTTAAGTAGATAAGGTCGACGCTCGGTCGGACATCTTACGAATTGTCGACGTTCAGATCACTGATCTCGCGCGATACCCTTTCCAATTGGTTCATTCGCGGACTTTCGTCTAACATCGAGGCTCCACGATCAAAATGGCGGAATTTCGAAAATGGAAAGGGTCGAAAAATAAAACCGCTTTTAACCAGAAACATTTTTTCTTCCAAATCGAACCGTACAATTTCGGGACGGTTTACGGCCATTTCAATTGTCTTAATAGAATTTTTAACAATGTCGACAGATTTTACTTTCTTCTTCCCTAACTTCTCTCAGATTTGACACTACGCGTTTTCTGACCTACGATTTTTCTGCTCAACTTTTGTTTCTCTTTGTAATCTTTTGTATTCCAAAGGGTTAAAACCCGTGTATATTAATAATAATAATAATAATAGTTTCACCCTCTCCTCGCGTCGAACATTTCACTCTTCCGCAAATAATTGACGCGAATTTCACTAATAAGAGTCGAAAAATAAAACCGCTTTTAACCATAAACATTTTTCTTCCAAATCGAACCATATAATTTCGGGACGGTTTACGGCCATTTCAATTGTCTTAATAGAATTTTCAACAATGTCGACAGATTTTACTTTCTTCTTCCCTTACTTCTCTCAGATTTGACGCTACGCGTTTTCTGACCTCCTACGATTCTTCTGCTCAACTTTTGTTTCTCTTTGTAATCTTCTGTATCCCAAAGGGTTAAAACCCGTGTATATTAATAATAATAATAATACTGATAATAATAATGATAATAATAATAATAATAATAATAATAATAATAATAATTTCACCCTCTCCTCGCGTCGAACATTTCACCCTTCCGCAAATAATTGACGCGAATTTCACTAATAACATTTCAAATTCATCCTCACTTCCACGTTTCCGTGCACATACGTGCGCCGATATTTCCGTGGAACGGATTAACCGTAAAAGTGGAGCAAGTCTATCTGGAATAAGTTTCTCCATCTTGCGGAGTTCCGGACAAGTTTCAATTATCCAAGGGGGGGGGGGGTACGGGTGGGACACGAGATTATTGAAATCGGTCCATCAATATTTATCGACTCGATGCGAGTTTTCTTCCCCCCCGGTATTTCGTGCCATTAATTGGCCGATCCTCGACGGAAAACGTCGCCCGTTGAATCGCGAGAGATCGGATAAAGGTCCTCGCGACGCTCGGAACGCCGACAACAGGTGATATCGATTCGCGACTCGATACGACAGCAGGAACCGAGACGCTCCGTACCTTATGACACGAACGGGTGATCCCTTTTTATACGCGGGGTGTCCGCGAAGATGAAGCGACCAACGTCGATCTCAATTCGTCGGAGAAGTGAAATTAATTTCCCTGCGAAACAAAACCCTCTCGCGATTAATTACGACGCGAGCGAAGCGGTTCGACAAAATTAACCTCGGCCACGACGACTTCGTTCAACATTCGATTCGTAAAAGATCGCGCCATCAGCTTTTCCCAACAAAAAAAGAAACGAACAAAAGGGAAAACTAGCGTGAGTATGTGTCTGTGCGTGCGTTGCGAAGTGTGGCAGCGTGGCACGCGGAAGCGTCGCGACTTATCTACCGAATGCAACGACACCGGAAAGAGCTTTTAATGCCGTTAAATACTATAACGAAATCGTTAACGAAATCTTGCAACCGAAAAGAAAAGTACCGAAATATCGATTATTTTCAAATATTAATAACTGCATAAATATATTTGCTAAAAGTGTAAAATTTGCTGGAAAGCGCAGTGTATACCTACCTTGAAAGCTTCCACAACGGCAGAATTTACACAAATTCCTTAAAATATTCATAAATCGCTAACAAGCAACGATGTTTCAGAGAATGGTTAAGAGTCAAAATTGCTAACTTTCGACGAAAATTCCTGCCCCCTGAGTTCATAAATAAGAAAACAAAAATTGACACACTGTTCCTCGCAACTACCTCGGACAACAAAAATTTTCGTCTTTTGCAAAACTTTGAAAATTGACTTTTGTCGTGCGTCGTGGGGGACAAAACGTTCGACGATCGAGAGAAAGATCGAGAGGGCAGGTGGCAATGACGACTCGACGAGAAAAGACGTGCTTCCTTCTGTGCGCATAGCAGTTCAAGAGCAGCACTAGATTATTAAATTGAGTTAAGATTTTTGTCATAAAATTATTAATAAATATCAACATCCTGCGCTAGTTAATTTCATTTCGATTTTAATTGAAGAATTCCAGCTTCCAAAGTCGATCCTTTCGCCCGTCGCGACGATCCCGCGGTAAGCTGGAATGCAAGACACGTCGATTTACGTCGATTCACTTATCGAAGTGTGGCCGCGGCATTGAAATTCTTTTGTCGCCCGCACGAGCGCCGTCGTTTCTCGCCCGCGTTCCCCATTATTCCATGCACAATTTCGCCCGACGGCCTGCATATTCATGGAAACGCGGGGGTGAGGGGTCGTTTGAATCGTCGAGCGAAAAGGAACGATCGATTTTCGTTTCTCGGTCGAAAATCGAACGGCTCGCCGGGGCGAGTCGTTTCTGTTACGCGCCGCTAAACACGCTAGACTCGCGATAATCGCCCAGGTGCTCGAGTTTCTCGAGAAGCGAGCAATTGCAGAGTCACTCGCGAATTTCCCCGTGAAAGAATTCTTCCACGGGGGAGCGCTAACGGAGCGTCGTGTACCGGGTGGCCGCGCAGTAACTTCACCGCGAGAGAGGGGGAAATTTACGAGGTCGCAATTTTTTCCAGAAAACTCTATTTACCCCTGTCCGTGGTAAATTCTCGGTTCCCGTGAGTTACGCACCCCTTGGACGGTCGCTTCTCGTTCTGGGGTAAAGAAAGGAGGATCAGCTCGAGAATCCTTCCGCCGCGATGCTGAATAATAATGAATAAATCATAATATAATACAAATACTGTTAGTAATGGGTTTATTCAATAACTCTCCTCGGCTCGTGATTTTATGATGTATCTTATTGTTACCACGCTGTTAGGAAATGTATCGATAGAGGCTTGACCGCGGCAGCGACACCTGCCGGTGTTACAGATTGATACCTTCTTGTGTTTTCAATGCGACGCGATCGCACAAAGAAACGGTAGTTCTGATATCGTATACTTTCGCCTAAATACATATAATTATTTCCCCACGTGCTAAAGTGCGTGTCAATTTCATTTATATTCCAAATCCACCAAAAACACTGACACACGCAATAAGAGTGACTTCCTTACTGCATCGATGGTTTGAAGGAACTAACCTAATCCGAATTAACGGACTGACCTGAAGCATAGACTAATCTCGTAGTGCGTAGGGGGGGGGGGCCCCTATCGGTTCTCATAGAAACAACAGTTCAAACCTTATAAACAGGATGAAAGGAACTGTACAAGGCATATCCTCTCACACGAGAGTGAAACGTTAATTTTTGTATCGATTTTTATTGAAAAATCTAACAAACACAGCGCAGAGATAACGCTTCGTAGATTAATATCGGTATGCAACACTTGGAGAATGACGTCGGTGTAATTTTTACGTCGCGCAGTGGGGTACTTGGCCCGAGAAAACGGACGAATGTCAATTTTCAATGTTTCGCGAGAGACAACAATTTTTGTTGCCCGAGATAGATAAATATGAGAGGAACAATGTGTCAATTTTTGTTTTCTTATTTATGAACTCAGGGAGCAGCATTTTTCGTCGAACGTTGGCAGATTCGACGGCACGCGTTTCTTTCTTAAGCGTTCTGTAAAACGTCGTTGCTTGTCAGCGATTTATGAATCTTTTGAGGAATTTGTGTAAATTCTGCCGTTACGGGAGCTTTTAAGGTAGATACGTACCACACTTTCCAACAGATTTTACACTTTTAACGCGTATATTTATGCAGTTGTTAATATTTGAAAATAATCGATATTTCGGCACTTTTCTTTACGGTTGCAAAATTTCGTTAACGATTTTGTTATAGTATTTGACGTCATTGAAAGCTCGTTCTGGTGTCGTTGCGTTCGATAAAGGTTCGCGACAACAATGCGACAAAAATTGCTTCCGGTTTCGTCCGGTTTCACGTTTTATAGTTAATTCATGTTACATGTATACGGTAACTGTTTGGTCGCGAGATCCGATCATATCGACGGCCTTCGTTACCAGACAAACCTTTTTATGACCTGGTTTTCCTGAACTTGTCAGAAAGCAACTGACAAAAAGTAAAAATTACTGTACCGGCATTTGAGACGTTAACGTTACGCTGCATTTAGTCGAAATAGGTTCGCCTGAGAGTACGCACCAAACTGACCGAATCTACTATCGACCCTATTTTTCAAGGGGTTCGAACAGTCTTAAAAAGAAATGTTTTAAATAAAAGGTAAATGGTATTCAGACGTCTACAAACTTCCATATATACAATTTCGAAAACAATTTTTTTTCTTATACAAAATTAAGTTACAATGTTACAAAATAATGTTAAAATTTATATTTAATTTAATAACATTGTAGCTGACGTTAAGACGATTTCAATGGCCTGCCACATTACGACATCGAGCCTATAAACAACGCTACAATAATTTTGTCCGGTTTTTCAAGCCGAATACCCCGCTGTGCGTCGTCCAGGATTTGTTCGCTGTATACATTTCGCGCGAACAAAGGGTTGCCGTCCTGTTCTAAAATTGTTCTCCTCAGGGGGCGGCGAAAGAAGGGGGGAGGGATTCGAATACCAAGTTTAACCGGCCAAGCACGCTGACCTGAACATCCCCTTTAAGCGAGAGCTCGATTGTTTTTCTCTCCAATTTTTCGACCAGAGACGGGTCACTCGTGGCCGGAACTGGGCGGACGTCGACGTCGAAATAAAATGGCGAAAATGAGGCGGAAAAACGCGATCGTCGACGGGAGAAAATTAGATTCGAGAAAGGCGACGGACTCTCTCTCTCTCCCTCCTCCTATTCGCCCAACGCGTGCTTCTATTTATCTTAAACATTCCCACCTTCATTTCGTCCATTTCTATTTTTTGTGTGGCAGTAGTAGTAGCAGTAAGGTCAAAGTGTACAGACACGAGCGTAGTTCGACGAGGAAAATGTTGGAAAGATTCCACGAATTTTTCAACCCCATCTTTCCATCAGTTTCCCGACGCGCGACGAAATGAAATGCATATTAGCGCAAATATTAATATTCGTATCGAGAGAGAGAGAGAGAGAGAGAGAGAGAGAGAGAGAGAGAGAGAGAGAGAGAGAGAGAGAGGAGAGAGACAGTCCTCTCCTCTCATTGGCAATTGCAATTGGACGCAACGTAGAAAATAAATAGTTGAGAATCGACGTGTTCAGGTTGGACAAGGGGGTGGAAATGGACGGCATTCGACTTTCGTGTCCCGACACGGTGTTCGACAAGTGTACGAGGAAAATTCGATACGTCACGCGCCGTTATCGAACGGTCGATATTCGGAGCGCGGCGCTCGAAAATTTTCTTTCGCCGCAGTCGACGCGTTTCTCGTCTTTTTAACCGATGGCCGCGAGTGTTTTAAAGCGTTTCCCCCCTGCCACGCGTTTCTCCTCGAACGACACGCGGACGCAGCTGGAAACAGGATCCGTTTGTTGTTATCTTATAATCTTATATACATTATATACAAAATACTTATGTACAATCTTATATACATCCTCGGTTCCTCCGATCCCGGGGCCTCGAATTTTCCTGGGAAGGTTTTGCCTTCTGGTAAGAGGACCGTCATGAACCCCATAGCACTTATCCCAGAGCCTTGGAGCTTTGCAGTCGCCTTTCAGCATAGCTTATCGAATTTATAGAATAAGATCCAACGTGTAATAATTAAGGTATCCTTCAAAAGTTTTCGATTCAAATTCGTTTGAATTTCACGAGGATGGTTCCATCGCCGTGAAGTAAATACGTCCGCGACTACTAAGAACACGTCTGAAATATCACCAATCAATCGAGACAGCCTCGTTTGGCCTGACTTTTCCCCAGGTTTCGAACAGCGCGAGGAGTTAAATGCAGCGCGTCGCACAGTGGCCCGAAACCGTAAAAACGCGAACTAAATTCAATTTTTCAACCTTCTTGGAAATGAATGCATTTTTAGGCATAGCTTCTGATACGCATAGACCAAATCTTGGCGTACAAATAAATTGCCGCAGAGCACCGGTAATTGCCTGAGACACCTCCAAAGGGGGAGGGAAAAACGTTCGCTTTAAAACGATCCCATTTCTTTCTGAATTTGCTACACTTCTCGGTGCTATATTTTTTTACAGAGCGGAGCTAACTCAAATCTGATTATATATTTTTAAAGAGCGTTCTTTCAGCTACAAGTACATGTAACACGAAAGGTATCTACGTATTTAAACGCCGCGCGAGTAGTACGAGTCGGCGCGTGGTCAGACGCGGCGGTTATCTTTCCATCGTATCAAGCGTTGTCTCGCGATGGGCCACGGGGTCGATTTCTATCCGATCGCGGTCGGATCGAGACGTATTTCCGTGCTACGCTCGTTACTCGTTAATTAATCGCAACCCGCGGGATTAACGGCGAAGCCTTTCCTCCTGCTTCTCGACACGCGTCTGCACAATTATCAATACGCGAATCGTTTTCTCGTAATTATAAATTGGACGTTGAACTAAACGCTCCCTAAAATTCGAGGAAATTGGAGAGAGCCGCCCCCCCCCACTGTTCGACGCGGAATATCGCGAGATTTCGATGAAAATCTTCCGACCGTTCGTGGAAAATAGATTTTAGGGGGCGAGGAATAATTGTAGGTCGGTTGCAATCGGATAGACTTCAACCGACTTCAATTGATGGCGTATCTAACGATCAACAGAAGGGATGGAATGATTAAGACGAGGTTCGACGAAAATTTCCTCGTTCCCGAAATATCCATTAGCGAGGCCTGTCTGACGGAACGAGCGATGCGTTTCCAACCTTCTCCGCCCTTTCTACGAGACAGAAAAACTCTGATAACGCGACGGAAAAAAAGGCGAACACGTCAGGCGAAGAGAGAAACGAAATACCGTCGGGATACGATTTCTTGCAGCCCGCGCAGGCGCCGCTGAACACTCGAATTTCTATACAAAAAAATTCACGTTAGCGTATAAGATACGCGTTTAAACCTGTAAAAAATTTCATGGCAATCGGACGAACCGTTCGTCCGGAAAAAATTCCGCGATACCGGGGCGAGCGAAGATCGTAAGACGCACGATTCTTCCGTAAATTGTGAGAGAAAGCAAATTGGAAGCAAATATCTTCGAAGAGAATCCCGCATCTCGAGGAAATGTTTACGAAGCGAATCGAGTCGGTGCCCGGGTCCGTTCGATCGGCGAGTTAAAACGCCGCGCCAGCGGTCTCGTCGTCACGTTTACCGTGGCGTCCGCTGGACAGGTGTAATTAACGTCGGCGTAATCGATAGGACGCGCGCGAGTCGGACGGGAGAGCGCGCGTTAACGGCCGGATCGATTGGCAACGTTGGAAAACACGTTCTAATTGCGTTTCGATTGTTATTCCATGTAACAGTCCCGCGGAATTAATTAACGCCGCGACGACGCGAGTCGATCGTACAGCAAAAAAATTATTACCCAACGTCGCCGTCGACCGTTCGACCACGTGACACGGCCGACATGACGCAGCTTCGCGACCCGTCCGCGAAAAGAATCGTTCGACTGACGATTGCGAACTGACGGGATCAACGGGCGAGTCTCGAGCGCGTTTACTTTGTCTGGCGAATCAATTCGACTGGATTCGCGTTCGCCCAGGGCGAAGATAGACGAGAGAGATCAATCGCTGTCTAAGAGATGGCGTCCCCGTCGACGGAACGTAACAGAAATCGGCCGAACGGGGAACGACAACAGTCGGCCCCGAAACGAGGCCGTATCCAGCAGAAACTTTTCGTCCGATTTGTCGAATAGGCTCCGGCCAGTGTGTCTGCAATGCAGTTACGGCTTCGTATCGACCTGTTATACGGCAGTCATCAACCTGCCGGCAGGTGAGCGTGTGCACACAGGTGTATCGTAAACGGTCGGTAAAGAATTGATCGCGAGATTGGTGGGGGGGGGGGGACCCCCCCCACAATAGTGACGCAATCGAAATTCTCGCGACGACCTTTTGTTTCGTTTCGACGTGGGAACGTCTGTCGATTTTTCCTACCTCTTTCCATTTTTCGACAGATTTCTCGATTTTTACGGATGAACGCTTATCAATTTGGCGACGAGGAGCGAGACCTCGGTCGACGTTTAACCTCGATCGGGTCTGATAAGGCTGATTGGTGTTGGAGTTTCGCGTGATTCGTTTGAACGACGCATTGATATTTCTTTTTTTTTTTTTTTTGGTAAGAGAAATTGGGGATTTACGAGATTTTAGACGGGCGATTTTTCAGTTTCGTTTTCGGTGCGGTGAAAATTGCGCTGATAAAATTATATATTCCTAGCCGCTGAAGGGGAATATTTGTCCCTTTCGCGAATAGTTCTTTTCACCGCCTTTTAATTCCACGAACATTGCACGACAAGACCATTGTAAAATTATTCGAGCGAAACTCAGTGACTCCGCTTCGTCCACCCATGCATTATTCGTAGAGTTCATAGCATAGTTCAATCAAGTCGCAATATTTCGATGCATAAAACTAACGTGACATTAATGTGTGCAATATTTATTGCTTCAACGGAGAAGGGAACAATTGATATCGAGCCTGTCTCTGTTCAATAATTCACCGAACATCCACTGCGAGGGCTAGTTGTATGAAATTATAATTCGGGGGCAAAGTTGCACGGACTACCATTGTCTCTCGACAGCGAATTAATGTTTCAAGCAGCTGGAACGACCCCTCTGTTTCGGCAGCCACCAGGAAAGCGGGGAAAGAATCATCAATTGTGCTCGCGCGTGACAGATCGCGAAGGGTGACAAATTGAGGGAAATTTTTTTCTTAATCCACTGACGCTGATCTTCTTTTTTTTCCGCCCCTCACGATTCTATGTACGAATGTATCGAGCGACAAATTTGGCGTTACTGATTCGTGCCTTTCCAAACGTGAAAGAAAACATAGAACATTACGAGGAGCAACAATTCAGGACGATACGTTAAATATTTAAACGCAATCTCTACCTACAGATAAAAGCCACGGAAGCTTCGCCAAAAGTTAGAACGCAGTGGTTGCATAGTTAACAAAGCCTGTAGAATTCTACCTTACCGTCGTGTCGGTACGACAGATTCAAGCAGAGACGGGAAGTACCCGTTCGCCGATTTGTCGCGTAATTTGAAAAGATCGCAGCTTGTTTGCTCGACGCTTTTAACATATGTATTATTTAACAATTCTATCACAAACGAATAAGTGACAGAATTGGTAAAATATGATGAATAACGTCGATTACCCAGGTCTTACCGCGAGGAGGTTCCAAAAATTATTATTTAGAAATTAAACGCTGCTTCCTTCTGATGTATATTTGCAGCACGCTTGATATGCAAACGTTGCGCAAAATAACAATGGAAGGAAGTATCAAAATAGCTGACTTTAACGAAGGCTGAAAATAGAAATTTTGTTGACCCTTTTGAACTAAAAAGTAAAGATTATAATGCACGTTAGCTTATAGTTAGTGTAAATGAATAGGATCCATAAAAATGATTTATGATGGCGAAGGCTGTAAATAAAAATTCTGTTAGACCTGACTTAAGCTAAAGAATAAAGATTATGACATAAATTAGCATGCGCGTAGTTCAAACAAATCCTACCTATACTTAAGGTAAATTGAATCTTATCTTAAAACTAAGATGTGCCTTAACGTTATGTAATATCTTATTTAATAGCATCCTGCCTAACTCAAAATCTATCTTAAATTAAAACATCCTACCTGCCGAAAGAGCTAATTCAATTTGCAAATTGCCTGCCTATTTAAAAAATTATTCAATTTAGAAATATCCTACCGAATTGAAAAACTGAAGGGATATAAAGGG
The DNA here is from genome assembly GCA_948146005.1 of Nomada fucata. Classification (NCBI taxonomy): domain Eukaryota; kingdom Metazoa; phylum Arthropoda; class Insecta; order Hymenoptera; family Apidae; genus Nomada; species Nomada fucata. Next base: position 30,829,840 of record OX411277.1, on the reverse strand, counting down.
AGGAGCAAGGGATATTTCATGATGAACCTTGAGGTTCTTTCATGGAAGTTACGATTATGCACCTGAAACACACAAAAGCACCTACGTGACTAAAAATTTATCTTAACTTAAACATTGCCTACCTAACTGAAAATCTAAAGGCACATAAGGAACGGGGAAAGGGATATTTTATGATGAATCTTCCTTCATTAAAATCGTGATCGCGCAACCTGAAACAGATCAAAGTTCATAAGACTTTAGTGATATTTCTCGGGTAAGATAGCGCGATTGTTTCTACCATTTCCTTTAAGTCGTGTTAAATAATCATTCCCGTTGCTTCAATTTATAATACTCCACTTTAATTCCGAAAATACTTATACCTTTCTTATATATTTGAAACACTATATCGATGAATCGATGCATTTGGCAATTGAAAAAACTGCAACAAATTTATTTACTGAGTTAATAATTAGGAAAAAGTAGATAATTAAAATAGCAAGTGTCATTTCCTTTGAATCATATGATTTTCTTCGAGTTATTTAATCCATACGTCACTTCTGAGCCTGTGGTTACTTACATATTACAATGCATGTTAATTAATGTACTTCAGGTAAGATTCTATTATACTGGTATATCCTTGAACTGAATAATTCTGTAACACACTAGTTTATGAGAAGAGTAATTGTGAAAACATAGTAGAGTAATACAAAGAGAGCATGTTCTTCTAAAATGCAAATATGCTGAATAATAATTATGAATTACAAATACAAACATATTTTTTGATACTAAGATGAAAAAGGAATAGATAAAAAACGTATACCTCGTTTTAAATGTCAAAAAAGCATGAATTTAATTTTATTACATTTTTTATTATTCTTCGATGAAGAATCTATGAAGAATAATAAAAACAAATGCAATAGCCAGAGAGGCATTCTACTATTAATTATCGTCCACTTGTTATAACCCCGATTTAAAACCGCAAGTGGATTATCCCTTTTTTTCGCAACACTAATTTACTGCATTACTCGCAAAGTCAATCGCGTATGGTGCTTCATTATCTCCAAGATAGTATTTCGTTTATATTCAAAAAATTACTAAAAGGAAAAATGATCATTCACTGCACCCATCATTTTCAATTCGCAACACTAATAACGGAGAAGTGATGGTAGTCGCATCCAAGACTACAATCGAAGCAATCACCTTGGGCAGCTATTAAAGCTGCACAAGGTGATTCAGGAACGATATTGAGCATTTCAGTGTGGTCGCAACGCTACTTGAAAAACGCGACCATTTCTTATCGCAACACTACATGAAAATCTAAGAAAAATATCCGCAATGGAAAAATATCGCAGCACAGTAAGTGCTAATTAAAACCTGTGTAGGAAACGAACACGAAAATTATTATCGCAACGCTAAAAGGAAGAACACATCGCAAGTATAATTTAATATAAAAGCAAGTCTAATTCAAACCGGAATTAGTATTAATTCGCAACTTTAATTCAAACCGGAATTAGTATTTATTCGCAACTCTAATTCAACCCGTATTCAATCGTACGCTACACTAATAAAAATCGCGATATGCCCAATACGATGATGGTGGGCCAGCTAATAGGGCTAGCCAAACAATAAACTACAACTACAGCATACAAGAGCGAGCATAGTGACGAAATAGTAACAAAGAATGGCTCTCCATCCAGAGGATGCAGAGCCATTGGTAGTTGCCCTCTTGAGAGACAGTTTGTCGGGCCTCTTCAGCTTTTAGCCTCTTCTTTTCTTCGAGCGCGATGCCCGCTGAAACTTAGTCTAGGCTCGAGACTCTATTCGCAAACAAACAAAAAGATAAAATAAAAATCTAAGCCGCGTAGCTAAATGGAACACACGCGGACGAATCGCGACCAAATATAATCGTAAAAATTGCGATTATGGAAAATCGTAAAGTGTACGATTAAAACTGTAATCGGTCCTCGCCTACACGCGCAGTCTCGAGCACAACGCAGCACGTTCGTTTCGGACCCAAATTGCGACCGCGACCGCGAGAAATTCGAAAAGTCGATAGGCAAAGCCAGAGGCGAACGCATTTTCGTTCGCGCCGCAGCTTCGCCGTCGACTTTTCAAATCAGATTTCCTGAAACAGGTTGAACACGCGAAATACCGCCTACCCGATCGGAGACTGTGTCAACCTGCCCGGCCCTACCTACTTATATCTATCATGCACACCAGAAGGTATACTACCTATCCTACCTACGCCTATATTTAAAAAATGGCAAAGCATTCACGCAAACACACATCATTCCACGATTCTCACTCAAACACCCGGGTGCAAGGGCCTACACTAGAGAGACGTCCCGGGACGCCTCCGACACCCGAGCTTGGCGTACAATCATTCACACTCTAAGGGTACGTACCAATTCCTGAAATCGGCTGACAAGGGCTAGCGACCATTGCGTAAATGTGCGTAAACGTATATGCTCGTGCATTACATTCGTATAAAATATTGAATGATAAAATATATTGTACATTTTCTGTGACCTAAGTACACTTGGTTTGCATAGTACCGTATTCGTTGCCATATTTTTATAATTAGTTATGGCATTCAACGAATATTTGCAATTGTAAAACGTATTGCTATTTATGAAACCATAGTATTATCATTTGTTATGAAACTCCCGAGCCGACGCAATTCCACGGCCTAACCACATACACACACAGTGTGGAAAATACGTCGTGCACGGTGCACTAACAAATGTCAGCCGCCAAACATTGTTATAAATTTAAGAACTATATGATCATCGTGCCCATTGCCTCTCGCTCACCCAAGTAGCACCTGGGCACGTGGGTGAGTTCCTGGCAATGAACACGGAAGGGGTTAAACCTGAAAATCCTGATCTAAAAAGATGATTAGTACACGTAAAATTGCAATAGCTGATAGTATATTTTATTTTCAATCTCTGTAAAAGTGACTCGACTTTCTAATTTATAAAATATAAATAAAACGAATAAAACCAATAAACGCAATTAAATATTTACTTGAAAAAGTGACATGCTATTAAACAAGCTTCGGGTGATTCCTCAATCGAAGTAAATTGTTCAACATAGCTACTCCGATTTTAAAATCTACCCGTATACAAAGTGCCTTCTTGTACATAATGCGTAATAACTTTCATAAGAAAAGAACTCGAGTATAGCATGTGAAAATGAATATTAAATGCTATCATTGGCTATGCATATTCAATGCTGATTTTAATATACGAGAATTATATTTATTTATTTTAATATATGATCACAGCAATCATGAAACACTTGCAGTAACGAAGTCGGAGGGTATCCGACTTCTGCACTGTTCAACAGCAAAAACAAATTTCAATTGATTATAAATGCAAGTATAAATTTACTGTACATTGTCCTCAATATATATGCAGTTGTTCAATGTACTTATTAATGCCATCATATATGTTTATGGTAATAGAGGAACCTACATGAACAATGCCTATTTGATCAAACATTTACTTCTTTTATATTTAAAAACGTGGCGCACAAGAAGGCAGACCTATCCTCATATAAGAAATAATACACAAAACAATAATATTGCAACTGACGGATATAAAAACTATACCCGTGGTCACTATGCTCGCAAATCTACTAAAAAATACAACCAGTCACCCGTGCCGCTTCGGACCAATCGTCCTACGGCATGATTGGGGACCGGAGGAACCAAAACGCATGCGACTCACCACCTCGTTCATTGTAGAAGCAGAGAAGTGATTGCAGAAGACATCAGGAACATCACAGAGGCAGATGAATTGAACTCAACCATCAGGAAGTGTGCGAATTGTAACTAAACAAGAACGCAAAGAACATTGAAATCTACTGTTCAATCTCCACAATTAAATTCTTCATAAAAAATTTAGAATTGTTCGATATATACTTACATTTCTTACTTTATCAGTGTCGCCTAAAGCATCCCCTTCAGTGATGCACCGACTCTACTTCCGATAGCGATTATCAGAAAAAAATAAGAATAAAAGACTATGCACGCGACCGCAAATTATATCGGCGAACAAATTAAGATTCTAGTTTCGCTATTGAAACAATTGAAACAGAGCACCGGTGCTCCTATAATAGTATTAATAACTATTCCCCGAAAAACACTGACTCTACAACCGCGTGTATCTAAAGTGCAAACGAAAATTTAAGCAGAGCCGCACGCTCCGAGAAAAGTTGAAAACTGCGGAGCAAAAACTGAGTTTACCAACCGCATTGCGCGCGGCCACAAACTTGTCTGAAAGAAAACATTTGGCGAAGGAAGCGACAATTTTCGGTTATATTACTGTCAAATTATAGACTCTGTTCTTGTTTCATCTTAGTATCGGTAAACAGATCGTGCGAAATCAATATGGAAATATAATTAAAATGCTCACATACACACTCCTTGGTTCAAATGAAGTATCACGTCTCAGTATAGGTACGAACTATGGGGTTAGGTTTGATTCGTTACTCAGATCCGCCGAATCAACTCTTTTCATTCTCCTGTGACAAAGAATAACAGCGAAATAAACAAAGTGCACGATAGTAACGATAATTGTGATACAGTAAAGCAATAATTCATCTCGAATTCTATGGCAAAACGTGTGCGCTCGACGTGTAAACGCACAGGCACGCTTACGACAAAATTGTACATCGTGCAACATTTACGCGTGGTACAAATAATAATGTAATAGATTTATATTACTAGTATTTCTACAATTCTACATATTTCTAGAAGAAATTGGCGAAATTCTTACCTGTCAACCACATGGTTTGTCACTTCGGCATGGCCCGCCGCCATTACGTGCAGCGCATTCCCGCCTGTCTGCGTCGTAATCCCGCGAAATTTGAATCGTTCCCGAGGCAAGCGAGAGGGACGCCATTGAATATAATCCAACTGAAATTGGAAATAAATGTGTTAATAATCACCAATATTATAATAATATTGCTAGAAACTGCACAACGTATCGCAAGATAATGGAATTCGGGGCTGAAATACGTGTACGCATACGTAAAACATGATACGTATATGCGTGCACGTGTCGATTCGAAAATGCACGCCCTCAGATTCCTCTTACCGCACAATACTTGCTTAATTTCTCGAAAAACATCAATTAATATTATCAAAGAAAGTACAGAACACTTAGGGGACGGGGGAATGAAACGAATTTATATAATTTTCTTGCCATTTGGAATATATTGGACTGTGTGACGTACCTGAATTCGACGGACACTCTGAACACGTTTAATCGCTACGAGATCCACTGGGCGAAAGAGTGACAGTTTCTAAATACACTGGTCTAATGTATGGGTGGGGGTGATCTTTCTTTAAGGCTGATGTTTCTTGAATATCGCGTCGAACTGAATATATTTTATCGCCGGTATTACTGTATGGATATTAGTCGAATAGGGGCATACATATATATTTATTCGTTGAAATAAATATATCTGTGCAATGAAATGCTTGTAATGCTCTTTACGCTATAGAATAAGCAAACTATATCCGTCGAACTAATATTTGTCTTGCCCTAGTGAGCGTTCAGATCGTTTCCTAGAATCGTTTGAGATATAAGAATTCATATATGTACGAGAAATCTAGTATCTCGTCCTGTGGAAATTGCTTTCCTGATTTCCCCCCCGTAGCATTCATATATGTGCATTCACACGATTGCATGACTCCTGTCCCCCCGACATTACTTCAGTAAGTAATAGTGCTTGTACTGATCACCGTTCATGAGCAGAGGGCGCTCGAATCAGTGCCGGATTTCTGAGTCGGTGTGGCAGTCTCGTCGGGTCATGAAAGTTCGTAAGGTGACTCGTCTGTTCATACATCTCGTCTGCGTTTCCAGCTGCAAACTGTTTCACCGACCATAGAAAACAGGGCAACTGTTTTACCATCGATCGCGTTACTATTTCCCATTACTTCTAACGTTATCTATCTTCGATAATATGTACGGCGCTAATTTTTATTAATATCATTCCGCATTTTCTTTGTTTCAGGTAAGTCGCGCGAAAGCTGTTAAAGTATGCGTAAAAGTGACTTTATATTTTCATCAAATAAGGTGAGTTTGTATGCATGCAATTGTTTCACACGCGCAGCAATTAATTATAAATAAATCCATCTAACCGCGTGCACTTCAACAATGGATTACAGTAGTGTGACACGGCTTTCCACTGCCAGCTGGCTTTAGCGAAACCTAAATAAAGCTAATGCGTATGAAATATCGGCGACTAAAAATAATAATTAATCACACTTTCGCGATATTGTAACCGTTTAGCCGCTCCCTTTGAAATCCTTCAGGATAGATTTCTCGCTAATCCCGGCTTATCTTCCATTTGGAAAAGCCAATAGAAAGGACGAAAAAAAATATCCCCTTCCGATTGCATCCCCGGCAGGGGCTAATATTTCGCCCGATATCATTTCCTATCCCGGTCCTCACTCTGACAGAGAAATGCCGTCGTTTTCTTCATTTATCGCAAAGACCACTGTCGTCAAATATTAACAACAATTAATTACCTCGCCATATAGGCTATCCGTCCCACTACACAAAACTCGAGGCTTCAATGGAAAGCCTTGTGCCATCCAGCGCAAACACCAAATCACTAAATACTGTGCTAGTCCACGGAGACCCGTGGAGTCCCGTGACACGGCAGAACCTTAGACTCTCATAAAATTAGTCCCGGACAGAACTCTGCGCCGCAGAACTCAAGAACAAGAGCTCGATATCGAGCGCTCTATTGTTGCCTGGCCCGGGGGGGGGACCCCATGGGGACCCATGATCTGGCGATACCTATGCGTGCATCGGCAAGTTGGTTCGGTCGTAGCCCAGGCAGAATGTCGGTTATTGATTGGCTGCCTGTTGCTTTTAACTCTGTCACTGCTGCGGTTGTACGCCCCTCACCCCTTTCGCTCCTCGACACTCCACGCCACGAGCTTTCCGCTGCGCGTTAATAGACATCCCGTCTGTTTCGACGACTGTTCTGGTACTTTCGCTCAGATTTTTTTTTATCAATCGCCCCCCTGCGGTCTCGTACGTACAATTGCGCGTTTACCATCGGACCCTTGACCAACCTGCGTTCACAAGACCGTCCTCGGTCGCAGTGTTTGCGGTGGGACGTGGGTTTGCCGACACTCGGCTCCGTAGCGCTCTTTCCTCGAATAACATCTCTTATCGTTGGACGACGCGGCTCGCCCGCCGTGGCGTAGGTCGTTGAGCTGGCGAGGAGGCCATTACGGTGTCGGTCAGCAAGGATGCTTTCAGCAACGATAAAAGGATGCTTTCGAGAATGGCTCTGTTATTCGCGAGGGGTGACATTTTCTCAGCCCTTTCGCGGCGAGATCTTCTTTCTCCATTTGATACTTTGGGAGGGGGGGTCCCCCTCTTGTGAGAAAGCCATCTTTCTGATGGCGTTTAATTAAGAACCATGCTGAACAATTGCTCCGCCTTTAACAATATTTCGCTTCGGTCTTTACTCCGTTAATTGCCATTATTTTATCCGATCCCATGGGGAGGGGGGCCCACCCGATTGAAGCAAAATTCGTCAATCACTTTCAGCCGTCGTTGAAATGTTTAATTCTAAGGAATTACTGGTCGATTCAAGGAACAAGGGTGGCATGTAATCTTTCACGGCGAATCGTCGCAGAATCGTCGACGCTGTTATTGGGCTATCGTCGTCAATTGGCGGACACGGTTTCGCGTGAAAACGCCGGAAACTGGGCCACTGTCAATCGGGGACGACGTTCTCCTATATCCGGTGACCCGCGTTCGCCGCGTAATAATTCTCGTGGCCCCCGACGCGTGCGGCGACGCACGTCGGATTGGGCAGCGCGTTTAACGAGATTTAATCGGCGTAAATAACTTATCGCCGTCGGTCATAATGAATTTTCCACGATTTCGCGTGGCGAACTTCGAAACGACATTCCCCACCCACCGCGAGCGCCCCCCCCCCCCTGCCGCGATTCGTATTATTCTGACACGCGAATCCGTTCGAATGTAATTAACGGATCGAACGAAACAGTGAACCCCGGAGAGGTGGGTCGTCGATTTTAATTGAAGCCAGACCGTTCAACGGAAGGAAGCTTTGGGTACAAAGTTGTCTAACCGAGGGAATATTTGGTAACCTTCGATTAAGTTCGAAGAGGGTTCAGAATAAATAACGTTTAACAAATAATACCGAAATTCCTTCGGGCCCCGCGGGACGACGTTTTCGTTCCATTAGCCCGGCGGAAGAACCGCCGCGCCACCTCGGCGAAGTTAAATTAACTTCGCTCGGGCTCCTCCACGCTTCGCCAACTCGTAATTGTCTTTGTCGAACCGTTGAACATGTTCGAGCGCACGCGGCCAGCGTCCTGCCAATTAATTCTTTCCCCCCCCCCCCACCCGCGCGACGCTGATGTCACAAATGTTTCGATGCCCAAGGTATTATGTGAATAAAAGCATTCCGACAATATCGTCGCGTACTCGATGAACGAATTAATTCAAGTTCATTAAGCGTATAAATATGTGTATCGTATTTATTTCTCGTTGACGTGTATTGGTTGAATGGAATGTTGATTCCATTCGACTGTAACGCTCGTTCTGTCTGAATGTATTCTTGATTCTGAGTGGCGTATGGGAAATGTGTAAACTGTGCTAAAATACTATTGGTTATTTCTATTTTTGCGAGGCGGTGGAAATAGGACTTCCCATTGGACTTAAATAGGGATGGAAACGGTGGCCGAAGGAGTGCTAGGATTTTTAGGGAAGGAGGTGGCTTATGATTCGCAAAATGCCGTGTAGGAAGTAAAAAAAGGTAGGAGGATTGTTATGGCTGCACTCGTCAGATGTCACTTCGGTTTTCCGTGCTGCTGCAGGTTTGCGACCTTAGATGACGCGAAGGGTGAGAGGCGATCAGGTATATGACAATATCGATGGTAACGATCGACTGGAATGGTTGTCCGACAAAAAACTGATCCACCGTCTGAGGAATGTAACGCGTGTCGAATCGAGAGAAACGCGTGGAATAAAACGCATTTAAGGCCGCGTCGGTTTAGCGTGTACGACGTTGAATAAGAACCGAACGATTCTATTTACACTGTCCACGTGTCGCAGACTTACGCACGGAGACAGGGAAACGCAGACGCCAACACATGCACGCACATACTCGCTCGCTCACTCAGTCACTCACTGACACAACACACACAAAACACACACACATTCTCTTTATCTCGTTCGCTGTGGGCAGGATTTAATTACAGCCCGAGAATTTCCAATAATCCAATATTCGTTGTGCAGTAATTCATAGCTTGACGTGAATTTAATCCGCGTAACCGTGAAATGAAAACCGCCAGCGCTCTATTGTTTAAACGAAATCTCGATGCCGCGATTGCAAAGCGAGGGGTGCGCGGAATTGTTATTGAAAATATCGACAAAGGGAGGCTTCGACTTCTTTCACGACGAATCTTGATCGAGTCGAGCGTTCGTCGAACGAACGGCGAAGCAAGCAGGGCTGCGCAGTGCAACGATCGAGTGTCGTCAATGCGTGTGATGTTTCTTACTTTTCCGTCGCTCTTTTGTTTGTTCTTCGTGCCCGTCCACGTGTCTGCTCCTCCCGTGCCATTTGTCCGGCTTGCGCGATATTTTCACGGGGATTGGGCGCCGCCATCAGAGAGCGAAGTTAAGAGGAACAAACGATTAACGAATATCGTGAAGGGGCCGTGGCGTCAACGGACTGATCGGTGCCTAGTAATACGAAGGTCGCGGGTTCGATTCCCCGAAGCCTGGCCCTTCATTTTTATTCGGTATTTTACAATACGATACGCGAGGCGTTTTCACGGAATCACTTGAAACGTGAACTGTGTGTTGTTTTAATGGGATGGAATGATGAACGATGGTGTTTCAACGGGGGACATCGGGGCAACGACGAAACAAATGTAACGTGAAACGCAATATCGTAATATTAATGCGAGATGCAATATATATGAGTCGCGTGGCGATATTTTTCATTAATATCTTCGTCGTAAATTGTAAAAATACCTTCGATCGCGGCATGGGAAAAAAGAGGTGTCTGCCGCGAGGAATGTTTAATGAATCGTCCATGGGGGGGGGGGCATTTTAATTGCTATTTACCGAGCTTTCATGGTTCACCCTTGCTCCAGCCCCCTGCCAGCACCACCGCGCCCTCGCCGCGGACATCAAAGTGTTCCCCGAAGCACACCCTCCAGTCGAAACGATGATTTTTCACGGAGCATTCGTGTACCTGTTCGTTCCGGTCGATTCTGTCTGTGATCATTTCCCGGAACAATGACACCCCGTTTATTCCTCCGATAAAAAAAAAGAACGAAACCAGCCAGAGTGCTTTCGAATCACGGGGTAAAAAAAAGGGAAATAAATCAACCCCTCCCTCCCCCCCATCCGTCAACGTCGTTCTTCACCGTCGTCAGGCTCGGTTGCTACGGGTCGAAGGGTATCGAGAATAAAAAAAAAGAAAGATCCCCCGAGGTCAGGAAAGGAAAATGAAATCGCAGAAATTGCCGTTCGTGTCCAATCACACGGTCGAACCCCATAAATCCCCATAGATCCCGTAAAACGAGCCGGGTATGCAAGCGCGATTCACGTCACGTGACCGCCTTAAGTAGAACCGACAGACTTAATGGGCCGCTCGCTCGTCCATTACCCACTTGCGCCGCGAAATAACGATAACACGGCTATCTGTCGCAAAGATTGACGCAATTTGTCCGCCAGACGGTGGCGCGTTTCCTCCTCGCCCGAAAGGAGGACGCAATCGAAGAAAATCGAAGAATTGTTGGATTCAACGGCGCGGCTCGCGACGGAAATACAATTAAATCGAGCGGATCATTATCGACGCTGTTATCGATTCGTGGGTCCTTTTATAATTTATTTTTTTTTTTTTTTAATTTGACGCCTGCTCGTCGAACATTCTCCGTCGAGTTTCATCGTTCGTCCAATGGAATCCAATGGAATCAATGGAATCGAGCAAATGAGTCGGGTTACCTTTGTGGAATGATTAATCCGGGCCATTGGGAATCACCTGGCGAGGTGAAAAAAATGAGCCAAGCCCTCCGCTCAAAGGCAAAACTAATTCCGCGGATTTTAATCATACCAACGGGAAAATTTCGAACACCTCGAACCTCCTCACCGTCGCGTACTGATTCGTCGGGGCTAATCGAACAGTAACTTTTAATCGATTAATCGGATCGCGGGGGGACCGATCAATCAACACGCATTATCGATTCTCGAGCCGGGAAATTAATAAACGAACCGTCGCAAGCGGGCGAAATTCAATCCGCGAATACCGCAATGATTTCGATTACTCGAACGCGCGACGTCGCTCGCGAAACGCGCCACGAGACGAATATTTCACGCGAGAACAGAATTAATTGATAAAATGAGAAATCGCAACGAATTCCAGGGACACCTTCCTCGTGGACGACGAGGAAAGATCCGTTTGTCTCGTCTTTGGGAACGACGTCGACGAGCACGGCCCAGGGTGCTTGATACAGCACTGAGGCGACAGAAACCTGCGCACATCGTTGAATCGCAGCCTCGCGGACGATAATTCGCAACGGCGTTCGCGTAGAAGTCTGACGGTCTAAATATAGTAACGCCGCGCGGAGGATCGACTGATGTCACGTCGGGTCGCCGCGAACCGTCGACTCCTCTCGCTCCCTTTGTTCGCCGTAACGTTAACGAAAGCGAGCGGCGAAATTGACTCGCGGCAACGTCGCGGTTTCGAAACCGTCGCGGTTGAAAAATCGTCCGCCGCGATCGGATGGAACGGGGAATTTTTTTATTCCCCAGGATTCGAATTTATTTACCGTACCTATAAAATGTCCCGTCCGTTCGATTCCACCGATTTCAATCCCTCTAAAAACTCCTAAAAAGGAACATAGTTTAAAAAACAAACAAAGGTTTAAATAAAGTCCGTTGCCCTTCTTCTGGACAACCGTTCGCGTCAACAGAGTACAACGTTACGCGTGGTCCTGTCGGCAGGATGCAGTTGTCTAGCTGAAAGCGGAAGCGGCCAGCGGGACAGGGCAGCAGGAAGCTGGTCGACGTCGAGCGACGTCACGACGCCCCAAGAGGGGGGATCGGGCAACCTGGTTATAAATTAAACACAGAAATCCGCACGCCGCGATTCTTCAAACAAACAACTGGACGCGCCGCTGAACGGCGGAAGAGAGACAAAGGAAGATAACGCGTTGGCCGGCGCGTCTGCGTTGCGCTACGCAGCATGGCTGACCCAATTTTCGCTGGAACGCCCTGTACAGTGTACCACTGTACCGTCGATCGTCCAACGAAACTACAACGGTGAACGACGAAACGAAGTAACTATAATTCCCCCAATTGCTCTGTGAATTTCATTCCAGGACACCAGCGTCAATCGCGCACGTATAGTCCTTGAACGAATCCCCGTAACGGGTGTCCCGACCGCGAGAGGAGGAATAGTATTCGTTCGAAGCGCGCCGCTAATCGAGCGGCCATTTGCGCGTCGTCGACGCGAACGACAGAGACGAGCCGGCAAGTGGATAATTCCAGCGCGAACCAGGCACGTTTGCATATCGGGCGAAGAGCTGCGCCGCGAATCCTCGAGGGCGGCCGCGACGTCAAGGATGCGCGAGCAACCTTGTGCCCACCTGCTTCGGCAGCCCGAAGTTTGCGGGCAGCTCGCATCAACAGGCGCGGCGAGCGCGAAGGAAACGCGGACGACGCGTCGGCGTAGCGGCGCACACCGCTCGTACAGATGCTACGCCGCTGTGCCGCGGCGACGCCACACGGAGGATCGTTCCGTCAGTCGGGTCTCGACCGCCGTCAACGTCAATACGACGGCGCAACGGGCTTATCGTCCCGGGCTCGGTAGCACCGAGCCTCCTCGCGGTACGGTATATAACTCGACGACCTAGCCTATCGCGTCGTTCCTTCGTCTCCTGACTTGCGAACAACCCTCCCCTCGCTTTCCTGACCGCCCCCGCCCCCCCGGGGGACGCTTCGTTTCATTCGCAAAACCGTCGTCGCATCGATAGACCGGCGGGTCGCGTCGATGCCTCGTCGGTCACAGGCGCCGCGGGTACCCGTGGACCTGTTTTACGTTGGCTCGCGGCGGGTTCCAGGGGCCGTCACCTGTCGGGCCAGGTGCCGTCCGTCGGAATCACGGGGATACAGTGCCCGTGCATCCTTGCCGCGCGAGAAGTGGGGCGAGAGGACGCGACGGCGCTCGATAGAAGCCGAGGCGGACTCCTGCGGCCGGGCTGACGCGAGGAAACGCGGATGCAGCGGTGATTCGTGCCGCTGTGCCGCTCAGTTTTGGGTGTAACGAGGGCTCCAGGCGTGTCCTGGTCGCGGATCGTCGTTCGAATTACTCGGGGAACGATTTGGACGGAACTGGTGACCGATAGTCCTGGAGGGTCCTGTATTCCTGGGCCCTTTGATCGAAGGTGGCCCAGCCGTTTGAGTTAGTCCAGGTCGACTGAGAGAGCCTTCAGGTGCACGGTGGGCGTCCGCGGGAACCTAGAAGCCGGGTGGTTCTTTATACGCGTGGCGCCGGTTCATCGGATGACCTTGAAAAATGTGCTGACGCCGGTCGGAACAATCACGCGACGAACATTTGTGAACATTCCACCCGCCTGTGCCTCGTTCGTTCCAGTAGGAACTGCAGCGGGTCCTACAGAGTCCTCTGCACAGGTGTTGTGCCGCGGCTAGGTCACGCAATTGTCTCTAAACGCGACAGACCCCCTGCCAAAGCACTGCTGAAGCAAGAGACCACCCTGGTCTCCGTAGCCAGGCGCAGGTAATCCTCAGCTGTTCCCCAAATACTAATTCCCCAGGTCCTAATGGCCTCTGGCGAACCTGTCCGCGATATAGTCCGTCCACGCGGTGGATCTCACAGGACAAACGTCGGACACTCGAGCAAGTGAGGCAACCACGGAAACCGCCAACGTCGTTCCCCTCGCAGTCCCATCCCGTCAGCGTCCATCGTCGTTTTCTCATCCCCGTAGTGCGTAACCGTGGCGAAAGTGTCGTCCAGGGCCAGTGGTGCGTCAGTGTGCTCGTTTCTGTGACCAGATGCAGCGGGAAGTCCCGCGTCCCGTGGGACTACGAGCTGAGGGGACCAGAAGGATCGGCCCGAACTGAGGCCCGGCCAGCGAGGATCCAGTAAGCTCGAGGGTACGATCGCTAGTCCCGCGAGATCTGTAAAGGGTTTGCCTTGCAATCCGCTACCTGTTGTCCTTTGGACAAGGCCGCCAACTTGTCTGGGGCCTCTTGCCTGTGCGTGACGCGAGCAATCGCGAACAATAACCCCGCTCGCCGCCGATTTCCGGCCCGGACGCGGAATGTTTTCGGGTTCACGATCTATTGAACGCCTGGCCAGCGTGCTGATACTTGTTGATAATGGGCCGGTCTGCCCCTGCGGGTTATCAAACGGATAGCTTGGTGGTCGCGCGATAATGGGGTTCCAGGGTGGCCCATTGTCTTCTGTGAAATGGCTTGGCCCAGATTATTTCAATCTTGCGGCTGTGTGGCCAGTTCTACCCTCCCGTGCTGGGACAATGAACGAATCGACGGATCCACGTGCATGGGGGATCGTTTGGAGTTTCGCGATCAAAGATTACCGCCGTTACTTTGAACGACTCGAGGGGCCCGGTCATTCCGCGCGTGGCAGCCGTTCGAACGAGGCCAGAGCCAAGTTCGAATCGGAAAAGATTTAATACCTCCCGGACCACGGTCCCTTAAAAATTCCATCAAACTTTCTTTCGTTCATCCGCCCGGTGTATTCGCCTCGCGCTGAGCAGTAAAACCCGAACACCCTTAAAGAAAACCTGACCGTAAAAGGTACCCAGGTAACCGGCTGCTCGGTGTTCGGCTGTAAACTTTGAAAAGAGAGAAACGCGAACGGGAAGATCGTTACAAGAATCGTTACAAGTCTCATCTCGAAATTTCCCAACCGGCCGTCGAACTGCCCACCCGTGGAGTTTCGAACGATTTCGCGTTATCCTCAGCGTTCCTTCGATCGAACGTCACGGAAGATAACGGGCACAAAGGCGCGAGCCCGACAATGCTTCTTTCCGTCGCGTCTCAGCCCGGCATTATCGACTACAATCGTTCCGAGAAGTTGAATGCGTCGGGGGCCGCGCGTCACGCACCAGGCGATCCGACGGAGAAACAATAGCACAACCGCGAGGGAGAGAGATACAGCGAGGCGAGTCGTTCTAATTGTCCTCTGCGCCGCGAAAGTTTCGCGGCTCGCGGCTCTCCCCGTGTAAAAGATACGTCGACGGTCGCGCCTCTGCCAACTGTCGCGGCGAGAAATCGAAACGTTCGAGACGGCGGCGTGGATCGTGACGCGTCTCGAGATGAATCGCGGTAAGTAGTACAGGCGCGTCACCGGTCAGACGCAGCGAAGGAGGTCCGACGAGTTCGCCGCTCGAGAGCCGAGCTTTCGTTTCGTTACGCTTCAATAAAGCTTAGGTTATACGTAGACAAAAATGTACTGGTTTTCGGTACGGCTAGGCGGAAACAGCGCAAGGGCGACGGAAGGAGATTCGTGCGAATTTATCGTGACTCCGGCGATAAATCGCATTAGCAGTTTTACGAACGAGAAGAAAAAAAGCTAAACAAACGGGAGAACTTTCGACGGAAGCGTGGACTGGCTTAAACAGAGTTCACCTTTTGCCTACGTCGCGGTCGAGTGCGCGAAATTGATTATACGATAGGAAACGAAACCATACACGTATGCCTGCGTATTTCAACAGGGTAGGCGGTTGATTCTTCGCGTACCGACGCGAAACGCAATACGCCTCGAGTGAAATTCGCAAAATTGCGATTCAGTTCCGTCGGAAGGAAATTTTTGTGAGAAATATTTTCGCCCATTTTTCTACCTCGATAGAAATCGATTCCCCCGTCGCTCAAAGTTGTCCCCCGCTGCCGCGTATCTTTATTTCTTCTGTGTGTGTGTGTGTGTGTTTTTTCTTTTTTTTTTCTAAATTTCCGCGTTCCAGAATAAACAATGGGGTTCATCGTTCCCGAAGACGAAGCGAGCTTTCATCGCCGCCGTCCCCGTCGTTGCGACTCCATTATCGAGCGTAGCTGCTACCGTCATCGATTACGAGGGGTTCGATGATTGCGCCCAGGGGTTGTCATCGATTGTTACACGCGGCCCCCCCCCCCCCCCCCACAAGCATTAATCGCGCCGGTTGGCCAGCGGCGCGTCGCAAAATAAAATTACACGCGCCCTCAAAGGAAACACTGAATGAACTTCCCTGTTTGTTCTCGCGATTACGTAACCGAGATTTCCCGTCTCGATTTGTCCCATTACGCGCCACTCGTCGATTAGAGGAAGGTAGAAAGGAAAAGAGGCGAAAATAAAGGGGGAAATCAAGAGGGCACCGCGAACTCTACCCGGTGATTCTATTGGAAATGTTTCTGTTGTGCGAAATTAAACATTGCACGGTGTCTTTTGTTCAAAAGTAAAATAGCGAAGAATTTGTCAATGGATGCAGACGAGCACGTCCGAGTCCCTTCGCGGTTAAGAAGGTTCTTCCATTCAATTTATCAGCAACACTTTCAGCCGGGGCCGACGAGAAAACATCGCGTATTTCCGGGCTTAATTGCGAGCGGCCCTTTCACAGCGAACCGAGCAACCGAGCCTTAATTAAGAAACCCTGAATAAGAATCATCGTCCCCTTTATCAGCGTCTCTTATCCACGGCAATACGTAACGCGGCGTGGGACAAAGTGGGCAACAACAACAACGATTCGGGGGGGGACGCGTAGCTGCTCGAGGGGTCGAGGGTCACGTAACGCGAATTAAACCACCTCCGGGGTAGTTTCGTCGCGATAAGAAAACCGCCCCCACTCTCGATTGATCCGGACGTTTCTGAAACGGTGCCCCCGTTCGTTCCCCTGAAATTCCATTTCACGTTCACGTTCGCGTTGAGCGAACCGTGTCGGGGGTGAAATTGGGCCCACGCTGGACACCGAAGGGGTGGCACTTTCAATCGTTAGACCGAATAAAAAAATTTATGTAAAAGTCGACGAATCATCGTAAGAGAAAGTGAAAGAAAATTGCAAGGACAATTTTCGCTTCGCGTTTGCACTCGAAGCTTTCCATTCTTGACATTATTTCCTGTTCGCCCCTTGTTCGTTCAATGTCTGG
Source organism: Nomada fucata (assembly GCA_948146005.1). NCBI lineage: Eukaryota > Metazoa > Arthropoda > Insecta > Hymenoptera > Apidae > Nomada > Nomada fucata. Next base: position 30,812,684 of record OX411277.1, on the reverse strand, counting down.
TCAATATTTCGCGTACCTTTTTCCTTTCGCGAGAAGATTGGGAGAATTTCACTCGGGGCGAGGCTCGCTGGGGCCGCTGGGTAATTCGCTGGTTAATGGTTAATAAAAACCGCGGCTTAGATTGGGTGGACGAATTATTAAAACTTCGGTCACGGCAGGGTAGATTCCTGACGGGGATGCAAGAGACGCCCCCGCACTTAGGCGGCCAAACTCGGATGTGGCCGCAAACTGTTTGACAAGTACATCTAAAGTTTTTACTAATGCGAATAATAATCGAAAAACTTCTCTTGTGCATAGCAACCTTAGACAAACAGAATTCGATCAAATTGATCTTAATATACAGGGTGACAAAAAACTCAGGGAATATCGATAATTGAGATATAGCTGAGGGGTAGAAAAACAATATTTTCCTTGGCAAAAATGTCCTACATAGTTTCGTTTTTGAGTTATTAACGAAAAACACTGGCCAATGAGAGCGCCCGGCGGGCATCGGCCGACGCGCGCTCAGGTGCGAACCGATCACTTGCGGTAGGTCGTGATGGGGGCATCGAGGGTACCGAGGAAAGCATGTGGCAAATGTTACATCGTCTTAATTAAGAATCACGTGGAATTATTCATTATTCGTGAATAAGAAATACACTAATAAATCGTGTAATAACTGTGTTCGATACGTTTATTCATTATCCGAAAGGAATGAAGTGTTTTATTAATTATGAAAAAAATACTTTTTTTTATCAGTACGTTTTCAGGTGGATAAACTATGTATTAAGAAAAACGATTCGCATAACTAATGTTAGGAAAAGCTAGTTAAACTTACCCATCCGTTCACGAATTAACCTGGCTAACATTGTGTGAATCCTGACCTAGGCCACAGTTATTACACGATTTATTAGTGTATTTCTTATTCACGAATAATGAATAATTCCACGTGATTCTTAATTAAGACGATGTAACATTTGCCGCATGCTTTCCGCGGTACCCTCGATGCCCCCATCACGACCTACCGCAAGTAATCGGTTCGCACCTGAGCGCGCGTCGGCCGATACCCGCCGGGCCCTCTCATTGGCCAGTGTTTTTCGTTAATAACTCAAAAACGAAACTATGTAGGACATTTTTGCCAAGGAAAATATTGTTTTTCTACCCCTCAGCTATATCTCAATTATCGATGTTCCCTGAGTTTTTTGTCACCCTGTATAGCCAAAAATAGCATACGATGACTTCCAGCTCGTCGCCGTGTTTACGCTATTTAAAAAAAAAAACAAAAAAACAACCGTCGCCGCTGTTTCGTAAGAAACGAATGTTTCATTTATTTTTTAATCCGGCAATTTAGCGTTCGTTCGATGTTATAAAAAGTCACGGAACCGCGAACAACAGTCGAGCACCTGGAAGGGTTTCTTTTTATCGAAATTGAACGTTCGCTCGTTGTTTTCACTGTACGCGATGTGGGGGTTCGGGGTTGGGATGTAAATTTGATTACAGCCGAAAAATTCTGTCGAACTTCGCCGCTTTTGCAGGGGAAAAGAAATTCATTCTCTCTGACAGGGCCAACGGTGTTGTTCGATGTTTCGCTCGCGATGCGGGACTTCGATTAAAACGTTGACAACTGAAATGCCCTTTTTTTTATATTCCACGAAATGAAAACAGGGTGTATTCGAAAATTCTGCCGTCGCGAAAATGTTTATAAAGTTGGAATAATAAAATTTCCTTTTTTTTTTAAAAAATTTGTTCTCATAGAAACGGGAACAATGGAATCTCGTACGATCAATGGGCACCGTAACAGTGACGTATCATTTCACGTGAAAATTCATTACTGCCGATGAAACAACACGGTCCTGTTCGACCGGTTGTGTTTATTATCGAGAGACAAAGGAACCACCCCGCGTTCAGCCACTTTCCAAATTGTTTTCCGCGTACGCGACGATATCGCGGCCACTGGAACGTTGAACTGTAAATTTTGACTGTAATAAAATAACACGCAAAATAATTCACAGCGCGTCGAATAATGCGTTTCGACTGTTGCGTCGTATAATAATGTCCGTCAATATTCCGCGAGGCAAATAATATATACACGCGGCGTAGTTGAGAAATACGAAGAATTATTTAAAGGGCAGGAGCGCAAATTTATTCGCGACGACGCTCGTTTGGATTTCGCGCGATACCCGATGCCCCTTTCGGTGCAGGAAATCGAGACGTTCCGAATGCGAATTCGACATTAACCAGCGAGAAATCGATATTCGAGAAACCCACTTACACGCGTATTTCGAGCGGAGCTTCTCGTAGAAATTTCGCCAGGAAATTGAAAATCAGCGCCAGGCCGAGGCTTAAAATGCGGACAAGACTGTTGCTCGCGAGATTGACAATTTTCGAGGCGAACGAAATCGTCGATATTCGACGAAAGTAAATAAATAAATATCGTAGTAATAATAAAAACGAGTTAATATCGTAATAATAACAAAAATAAAGGAATATCGTAATAATAACAAAAATAAAGGAATATCGTAATAATAATAAAAATAAATAAATATCGTAATAATAATAAAAATAAATAAACATCGTAATAATAATAAAATAACAATCGTCGTGCAATAAATTTCGTAGAAGAAAAAAAAAGAGAAATCGAACGACAGGAAAATATAGCCCGACTAGAATAAAATCAATTGCGATACAACGTTCAACGAATTGACAAAAAATATTTATTCGAGGACGAAGGGAAACAAAATGTATTCCCTTTTCGGGAAATCGAGTTTTCCGTTGTATAAATAATTTATAGGCGACTCGTCCCCCAGGCTTTCTCTCCCCGAAACGTTATTCACTATCTGACGAGACGAATCTTGCAGAGTCTTTCATCGTCGACAATCAGTCTTGTGTTCCGTTCCACGAGAACGCCAGGCAGTCCGTCGGGGACCAGACCGGGTCCTCGTGGTCGCTTTCTACGCGCATTTTCTATAAACGTCTGGACCCCGAGGAAACCATCGTGGAATCCAGCGAAATCAACACTACCAGTCGGCTGCCCTCGCTGATCGATGGGCCGCGACGGAATCCGTTCGAGATCAAAGAGTTGCAGAGCCGAGGGGTTCCAGCCAGCAGTTTAAAGAGCGCAGAGAGGACACTAGACTGGCTGGCCAGGCCGAGGGGCCAAGCCTTTTAATTAATCTGCTGGCTCGATAGCAGCGAGCAACAGTGATTAACGAACAGCCGGGGTAAAAAGGACCTGGCTTGGGAATTGTTATCATGGAAGTGTGCAGCATTTGGTGGGGCTGTTGTATTCTGACGGAGAGGAGTGTCCCAGGTGTTTCTGGTGTCGGGAAGTAATTCGTAACAGTGCTCGTGCGGTTGAAGGAAAAGTACAGGTCGGACCAGTTTGTATTGTGCGACGCGTGTTCGTGAAAATTAATGTAGGGTACGTTGGATAGTGTCGACAGGTGATTGAACGTGCAATCGATGTTCTGCATGGCGCGCGAGGATATTCAGAGTTCATGGGGAACCCAGAGTCACTGTGTCGTGAGAATTAACGAGAACAATCGTCAGGGTCCCCGCGAGGAAGCTGAAGAATATTGATGTTCCTGTGCGAAGCCTCGCCCTAAACGATTCAGGACTATTCCGCCTGGTCCGACTGACCAAAGGCGTCCTCCTTAGAATCCTGGACGAAATCTGTGAAATTTTCTACGTGATTAGCTAGCTAACAAGGGCCTACAGTTCAAACTTCATCCTCAGCGTTTGATTCTTCGTTTTCACGCCTCGAACGTTCGATGAAAGTGGTTGGGTCGAGAGCTTCAGCCGGGATCGTTAATGGCGACGTGGTGATTTCGTGTCCGCGAAAGACTGGAAACGCTTTGGAAGACTTGAAACGATTCTTTTAACCGGATGACAGCTGCATTGCGGGCCATCATCATTGCGGGGCCTGGACAATCCCCTTCGAATACTCGGGGCGGCCGTTGGAACTTTTATACCGTCATCAGACCTAATCCGAAGTCGTAAAAACTTGGGAAACTTCCATTGGAACACTTAGTGGGAATAGATCTAAGGATCGCTGAAACTGCTAGAGCCTAAGGGAGTGCGGGGATATCTTACGCGACCCGCGAACGCTGAAGAAGCCTACACTCGTCACCGTAATCCTTGGAAACACTGAAGAACAAGAACTGGATCACTTGGATCGAGTGCGATCCTAAGCTCCGGAGCTGGAAACCAAAGTTGGACAGCTGGGATCACAGTGGGACTACGACTGGGCCACTTGGACCAGGACAGACCTCGGCCAGCAAATAGAAAATAAAACGTACCAGGCACCTAGGGGGGTCTAGGAACTTCAGTGACACCTCTACCTAGACTCCAGACGACTCGAGGAACCGACATTGTATCAAAACCAGGTCTGACATCAGATTGAAGAAGAACCGGGCCATGTAGCTCACTGGAAAGGCCTTTGAAATTCTAGCGAATTGCTTCAGTCGTTACGGGAGGGGTTCCAAGGGATCCTGGTGCAGTCGTTCCTGGATGTTTCGACATTGAGTGGCGGTAGGGTGCCGAGGTGGGGGGCGCGTGGTCTTGCTGCCTGCCGTGCGCCAGTGGCGGCGGGGGTGGGGGTGGTGCAACTGTCTCGGGGGCCACCCCCGAGGCCAAGAAGGGCTCCACCGGCCACAAGTGCCAACTGCAGCAGCATCCAAGCCAGCATCCGTTGCAACAGAAGCAACAGGACAGGAGTCAGCAACAGGAGCAACAGAAAAAGGTGTTCCTGGTGCAGACCAACGAGTTGGCCCCCTTGAGCGATCTCGAAGAAGACCTGGACGACCTTGAGGACCTTAAGGGCGCCGAGCAGAGGGTGGAGGAGGAGGAATACGCTAAGGAGGGTGGCACCCAGCACCGTTTAAGCCCCAGGCTGCACGACATCGAAGAGGAAGACGATGAGGAAGGCCGGTACACCAAGGAGAGGTCAGTGCACCGCCTCTTCGAGTACTTTTCGACGCGTCTGAGATCGTTTCCTTAAGGTTCGCCGCTTTGTGCTGACGGTCAGTCGTGAATATCACGCCGAGGGTAATTCGACGTTCGACATTTTTATTTCGGTCGGGTAATATTAAATTCGATTCGTCGGGTTCGATGGGGCTCGGATGGTTTCACTGGATTTGCATAATTATTATGGGTGTTCGCGAAACGACCGACGCAGGCCGTTTGGAAATCAGACCAATGGGAAACGGAATTGGTCAGCGGGCACAAGTGGGGTAGTTAATTTCGTTATCGCTCTACGATTTTCAGTATTAATTGAATTCGACGATCGCTGATATCATCCCGATCACTCCATAGTCCTTCAATTGCAAATTTCAAGCATTTCAATGTCATTTCAATTGGGAGGGGGTGGGGGGGTCCCCCACACCGTAAATAATAATTAATTGTCCGCCCTGGGTCGATGGAGCAAGGAGGTGGTGTATTAACACCATTCGGACGTTTTCCTGCGAAACTTCTGTCGGTCGCGAAAGTTTGAAGCATCTGTTGCTGCAATGGCTGCCTTCCGACCAACTTTTCCTTTTGGGTCACGCGTGTCCGGACGCTTGTCTCCTATTGGTGTCTCCCCGTCAGGCCTCCCCATTCCACCCCAACTCGACGCGAAAGAATATAAATTCTCCTTCAAGTTCTCCGCCATTTCCCCCTCGCTGATAGTCCTTCGATCATTTTTTTTTTTGTTGTAATACAGAGGCTGACCATTATCTTCCTGAACACTGGATCCGCCCTAACCCAATCCAAACCCAGGCCAAATTCTAGACCAAAGTCTCGCAGGTTTCCCCTGGCCCCAGCGTTGACCACGCGAATTCCCATTTATCGTTCGCTCGTCCCTGATCAATTCCTCGACGTTCCGCCGTCGCTGGAGGTCGGACGTCGTTTCGTAGCATCGTCGCAGCCAAAGAATTGCGAGCCACTCGTCCGTCCAATCGCGACTCACGGGCGAGAAGGGCAATCCAATCCGTTCTGCACCGTGACCCAATCGGTTCTGGGGTCGCAGAACGGTCGTCCTTACGCACCGCGTAATTCCTCCACGCCCTTGAACCGCGATCCCCCGCGATTCCTGGAGACCTTTTGGTCACGTGAGCCTCCACTAGCGGTCGACGAGGCGACGTTTAATGTAACAGCAACGGCGCACTTGGCGAAACGACAATCTTGCGCGCAATTTCGAATTTCTCCCTCTCGCACTTGCACCCCTTTTCCCCGCTACCCTTCATCGGTCCGGGGACAGTAAATAGGGCCGCGCCAGGGTCGCGGGTCGACGATCAGATGAGAAAACAGAGCGTGTCGAATTACGAGACCGTTAGGGTTGGGATTGAACGACCGGAACCACCCTTTCCGAATAGATCCTGAACCGTAGGAGTCTGAACGATCCGACAGCGGGGAAAAAGAAAAACAGAATCCCCCTCCTTAGTCGACGACCTCTTCGTCCCGTAAGGAGTCATATTTTTCGCTCCTCCTGCGACCCGGTTGACGCTGCAGCCGGAAGTTCGGTGGGGTGAGGGGGTGGGGTTGGGGGTGGTTATCGATTCGCAAGCGCCGAACTCTTCGAAGGATTCCTCGGCGTCCTGGCCTGCGTGTTTCCGTGGCCGTCGAATTTCGCGCTGGACGAATTATTTAGCGCAAGGGGGGTGGGGGTGGGGGGTGGGGGTGGGTTGGGGGACACCACCCCGGTTTAATTTTTCACGGCGGACGGGGCATTTCCGACTGCCAATTGTTATTTTCCGTTCAATTTCCTCCGAATTTTCCGATCGAGCCTCGACCACCCTGCCCCCCCCCCCCCAATACCTTATTCTTCTACCTTGCGGCCGCAATTTTTTTCTCTCTCCCGAGTAATCGATACGCCTCGACGGGAACGCTCGTTAGGAGGGGTTGATTCGTTTATCGTCGAGCGTCCCTTTCGTCCGGGGGAAATTTAGTACGACGTATATTTTGCAATTTCATCCCGGGGCGATGAGAAAAATTCTGCCCGTGGAAAATAGAATTAAGGGTTGGGGGGGTGGGGTGGGGTTGGGGTGTTAATGCCGACAGACTTGGCGGCGGATAAATGAGAATCCCGCGGGGGGTCGAAGTTTCATCGCGGCGATCCGGCAAACGGAGAATGCAAGTCGACCGACGACGAGGAGAAGAAAATTCGAACGATTATTTCGGGACGGAAACGTCCGCGGATGGGGAAATAATTAATCCGAACGATCCCACTCGGCGTAATCGGGCGGACCGGCATGAAATTTTAACGAGGAGACGATGGTCTCCTTTCCTTGTTTACCATCAACACACACACACACACGTATATATATACGCACACACAGACACACAGACACACGGACGCAGCGGACACTTGCGCGTCGCTGTACCAGGCCCAGAAGGGAACGGCACGTTCGATATTGGTTGCTTACCCTTAATTATGACGGAGCCTCCTGCAGTTCAAGTCCGCCTGGGATCAACGACGATCATCATCCCCGTATCGGTTTTGGTTAATGGCTATCGGAATCTGATATCCAGCGAGATGGATTAAATTATTGGGCCCCTTTGCCGCGTGATTAATTCTGGACGGCGTGCGAAACGCGCGGAGTGTAATGGGGATGAGAAATATTAAAAAATATAATGCATCGTGTCCGCCATTCACCAACAATAATAATAATAATAACATTACGGTAAAATGTTTTCGATCAAATCGTGGGCGCAACGCACGGCGCGATATTTCAATCGGTCGACAGAAAAAATGTCGGAGCTGTTCGACGAAAGCGTATCTTTTTAAACGGATGAAAATCCCCCGGGCTGGAGGGGGAGGGGGGGGGGGGTGGGTGGGCGGTTGTGTTTGCTCGAACTCCCTTGTTCGTCGATAAAACGATAGCCCGGTAACGCAGAAGCGAACGCGACAGTAATTTGTAGAGAATCGATACGCGATGCGAGAGTTGCGTGATCGGGAACGATGTCTGGCCATTAATATGGAAAAAGCCACCCCCCCCCCCCCCTTCTGCCTAGGGACTTCTTCCTCCCGCGAAGATTCGACGTCGTGTCTCGTCGTCGACGGAACAGCTGCGGGGAAACTGCAGTCCAGGTGAGACGATATTTAACAGTCCAGGTGAGACGATATTTAACGCCGAACGATGTTCGGCTATTCGTTAAGGGTGGAAATAATTACCCCGGTTGCGCGGGGAGTAATTCGGGGGTGTCCGAGTTCGATCGACGAGGCTCGAAACCGAGAGGGACGCGAGAAATGTGTGACTGTTACGTCGGAGGGTGGTGGTAGGTGTAGGGGGTTGAATTACCCCTGTCGAGGGGTCGTTCTCAGGTGAAACATGGGGTGGCGATAGACCGGTGCAAACACTTCCACTCTATTTCCAGCTTCGAGCAAACTGCAAACGGCGACAGGTTGCTTAAAAGTTGTTTACAAATCGTCAGTGGAAAAGTTCCGTTTACGTCCCTAGGAAAGTCCCTAGGAACCCTAGGAACGTCGTATCGACGTATTTCCCAATGAAAAAACCTAGCCCCGCAATTGTTGGCCACCGCGAATACGATACAGACACGGTCCCCCCGTTATTCGAGGGCGATGTTGACGAAGAAAACAAAAAAAAAAAAGAAAATGGAAAGAAAGAAAGGAAAAACGATTTTTCCCACGCGTGGAAAATATTCCACTACATTTCGACCGCCCATACCGAGGCATTGTTGAACGCTTTTCCAACCCTTTGACCAGCCATTGTCGTCGATGAACGGTTCGCGAAATTTTCCACGAATTTTCCCGATTTTCCCCGTGGTAAAATCTTCGCCATTTTCGCCCGGGCCGTATTTCTTCCACCGCGCTCTGAACTCGCCCGCACGATTTCATCCCCGTGTCGGAAGAACCCGCAACCCCGTGGGTCCCCTTAATGATTTCCACGACGAGCGGACGATCCTGCCGGTAGACCCTAGGAAAACTGGGTTGCAAACTTCCAATCTGAAGGCACTTATTCTGTTACGTTAAGTAGCATCGCTGGAAATGTCAGCGGGGACGATTAGTTTCGTGACATTTTCCGGGGCGCGCCGCCGGTGATATATTTATGAGGTCGGACCCCTGTCCTTCGCGATATTGCGCGCCCTGAATCTTGGTATCGTAACGGTTCCATGCATTCGATACGTTTCTCTTCAGAGAATTCTGGAAAAACGGGAAATTCACTTCGCCGTATATCACCCCCGCTTTTACACATTCGCGTGCGCGTCAACAACGTTCGAGCGAACCAGACCGTAATGGTTGGAACAATTTTTCAATTTAAGGGAGAAAATTGGGGGTGCGCGGATAGGGGTGCAACGTAAGAAATATCGAAACGAACTGACGTCGTGCAAAAGTGGAATTTTCATTCGGGCTGCCGGTGGAAATTCCTCCCCTGGATTAGAAACGAAGGGAGGGGGTAGTTTGAATTTCGATATACAAGGAATACATGCGCGACCATTCTCGCCGTAAAAATAAAAACATCCCTCCGGCAGTTTCTCTCCCCCTCTGTTTTTCACCGCGTTCGTTCCGCCCCGCATCGAATTTCCACCGGCCACGCTTTAAAATGGAATAGATTTCCCCACCCCCACCCCATTTTATTTCGCCCCTCGGCGAGCCGGCTTTTTATTTCCGTTTCAGTTTTATATCGCGTCGCGCTTGGCCCTTGCCACGGGACGAGGGGTCTTTTTTTTTTTTTTTTTTTTTTTTTTTTTAATCGCAACACCTTTGCAACGCCGCGGCCTTTCAGCGTCTTGCGTTATTCTTTCCGCTCGTCGCTCGCGCGAACGAATTTACACGGCCGGTTTTGTCCGCCGGCCTTTCCGAGGACCTTCATCCCCCACGTCCCTTGTTCCTTTCGAGTGTTTTTTTTTTTTTCGTCGTTCCTCTCCTCTCTTCGCGAGCGGCGAATGGATGAAAAAGATCGCGAAGGGTGCGAAACAGCGTTGCCAAACGCTTTTCCCTTCCGCGAGGGCCCGCTTTGAGGAGCTGCGACTCTCGTTAAATTCTCTTTTCGACTCGGTTTTGACGGCGACGCTTTAAAAAATATTCGCTTGTTCCGTCTGGGAAATTTTCTCCCCGTTTATTGCCTCGTTGAATTCGTTCGTTGAACGTTAGAAAAACAGTCGAGGATATTTGTTTAACTGATAAATTTTCCAAGAGCGAAGTTAATCGGTTTGGGTTGGGTTTGGCCTTTTTTTTTTAGTTTGGCCTTTCGTCCCTCGTCCAAGTTCACAAATACGCGTGGAGGATTCCTCGTGCACCGAATCGTCGTTTCGCGTAAATGTATGCGGATTATTATTAGCCGGACCGGCTCTCCTTCCGTGTCGTAAACGCGACGGCTAATTCTGAATCCGGACCGCGTATAATTAGACCGTGCAGGTGATCGTAGGTCGACGTGGCCAGGACTGTGTAACATTGTTGTAACTGTAAAAGGAGCGGGCCCTGTTGATGCATAATTGTTATCGCCAGCGTCGAAGCAGAAGCTATTAGGTTGCTACAGTTGCGTCGTGTGTCTGTCGTCTCGCGGAGGACCAGCCAGCCTGGTTTCGTGCGTTCGAAAATTTTACCGAATTTATTCGTTGACACTTTGATGGGCTCTGCGAACGATGGTCTGGCCGGTCAGCCAATTGCTGCCTTCTTTGTCCGATTTGATCGCACTTGGTCTGGTAGAGACATGTCACCTGGACTAGGTCCTCCTGGTCTTGACCAACTTGGACACTATGTTTGTCCTTATAATTATTGACGATCGTTATTATCGGTAGGGACATTTCGATACCAATTGCCATCGAAGTGGTGCTCGTTAAAAATTCCCCGGCAACCATGAATTTTAATTACTTAATTGCACTTACGTATCCTCGTCTGAACATTGTTTGCCTCGCCCTCTGTGAAACTTGTCTACCAGAGTCCAGCGCGCAACGATTTAATATTTTAATCTCCCTGGTCGGGGGAGAAAAATGTGATATACCTGAGGACTATGCCTGCGCGGACGTCTAATCCGGTATTACCACGCTGTTGCGCGTAACCAACCAGAAATTCCTTTAGGATTCCAGCCGGGGATCACCTGGGTCGTTGAGTCCTGGCTGGGTTTCGTTGCAATTCGGTTATTCCAGCGTCGTTTGACGGGATGAATTTGGAATGGATGATGTCGTTTCCTCTGGCTTGTCCCTGTCCCCGTCGTTCGACTGTGTCAATGATATTTGGGTCGCGTGCAGACCCAATCGGATCAATGGGCGATTTAACGAACCCGTGGACCAATGCCAGTCATCTGCAGACTCATCATCCGCGTCTCAGTTCGGTTTCCCGTCGCGTTGCAACCTGTTGATGTTGCATTGGCCGCGATCGCAGCGCCGCCAGCCAAGATCGATCGTCGCGATAAGGGGAACCTACACCATTGTACGGGAGCGTTTGTCCGTGTCTTGGCCGCACGAAGCTGAGAAACCGATGGTTGCCTTCGGGATCCCATAAAAAGAGATTGGGGTCAGTCCCTTTCGGGAAGTTTTGCCGTTTCAGAAGGAATTTTCATGACATTTGTCGTTGCTCTGGTCGGGGATGTTTGTGTGATCCTGAGTCGTTCACGGCGATACGTATTTCTTTGCGAATAGCCATGAGGAACGCTTTAACAGAACGGTCATTCAAAGGGATCGTTTCTGGATTTCATATCAAACCGTCCCTGACGAACAACAGGGGACCACAATTAGTGAAACCGGAGTATCGCCAACCGTTCGACCCAGTTCATAACCGTGACAGTCGTGTTCGTCCAAATATCAAACTGTATACATCGGCAAACTCGGTTGCACCGCGTTGTACCTCCATGTTATCCATGGTTCGAAACGGAGAATCTGGCTGCAAAATGTTAAATCGCCTCTGGCCGTCCTCGTTCTAAAACGAGGATTCACAGTATCAATGTAAATACCATAAGAGTGCAATTCACAAGGCTCGACGAGCTACTTCGCCAGAATAATCGAGGCCTAAAGAGATCAGCTTGGCCTTCTGGCCGATTGCCAAGAGTTTTTCGCCGCTCCCACGCCGCATCTGTACATTCTGCTGTTTAAGAGGGATGCTGGGACGCGATGGGAATGTGTATACATTAGCCGAGCCCGCTGGCCACGTGTGTTTATCCAGAATGCATGAAGTGCTTGGGCTGGTTGAATTCGATTGCGAGCACGATCAGGGGCGCTCCATTAGTGCGAGAGGCGACGCTACTGGAAAATTAGATTTCGCCCACCGGCGCACGGTTGTTGCTTTTGAGGAGGCAGTTTTTTTTCGTATCGACAGTTCTGTCAGTTCCCGTGCCCTCCAACCGCGGAGGAAAATAATTGGGCGAGGTGGAACGTTAAAAGTGAACGAGCGAGATTAAAGGATCCCCCGTGAAAAGGGTTAACTGTCCACCCTGTATATCGACAGACCCAGGCAACTTTGAACAGTTTTAAACGTTCGTGCTAGGTCTAACAGATGACGGGAACAGCCCTGCAAAAGTTCAACTCGATACTGCATGTATTGAGGGGACAATGGCGAAGGATAAATGGATTGGCGCTCGCGATAACTTCTCCTCACTCTGCTGAAGTGTTAAAAATTTTCCCAGCTTGTTGTTTGCTCGAAACGTCTGCTCGACGTGCTTAACACCGATCGCGCACCTCATACATATTTCATCGGGGCACAGGCCGCGTCGTCTGCGTCCTCCAGCGCGATCCTTTAATCAGCGAGGACCTCGGTCGCATTAACAGAAGCGAGTCATTTCCCTTCGATGCAAATACGCGACGGTTTGCCTACGAATTGCTGTCGCGACGCCTCTTGCTTCCCGTTCCCTTCGTTTTATCCCTGTCAACGATTTTTATGGGGACCTCGAGCGAGCCAGGGGCGCGACACGGCTGACGAGGGGATTCACGACTTGATCAAGAGTCTCTAGTCTCCTTGAGTGAATTTGTACAATTACAGCGCACTGCTATTCCTCCCCTGCCTCTTTTGTCCAGCAAAGTGCGATAAATCGTTGCGACTATTCATCTCCGTCAGCGGACCTCCTGCAATCACGGATCTCTTTGTCTGTTTGAGGAGAATGATTCTATAGTCGACCAGGCATTCCATTCCGACGTAAAAAGGGGAGAAAAAGACAGGTGACGTCTATTGACCCAGGAAGGGCAGCGCCTAAGATCCTAACCTCAAATAATCCTTGCCTCCACGAAGGACAACTGTCGCTCTGACAATCGCAGTCATCCAATCTTCCAAGTCTTTCGAAACATTAATTTGGTAGCCCCACCTGGTCCTCCAATCCTCTGCCAAGAATGTACGAACTTTCGCTGATAGATTATAGTCCCCCCGAAAGGGAAAGCGTATCTGACAGTCCAGCACACTGTCGGTGATCGGGGAAACGGGTCTCGGACGCGTAATGGGCGATAGGCTAGACTTAAAATTGGCTCGCGCTGGCGGCCGATGATCCTTCAGGCCATACCAGAAGAAATCACCGACCCCAAGTGGCGGTGGAGGAAGCAGAGCGGGCTGGCGATCGCGCAGAAGCATTACGACAGCAGGTGCACCGGCTCACCAGCACCACGTGATCGCCAGTGCGGCTGCAACTGCACAAGCCAGGATGCAGGCAGAACAGGGGAGCATCGGCGAGCTTCGGGGCTACCATAACTTGAGGTCTAGGAGACACACCTTGGCCAACGTTCGGTGAGTACTTGATTATTCTCATTCGTCTGTAAATTTAACCGGGATGCTCTTAGTCACGAGGACCACGACTTAGGATCCGAAGAAATTATCTGCCTTTTTAATGCTGCCTTGATCATTCATTTTTCATCTATACGTTCAGAACGGTTCAGTTTCGGTGCAAGTGAACTTGGTATCGCGACGGACCAAGCGGTGAATGTTTGCAGTGGTTTAGTGTTTCCTTTTAGCCTGGTAAAATTACTGTCTCAGTTTTGCATAATCTATTATCGCCGGAGAATGTTTTTGCCAGTGCGTGGACTGATTACTGACGACACTGAAGGAGCAGAATCACGCGGACAATATTTCGTTCCGCTATCCTCGTGGTTTTACTTGTTGCTTTGCGGTATTGATTGTTTAGACAGGCGGCCATTGGTATGCAACGCTGAAATGCATTGTATCTAGTTCATTCCCGCCGATATCCACCGCGTCCGTTGCTCGAATATTCGACTCCTCGGATTATTTCTATTCAGCGCGGGCAGAGTCTCTAGAATGGTCGACAACGGAGTGGGGATGCACGATCTTGAATCGTTTGGAAACATGATGTCATTCGAGTGGATTAAAAGTCGACGTGTTTTTGAACCAGATTGGTTTTAGTTTGGTGACAAATTCTAATTGGTCCGTGCCAGATACTGCGCGCGTCTGATATACGAGGTAACGATGTCTCGTGAATCATAGAGGAAGCAACATATCTGCTAGACTTCTCTTAATGTCCGTCGTTCTATGTACGCGCAAATCGTCGGGACGCAAATAGATGATCCAGACACTATATTTCATACTTCTGTTTGGCAACCGGAATGATTGTCTCGGCGAAAGGATCACGCGAAAATTAATATTCCTTATTATTAACTTAAGAACATAAGAAACTTAAGATTCAACGATATAATTAATTCAGATCCGCTTGCAATATTAACAGTGCGCGACACATGAGATACTATTCGACCAAATGAGTGCATGCTTCGTAATGGACAAGTGTGCTTTATTCCAAAACCGTGAATTAACATTTTCACGCGTGCACGATGAATTTGTAACCCACGGACACGGACACGGAACGGCACAGGACATTAGGAACGGTTTCGTTTCCCTGCGAGTGGGGCAAGCTGCAATTTCATTTCAGGCCGACAGCTGATCCTATTATACGTCAGACGAAAGTAACATCGTACCCGTGTACAATAGATGAAAAGAGTGGCATTCGGTCGACATTATTGGAAATTACATACCGCTTCCTTTGTCGCGTCCACATTTGATTCTATCATCCTGTTCAGCGACTTAAAAGTCTTTGACGAGCTTCGTTCGATTCCTGTCTTTCAGGATGAAGTTTCCCTGCTCATAGGACACCTTAGACGTTTCAAAAATGGAGGGCAATTATTTCAAGTAGTACCACGGAAATAAACCCCGGCAGAACTTAGGCTGGCCGATATTGTTCAGGATCAGTATGCCTTTGAATCATGACCAAAAATTCTGAGAACTCACGCGATTTTATAACGCGCACATCTGGTGAGACTTTCCAGTCATGACCCCAGCTGAAGACGGATAACAAATTCCCAGATAATCATATTTCATACTACTGTACATCCTTCGGTCTACGTCGAGGGAAGAGTGAACAGAACATGTGCTTATCATATCTCACCCAAACAGTGTCACCAGCCGGCTCTCTACCTTTTGCCCCCCTGCTCTATGGGGATCTCGTACGTGGATCAATCAAATTCTGCGCAGGCACAGCGTACTTTCTTCACGACCCCGGGTATTCCTGTTTCTATGTCGGCGGTACAAGGGCACTGATCCGCTTGCTGATTGGTATCCTTGTCGAGACTCTTCTTGGGTGCTCGTTCCGATTTGGTTGCCTTGGGAATCTTCGCCATGCAACTCTGATCGGACCTCTGCTTCATTTTGTGCGACGTTTGACACTTGCCTGGCGAAGGTTCACAGGCGCAGATCTCTTGGTCTCGCGTGGACTTCCTGGCCGGCTTCCTCGAGGCTTCGTGGCTCCTCAAGGTATCCTCTAGCTTCTTTATCCTGCAGTGCGAGCAGACGGCCTCGTATTGGGCTGTCTGGTCCACCGGGGGACCGTGTGGTTTCTTCAGCGAAGGTAATGTGGATATGAACTTGAAGAGGGCGTCAGATTCACGGCACTCTAGATTAGTCGTGGCGGCTTGAACCGCGTTGGGTACTGTCTTTCCGCATTGACAGCAGTCGCATTTGCCCTCCTTCGCCTCTCCACCCTTTTTACCATAATAGATGGATCTAATTTCCTGTTCTGGGCCAGGTTTCGGTCCTCCGTCGGGTCGCCTGGTGCTTGGCAGAGGTGCTTCCATGGTCCTCATTTGGAAGGAGGAAGTCGTCGTCAGTGTTTGAGAGCTTCCTGCGATCGACGTGGCTGTCGCCTCCTCGGGATGAAGCCTTCCTGCGTGCATGATTTTGTTTAACATATGCGAGTCTGCGTGTAACGTTTTCGTGGTGGTTATGATCTTGGGCGACTGGGCTTGTCGAAGCACCGTGGGAGCTGGTAGTGTTTGAGTTCCTATGTCTTCCGCTGTTTGGGTGATCACTTGGATGGTTTCGATTCTGGTGATTTCTGTCTGCGTGATCTCCGTCTGTGTGATTTCAATCTTCTTAAGGGGCTAAGGGGATAATAGGTATATCAAGTGATGCAATGTAGTCATGTTTGGCAGTCCGATACGTCAGCATTAATAAAAAAAATATATATTTAGCGTAAAGTATACGGTATGTACTTTTGGTGGCAGAACAGGTGGTTCACAAATGCAAGGCTCTTCCTCTAAACTGGACTCCTCCGATTCTCTCATTAAAGACGGCTCGGATGTTTCTTCTTTGTCAATGGGTTTACCTTCCACTTTCTCAGGTTCGTCCTCTTCTGGAATTAGTTCTACGTCAACGGGTACCACTTCTTCGTCTAACACAGGTTCCACGGTCAAAATTTCGTCGTCTCCTTCTACACTCTTCTCCTCTGTAGCTTGCTCTTCTGATGCCAGCAAATATTCGCCAGTCGCTTCTTCAGCTGCATCAGGTTTCTCAGTTTCTGCCTCTGCTTCTTCTTTTTCTTCGACTTCAACTTCCTTCTCCTGATCTTCAATGTCGGTTGCCTCTTTGTCTGTCTCTTCTATTTGTTGCACCTGTAACTCAATTTCTTCATCGGCTGCAGCTGCTTCTGTTGCTTCAATCTCTGTGACAGTCAGTTCATCAGCTTCTTTTGCTTCTTCCGCAACTGGCTTTTCCGCTGGTACAGTTTCAGCTAGCTCTGCAGGTATTTCTGTAACGTCAGCGTGGGCTGGTTCTCCTGCCTCAGCAGGTGCTTCACCTGTCGGTTTCAACTTTTCGTCTATTCCTTTCGCTTTCACCTAAAATCAATCGGTTGCTTTCTGTCCTTCGAATTTATGACTGGATACTGCAATTTGGAAATAATGATATCTATACTCACTCCAGTGAATACTGCCAACTGTCTAGCCAACTCATCAGCATCTTCCTTCACAATCACACAATTGGAACATTGCTAAATAGTAAAAGAAATCAAATTTAAGTGACCAAGTAATTTATTCGTCGTTAATGTAGAGATTGAAACAGAATAGAAATTTTCATTGAATTTGTCAAACAAGAACTACTACAATACGTACCGCTATGGTTGACCGAATCAAGTCCACATCATCCTTCCATGAAAACATTTGATCTCGTGGGACCAAGATGTTCCTCTCGTCAGCCACAACAGCGCCTGCTTCGGTTGCTACATCCGTTATTTCGGTCACAACTGCTCCAGTTGGTACCTCTAGTCCTTCAGCTGTGATTGAAATTGCTTCTTCGGTAATTTCTGTAGCGGGTGCAACTTTTTCAGCCACTACTACTCCTTCAGCAGGTAAAACTTCTTCAGGAGCTGCAACTCCTTCAACGGGTGTAGTTACTATAGCAGGCACCGCTTCTTCTGCAGGTCCTTTTGGAACTGCAATATCATCCGCGGGTGTAGCTTCTGTATGAGGTGGCATTTTTTCTGCAAGTCCTTCAGGAACTGGAATTTCTTCAACGCGCGAAGCTATTATAGCAGGTGCCGCTTCTTCAGCAGTTTCTCCAACGGGTGTAGCTACTACAGCAGGTGCCATTTCTTCTGCAGGTTCTTCGGGAACTGCAACTTCTTCAACAGGTATAACTATTACACCAGCTGCCACTTCTTCAGCAGCTTCTTCAACCGGTGTAGCTATTACAGCAGGTGCTAGTTCTTCAGCTTCTTTAGAAACTGCCACTTCTTCAACGTGTGTAGCTACTTCTTCGCCAGCTTCTTCAGGAATTGAAAATTCTTCAACTGGTGTAACTACCATAGCAGGTGGTACTTCTTCAGCAGCTTCTTCAGCTGGTGTCGTTACTATAGCAGGTGCAATTTCCTGCGCAGCTTCTGTAGGAACTGCAATTTCTTCAGTAGCTACAACTTCTTGAATAGGCGCAACTTCTCCAGCACCTTCTGCAGGAACTGTATATTCTTCAGCTATTGCAACTGGTTCAGCAAACACTTCTTCAGCAACTCCAGTATCATCAGCGGCCTCGTCTTCCCTGGGACCAATAGTCTCCTCTTCATCTTCTACTTCCTTCTTCACTGTTGTCATAGTTACGTCAACATGATCCTCATCCCTCTCGACTACGTCTTCTTCATATATATCCGTCTTTACTACCGTTTCAGCAGGCTCCAGTATCGACCTCACCTTCGCCAATTCTTCCTCCATGTTCATGCCAGTCTTCTCCATCAACGCCCTGGCTGAAATACGATTCTCTTCCAGAGCTTTTATTTCCTCTTCCGTCAATCCACTTTCAGTAAGAACTTGATCGTTGCAAGTAATGTCGCAAACGAAGTCGTCGCCGTACTTGTCCAGTTCAGAGAGGGATCCTATTTGTGCCAAGTATTGAGCAGCTTCCATCAGTCGCTCATCTCCAGATTCTTCCAGTTTTCGTAGCGCATTTTCCTTTCGTTCCTCATAATCGAAATCGTCAGCGGATCCCAGCTGACCCAAATAATCAGCACCTTCCGTCAGTCGTTCGTCTCCAGCTTCTCTCAATTTTCGTGCTTCATAATCGAAATCGTCAGGGTGAATTTCTAGTTGAGCATCGCTCATTTCAGCCCCGGCCATAAGATGCTTATCAGCCGTGTCACCTTTAGCGAGCACCCCCCTGTGATGAACGCCACCCACGTAGCCGTCCGTACCGACCATTATCTCTTCCTGTTCGGCAAACGCTGACACTCCCTTGTCCAAGATGTTAGCGAAGTCGTCGTCCCTGCCAATTAGAGCCTCTATCTTCGTTACGCTGACATATTTTTCCAGTTCGCCCCTGCAAGTGGACAATCTCGCCATGAGTTGCTCTATGATGTCCTCCAGCTCGCATATTCGGTTGGCCATCTTCTGATTGGCAGTTGTCTTCAGGTCCAGCTGTTCCTGAAGAACGCTCACAGTACTGGCTGCATCGCCTTCCAGCTTGGACCACAGTTCGTCAGCTTGCTGTAGAGTCCTCATGTAGGCCTCCTCACGGCGTTCCATGTCGGCCATTTGCCTCTTCATGGCCAGTTCCTTCTCTGCTAGATCCTGAAGCCTCTGCAGGCATTCGATGTCCGTCGTTCTTATCGATGTGTTGCTGGGCACCTTGTCTAACCACTTTTTCTTGCACTCTATCACACCACACTCGCCTGCGCGAATGAGAATTCTCACTTTGGTATGAAGATAAATATACTTTATAAAATAACAGCCTACCGGTCTCGCAGGCACCATCCTCAGCATCTTTGGACGCGGCGGCCTTCAGTTTCTGAGCCTCAGCAGTCAGCTGCTGAATCTTCTCCTTGGTCTCTTCCTGTATCCTCTTAGCCTCAGCCAATCTTTTATCCCTATCTTCCAGTGCTGCCACCTTCTCAGACCAAAGTGACCTAGCTTCCTCTGCCCTTTTCAAAGCCTGCTTTCTCTCGGCCTCGACCTCTCTGACTCTGCAATCAAAATGGCGACTGGGTGTGCTAGGGCAGTACACCTCGCCGGAAGCTGGGCCCTGGAACTGCTTCTCCAGTATCCGTTTCAGAGAAGGAACAGAAGCCCCCTGGGTCATCCTCCAAATGTTCCAGACCATGACAGCTGGCATGGAGCACTCCAAGATGTTCAGTCTTTGCTTCAGGTCACCCGTTTGCTTCTCCAGTTCTTCATTCTTCAGTTCTCGTTTCCCTATTATCTCTCTGAATCGACGATGACACTGTCGATACATTTTTTTGCTTTTACGAAGCCTGTCTTTACTCAGCTCGTCGAGAGACGGTTTTTTCTCGTCCAGGCTAATCTCCTCGATCTTGCTCAACTCTTCCTGGCTCTTCGTCCACATTTCCTCCAGAGGTTCTATAATTTCTTCCTTCCCTATTGTACTAGAGGAAGTTACAACCCTATCTGACGTTACCCCTGATCTCGTGGACGACCGACTCTTTTCAGACTTTTCTGCCCCCGAGCCAGCTGATAAACTTTTCGAGACTCTTGGTGATTGGGTTTCAGCAGATGTGCCTGCATCGTTTCCATCGTCAGCGTCTTCGGGAATCTCGGGTTCTGGGTCATCTTCTGGCTCTTCTTCGTCTGCCATAGCGATATTCTTTTACTATTGTTTTATTCCGGGCTTAATTACATATCACCGTCACCTAGGTCGTTATCAAAGTATTATTATTTTTCAGATATTATCCCCTTCCTCTGATAATATAACTTTGTATTTATTTTATTTTTTCATTTAGAAATATTTGTGATTGTTGTTTTGAAAACCTTACCTTCTCGATTGATTTTTCCACAGTTGTTTACAAAGACACATTGCGCCGCCAGACGAAGAAAACACGACACGAATTCCTGTCAGGATATTTTTTTGTTGGTTAATGTCGGACTAATATTTTCACATCTTTGTTATAATCCTTCTCTCAAAATTTTGAACGTGACCTGAATAGAATTGACGTTGATGGATCAAATCACCATTACTCAGGTTTTCTTTGTAGATTCCACGGGAACCACGTTAGAATTCCTCCTACTTTAACGATTTTGTGATGTCGTTTGAATGTAGCAGCGACGTCGCCGAGGGTCGATCGTATCGATCGATTTCTGTCGTCGTTCTTTTTATTACACCCTCGCGTTAATCGACGTGAAATATATATTACGGGTGATTTGGATGACGTGTAAAGCGCATTACGAGTTCGTCACGAGTGGATTGAAAAGTGTAACCACGCACAGGTGATCGAATACTGGACAGGTGTTAACGAACGAGACCTTCTCGCTTGCGTCGAACGACGAATTTCCAAATTCGTAATCGACATTTTAGTTCAGTAGGTTCCAAGCTTTTTTAAGGGTTTTTCATTACCGATCTTTCTTTCACCTCAGTTTTGCAACATTTCAAGTAAAAAATTTGTGTAATCCCCTCCTTCCAAAAATTGCTTAAAATAATAATTTTCTTTCTACGGTAAAATTAACGAGACAAATATTAATTTTCAAAAACTCTCTTCAACCCCTGTTATAAATATTGAACAATCTCCTACCCCATCGGTATGCTCTTTCACAATTAAGCGAATCCGTCGAACCTGTGTCCAAAATTTGTTCTACGGGGTGGAAAAAGCGATAACTAACGGGGGTTGCTGAAAATAAGAACAAAAGCGGCCGGCTGCAGGGTTAAACATCAATTTTTTCCGGCTCGGTTTACCGCAGAGGAACAACGTTAAAGGATAAACCAGCCTAAGCCCGGAAAAGCCCTGCTTTATGTCGAACCAGCCTGAAAAGGGGGTTGACCTCGCACACCCTCCACTTTCTCCGCCGCCCTTCTTTCTGCACCTCTCGCAAAATCAATAGTATCGGTGTACCGAGTTTATCCCGCGGTTCAGCCGAGTCTACAACCGGTTTGCCAGGGAAACTTCCTGTAAATTTTCACCGGGAAACGATTATTTATGGTTTCGTGGCGAAAGGGGGTTCGTCCTGCAGAAGGGGTGGTTGCTTAACGTTCATTTCGACAAAGCGGTGCGACAACGGTTTCGCTCTTTCGAGGTCTGCAGGTTCAAATAATATTTGCCGAATTAAACAATTCCAGGACCCCTGTAAATAGTCAAATTAATCATTTATTATAGAAAGATAATTTTGCTTTCCATGGAAACACTGATTCGCATTACGATTTTCGGAGAAATAAATGTTTCAGAGTGCTCTGGGAAATCATTCCGATTGATATATTCTTGGAAATTTATGTCATGATAAAATTTTCACAGGAAACAAATATTCTTTTTGCACCTTATATAGTGGATCATTTAAACTGGTAAATTCAATAATTCGCGAGCGTTAAATGATCTTCGTAAGCGGTACGGGTTAGTTTTACTGACTCGTGACATTTAATTAGTTGTCTCTGAATATCTTGTACCTTCCACGTGTCTGAAACGAACGTTCAACGAAACGCAATTATCCGACTGCCTTGCACCGTGCAAGTCCGGCCTACGTCATCAACGCGACTCATTTAATTACAAATTGCAAAGTTATATTCGCTTTCGACGCTGAATAGGCTCAATTAACAAGATATCAAACTTCCATCGTAATTATGAAGAACGGTGATTAACAGCCTCGATTCGCGCGAATCGATCTTGGACGCTCGATGCATCAAACAAATCGAATATTCCATCGAATTAATTAATAAAAAAAGCTAGAACCATAATCGTGCCCCGTCGCACTGTTTCAATATTAATATGTTCGAACAGTGGGAAGTCGAACGATTCGAATTTCTGAGCTACTTTACGGACACCCGGTACGTTGCGGCCAACAATCGCAGACACTCACCGGCACACACTCCTCCACTTCACTCTGAGCAAACCGAACGGAAAGCTTCGCGTCGCGACACAATTACCGTGGAAATATTGCACGGGAAAACAACCGAGAGGAAACTACAAAAGAGTTGATACTATTAAATCTGCAATTAAAATTCCGCGAACCGATGCGCCAGACATTGACCATGCAAATTAGAAAGGGAAGACGAAAGGCGGAAAGTTCATTAACACCGTTTACCCTTTCGCATTCATCCCCCTCGAGTATCCTAATAGGGAGAAGAAAGAAAAAAATTCCGGTGAACATTAAAAATTGATAAAATCGTCCGACGTAATATTTCCCACATGGAGAACTTGTTAATTAAATATACTGAACAATGCTCGAATTGAAGGACAGCAAACTGTAAACGTTACATCGAAACATCGATAACTGTCTCAGTGAAACGAGTCAACGAAACAGACCACACTGGACGTTTCAGTAGTACAAGTCAACGATTTCAGTCTTCGCATTTTTTCACTTTCACCAAAGAAATTGCACGTAAGAACGTCCCGTTGCGGTTCGCCGCGCAAGCAACAAAATATTATCAAGCTGTCAAGTTCAACGGCAAATTGATAATAGCAATTTTCAGTAGTACAATTCAATCATACACGCCGAAGTGAACCTAAACTGTGTTTCGTGCGTTGAAATTGTTTGACTCCCAGCGACATAACCGTATCTCCGATATAACAACAATAAAAACAATTTACCCGACGGGAACTGTACAATCGGAAGTGTGAAATTTAGCGAACCGCGGCACTTCCGCGCAATTGCCATCGGCGAGAATGGTATTCTCCCTCTTTTGTTTCGTTCCTCACGACGGGTCACGTCGTTTAGCCCAGATTTATATAGGAGGACTCGTCGAGGCTGATCGACGAGGCTCAATAAGTTCGAATGAATTCTTTCTCCTCCGCCCGCTATATATACGTTGCCTCGTGCGTGACCCGGGGTAGTCATTTATCTCTGCGGGGAGATCGTTTCGAATGCTGCCGCTCGTTCGTCACTTCCTGATTCAATTTTAACCTTAATCCACATACCTCTTACACGGAACAAAGTGATTTCGTGTGTCTCGTTAAAATCGCACCTTGCGCAACGCGTTGCGCAAGGCGGGGATCCGTTTCGAGACTAACGTATCATTAGGCCGGTTGAATTTCGCGGCACGTTCGGAAGTGTGTACGTCGTGCAATTAGAAATACGCTAATATTGATTCTGGCGCTATCAGTCTGCTATCCTATTAATTAAAAAATTAACGCCGCAGTCACTTGTTGAACAACGAAGTTCGGGCAAACTTACCGCTGCACGCCACCGAAATGAACTTCGGAACAGGATTAGGCAAGCAATCACGCGGCGGAACTTCGTTTGCACCTGTTCGGTAGAAATCGTTCGTGAACGTCTAACACCGACCGGATGCCGACGCTTCGAATGTTGCATAGAATTTCCTGTACGATCTGCCAGCGATAGTGTATTTCGAAATTAATCGGGAAAGTCGATGGATCGTGTTGCAGGAGAAATACTTCGCGTTATAGTCGCCTGCGGTAGATTTGTAGTCACGAATCTCTTGATTGCCCGTCGTTCTACCCTCTATAAATTACCTTGGCCGAAACTTTCAGATCGATACAACCCCTTCTTCGTCAGAACATTGGGCGTCGAAGTGGGCCAATAATTGCACAAAAGACACATTCGACAGTCCGTCGTTCATACGCATTATAGTCACTGTTAATCCGATTATAGTCGCTGCCAATTCGGTCGCGCTCATTCCCGATTCGCTTATAGTCACTGTTAAATCGCATATAGTCACTATTACTTCGCTTATAGTCACTATTGCTTCCCTTATAGTCACGAATTTTCTGGTCGCGCCTTAATCGACCCTCTACAAGCTACTCTGCCCCAGATTTTCCGCTTAATTCAACCCCCACTTCAGACATTGCGCCGGCATTAAAGTAACCTAACGATTGCTCCCTTGAACGCTCATCCCCCTACGGGACCAGGCGTCCCGTTCGAACACGAGCTGTTTCTTGCAGCCGTCGATACATTAGCATAAACGCCTGTATGTATGCACACGGATGATCGACGGCAGAACGCGATCGTGTTTAAACTTGCATCGCAAATAGGATCGTATTCCGCCGCGAGCTCGCCTTCCGTCGGGGTCGATATCCACAACTTTTCCTCGAGGCGAACGTACACGATTCCCAATGCGCCGGGTCTGTAATATTTGATGCCATCAGTCAGGCTAATTGCACTTCGGAGCGTAGCCGCCCGGCGTTTCAGAGATTATTTACGATCCATCGATTTCCCACGAAATTCCATCCCGCGGTGTTTCTTTCTCTGCGAGGGGCTCGTTTTTTTTGTTTTTAAAGCAAGGGCGAGAGTAGACCGGGTCTAGGACCTCCCACGAAACCAACTGTGAGAATTCTTAAAGGGGACGTTGGTATCGGACGCGTTGGACCGAATTCAAGTTTTTTTAACTATTACCTTTTCAACCCGTTATTAAATTTCAACAACCTCGATAAATAACGATCCAGGAATAAATGGAATTACGTGGCGAATCGTTTCGGTGCAATCTCTTGCCGTTTACTCGCAGCACAGTTGGATCGAGGGTTCGCGAATGTCCTTAATAACTTCTTGACCTTCGACTTCGTAGACGTTGGTGCGTCGTAGGTGCATCGACGCCAACGGCCTGCACCGCTGCATATTTTACCCTGCACGCGTCACGGGGAGGCCGGTGACGTCACTGGTAACCTACATAGTTTAAGAGAACGAGCGATCCCGAAGCTGCAATCGCGGCTGGAGCCCCTTCCTTCGAAGCACAACCTCCGGGGGTGAATTCGTTTATCGCCATCTTGTTGTTAACATCCCCCGCGAAGCAACTGATTAACTTGCGGACGAAGAATTATCCACGATATATTTGCACCGTCGATTCAACTTGACCGAGATATATTAAACTGTTTACCATTCTTCGACGCTAGTTATTTACAGTCGCGCTTGAAACTACGAAAATCATGATTTCGATTAATTTCGTTGTCACGCTTCTTCCTTCGAAACTTTGAGAAAATCATTTTCAATTGTTTGCTCGACATTTCTCTGTTCGTTCTTGCGGATATCTTTCCACGTTTCCCCTTTGTCCGTGATAAGCACGAATGACATTTTTATCTTCCAATTACCGTTACATTCGGAGAACTGTGCAGTCGACGGAAGCTCGATCGGAGGAAGTGAAT
Organism: Nomada fucata; assembly: GCA_948146005.1. Classification (NCBI taxonomy): domain Eukaryota; kingdom Metazoa; phylum Arthropoda; class Insecta; order Hymenoptera; family Apidae; genus Nomada; species Nomada fucata. Next base: position 30,786,993 of record OX411277.1, on the reverse strand, counting down.
TATATGGAAACGGAACGCAGCCACGTTTAATCAGCCTGAATACCAGGGCAGCGTTCTTTGCGTTTCACATTTTCAAATACGTGCATCAGCGTAACCGGTTCAGGCGTGCCACCGGGGTTGCAGGCGCGCTGGATTAGCAATATATACGTCGATATCTCGCCGACCAATCAGCTTACAGAATTTGCAAAACGAATTTTCCAAGGGACCCCGACGCATCCTCCGATTTCTCATTCTCGTCCCACCATTCACGGAACCAATGGTATCTACGTGAAAAAATATTTATCAATTATTCTCACTGAAATCCCAGATTTACTATTATTATTATTGTTCGTTTGTTCAGCTAGTCAACTGGTGCACCATTCGCGTGAAAATGATTCGCAGAGTTACGCTTGGAAAAATCGAAAACGACCGCGTTTGCGTTGTGCTTCTGGAAAGTTATACGTTTAAGTAGTACGAGCCACCGCGAGTCAGACATTTTGGTAGACTCGGTGAAGAATTAAAATGGAGGGCGAGTAACGCACCTGCAACACGATTTCTGGCGTTTTAATTACAGAAAGAGGTATCAAGTAGTATTGGCCAACGAATTACCCGACCTTCTTCTCAATTTTCGTTCTTCCCTTCGTGCTCGCGCACGAGATGAAAAGGAAACGAACTCAAAACGATTTTCGATCTCTGTCGAAACGTTGTAACAACCCACGACGGTCCGAACGATTCGTTCCACCTTGATACTTTCGAACATCAAAAGTTCAACGCCGTAAGAATATTAGTGCAACTATTTAGCAGGGAAGAAGAATCGTTTCGAACGATTGCCGCGAGTGGTATCGCAGTTAGGGAATTAATCGAGGGGATGAAAGAAGCAACCCTTAATCTTTCTAATGGAAAACGAAGATGAACCTATAAGCGTTCGTTTCTTGCCACGACCATTCCGTCTTGGCTTGAAATTCTTTTTTCCTTCCACGCCACTTCCACGTTGTTCGCAGCGGAATTTTCTTAAGCGTGGTTTTATTGGCCCCGCGTATCCAATTACATTTAGGATTGCAGCCTCGTCAAGAACGCCGAGAGCCCACCCCTTTCTTGCCCCCGTGAACGAGTTAAAGGATAAGCGTGTTTTACGCGGCGATAACCTGAACGTGAACATAATGTTCACGTTCACGTGAACCTCGGAATGCCTGTCGTTTTGTTAAAAATATTCCCTTGAATTTTGCCACGTATCTTAATTATGCCGATTTTCGTTCTTTCCTCGTGCTCCGGGTCACGGACCAAATCACGGGGACGACGAAATTTTCATATACCATCGCGATTGAAGCAACGAGAATTTCTGTGAACAATAATTATATATTTATATTGAATATTTCCAAAGTATATATTATATATTTCCAAAGAACCTGTCCAGAGAACTCGACAAAATACTCCCTACCAAACGAAAGAACACCATCGAGAGACCCTTGTAGCGGAGCATTAACACGCCCCATCGTTTCGTACCGAAATACGGGAGACCCACCCCCATAAAGCAGCCATGCGATCGAGCCCACTTCATTGTCCCCTCGAACAAGTATTTCTAACAATGCTTCTCCTCCAACCCAGCAGAACAAACCGCCCAATTGATCAAAAATCCTGGCGGTGCAAGCAAAGGGCGCGATTTCACCTACCCCCTCAAAGCCCACCACCGCCGCCCAGCCCTCCCAACGGCGTAGGGTTGTAACGTGTACACGTAGGGGGCACGTTCACACCACGGTTAGTGTTTATCACCTGACGTCACTCATCTCCACCGGAATTGTACTAGCGGAGGGAGTGAAACGAGCTCGTGGTTCCTTGCACAGCCGAAAGGGGTGGCTGGTCGCCATGGTAACCAGCGGGGGGGTAGTTTGGGGGATCGATGCCGCAGTAGCGTGGCATCAGGTGGCCGGTGCCCTCTCCTTTCTCGTTTGTTAGTGTCCAACAAGTGGGATGCCTTAAACGAACCCTTTGCACCCTTCGTGATATCGCAAAGCGACGAGGGTTTGCTTCTGCGGACTCGAGGGTGGTTTCGAAACACCACCCTCTCCGCCGCCACCGCCCGTCGAAAGTTGCGTCACAAGAAAGGAGAATCGGTCGAGAATTGTCGATGCAGACATCTTGAGGAAATTTAATTTTTGCTGTTATTCGTCCAAATTGTACCACCCGTTAGAAACAAAGGAGATTAATTAATTGATAATCGCTTTTCTTTCGGCAGCTCGCTAATTTTTCGACTCGAACTTTCTTCCGAGCGTAATAACCGGTCGATTCTTTCGCGTGGACCTTTGACCGGCCTCGAACTCCTCCCCCAGATTCTTTTCAATCAAACCTGCCGGGGATACGGTTTATCGCTGACGTCACGCGTTTCTTATCAGCGACTGGTTACCACGAACTCGTGCACGCTCCCGGAGAACCGTTACGATCTAATCGATTATCTTCTCGAAGGCGGAAGTTCTCTCGAGTCGAAGTGGAGTAGTCCTCGGTTCGACACTGGTAGCTTCGTTGCCCCTCGCGAACGCTTCCACCGGCTGTGCTCTCAGTCGTCCAGGAGGGATCGCGGCACGCAGCGCGACGGAGATCCTCCCAGGAAGCACTCGAAAGCGAAAAATTAATTTCCTCCGGCGACCAGACGTTTTACCAACTCGCCGGGCGCAATAAGGCAAGGGGGTAGCTTCTTTCACCCCGATTGCCAGTTGAACGGCGTGTTACCTCGTCCTTCTGCTCCTCCATTCCTCGTTGATAATTGCTGGATATTGGAGGAACGAATTGGAGGAGACGAGGGAAGCGCGAGGAGCAATCGAATCCGCCGGCGAATTCCGCAAGCCTAGGTGCGACTCGCCACGGTATCGACGCTAAATCATCGATTCCCCCGTGGAATCACGGTGCTCTCGTTATTATCACAACGTCACACCGTGAAATCATCGCTGGACACAGTGTCTGGTGTCACGCGTTACGCCTAAGTCGCCGCCGTCAACGGAACCGTCGACGACCGGCGCCGCGATCCGCCGAGGAAGCTCGACGAATATCGAGCCTCCTGGGAAATATGAATTCCCCTAGACTTTTCTCAACTCGTGACTTGCTCAATAATGCAACCGTCGAGTCGACAGTTCGTCGATCCCTCGCCGTGAAATTATCATCCGAAATCAACGGAATCAACGAAATCAACGTGGAATCACGTAGACAGTGTAATCGGAACGAAATCAGTCCGACCAGGCGAGCGGTACGAAATTTGTCCGCTTCAACCGTCTTCCATTGGCTCTCGCCTCTGAACCCTAGTGGCCTGGTGTAATTCCCTTTTCTACTTCCTGATACGCAATTCTATGGACAAGGGAGGATCCGGGTGATCGCGAGATAATCCTGTTCGCCTGATTTTGGTCCAGACGAACGTTAAGGTGCGGCCAATGCGAGATCGATGACTATCTGCTCGACTGGTACACCTTGTCGAAGACCTGCCCGAAATCAGGTCCAGGTTGTTTCGTGACGGCGACCGGCGTCGACGCTCGTCGACGAACGGCTGGGGGGATCCCACGATGAAGATGTGTCTGATTTCAGTTGTTTTTCTTCGACCTCCTCGATCAATAGACTCGGATTCGCTTTTCATGCTGTTCAGGATGATTTCTAATATTTCTTTGATCAATAGTCACTGTGCTCCATTTACTTTCCTGCCTATTACGTGTTCGTGCTTGCTACGTGGAAGTTTTCTTTAAGAATGCTTTATCCCATTGAAGACCTGATCCTCGACACCTTTTCATCCTTCCTTCGACAGGCCCTCTCTTGGTTGCGTTTGCTCGAACCAGCCTTGTCTTTGATCATTCGATGCCCCATTGTCTCCTTTCTCGATATTTTCCTCGGTTTCCTTCAAATTTATTCTCGTGGTACCTCCGCTACTTCCAATCCCCTGTACAGGTCGCCCCCTTATTTCCAATTCCTTTCTACCATCCTCTAATTTCATTTTCTACTCCTCTCAGACTGACTCGTACCTTCCAACCCCTTCGTCCTTCACTTTTGTTTTTTATATTCGCAAAAATCGTTCGACCCTTTTCATTCCCACAGCCGTTCTGCGTCTCCTTCTTTTGTTTCGTTTACCTGCAGCCCGGTCGTCCTTCCTTTGTATCCGCCCCGGCTTTAAACCCCTTCTGTTTATACATTCGCTTCGCCCCAACCCCCTCGCGTAATTTTTACTTCGTCTTCATTCCCTCTGCCTCCACCCTTTCTCTGTAGACTGTCTTTGATCACTGTCATTCGAACACCCTCGCGTGTGTGCATCGATGTGTCCACGGTGTCACAGGCTCGCCGTGAAACGTTCGTCCACCGTACACAGGGAGACGCCTGGGTTCATCAACCGTGGCTGATTGAGCTTGCTTGTTGGCCGCTCTTTTCAATCCACGGACGACGTCACAAACACCTGCGCGTGCATCTGAAAGCGTGCACGAGTTCCGCGAGCGTGTGTGCGCGTTGGGTTTTATGCACAGGGTGTTGCGATACTGATTGAGAATTTTCGTCCTCACGAGGCAATTGATTAGTCGGGGCAAACGTTGGCCGAATTCAAACGTATCAGGCGAAACGATACGAAGCGGTCTCCTTTGTTCCTCGCCGCCAGGGATTTACTGCTCGGTGTTTGGCACGATTCTCGAAAGAAATTCCCCAAAAGTGATCGAGTGACATCCATTTCACCCGTTAGCACGGAAACACCCTGAGACCTCGCGAATCCCTGTCCCCCGGTGAATTCAGACGTTCGAAGGCTGACAGGAATTTCATCGAAAATCCTCCTTCAAAGTAACACGTGGGGTGGTGTGCTTCGAGCATGTAGAACAGGGTTGTTACGGATACATCGGATATACACGGTGTCCAACGTCGCACGTATGTCACGTTGACGAGGAGAAAGACGCGAACGAGGGTGTAGGGCAACCCGAGCAGTCCGCCCCCTTGTCTCGCTTAACGCGCGCGCACAATATTGTGCTGCGCTGTGATACGTCGCGCGATAAATTGATATCAGCTGCCCGGTTACGTCGGTGCTTCCGCGACGCGTTTGTTTCGCCGTCGTTGCGATAATCCGTCCCCCCCGTTAGCGTAACGAACACCGCTCTAACCTGACGCATCTTGCGTCCTCTCGTGATCGCCAACGTCGGTTGGCGATCTAGACGAAACGTGGAGAACACCTCGCGTCGTTCGACGGGGGACAATGCCGTCCAAGTGTCCGAACCGCTGGAAATTAATGTCCGTCGACGTGCAGGCTCGCGACCGACTGCTTTCATCCGGTGAAATTTATAGTCCACGGTTGCCGCATTGTCGGCGTTCCGACGAGGCGCTCTCTTTTGTCCGGCGTACCTCGGGGGACCCGTTCGTCAGGACGGGCGCAATCGATGACGAAGGGTCGAAGCTGTCGAAGACGCTCCGCGACGTACCGGGTCGTTAATCAAGCTGGACCGGGCAGGCTGATTGGAGGCCCGCCGGAGGACAGGTGCGCCGGTATTCGCGACTTTGTCGCGAACTTAACAGGGAAAGTTGTAATTGCCGAGCGTAGGCCGAATCTCGACGGGGATTCCATCGATACAGGTGTCGCTGTGATCGCAATCGTTCGTACGGGGACCTGGGCCCCGTCAATAAATCGTTCTGCCCGTAATTACGCGACAGTTTAATTAATTAACGGCGCATCTGCCGCTAGGTGGCGCTGGCCACCGCGCAACGGGGATACCCCCTCCGGTGGAGCCCGCTAGCGAACGCTTCTGGCTGTTACGTTATCCCGGCCCCCCCGCCTGAATACTTGAAAGTCCGGGTGTAATTAACTAGGTGGCAGCACCTGCGTTCCGCTCGCGCCCGTTACGTCGGGGATTTTATTCTCCTCGTCGGTTGTTGTTTCGCGCACGTCGGTCTCTTCGTCGTCTAATTACCACGATTGATCGACGGGGCTGCGAATCTAATCGGCCATACGAATTTAAACGCGCTCCTAAATGCCGGAACGTTCGTCTCGCCAATGAATAGCGTTCGACAATAAAATTTAATTAACAATTAAACTAACGGCCAAGCCAACCCGTTTAGTATCACCTATTCTCCTGGCTTTCTGCGAGCCCGGTAAATTGCGACGCCCGTCAGCCGGCATTGTCCCCCGAACTGCCGCTACCAACTATCCCCCGAATATTAATTAAACTTTCGCGCGATCTACGTGAGATAAGCGCGGATACGGCGCTCCTCGACCCTCTAACTAGCGGCGTAATTGACCGTTTCCGTCGTGTTATCGCGGCTCAACAATTACGGGGCTCCGCCGGAGGTAAATACGCGACTTTCGGGGCCGTTCGCGAGTTTTCTTCGACGAGTGTCGAGCGCGTTCGCGCGGATTCGAAGCGTAGCTCCGCGGAACAAGTCTCGCCGTGTTCGTCCAGTCTCCGGGAGAAGTCGGCTGCCCGGAGATCGGAAAGTCGATAGCGCGCTATAAATTTATGCAACCGTTTGTGCAGTCGAGCTTTCGCAGCCGTAAACCGAGCATGAAATATGTAGAACCATCGACCGTCGTCGTCGTCGTCGTAGGTTCCCGACGTGCCTCTTTACCTTGACGGAAGGCGCAACTTCGCGGCGACCGATCTGTTGCATTTTTCAGCCGGCAACTTTTCGAGCGACGCGAGACGCCGAAACTTTCGCGACGAAGCGACGTAAAGCAATGTGCCGTTTAACGATCGTATATATGCATATCCCACGATGTTTTTGCCCCGTCAAATCGTTCGTCGATCGGCTTCTGACAAATTTCTTTCGCAGATTAGTATAAATTTTCCAGGAATTTATTGTCGCTCGAACAATCGATAAGTTAAGGCGACATTTCAATAAGAGGAGGTAACCTAGCGTCTGAACCCACGCAACGGTCAGCCTAACCCCATTTTCTACATTCGCGTACTTTTTCCCCCCAGTGAATTCCGCGGAAAATAATGTAGGAAACGAATAAAAACGAAGGGCAGGCTTCGGGAATCGAACCCGAGATCGTCGTATTACTAGCCGCTGATCGGTCCACTTGCGCCACGGCCCCTTCCTCGTATTAATTATATCGTTTGTTCCCTTTAACGTTGTTCTTCGATGGAGTCGCCCAATCCCACGATAATTCCGCGAAGTTGCTTATCGAATTGAAGAATTCGTTAAAACGAATGGATTTCGGGAGGACGAAATTTTTTCACCTCGTCGTTCACCTCGTTAACTCGGGCTTGAAAGTTTCCGTTCCGTATGTTCCCCCGGCTTTTTTTCCTTTCTTCATCTTCTTCTTCGTTTTTCAGAACTTTCTTAATCAGCAGACGGCGCGGCATTATTAAAACAGGGGAAAGCTCTCTGGCCGGCCGGCGAGAAAGAATTATAACGCGGCGAGCTCGTAAACTTCTCGGTGTGATATTAACAACGAGGCCAGCTGGGAACATTTCGTTTCGGTATTGCCGACGCATTTTACGTTAATTAACTGGTGATGCAGCCGCGTGCGAAATGAATATCGCGCGATTAAAGTCGTGATTCGACTTCGTTGATTCGTAGGTAATTGGTACGACATTGTATCAGGTGTGCCAAGGGTTTCCTCGTTGGGGGAATTAAGGGAAATATTCCTGGATACAGTTTTAACAGGCCTGTTAATATCATTTACCTCGATGCCTTGTAAACAACCGTCCGAAATTTTGTCGCAATTATAAAGCCGTTTCTCTCTTTTTTGTTCCAGGTGAGTGCGCATCCATTGTTCTTTACCATCAGGTGCACGCAGATACGTGAGTTGCCAGACGTTTATTTATTTCTCAATTAAACTGCCGTTACTGTGAATCGTACGCGGAGAAATCAATGTTTCCGCCTTTTGAACTTGGGGAAAACTGCGCGTTGCGGTGTATCGTTGGAGCACGCAGTTGGTAATAGGTAATACAGGAAACTTTATCTCTATACCGACTGCTCACTGTACGCTGCTACGAATGGTCCACTGTATCGAGCACCCTTCATTACCGACAGCAAGTAGCGAACGACGCTCGTTACAACCACTGACGATAAAGCAGAAAAACTCCACAGCGGCTTTCGGTGTGAATCTGCATTTCACTAGCCGGTAATATGTCCGGTGAATTGTATCGACTGTTCGCAATTCATCAGACTGTAACCGACTAGCGGTACGTTCGAAAAGATTCGATTTGCGTCCAGTCTTGAAAGAGATGGGGTAACGTGCGATATCGAGGCTGTGACCTGATTTATACCACAGCTCGGCAGGAGTTTCCAGTGACGCGAAAGAATCTCTGCTGACGTAATTCTACCCCACACGGGGTCGATGTTGACCAATCGGCTCGAAAAACTGTCACTGTTCCGCGTGTGCACCGGAGTTTCAATATACCCCTCCAATGTCTACTTTTCAATGCACATTTAATGTCCATGCACCTGTAGCATACCCATTGATGCTCGCTGTAACATTCATCTGACCGGCGTCTCTTATTAGAACGTTGTCCATCGAACCACTAATATACCGTACAAAAATATAATTTTATTAAACCGTATAAAACATCCTATGTATAGTGTACAAAACGTACTATATCGTAAACTTCAGAAAAGGAGCATTTACAGACATTATCCTCGATCATTCGATTCAGTGTTTCTTTATAATAATCGTAGTCCCAGATCCAGTGCTGCCAATTCCGGAAAGGGTGCCAGCCGTATTGTAGCCATACGCAGACCCGTATGCAGATCCCAAGTTCGATGACAATCCTTGTGAACCGAGCCCAGAGCCATGGCCAGATCCCAATCCGGATCCAGAAATGCTGAGAGACGTTATCCCAGAGCCTAGGCTAATGCTTGTGCCAGATCCGTAACCAGTGTTCAAACTGGAGGAACCAAGGCTGCCAGACAAGCCTTGCCCATAACTGGAGCCCAGACTGGCACCCAGGCCGGGTCCATAGCTATTCAAACCGGAACTCAGGCCGGAATTAATCGCAGAACTCAGTGCAGCGCTAGGGTGTCCACCTAGGCCGCCACCTAGCCCAACGCCTATGGCTCCACCTAGGCTACCGCTGATCCCTGAACTCAATCCAGAGCTCAGTCCAGCCGTTGTAGACCCCGAAGAAACGGCGACCAGTACAGGCTGTGGAATGGGTAGCTGTTGAGGGACCGTTCGCGGTACCGATACAGGAATTCTCACAGACTGAGGAACGTTGACAGGGTGAGATAGTCGAAGAGGGAGTTCGTTGATCAGAGGAGCACTTTCCCTCACGTAGTAAGGAACTGACGCAGGTCTGGACACCGGATAAGGTTGCGGGATTACCACTGGAACTTGCTGGTTTAATCCTCCACTGATCCCCGAACTGAGAGATCCCTGACCGCCGCTGACTCCTGAAATTCCAGTCGAGTGTCCCCCAGAGAGGGCGCCAGTTGCGAACCCCGCAGAAATCCCACTGGACACGAGGCCACCGTCGTATCCCAAGCTCGATCCCAGGTCCAGGCCGCCCGTAGACACTCCCAGACCTCCAGAACCCAGGAGAACTCCCCTCTTAGTCTTCTCTTGTTTCCCTGACTCCGCTTCGGTTCCGACGGCAACCGTCAGCAAAAGCCCGAGCTGTTTGCAAACAAGACGTCCGGTTATTTCAAACAATCGCAATCACCCTATCCCGTCTGTTAGTTTCTCCGACGAAGCACAGCTGGAATACAACTTTAACGTTGCAAGAGCGGTCGGTCCGTATACATATATAATTGAAAGCCACTGAAGTTTCTCTTAAGACGAGTATTGATCACGAGCTGCGGTCGTTGCGGAAACAACGTTCAAGCGTACTTCGAAATAAACGGGGAAGTATTAATTGCTCTCGCGGTGTACGGGGCGACTGTTGAGGCCGGTTGGAAGTTTTCGATATTAATGAAGACAATTTAGCCAATGGATGACCATTGCCTAAATGTCTTCTTGAATTATTTCGAACCCTCGAAAATTCTTCCTCTACTTACTACGATGGTCCTCATTGTCGGTCGTCTTCTGAGTTCAGCTACGAGTGTGCCCATCATCGAGTCCACGCCCCGGTTTTATACAGATAGACCCGGATGGCGTGGACCAGGATCACCGATCCCTTTCACTGAATCCGCTCCGGCGAGGACGATTTTTCTTCCTCCAGACCAGAGCTTCATCCGATCCCGTCTAACGTAACCGCGATCGCCGGTAAACAAATTCGATTCCGCGTCGCGAGAACACGCAACAGCGTCCCGCACGCGCGACCGTTCTAATCTTGAACACGTTCATTGTTCACCTGACTCTGTCTCAGAGTTGGTTCGTCCGTAATATTGCTCTCTCTCTAGAGCGTGTCGCGTTTCCTCCAGGCGTATTCGTCTATCTTTTCGCTGTGCGCAAACAGGAAGCGACACGGGAATTTTTACAGCTATCAGGTCAGTAGTGTGGACCGGTCAAAGCTGCGCAGATGGCGCTGCGGTTCGACGAAGTAAGGATCTGAGCCTCTTCAGACGATCCGTCGCTTCTTTTCGAATTAACTCCGCAATTTTTCCGGCACGGTAGAAGTGAATTTTTATTTCTGTATGAAAGCTTCGCTAGATCTTTTTATTTATCATTTTATTCCTCTCGAAGCGCGCCCGTCGTGACATTTCCAAGAGAAGAATTGAGTTTCCAAGAAAGAACCCAAACCTTTATCGCGAAATGTACAAAGAACGAGGGGGGCATAGGTGTTTTCACTCTTCCAGGCGAATTTCTCTAAAAGCATTTCTATCCGAGAATGGCGATTTAAAATTATTATATTCCGTCTCAAACCCCGTGCAAATTGTCCAGCGCGCTGTGCTTTATCGTTATTCTCGTGGATCGCTTCCGGTAAAAGGGGACGTAAACGTTTCTTATCGCGGCTATTGATAACGAGCGTCGCTCCATGAAAGGCGGAATACACGGTCGAGATAAGAGGGGAATCGAGATGCAACGGGCCGTGCGAGACGTCGAAAGACGCGGAAATGACCGAGGCGAGAATACGGCAGAGAAAAACAGCGGCTCGTGGCCTCGAATTCGAAAGGCGTCGGATGGAATAAAATTGGCCGAACCTTCGCGGCGTTATTTATTTCGTTGCTCTCGGCGCGGCCGTCGTTTCGCGTTTATTAATAACATTTCACACCGATCCGCGAGTTCGCGGAATAAAAAATATATATATATATAATAAATAAATAAAATGAACGAATAAATACGACGTAACTGACGTTACCAGATATTTCAAATAAATTTTCCCCGGGGGGGGGTTCCAATTTTATTTTTTCTTTCCTCCCTTCAACGCGCGCGGCCATTTCTTGGCCATTCTAATCGGATGAGAGATGCTGTTATTAAAACGAAAGTTGGCAATTTCGCGTCGCTCGACGATAAGAAAAGTCTTATGCAGGCTCGAAGGAAATTTTCCAGACGACGCAGAACCCAGGATCCTATTTCGCGAAGAATTTCACGGATATAACGCAACGCTTTGTATCCGACGAGCTACATTTTCTATGAATTATTGCGCAGCTTCCGTCTGTCAGCGAGCATCGCGAGAAGATACTTCGGTTTCTTTGTTTCGCTCGAGGGGGAGGAAAGCGGAGATTGACGAAGGTGTGCCTGGAATTATTTTTAATGGAATTGTCGAACGTTATTTGTTGTTTAATTCGATTCTACTTCTATCTATCTATTTATCTTTGCTTAATGGCCGAGAAGACACTAAGGAAGGGTCAATTGTTCGACGAATTTAAATTTGAATACTCGAAACGTTTCATTTTCGAAATATGATAAATCATTGCGAGGGCAGTATTTTTCAAGACGATCCGGTTTCGTACTTATGTCACACACAGTAGCGAATAGCGATTGGTTGACACGCAATCCTGCTTCTGCAATTCAATCGTTCGTAATGACTTCCTGCTGACACTGCGAACGGTCTAATTTAGACCCCGGTGGGAAAGGAGTCTTCGAGCGTCGCGCAACTCGAAACTCTCGGATCTCGTGTCGAGCAAAACGATCGATATCGAGCGGAAAATAAAATTAGGACGCACGACCACCGGTACGAAAATCGATGCGACGAATAATTTTGTCCAAACGAAAACTTGGCGCAGAAAAATTCTGGATCAGCGCGATTGCGCTTCGAATAATTACTGGCGGAAAAGAAATTGCAGAAAAAATTATTATACGTCGACGTAACTCGTGCTATTTCATTGAATAACGACGCTAATTATTTTAACTTGTTACTCTAATTTTTTTAATAAAATTAATAATAAAATTTTTAATAATATATAATAAATAAATAATTATATTTATTTATTATATATATTATATATATATATATATTACATAAATAATTTTTAATTTTTAATAAAAATTATCGTTCCCGTGTTCAGATAATTATTTCCTCCCCATGTTACGGGTGACGAGTATTCTCGAACGACCAAAGTACGTCGAATAATCGTTGACAGTCGATTCATCGAGTCAAGCGCGAGACAATAGGCGCGACGATTCCGTCTTTTCGCGAAATTCCCCAGACTCGACGCGGCAGAACCGGCGGTCCATAAATTCCCCAGGGAATTTCGAGGGAGAGCGTCGTTGAGCACCGCCCGTGCACCGAGCTGTATCGAAAGTGTATCGAAAGAGGCAACGGCGATGGAGAAGAATGGAAACGCCGGGGAAATAAAGCAAGGAACGTTTCCGTCGTCGTCGAGCGTCGAATCGAACAGGTGGAACGAATTCCATTCCGCCAACGGTCGCCCCCGTTTTTCCACTATATCTGTCGAGCAGTTGCGACGTACATAACCTGTCTGTCGACCTGCGCGCGACCGATGCACTCGAAGAGAAGCAGCGGCGATGTCGTTCGTCGAGTTCGCGTGCTGCCTGTGTTTCTACCGTCCGCCGCGTGTCGCTAGCGTATTCGCGCGAAGTGGCAGCGATCGACACGCGGCTCGTGCCTCGATAAAACAATCGATCGACCCGAGCGAGGAGGGGGGGATGGAGGAGGGGGGGATGGAGGGGGGGGGGCGCTCAACGACACTCGAGTGTCGCTGTCTTCGTCTGGTTCGCGCTGGATCACGGCAGTACGTGCAAGAATTTCGTGTTTACGCCGGTATCTCGTCGAATTATGATAGAAGGGGGGCCGCGCGGTCGCGTGTGACTCTGATCGACGACGTTAGACGTGTGGTTAGGGGCAGGGGAGCACGGAGATGCACAGGTATCGATAGCTAACCTTTTCGTTCGTGATGTCAGTCGAGGCCAGAGCCAGCTGCACGACCACTTGCACTTCGGAGACCGATGGTTCGTTTCAACGAATGATCCGGATTCAGTTTCAACCTAGGGAAATTGTTTCCTCATAAAAGGGGAAACCTTTTCTATGTTAATCGTCGTTCGTAATTTCGACCGGGTTGCCCCGGTCGCTAACCTAACCTGAACCATCGACCGTGTCGTCGTTCTTGTACCGATCGAATCGGCTAGTAATATTGACGGAACATCGCGAATGTTTGAAAGAGACCTGCAGTGAGTTATGTTTTCCGACGTCCGCGCAGAAGGCGACTACGAGACGTCCAGTGAGGGAGTGTTCCTCGGCGCGAGGAGGAATCCAGTCAGAGACGCATCCTCGAGGAGTTCGGTGAAATTGGGCTCGGGGCACGACTATCGGGCAGAGAATGGGGAAACGAGGGACGAGAAAACGTTGGAAGGACGGGAGAACGTCTTCGTTGGCGGCGTCCTGGCCAAGTCGGAGTCGATGCCTACGCTGAAGGGCACCCGCTCGTCGAAGGACGAGGACGAAGAGGGCAACGTCGCCCTGACGTCGGAGTCGTCACTGGCCCGTCACAAGAAGATGCAGATGATCGTGGATCGTATCGGTCCGCTTCTGTCGTCGGAGTCCATTGTGACCATGTCGGACGTGTCCAGGCCTGAAATAGTTGTCGAGGTCCTCGGGTCCGGGAGGCTGTCGTCGGGCAGCGCGCTGCCCGTGCTCGAGGTTTGAGTCGTCGCAACTGGTCCTCGAGAGTCCTGCCTGCCTTTAATATCTGTCCCTTCCTGATCCCAATCCTAGGACCCTGGCGGCAACCCGGGCTGCTCGAAGGAGGTAACGTTCCCCGATCCTCCGAGCGACAGAGAGTTTCCAGCGGAGAGAATGCGCAGCAGAACGTCCAGCGCGCGTTCAAGGACGCCAGACAACCCTGGGCCAAGTTCAGCTTTCGACGACCTGATAGATATCGCCGAGAATCCTCATCCGCCCATCGAATCCTTCTACTTTCCACCGATTATCGAGAGGGACGCCACCCCGTCGATAGCTAGGCAACAGTCCAGGCTGTCGAAAGACCTGGACGCGTTCATGAAGATCGACGGAGAGCTGGGCCCCCTTCAGCATCAGCTGAACGAAATAAGGGGCAAGTTTCGGGCCCTGAATCTGACCGTCCCGTCCCTGCTGAGCCAGGCCCAATACTCCAGCCAATACTCGCCAACGCCTGACAGGTCTGGCTACTATCTCCATCGAACGGAGACTTTTGGGCGAGATTCCAAGGTCGTGAAACCCGTAACGAGTCAACCCACGAACTGCAGGGCAACCGACTACTACGGGAACACGTTCTGTCAGCCAGTCAGCGCAGAGATAGTCCCTGCGGCTAAGGAGTTGCTCGCCGCGAAGGAAACCCCGAATAGAAATTCGGACACGGGAAACCAGAGCTCGTATCCCACGCTGAATCCTCGAAGCAGTTCGTCCAGGTGCGTCGGAAGGAACTCGTCGAACCTGTCCAACAACTGGCCCGTGGTCGAGAACGAAAGCTACGTAACCGTGAGGAATTCTTACTTTCAATTCGGGACTTCGGTCGACAAGGATCTCTCTGGATCCCTGATCCCCTCGGTCAGCAGTTCTTGCTACAGGTGTCACAGACACGGGACCAACAACTTTAATAGACCTCACGCTTCGTCGTATTACGACGACCCGGACGCAGGAGCCGGTTGCAGCGGTTACGCGAAACAGGGGGAAACGATGACCGCTTCCGTCAGACCAGACGAACGAGGCCATCGCAGTATCGCGGACATCAAGAAATTGGATAAAGTCACCCAAGTGAAGAGGCGAGAAGGCCAGAAAGCAGCCCCCTCCTCGAGGAAATCAATCGAAACCAGACCAGGCAGCGGTTCAGGGCCCAAGGTGCGGCTCATAAATATAAACGCCTCTGTGCAGAACACGAATCTTGACGAGACGCTGAAACCTCGTCAGGGTTCCTCGAGGAACTCGGCCACCAGCTTCGGGGCTCCCCAGAACCGAAGCGTCTCGGCGTCCCTGACAGTGTTCGGCTCTGACGGAAGCAGCAAGACCAGGCTCGTCAATTACAGCCGGACATCCCTGATAGTCTCCAAGAGGGATCAAAACGTCACGACCTCTGAGATCGACTACACTCGTAGGAGGGGTAGCCTGCGCGACCTGGACGTTCAGTGTTCCGGACTGAACCTGAGGTACCAGGGCAGGGAAGTGGTCCTGCGACAATCGTCGGACAAAATCGCGAAAGACCCCGGGACCGATGGGTCAGCCGCGCCTATGAGGAACCTTAAGACGATACAGGTGGCCAACACCGACGAGAAGGTGTTAATCGTCCCGATCCTTTTCTCCGACGGCGTGCCGGATCCGCCTAAGGCTCCTCTGTTCAAGTTTCGCAAGTCCCGTCACCGCTCGCACCGGCCCAATCAGCAGCTCCTCAAACTGGAGAAGAGGACCTCATCCGTCACTCAGAACAGCGTTTACTCCGGGAACAGCGTCGACTCCGTCGCGATCGGCTCCTCGTACGCCAGCCAGAAGCTGACCAACCGGATCAGCGGTGCGTCTTTGTCCTGCGTCAGCCGGACCGGTTCGTCGACGCGCTGCAGAAACCAGGCCCACCTGGCCAGCGCGACGAAAGCGCTGTCCGACTATCACCACGGCAGGGCGGCCAGGCACAGCCACTCCAGCAAGGCCCACTCCGAACCGATCAAGAGGCCCGCGAAGCAAGTGATCCACGGGATGAGAAGCTCGCCCGAGGATTTCCTCTGCGACACCTGACTGCGTAGCAACCGGTCGCGTGTCACGTGCGGAGTAATTTTTTTTTTACCGTCCCCGCGAGCTTTCCTCGAGCGGAACTGTCGCTGGCCTCGTTTACCCGAGGGATCACGTGTACCGCGTCGAATCCTCTGTCATGTTTCGGTTACGCGGGCGGTCCCAAGCGGTCCCACGTGACCTACGGGGCGTTCCATTTCTCGCGTTTCGACCACCAGGCGTCCCGTAGCTCCGGTGCCGCAGCCCCGATCACAGTTTCCGTACCGTTTATTGTAAATAATCTTGTGACGCCTCTTTGTACGCAGTCCTCCGCGAAGTAAACGTAATCATTGTCGGTACAAACGATTTGTTCCTGGCTTGCGACTAAACGGCGCGGTCCCTCGACGACGGGGATCCGAATTTCGCAGGTGCGGCGCGGGGCGTCGCGCTGAAACGTATCAGGTTACGCGAACGGTGTCGGTGACGCGGAGATCGGACAGGCGATAAGTGGTAGCGGGACAATCCGACGAATCCGCTACCGCGAAACCGGTTTCTCGTCCAAGGAAATCTGCTTGCCGTACCGTTTCACGGACAGCCGCGAACTCGTGCTAGTCGAGCATCGATTACTCGCGAGCCCTCGCGAGTCGTAGGCTCGTGGACTCGTCAACGGAAATTATCGCCAGCCGAATACTTGGAACGATTTTCTTGTCCCCCCCACGAATATACCTTCCTAGTCTCGCTCGAAATAAATACCTTTGCTTTAGGCGAAATTTTTATACGATGTGGGATGATTATTTGGGATAATTATTATTGCGATAACAATAGGGCCAACGTGGTCGAATCGTTAAAGAAGAAACCGTATTTTCTGGCCGCCGTTCGAATCGACAGGAAACTCGACGACGAACTTCAAACGACCGATTCGAGCAGCTTTTCAATCAAATTCGATCCTCCCCTGCCGTATCTAACTCCTGGAAAATTATAATTAATTCTCGCGGTTGCCGGGCGCGCGAGCTAATTAATTCCTGCGAATTCTGAAACTGCTGGGTCGAAGAAAAATCGATGGCCAATTACTGCCAACGTAACGTTGATATATGTTGCAGCAGCATCCATAATAATAATAATAATAATAATAATAATAATAATTGCGTAAAGTACTATCGTCAAGACACTGGTTGCAATTTTTTCTTCTTTGTAGTATTTAATAAATCGCACGACGAATCCGTCCAACGATTTAATTACAAATTCGACGGCGGATATTTTCGCAGAGAAAAAGAATTGTTGGATCCGCGTGTTTGCCAAGGGTAGGATATTCGTGGAGATCGGTCGAAGTGACGCGCGAACGCGACTTGTCAACGGCCTCGGGGACAGTTTGGAAGAGCGTCGAAATTATGCATTTTCCGGGATAAACACGGTTGTAACTCATACGCGGACCGAGCGCGGGTAACGTCGAAAATATCGCGCTATTCTCGTCACCGACGCGACGAAAAATCCGACGGCAACTCCAGCGCAGCGTTCGTTTCGGAACGGACAATAAACGAACCGACGTTGCACCGTCCGTAAAATTGAACGAATCGCTCGAAAACGTTTCTCTTCTTCAGTAAACGGGACGATCGGGCACCGCGTTAGCGCGATAAATAATTTCGCCGTTAAGACGGATAATATTTGAAAGAAAATATGCCCCGAGGACGATTAATTAAAATAAAGCAGCGTTAGACGAAATAATAAATAGTCATACGGAAATGAATTTATATATAAAATACCATTGCGATTATATTATCAATATTATTGTTATCAGCAGTATTTATTCGCTCACCTGAAGAACGTTTCTACGAATGAAAACGAAAGCGGCCGCAAGTGTGTGCTAATCGAGGAACTGCGATCGCACGGATACGAATGTTCCGTAGCGATCGAGAGAGACGGGAAACGCGTCTCGATTTCGTCGTGATCGACGTTTCGATGTAAGGGGACCGTAAACGTCGCGACATTTCGCACGCAAATGTTACCTCAACGTTGCCATTAATACGCCGCAGACGTTTAAATCCGCTGGCCGTAATTAATATTAAGCTGTTAAGTTCGAGACAGGCCGATGTCCGTATCGGTCGTGTCAATTACTTTCGATCGTGTTTCTTTTATCGACGCACGCGGTCGCCTGCGGCTGTCCTCTCTGCCTCTGTGCACACGTGACGACGTCAGCCGACTAATTATTCCGTCTCGCTGTTCGGCTCGCCGGGCAGAGTTCGACTAGAGAGGAGGGGGGAGAAGAAGGACAAACGGGGCCGAGGCGACGTAGTTATTTCATCGAAACGATCCGCGCGATTAGACAAAAAATGAATACAAATTGATCTGAGCATTTCCAAACTATTCGCCGTAATTATTATTTTCCTACCTCGACGTTGATTCTTCGTTTATTTTCGATCGACGAGTTTCAAACGCGCGACCGTGTGAACGAACTCTGCGAATGCGCGAGGCGAATGTGCTGCTTAACGTCAGCGATAAAAACGAAGTACATACGTGCGTCTCTGCGTGCGCGTTGGCAGAATTCGCGCAGCGTCGTTCGAGTCTCCGCGGAATTTGAACGAAACTATTGTGCGGCGTTACGTCTCTCGATTTTTTTCCCCTAAAAATTCGTCGATTCGATTGCATCGCGAGCCTCGACCGCGCGCGTTGTTCCTTTAAAACCGTCCACTGGCGTTTAAACCGCTCAATGCCAAACTAAATTTGGACACCGCTTGCCAGCACGCGTCGCGGAAATAGAATCTCTTCGAGGGAATATTCGATGCGCTCTCCGTACGTCCACCCGTTTAATCACGCGTACAAGATAACGGCCAACGAGTATCCGCCTTCTTCCCTTATTAATTTAAACGGTGAAGGGAAACGAACTCAGCGGCGTCCAATTGAGGGACATTAAACGGAAAGAAATCGGAGGATGGAACGAAAATTCTCCTCCCCGCGAATGAATTCGTCGAGCACGTTTCGATATCGAGGCATTCAATTCGCAAATTAATTGTCCAAAAATATGCAATTAAATATAGGAACTTCAATGTCCATGACACCATTCAATTTGCAAATTAATTGTCCAAAAATATGGAATTAAATATATAAACGTCAATGTCCATGACAGCGTGAACATTGTTCGTGGAATTAGTAGATCGATTGGGATTACAAATTTATAAAAATCGACGTTCTAATAATCGCACGATTGTTAATCGTTCTATCAATTAATTATAATTCCAATACTCGAGGGGACTTGAACGCCTTCAATTACATACACTACTTTCATCAACATCGAATCCAAATGACAGAGGAAAGGAAGTAGAAGAGTCGTCCCTTAAAAAACATTTTTCATTTCAATTGTTGTAAGAAGTGACGAATAGACGCAAGTAATACAACGATTCTAAAATATTTATTTTAATATACTTTTGAAATGTTCAAGATTGCACCGTCAAGATTATTTCTTTTTTCCTCCCACAATTCCGATAGAAATAATATTTTCGCCGTTCCGATATATCGATCACCGGGCTCGAACCGGGCCGATGCTTTTTCCAAGCTAAATGGAGAACGATGATCGATTATTCGCTGGCCGGACCCGGTGAAACCGCGTCGAACCATTCGTACGAACCATTCCTAAAGCAGTTCCATCGAAGGCCGCCAGGTCGTAGTGAAAATTGCTCCGAATAATTTCAAACTCGCACGCTAACCGGTCGATGCGTCGCCGTAAACATAAATCATCGACGCTCAGATCGCTCTCAACATATTTCCCCGACGCGTTTTGTTCTGGCCCAAACAATAGACTCGTAAAGCCATTCGAGTTCCTTAACATGTAATTATTTACGTTTCGGGTGTACTTACTATATTCCACAGCTGCAAGCTGTGTATCTATAAATTCGTGCATCGCCTTTTTTTTGGATTAGCAGGTTTTATTGAAAGTCGCAACATTTTATGGCTTTGCGATGTGCGAACCTTTAGCTGCACGCGTGGACTCCGCGTAAGGCACCGTCGGTCACTACCTGAGAGTGACCTGTAATTATGGGGCGTTAATTTCCACTTCTACCAGATTTTGGAATATAGCTTCCGTCACCCTTTTTACACGAACAAACCCTCTGAACTAACCAATCAGCGTATCGCCAACAACGACACGCCCGTCCCTAGGGTTTGCGAGTCTTCGTTAAAGCGAAACTAAGTGAGTACTCGGTAGTACGACTAGATCGTCGAGTCGGATCGCGTCGTCAATAGTTCCATCAATAGTTATCATCGACGCCTTCAAAATCTGTGCAACACCTCCAAGGTCTTTGCACCACCTCGCGAGGCACTCTTATCAACAGCCTTGAGTAGTCGCAGTTAATCATCAATTTGTACAGTAACATGTAAATACACGACTATTTATCGAGTGACACCAAATTTCATCACCTAACGCCATCCGAATATAACTAGCCCTCGCGGCGTTAATTTGCGGTAGAGCGCAACGGTCATCGCGCTTTTCATCAACAGTCAATTCGCGAGCTGAGAACCGTGCACGTTTGTTAATTCATAAATCACGGTTTCCAGCGAGACGAATAAATCCGCGGCGTGCGTCGCTTCGACGCAACATTCTCGCCGTAACGCGTTATTATCCGCCACATTCTAGCAGTTCCGTGGATTTTCCTGCTTGGAAAAAAAAAGATAAAGTAAAAAAAAAAAAAGGAAACATCACAGCGTGGCAAATTACCATCGACTAATTGCGCGATCTAGAATGGCCGGTTTCCGTCTTGCACGATCCAGCGAATGGCGTGGAACAGTTGTAAATTTCCACGATCGATCGGCCCGATGACTCGACCATCTGCCCCGACTACAGATATTTTAATTACCAGCTCGGTCGAGCGGCAGGACAGAAAAAAAATTAAAATCATCGAGAGCGGAATCGATCGTCGGACAACGATCCTCTCGAACGTCGCGTGTCTCCCCCCTTTTTTCTTACTGTTTTTGAATATTTCGAGGCGAGCACGAAGGGTCGAAGGGGAGGAAGGATTTTCCGTGTTGGATAATTGGGGGAGGGGAGGGGGGGGGGATCGATTTTTCCATTCTTGGGAAAGCGCCGGTGGCTAGTTTCGATTTGGAGAAGTTTTTAAGGGAAAAGTTTCCGGATCCACTTGCTCGCCGAGCAGATTTCCGCGTATTTTTCTTCCTCGTTAGATTTCGAAGCGCAGAACTCGAAACATTTCGAATTCACGAGTGTATTTCTCGTAGTACTTTTGCACATTTGTTTTCGGCAACGTTTGGCACGTTTGTTTAAACGATTGTGCATGTACAATTGGAGCTGCGATGTATTTATACTTTATACATTTAAGGGGCAAATCAGTCTTCATTATTTTGCTCAATAAAATTAGCATTCTGTGATTAATTAATGTAACAAAAATTTTCTGTGCCATATATTATTTATCACACGAAGCAGTGTTTAATTCTTTTCACCCATTCAAATTAGCAATCTGTGATTAATTAAAGTCACAAAAATTAGTTGAACATTAAATGGTACCAAATACTACACTTGCAACGAATAATAAATATTATCAAATATTCGATCAGCTGACTGATATAATTTTTCTGTACCATTTATTATTTAACACACGAAGAAATATTAATTTCTTTTCACCCATTCAAATTAGCAATCTGTGATTAATTAAAGTCACAAAAATTAGTTGAGCATTAAATGGTACCAAATACTACACTTGCAACGAATAATAAATATTATCAAATATTCGATCAGCTGACTGATATAATTTTTCAGTGCCATTTATTATTTACCACACAAAACAGTGTTGAATTCTTTTCACCCATTCAAATTAGTAATCTGTGATTAATTAATGTAACAAAAATTATCTGGGCATTAAATGGTACGAAATAGTACACTTGCAACGAATAATAAATATTATCAAATATTCAATCAGCTGACTGATATAATTTTTCTGTACCATTTATTATTTAACACAAAGAAATATTAATTTCTTTTCACGCATTCAAATTAGCAATCTGTGATTAATTAATGTAACAAAAATTAGCTGGGCATTAAATGGTACGAAATAGTACACTTGCAACGAATAGTAAATATTATGAAATAATCAATCAGCTGACCGATATAATTTTTCTGTGCCAAATATTATTTATCACACGAAGCAGTGTTTAATTCTTTTCACCCATTCAAATTAGCAATCTGTGATTAATTAAAGTCACAAAAATTAGCTGAGCATTAAATGGTGTAATGGACACAGAGAAAATTTAACTCCCAACTTCGGTTTTCGAGATGGTTTTATTATCACTTAGACGTAGACTATGTCGGTTGAATATTTCGTATAATGTGAGCTCTAGAGTCAGGGAACCTTAGGTTTTTAAAGGGTGTTGGAAAGGATGTAGTAGGGATGGCGAGGGCGAAGTCCAAAGGACTCTGGATGGTTAGGGATCGTAGACAGTATGACTAGTTGTTTTGGAAACGGTGACTCGATAAGGTTCCATGACGAGTATTTGTGATGACCGGAACTTAAAAATATTTGTATACATGAATCCTTAGGTGACTAGTAGATAATAAGAGTAATACAGAGGTATGTCATAATACTAATATAGATATTTGGGGGTGAATACATTACACCTCCCCCCTTAGTTAAAGATAAATGAGAGTTTTAAAATTTATCTTTAATTTTGCTGCTTGAGCGGTGGTGGGTGACAGAAATATTTGTGTTGGTGCTATCTTCGCTATCGCTATTGTTTATGTCGCTTAAAACTACTTGATGGTTTCGATTTTGGCGCGACAATGATGTCGGATATTCTTCTGTTCGTAAATTACTGTTAGGATAACTTATAAATCTAGCACAGCCGATATTTATATTCTTATTTTTCCGTATACAATATCTAATTATTTTATATAATATGTATAGGGTTAGCATAGTTGCTGTTATGTATCCAACATATGTAAAAATAGAAAGTTTCCTTTTGATTTGGTTTTGTTTCGATAATTCATCGAGTACATGAGAGACTATATGTAACTTATGACTAGCTATATCTAGGTTTTCTAAATTTATATTTATATTTTCGACATCCTTCTTTTAGTTTGCCTTTTTGACTCGGTTGGTGTGAACTACTGTTTCCCTGTTCTTGATTAATAACGTGATGTTTACTGGTGAATTTATTTTTATGACCTTATACGGACCAATATAATTAGGGTTAAGTTTCTTAGAACCGTTAATTTTTGTCCTTTCTAAATATACTAAATCTCCTGGTTTATAGATTGTTCGGTTGGTTCTTTTATCGTAGTATACCTTATTCCGTTCTTTTGATTGGAGTAGATAATTTTTCGCGATCTCTCGAGATTTCTGCATTTTTAATTTTATGTTGCTGATTAGGTCGTCATATGTATATACAAATTCTGGTTTCTTTGATAAAGCAGTGGGGATTTCTGGTTTTTCGCCAAAGACTAATTCGTAAGGTGTATATTTAGTTGATGTGTGTACGGTTGTATTATAAGAATACATTGCACTAGGGAGCCATTCGTCCCAATCGGTTTGGTCGGGTTTTATATAATGTTTTAAGTAGTCTGCTAGAGTGGCATGACTTCTTTCGAGTGCGCCATTTGTTTGTGGATGGTATGCGGTGGTTTGAATTTGTTTGATTTTAAATAATTTTGCGACGTCTTTCAGTAGTTTCGAAGTGAAATCTCTACCTTGGTCGGTTAGAATGGAGTCCGGTATCCTATATTTGCAAATGAAATTATGGTGGAAAACTTTTGCTATTGTACTAGCTTCATGATTTTGTATCGCGTAGGCTTGAGAAAATTTGGTTAAATCATCTTGAACCGTCAAAACATATTTGTTCCCGTTTTCAGATAATGGCAGAGGGCCTACGATATCTAAAAATACCTTTTCAAAAGCTTTTGAGGCTGTAGTTGTTATTTGCATTGGAGCATGGTTCTTTTTCCTTACTAGTTTATTCTTCTGGCAAGATTTACAACATTTAATGTGTTTCGCAATGTCTTTTTTCATGGAAGGCCACTTGTAATTTTCCCTAATTCGTTTGTACGTACGATGAAACCCTGAGTGACCTGCAGAAGGCGAGTCGTGATTTTCTTTTAAGATGTCCTTGATTTGGTCAGTAGTTGGTGTTTGTATGCTATCGAAGTATATTTTGATTTGAATATTAGTTTCTTTGAATATATACCTTAGCATGGATCTAACTTTTACCCACTTGAATTTTTCAAATTTCGACCCTGGTGGGGATAAGCTTACAGATTTTAGGTTTAGTTTTATTAATAGATTTCGTAGTGTGCATAGTATTTTATAGAGGTCTTCATAGGATGCTTGGTCCCAGTAATTTTCCTTGATTATTAGGTAGAATATGTGATTGTTGTTTTCTTTTATTGTAACTATTTCTTGATTTGCTATGTCTTGATTTTTGAGTGTATTTAAATGGTGTGGATATTGTTTCACTAGTTCTTGAAATTTACTGTCGTAGGTTTGTAAATCCTTTGAGATACAAATTGCATAGTTGTCGGATGAGGGTAAAAAGGTATCGTTACTTTCCTCGATTTTATCATAATTAATTATCGTTGTTCTTAAGTTATTTAGAAAATCTGAGTAATTCTTTTCGGAGGTAGTTGTAATTACTTTGAGCGCCATTGTACTTTCTGGAGGGTTTGGTATTCTACTCAAAGCATCTGCGTTAGAGTTAATTTTTCCTGCTTTATAAATTATCTCGTACTCATATTCTTCTAATAATAATCGCCATCGAATTAACCGAGAACCCGGATCTTTGATATTAAACAACCACGTTAATGGTTTGTGGTCGGTGACTATTTTAAATTTCCTTCCGAAAATGTATGAACGAAAGTGTTTCACTGCCCATACTATTGCTAGTAATTCGCGTTCAATCGTTGAGTAGTTCGACTCTGCTCTGTTTAATGTACGGCTAGCGTACGCTATTGGTAGGTCTTGGGCACCATAGACTTGAGATAATACAGCGCCGATGGCAAAGTTACTGGCGTCGGTCGTAAGAATAAATTCTTTAGAGAAATCTGGATACTGTAGTATAGGTTCCGAAATTAATTTAGTTTTTAATGTTTCAAAAGAATTCTGTTGGTTGCTAGTCCACAAATATGCTGTATCTTTTTTTAATAGGGAAGTTAATGGTTTAGAAATTTTACTGAAGTCTGGAATGAATCTTCGATAGTAGCTAGCAAGACCTAGGAACGATTTTATTTCTTTAGGCGACTTGGGGGTTGGAAAATCCCTTACTGCTTCTACTTTTGAAGGATTCGGTTTTACTCCTGATTCCGATAGTACATGACCGAGGTACATTACTTCTCGGCGTAAAAATTCACATTTATCTAGTTGTAGTTTTAGATTATGCTGTGAGAGTCTCTGAAATACTTCGCGGAGTTTCTTTGTATGTGTTTCTAAAGAATCCGCATAAACGATAATGTCGTCAAGATAAACTAGACATCGAATCCCTTGTATACCCGCTAAAACTGTGTTCATTAATCGTTGAAATGTAGCAGGTGCGTTCCGCAACCCGAATGGCATACGATTAAACTCATAATGGCCAGTTGGAGTAGAAAAGGCTGTCTTTGCAGAATCTTCGTGGTCGAGTTTGATTTGGTGGAAACCTGACGCGAGATCTAAAGTCGTGAAATATTTTGAGTTGCCTAATTGGTCTAAAATTTCCGTTATATTGGGGAGTGGGAATGAATCTCCTATAGTCACTTCATTTAACTTCCTATAATCGATGACTATGCGCCATTTGGTTTGGCCCGACGCATCTGACTTTTTTGGAACTATCCAAAGGGGTGCGTTCCATGGGGAATTAGATACGTTAATGATGCCGTCTTTTAGCATTTTATTGATTTGCGTATTGACTTCCTCCTTGTGACATTCTGGATAGCGATACGTTTTGGCGGAAATAGGAGTTTGGGTGTTTGTCGTTATTTTGTGCGTTATAGCATCGGTGCAGGATAAGATATCTCCTTCTAAATACGCGATATGGTTGAATTCAATACAAAGTTCGATGATGCTACGTTTTTCTTCTGTATTGAGGTGGTCTAAGCGAAGATGTTCAATAAGAGTTTTCAGACGTTCGGATCGAGAATCAAAATTTGTTTTTTGTTCAGACGATTTTTCTGAGTTGAAATTCAAAATATGAGCAACGGCTTGGTCTAATGGTTCTAATGTTACTACAGGTTTATTAATTGTTATGTCTTCATCGGTAATGTTTAAAATGGAAGTCATGGCTTCAGATTCTCCGTTATTTCTGACCAGGCTTTCACAAAGGAAAAGACCGGGTCGGATGGTTTCTCGCGAAATTATTCCCTCCTTTACATTTGGGTTTAATACTTTTACCGTAACTAACATTTCTGAACGGGCAGGAATGGTGGTTACGTTTGAACATTCTATTGGTTTTATTTTAGATTGAGTAGATTTTGTATTTTCGGGAGCAGGCGGATCTGCTACCTTCAAATGCATTAACGGTTTTTCTTCGTTAATTAGCGGTAAGTAATTATTTCCTGGAAAGTGCAGTAGGTTGTTGGCTTGATCAATGTGTAATTTTAATCTGTTAACAGCGTCATTTCCAAATATTCCAGGGTAGGAAATTGGGAAACTATCCTTCACTATATGAAAAATTGCAGTATAGATGGTGTTGTGAACGTTAATATTTAAGTAGCAATAGCCTAGTGTTTCAAATTGATCGTTGGTCAGTCCTCGAATTTTCAATTTTATATCTTCATGACACAGTGTGTCTGGCTTTAATTGCGAGATTTTAATTACCGAGATATCTGCACCCGTATCTAAAAGCATTTTTAAACAGGGTACCTTTGTTTCCTGTAGATGTATGTTTACGAAAGTCGTAACGCCTTGAATACATTCTAATTCTCTGCCTCTATGATGTGAATAGCCCTCGGTGCGGCAGTCACCGGAGCTTGATTCGAGTTTAAAGGACTCCTTCTGATGTGTGGAATATAATTTTGGTTGTTTGAATTATTTTGTGGATACTGAGAGTTTGACGGTGGACGAGCGAAAGGAGACGATGTTCTAGGAGAACCCCTATCACCTTGTCGAGCAAGTGAGTTATTGTACTCGCGCGTCCTACATTCGCCAATCAAATGACCAACCCTCTTGCAATAATTGCATACCTTTTGACTATATGAAGTGTTATGATTTCTTGTATATGTATTTGTTTCGAGTTGCCTAATGACTGGTTTCCTACGAAAATCTGTATTGTGTGAAATTGTATTAGGATTTCGAGAATAGCAATTAAATGTTGTGTGACCGGTACGATTACAATTCGTGCAATGCCTGGTCTCTCTCAAGTTCAATCCTTGAAATCTTGCTATTTCGATCTGTGACTTTTGCTCCGTTTCTTCCGCTATCGCAATTTGAATCGCGTCCTCTAAGGTATTAGGCCTTTGTGACTTGACAATTATGGCGATGTCCCTTTTCAGGCCCATAACAAATACATCTAATGCCTGTTTTTGTAAGAGCTTTACGCACGCTTGACGTTCAACGGGAGTTTGACTGTCTTCTAAACTATTGGTTAATTTAATTAAGCAATTTTCGATCTTTTGTGAGTAAGAGAGCACGTTTTCATTGTAGCCCTGTTTACATGACGCTAACTCCAGTTGCCACTGTCCTTGTGACCGTTTTTCTGAATATGCGTCTAATAGATAACTTTTCAGAGCTTTCCAGTCCGGAAAGATGCGATTTCTAATTAGTGATCTAGCGTTTCCCGTGATTTTCGTCTCTATAATCGCGAATAGGATAATTTTTGTTTCCGCATTTACTAAACTTAGAGCTTTGTCGCAGTTGTCGCAAAATTCAAATAACGTCGACTTGTTACCATCGAAGGTAATTAACATTTTTTCGGCGAGTTCAATTTTGATACCCGAATTTGTCATTTTGATTGTAAGTTTGATTTAAAAATTTCGAAGCAAGATAAAAGATATATGCGAACAGTATTTTAACTTACAATACAAGAACTTGGAGGTGTAACATGCTTCTTTGGTGGTTGTTGTTGATAGAGCTGCTTCCAGTAGAGAATGCTGAGTTGAATGATGATTGCTTGGACCTTCTGACGAAGATGTTTAGGTTGTCCAGTGATGATCGATTGTCTCTTCCGAATTCTTTGGTAGTTCTTCCTCGAGGTAGGCAATGAAATTCACTTACAATTAGTGACTGTGAATTCTGCACTTTGCTCGGTAGGTGATGTTGCTATTAGGCTTGACTACGGCCCAGAGAATAGCGTATTCACTGATGGATCCTTTTCAAATTTAAAGACTTGGAAGTCACCGCAGGAAGTAATAAATTCTTTACGAATTCTTCCTCCGTTCCTTGGAAAGTATCCCACTTCTGACACCAAAATTTTCTTGTGTAATGGACACAGAGAAAATTTAACTCCCAACTTCGGTTTTCGAGATGGTTTTATTATCACTTAGACGTAGACTATGTGGGTTGAATATTTCGTATAATGTGAGCTCTAGAGTCAGGGAACCTTAGGTTTTTAAAGGGTGTTGGAAAGGATGTAGTAGGGATGGCGAGGGCGAAGTCCAAAGGACTCTGGATGGTTAGGGATCGTAGACAGTATGACTAGTTGTTTTGGAAACGGTGACTCGATAAGGTTCCATGACGAGTATTTGTGATGACCGGAACTTAAAAATATTTGTATACATGAATCCTTAGGTGACTAGTAGATAATAAGAGTAATACAGAGGTATGTCATAATACTAATATAGATATTTGGGGGTGAATACATTACAATGGCACCAAATACTACCAAATATTGGCACCAAATATTCAATCAGCTGACTGATATAATTTTTCTGTACCATTTATTATTTAACACACAAAGAAATATTCATTTCTTTTCACCCATTCAAACTGGCAATCTGCGATTAATTAATGTATTCAAACGACGACAAATTTACTGACGCAACTTCGCTGTGCCACTTACATATTTTTCCGCCGAGTCCGCGGGCCAAGTCCAAGTCACGTTCGCGATCTCTCGTTATCAGCCAACGCGTGCAACGCTCTATCTGCGCCGACGGGATGACCATGCATCGAACGATAAACGTTCGACGGCGATTATTGGATCGCGCGGAATGCCCCAGGCGTTTACAGTCATGTGTCTCTCGTTACACGTCGACGGACGTGGCCGTTAAACTGGAACAAACGACGGGGAGCATTAACGATACGCGTCGCGGCGACGCAATCAATGGTTACAGGCTGCGGATACGTCTTTGTTAAACAATAGCACTTGGTCGGCCACTAATTCGCGAACTGGATTAACCGCGGCCCAATAACACAAAGGAGAAGCGTAAACCCGGTTGTCGACGGGATCGAGGAGGAAGAGACGAATTTACTTCGACGAAATTAACCGAAGCGAAAATTTCTGAAAGACGATATCCTTTTCATCGCGGAGGAGATAATCCTACTTATCGATTTTGTTATAGTCGACGTACGACAGCATTGGCCCGTGTACATCCATTCCACTCGTTGATTTGTATATTTTTTAAACAGTCTTTTATATCGATAGGTTGAGCATCGAATTATTAAACAGAGAAACGATGCTGCAGAAATTGTTATAATTGCACGCCGTCTTACACCGCTGACTTGCGCGTAATTTGAAGAGGTACTTAAACGCCTGAAACGTGGAACATTATACGCTTCTCAGTTTTCCTTTTCGCTTATCTGCGAGGACTGGACAGAACGTGTCACGTTCGTACCGCTTCCCCACTTCTTTCACGTGCCAGGAAGTTTCGCTGCGCGAATTCAGCCGACGAGGAGTCTCGGACACCTCGACGACAGGGGTGGGAGAAAGAAAAACAAACAGAGAGGAGAAAGGAACAAACGGAGGACAACATGTTTTGTCGGTGCCACCTCATGCGCGCGTAACTCTTCTGTCCCGTTTTGTTCGCGGCGAACGGGAACAGAAATAAACTATCGAATTTTCGAAATTACGGTGGGACGGGTTGGTTATTTTTTTTTTTCTTCCTTTTTATTCCCGAGAAAACACCAGGGAGAGCCGGGCTCGCGTGGCGAATAATTGATCGCCCAGTTTCAAGACGACGTTTCATCCAATTTCATTCAATTCGTCCGGTTTGTTTTCAGTTCTAATGGAACGCTCTATTGTGTCCCGATTGTTTGCCCCCGTTTTTCTTTTTTCTTTCTTTTTTGTACGTTTCCACGGAGACCCGACGAGAATAGAAAATCTCGCGATATTTCCGTGCCGATGAGAGGACCGCGAGCTAAAATTACCTCGCCGTGCAACGCGA
The DNA here is from genome assembly GCA_948146005.1 of Nomada fucata. Taxonomy (NCBI): domain Eukaryota; kingdom Metazoa; phylum Arthropoda; class Insecta; order Hymenoptera; family Apidae; genus Nomada; species Nomada fucata. The sequence continues at coordinate 30,756,780 of OX411277.1, read as the reverse complement.
ACGACAATTTCGCGAACAAGCTTTTCCAAATCCGCGAGACACGCATTGACATTGCTTTGTTCAAACGTGTTTCAATATGGATCGAACACACACGTGGATATTCTGTTCAGAAATAATCGGAGGTAAAAATTGCAGAACAATGATAATTACGTTTAAACGTGGTCGATTGTTTAATTGAATTTTTTATATTAGAACTATTAGAACTATTTATCCGCCAGGACAAACATTTCGCGACGAAACAGAGAATAAATGTTAACGCTTCGACTCTCTTGCAGCTGAAAGGAAAGTTCTCCCCTGTTCTCCTCGAATTGTGTATCCGAGACGGGGGGGATGGGAAAAAATGTGTTTTGGGTCGGATCGAGTTGCGTCGCCGCGTTATCTTTTTTCGATTATTTCTGCGGCGAAACTGTTTCGTTTCCTTTTTCCCTCTCGAACACGAGTATGAGGGAAGTATCGTTTCTGCGACGCGACGATAGAATTGCCTCGCTGAAACGCCATTAATCGTATACACGGTGGGGTGGAAAAGATTGGCTATCGAAATTGTAATATTAACAGGTTAAACAAAACGACTGCGCGAGGCTTGAATGAGAAACAGATTGACTAATGGATCTGGAAGGCGGTTCGATTAATTCAGAAACTGTGTCCCGGTGGGATAACTCGAGGAAAATTGAACGAAACGAAGCACGAAGGTTGGAAAATTGGGGGAAAGCTCGTTCGTCAGAAATATTACTGTACCGTTATTGAACTGTTCGACGAAAAGTTACACCGAAATTGTGCTCAATAGACTCGAATTAGTTAGAATTGTTAATAATATCGGGCGTTCGCTGGAGATATGATGTAGAAGAATAAATATACTCGAACAATATTTTGCGCGAGAGTAACCCACAAATAAATATTCCATTTACAATACGATCGGATAGAACGATAAATCTACAAATATTAAGCGATGCAAAGTAGCGTATCATAAATCATAAGCTGTATCGCCTAGCGCAGCGTTTCTCAACCTATCGGCCGCGATTATTTCAAGGTAAACAGCCAACGAAGCCGTTAAATGCTATTCACACTTCTATTACAAATTCCATTTAATCCAGTTCGAGCCGTTTTATCGGCTTCTCCCTTATTAATCTTACTGTCTTAACTTTCCTGTTACAACTATATACGCGGTACCATTGCAGGCAGAGAGCTTGGGAACCACTGGTCCGGCCTAAAAGCACCCAACCACGTTGCCCCAACAAAACCCCTCAATTACTCCGCGGGCTGTACGAAATACAACGCGAACAATTCACCCGGCGACACTTCCACCCCATTCCCATGGAATCCCATAAGAAACGAAAAGAATCGACGCCGCGTTAATCACCCGTCCATCCCCATGCCTCACGTAACCCGAAACGGCGAACGCTCCTTTTACGTCGCGCGCGATTTACGAAATTCATCGCGAACTTACCCATTCCTCAAGTTCCATGGTCCAACGCTCGCGATTCCGTCCTCCTTAAGCACGCCGTGACACCAGGCACCGCAGCAATCGCGCACAGAACACCGCGTTAACGAAGAAAATGTATTAAAACGCGGCGAACAAAAGGTGCAACAATGGGGTTAGAACGGCGCGCTCGAATTGAACACCGACCGACTCAGGCGTCGCTTCGGGTTCGGCAGTTCTCGCGACGGTTCGGCTCGCTTCGGCTCGCGGGTCCACCAGAGCCAGCAGCGCCGCAGCGCGGGTAGTTCTCCTCTCCTTGTCTTCATTCGCCTCGTCGCTCTTATCCCGTGCACCTTATTTCAATTCGACGCCGTAGGAACGAACGCTGTACACGCGTTTCTCGTGCCCGTCTCGTCCCAGTTCGTTCGACGTCTTCGTTTTGGCGTGCCTTGTGAACGGACCCCCCCGGGTGGCGACGGTGAAATCGGTGCCGCGATACGAACGGTGCCCGTCGTTCGTCTCATTCCGTCTCTGTTTGCCGCGCCACCGTCCGATAGTCAGTCGGTCAGTCAGTCAGTCGTGTACGGTGCCGGCTTGTGTGCGCGTCGCGGGCTTTTCGTTCCGTGTCCTGTGGCCCTCGAAAATTCGCGTTGCCCCGTTTCGTCGGCGTTTCTTCCTTTGTTCGTTCGTCGAAACCGTGCCTGATCGGCGTGTATCTTTGTTCCGCGGTCGCGGTTGTGCGCGGGTGCGTCGTTCGAGTGCGGCTCTGCTTCGTTTCTATCGGCGTTTGGCGAACGCCGCCGGAGCGCAGGAGAATGCGTAGCTGAGATCGGTAGCGCAGTAAGCGGAGTTCGAGCGGATCACGTGAGTGCACGGAATCACGTTTAATATTTATTTACGGTGGAGCGCGTCCAGGGGAGACACTTTTCTCGATTCTTTATGGTTCCTCGCGATCTGTCGCGATCGCGCGATTCGTTATTCGAACGGTCGCGTCGGATTCCAATTTGTTCTGATACCAATGTGGTTCCGCGTCACGCGTCCGTTTACGAGGAAGGAAGGGGGTACGGTCGCGGTTGCGTTAGTTCCCACGACCTGTCCGTTCTTGTCGCGTTGCCGCGGGGTGTCGAGTGTCCAACGTTTTTTTCTCGCCTTTCCAACTTCGTCCGAGGTAAACGCTCGATGAATCGGTAGCTTCGCGCGTCGCGTGTACGCAGATGTTTGTTGCACGGGCGAATTATCGAGCACGGTCACGCCGACGCCATATTCGGTTGACAGCCTTGAGATGCAAGGGACGCCGGGTAAGTGATTTCCACAAGTGTCTCCGCGACCGTACGCGCTCCGCCATCTTAGATTTTAAGGAACCACGCGCGACCCTACGTTAACCGTCACGGCGAAAGAGAAACGGAGCCGGCGAATGTAACGCGACGCGAGCCGTACCGATGCTGTGTGACACGTAAACGCGATGTACGGCGAAAGATTCCACGGTGCAATCGAAACGCAAGTTTTTCTGACGAATTCGCGGAAGCGGTCGGTAGTACGGTAAACAACAGGGGCATAGGCAGGACCTACGTCACGATAAACACGAGTCTCTTCGTCCTACTCGCGTCTTTCTCACCTCTCCGTTTGCGTTTAACGACACTTTTGTGCCGGGCTTGGCAAGGCCATCGAAATTATTCGTAAGAGACTTTCCTGCTGGGGAATGGCTTTCGTGTGGTTCAAGCAAGCCGCCCTGGTTGATCGAGCTTCCGGTTCCTAGCGTTACGCATCGATATTAGTAGTATTATTATCGTGCATTTATTGCTACGTTTAGTATCAGTGACGTTACTAATGTTAACGCTCGTACGAAATTTGTTTCCCCCGGTTATCTCGCTTTATTCATTACCCGTTATTGTTCGTAAGCGATACTATTGTTGTTGCTTCAATGTAGGCGGCGTTTCTGTTCTTAATCGCTTATTGATTATTACCATTATTAGCGGCAGCACCGCTGTCGCGTCTGCCGTTAATAATATTGTTAATATTACTGTCACCGTTGTCGCTTGAACAAGGACTCTGTTCATCGTCCCCGTTGGTTGTTTAATTTAAAGGAACCATCGCGATGCTGTTTCGTTAATCGGTTAATCGGTAAATGAGAATATTCGAAACGAATTGTCGTCGCCGTTACGCGAACGGACGATTTTACCACAGGCGCACGCGATTCCCAAACGAACTTTCTAAAAATGTGGCATCCGAGTTACGTAAACCGTCGGTTCACGCAAATGAATTATTGTTACACGTCGCATATATTATATTCACTGGCGTATCATGTTAGCTCTGACCTGTCTAGTTGCGGCCACGGCGTGTAACTAAACTTGCGAGACGTTTATCCGGCAATTACCGTTGCATTTTAATTCGCCCGGATTGTTTCACGCGACGGGCGAACGATGATAATTCGTCGTCGAAAAAAGGAGCATAAGATAATTTCGGTTCGAGCGTCGCGCCGCGACGCCTTCGTCGGTTTCGACGAACCCGCGTCGAAAATAGTCGATATCGTTTCCTCCATTCCTCGTCACCATTTTTTTTTTTCCCCTCCCCCCCTCGCACGCCATCATCGTACGTTATTTTCGTCTCGACTCCTGGAGCAGCGGACGTCGCGTTTCGTCGAACGATCGGCGTTGCATTCTCGACGAATTAACGGTAAAAATATTTTTTACGTTAAACGGAAGAATATCGTTATTTGTTTCCTCGGTCTCTCCGCGCATTAAACTCGAGCAAATACGAAATATGATGTGAAACGGCGGTGGTCGCCCCGCTTTTAGCGGCGAAGCGTTCAATTGGAATGGAATGGAATGCTTATTAGCCAGTCGCTGCCCCTGCGCGTAGGCAACCCGTTACGCAACCGAGAGAAGAAAGACCACGTCTAGCCGGCACCCCCCGTGACATCGTTCGGCCACCCCTCCGTCTGCCTGGCGTTTGTTAAGATAGTTAATTATCTTGCAGCAGAGATCGGTGGTCTCGTTAGCGAAATTTACGGTGCCTCGAGGGCGCTGTATGCGAAGCTCGCCGTTGTTTTCCGTTGCTTTTTCATCTGAACGAACTAGGCGAAAAATTACGCCGTTCAAATCGAACGTGGCGATAATAATAGACGCGGTTGAACAACCGTGACAACGCGATTAACGACGAGCGTCACTTCGTGCGGAATAAAAGGTGAAACTATTTGCACGGTGGTTCTGGGGAAAATGGAAAAGCGATTTTACATAATTTCCACGGCTGCTTGGACGACCGCGATAAATCACGATGGCCGTTGTCCCTTTTATTCCATCGTTCAGCAAAACTGGTGGCACACGTTTCTTTCCCCGCGGCTGGTCCAGAATTGGGCCGAGACGATTCCTAGCCACGCGTACCCCGAGGGTTCTGGTGAAAAGTAATCGAGCCGTCGAATACGTGTAGCTTCTTCTCGTCGCTCGCCCGGTCGGATTCAATTCGATCGTGCAACCGTCTCCACGCGGAAGCGTAGAATACGTTGAACGCACGTTTGTTTAGGGAATGTCCTGCGTCGAATTACTTTTTTACCAACTACGTTTGCGTCGTAGGAAATTTTTATATATTTTTGACGACGAGAGGCAGCGCGGCCGTTGGGCCCGGGGAATTTTCCGTTTCGCTCGAACGTAGGCGTTGGTAGATAACGCGTGTGCACATGAATATGGAGGAGTTGCGGTATTTTATCGACACGTGAGAAACGAAACACCATTAGTCTTCCCGATGCGCGACGAACCGACGCTCGTCTGGTTCCCACTTGGAACGCATTTCAGGTTTTAATGACAGCCCTGTCTCTCCGCGTGGCTTCGCGAAATTATCCACGCTGGACTCGTTGAAACGGCGAACGAGCGTAATATGCACGTTGAACAGATGTCAAGAAATTTCTGTGCGCGACGGGAAATGTTAACGGACGGAAAAGTTCCGTTTCCAAGATAAATTATCTTCTTCCGATAATTATTGTAATACTTGCTTTCCAATACCGCACATCGAGTGGTCTAAATTATGTTACCAAACGGCGAGTTCAGTTGCCAGGTTTAGCTCAACGGCGAAACGCAGGGGAATTAATTGAAATTGATAGTAGTATTCCCCATGGATCAAACGCGCGCGTGACGCTGTCGCGACGGGAGCTCGGTCTGGTTACTTTTCGCGGCTGGCTCGTCTAGGGATGTCCGTGTCAAAGGAATGACCCATGCGTATACCCCGTGGGAACATCTTTTGTATTTCGTTTTTCTCGGCGGAGAATAATATTGTAATAAACCGTAAGCCGGTAATTACTATTCCGTAACCCATTTCCCCCAGATTTTGCAACGCTTTTATGGAATTAAAATTCTTGCAGCCTCGCCGCGATAATAACAATCGAAATAGTAATAATTTGTCGTCAGAAAAGTGATATCTCTACCGCACAAAATTACATTATTCTTTTATATTATTTCGTGTCGCGCGAGATTCGAATTTCCAGCGCAAAGGATATCGCACTTTCCTCCTCGTGCTTCCTTCGATTTCGTTTCCACTCGTTTCCAAATATTATCCTCCTCGTCTGGAACGATGCACAGGTTGCGTACCCTGTTTCCGATCGATTCGCACGCCGTTCCCCGTCCCTGAACTGTGGACCTTAGCGCAAGTCGCGAGCGGATGCACCGCGGGGCAAACTTTTTTTTTTTCCCCCCAGAACGTTACAAAGCAGATATTTTTAATACGCCCGTCCCCGGTCTCGACGCGCCGTTTCGCGAACAGAACGTCGCGTCGCGAGCCTCTGCGAATAATATTAATCGTCAATTCGTGGCCGACCCTTTCGCCGAAAATATCGTATCGAGGCTCGACGGAACAGATTTTCTACGCATTACGACGATTATTGTATAAGGTAAATAATCCTTTCGAAATAGCGTCGCTATTGAACAATCGATTATTAATTAACAGTGTAAACATTGTTTCACGAAGAACTGTTTCTTTGTCGCGATCGTAGACTGATGGATCGTCCGTAGTTTCGCGTTAAAGGTACGCGCGCCCCGTTTCCACTGCACTCTTTTTTCCTCGTACAGTGGCGACGGTATTTCGTTTTTTTCACGTTTTGCTTTCTCGTTTTTCGCCTTCCTTTCTATCCATATCCACTCCCTCACCCGCCGCTTCGTTCGTATTGTTTGTCTCCCCCTTGACGAATAATATACTCGGTTCGCGCGGCTCTCTTCCTTTATCCTGGAAAGAGGAATTTGGAACAGCATCTCTGCATTCGACACTCGACGTTTTTTCCTTTTCGACCACGGTTTAATGCTTCGCGGTAATGACGTTCTTCGATGGCCGACGGCGAGGAATTGTTATTATTATTACTGTTTCTTTCGCGCGATGTATATATCATCATAAGGTTCCGAATATTTTTATTATTATTGTCCAAGTATTTGAACGTCGCAACCAGTGCTATTCTTCTTTCTTCTCGGAAAGGGTAGAATTACGTTGGAACAGGTGTAGCGAGAAATTTCCTTAACTAACCCGGCTGTCGTCGACTTAGTTCGAGGAAAGGGTTAACCACCGTGGAAGCCGAACGCCGACGTATCGCGTGTCCGTTTGATCGATACGCAGCACGCTCGAGGATGACATGTGGTTCACCAGGGGGGGTGTTGTGTGTGTGTGTTGTACAATGGGACGGGGGAGCCGTGTGTCACAACACCTGAACGCACTTTGCACGGGCACAACCGATAAACGTCGGTCCGTGCCCGAGGTGCGATCGCGAGACAAGGCGCTGTGCGATAGAAGAAGGAAACGACGGGAAAAGAGAGAGGAAATAATGAAGAAGGTTCGTCCTAGGCCTGCTATAGCAGGCCCTGTCTTAGACACAGCGATAGTAGGGAATAGTCGGAGGTGTTATATATTGTCGCTAAGAGTTATACAACCACCTTCGGGAACCGGATCGTCGTCCTCGCCCCCTAGCGGTGTATTTGACAAGTGGCCCCACAGCGCGATTCGCGATTCAAGAAAAGGAACATCGAGGCGTTTCTTATATTACCTGCAATAGAATCGCGGCGTCGTCGAGTTCAATTGTTATTGCGGCGTCGATGGGAAAGATTCAAAGCGGCACGTACATTGTTGTATTAATCGATCGGTCGTTATCGACGCGGGACCGTGAAACTTCCATGGAAAATAATGTTCGCCGATAATGCTCGCGAGTAAAACGATCGAGAGCATTTGTCGGGACTGGTTTCGAAGCTACTTTTCCAAACGGGGCCCAGCTTGCCGATGGCAACGGTCGCGACGATTCATTTCGCAGATTTGTCTCTCGACTTTTTTTTCCACGCGACGCCTGTTTCTTTTCCCTTTTCTTCTGTATTTTGTTCGCGTCGGTCCCTTGTCGGTGGGATCTCTTAATTAATTGGGCAAAAGCGGGCGACAGAATGGAAAGGTTAATTTCTCGACGAAAGGGAAATTCGTTTTTATATATTTATTCCTTTCCTTCTATTCTAGTGTTTTCGTATGCGTACCTAGGACACGAAGGTAAATTGCTCGGTTTCTTTTCGTCTAATATTCTCGCAGCGTGCGCCTTCTAATTCGAACGAGAACTATCGTTGAACAATTCGAGCCCAGAGAAATATATTTAACGCGCATAAACAGTTTTTAATATTTATCGCTATTGACAACGTTACCCAAAGTATTACTTAACTAACAATTTCGCAAGTTAACGAGTCACGCGCGATCCAGTTTGCATAAATCTTTCTTCCTCGCAGCTGTTTCGCCCGTCAATATCCGACCACTGTTTCCAACACATTTCCCCTCTTCTCATGCCCCTCCGTTTCTTCTACCCCCCCCCCCCCCTCCGTTTCCTTCCGCCGCGGACCGTAAAAATTCACCGGTCCCGATAAATCAGCGCGCCGCGAGTGGATTAGACCGATCGAAGAAACGGGAACGCGTTCGAATGGGAAAACAAGCTAGCAAAAACCGAGCGGAAGAAAAAGACGCATATATTTCGACGCCTCGTTTCGCCGGGACGAAATTCGCCCGTGCGCACGCCGCTCGAATAATAAACGTAGGGAGGCGAATCGACGGATTCGAGCCGCTTGGAAATTATCGTTCTGTTTTGACCCCGTCGGAACGTTTTTTCTTCGGCCGGCGAGAAACGAGCCCGTGTCCGACCACTGTCTGGATCTACTTAGCGTCGCTCGATCCGCGGCGGTCTGCTTTTACAGTCGTTCCCCATTCGTTGGCCCCCCCCCGTGCAATTTGTCCAGGGACGAATTTTCGTTCCTCGCGCGGCGCAGTCTCGAAGGGTTGTTTTTGGAAAATCTTATCGGTATCGTTAATTAATTTTTTAACTTGGAACGAATTCAGACTTGTTACTATTGCAAGACAAACGACGTGAAGGCTACTATTATTATTCCTTCTCTTTATTATTCCCAAAAACTGTACAAAGCGATACTAAAACGTAGGAGGATGTACTTGCGCGTAAATAGATTAGCCAGTTCTATTTACGCGGTCTAAACAAGTGTTTCTCCGTTTACTCTCTGTTATATTGAAAATTGCTACCCGTTAAACAGAATAAGTAAATAAATAAATAAAAATACGATTGCTTCGTTCGACGATCGATGCCAGAATGCCATGCTGCATCGCGATCGCCAAAAAGGACCCGTTGTTGGGTTTTCTCCCATGCGCCATGGCTTCAAGGGCCTCGCTCACGTGTTTCCCTTCGGCCTACGGTGTCCCATGGGTACGTGCGCTATCGGGCCCCGCGCTGACGTAACCCACATGCCCAGCTACGGCGCTCGCAGCCGAAATCTCTTACACTATTATGAAAAATTAATTCTACTCCGTCAGATTCTTTTTTTCGTTACGTATTCCATCATCGTATATTCTTCGCGAATATCTCCATTGTCCTTGAATCGTCTGATTCGAATTTTTCCCGTTCCTCTATCGACTTTACTCCTCTCGATCGCGTTGCGCGAACGTTTTCTGGGAATATTACACTGCCGTTTATTGATATTGCTCTCGTATTTCCGCGTAGATTACGAAGCCGCGACTTTAGAATTACACTGTACACGACGGTTCGTTAATTTATTTACGCGAGACCGCCGTATCGCGCTTCCGTTGCCGTCTCGGCCATTCCAAGCGGCGGTGTACCTTGAATTCCAACGTGATGGGAAAAAACAAGATCGGACTCGGTAATGGATCGTCGGCACGACCGTGACTGGGAACGATTACTGACAGTGTATCGAATGGTCAAACGTAACACCGTGGAAGCGTTTATTAATTTATTCCCATTATCCGCCTCCATTCATGTTATGTAAATGGCAGCATCCGATTCGACTGAGGCATGTTTTCGAGGGGCGTCCGCAATTTCGTTTCGATGCAGCGGTTAGAATTGTTCGAGCAAAGAAATTGTTTTAATAATCGTACTGTTAATTGTACGGTTCGAGGGAAGTCGGTGAAATAGCGAGCGATAACGATAATAATAGTGTTGTAAAGTTATTATTAATATTAATAATATTAATAAAAATAATATTATTAATATTAATTTTTAATTCCATATTTTAAAATTATATATATATAAAATAATAATAATAATAATATATAATATTAATAATATTTTTATTAATATTATTAAATTATTAATTATTAATTATAAATATATTAATTATAAATATTAATTATATTAATTATTAATATTATTAATATTATTAAAATTAATCAAAATAATATTATTAATATTATTAATATTAATCAAAATAATATTATTAATATTATATATAATACAATTTTAAAATATCGAATTCAAAATTGAATTCCCTTAGTGTAGTTGATATATTATTATGACAATACGATTGGCCGTTGAGAAATAGGAATAAGAAATAAGGGACCTGTGAGTAAAGAGTTGGCCAGGACTACCGTCGATTATTTCGTCAATGATTCGCGATTCTGGAGACACGATTCCATAATTCGTAAAGAATTACAAAAAATTACCCCTTTTCCTCGCAGTTGCTTCCCAAATAAATTCGCCAGGTATCCTGGAAACGTTCGAACGAACTTCTCTCAAGCTACACTGCGACGAGAAACGAATAAACAGACGTTGAACTGTTAAAAAATATTCCGGTGAACAGGTGAAATTACATGGTGTATAAATTCTGCGACGAAGAATTTCTCAGATATTAATTTAATCTCAGCCATACGTGCATTATATTAAATTAAATGGGAAATTCGGAACTTTTAAGAATATTTATTCCAGATAAATATTTACCTGGAATAAATATTCTGAAAAGTTAGAATAATAAATAATATTATAGAAAAATAGAATAATATTATAATATATAATAATAATAATATTATAATATTATATAATATTTATCTGGAATAAATATTCTGAAAAGTTCCGAATGTCCCATTTAATTTAATCTAAGAGAAAATATAATGCACGTATGGCTGAGATTAAATTAATATCTGAGAAATTCTTATTATTATTCTTATTATTATAATATATAATATTATAATATATAATATTTATCTGGAATAAATATTCTTAAAAGTTCCGAATTTCCCATTTAATTTAATCTAAGAGAAAATATAATGCACGTATGGCTGAGATTAAATTAATATCTGAGAAATCCTTATTATTATTCTTATTATTATAATATATAATATTTATCTGGAATAAATATTCTTAAAAGTTTCGAATGGTCAAACGTATTACATATTGTATATTATATATTATAATAATATATATAATAAATTGTCGTATACCCTCGAATCGTCGTAATCAACGATTGTTAACACTTGTCAACAATAATTTCGCCCACGTTCAACGCACAACGGTTCACGCGCGCGTTCACCTCAATCGACAGCCCTAATCAGCATCGATACAGGGCGCACTGACTGAAGGGTGGCCGCGATCGAAGCGAACCAGAACCGCGACACATTAGGGCGTAATGTACAGGTGTATCGCGCTCACGTTGCTGCAATTACGCTCGACCAGGGCGGTCGATTAATCCCGATCGATGTTCAATTGATTGCCGTAATTACGCCCGATTGTACACGCCCGCGTACACTTGTCGTGGCAATCCAGGCGAATTACGATAAATCGACCTGCCTGAGCAAGTTTTTCTCACCGTTTCAATATTTATGGATCGCGCGATTATTTAAATCGCTGCCGCGGATAACTGCGAATTATCGAGGAAATTATTGCACGCGCCCTCTTTAATTACACGCCGCGAAATATTGTTGCCCGACAGCGGCGTGATAATTGCCAGTTCGCGTGGAGGCGTCATCGACGGGCGACAAAAAAAAAAGGCCGGTCGATTTATATCGCATATTCATCGATCGAATGTACCGATTCATTGTTTGCGATAGTTCGTTTCGTCGGGGGAAATATATCTCAGCTGGCAGACAAAATTCCTGTTGTTCGTTGAAAATATAAAGCATTATTCCTATTCCATGTGAAAGAACAATTCAATTCCATGGAACAACCGTTCGTTATTTATACCCAGTGTTGCGTACGAATTATATTCTTTGTAGCTCTCCGCGATCTTACCTTGTATGGAAACCCCAAATACGCCCCCCTCTGTAGATTTTGGTACACTATACATATATGTATAAGCCCTTCCATTCTGATTGTAATGGACACAGAGAAAATTTAACTCCCAACTTCGGTTTTCGAGATGGTATTTATTATCACTTAGACGTAGACTATGTCGGTTGAATATTTCGTATGACGTGAGCTCTAGAGTCAGGGAACCTTAGGTTTTTAAAGGGTGTTGGAAAGGACGTAGCAGGGATGGCGAGGGCGAAGTCCAAAGGACTCTGGATGATTAAAAATAAGGGATCGTAGACAATATGACTAGGTGTTTTGGAAACGGTGACTCGATAAGGTTCCATGACGAGTATTTGTGATGACCGGAACTTGAAAATATTTGTATACATGAATCCTTAGGTGACTAGTAGATAATAAGAGTAATACAGAGATATGTCATAATACTAATATAGATATTTGGGGGTGAATACATTACATGATCATCTTCGGTTAATTAACTACACAGTTACGTGGAGTGTCCCGTCGCGTTACGCTCGTACGGAGTCAATTACGCTCAGTGAGTCCGGGCTTAGTTCACCGATCAGAATAGAAGTTAACCCGTTGAAATCCGCAAGTTCGGTTGAGTACTTGCAAGTACTTAGGTAATATAATTTGCACACTATTTAAATACCGCGACAATCGCATTTGTACCAAAACGACTGATTTGAATATATATATATATATGTGGGATCGGTCGCCTCCATCAAAGAACATAGTTAAGAGGAACAAACGAATAGCGAATATTGGGAAGGGGCCGTGGCGTAAATGGACTGATCAGTGCCTAGTAATACGAAGATCTCGGGTTCGATTCCCGAAGCCTGGCCTTCCTTTTTATTCGGTTCCTACATATAAATTGTTCACCATTAAACCGAGTAGATTCGTCAAATCTACATTTAAATCTACATCCGTAATTCCTTCTGTTACTAGTAACGTTGCCAAGAATACGACTCAATATCTCGAGTTGCATTGAATATTAATTTCAAGTGTTCAGACGAACCAACAAGTTTCTTGAGTAACATCAACGTCGCCGGTTTAGGCGATTGCCCACAGCCCCGGCTCGTAACACCAGCCGAGCTTCGATTTCTCGAATCGTCGCGTCTCTTCGAACATTTATTTACCGACGAATCGCGAACGGCGATCCGCGAAATCCACGCGAGCTAAGTAATTGGAATTTCTGCGGCGACGGGATTAAAAGGCCGCTCGATTGGTACGGGCTTTCCTCGATTGTCCGGAGGAAATGTCGCGGAATAACGAAATCCAATATCCTTCTGTGTTTTCGGAACCACTCCCGGCCATTATCGCGATTGATAGCGCACGCCTGGTTCGAGTGCTCGCTCCCTTTTGTCGGCCCCGTTGAAAGGCGACCGGTTCGCCTTGGTTCCTCGACGCGTCCAAGAAAACTTACAACCCCCTCCTCGAAGTACTTAGGATTTTCCGTTAATTTATCGAGCGATTTGACGAAAAAGATACCGGAGGAAATCGATCGACAGTACCGAAAAGATTATTGGCGAACGATTGAGCGAAGGAGAAATTATTACACGCAAGTAATTTGTTTAAAATCGACGGAGGAGGTTTGCGAGCGATAAGCGAACGTCTTGGACTCCAGGGAGAATGTAAGAATGAAAACCAAGGGATGGATGGAATGAAGATGTAAAAGAAGAGTTACATTTCTTTAAGGCGGTGCAAGCTTAAAGTGCAACGCGATTGTTCGAAGGTCTGTGCAAGACTAACGCATCGTCCAGGAGGTCCTTGCGTTGCCTCCGTTAAAATTCCGTGAGGTCTTTCCTAATTTTATGACGAGCCTGGCGTCACGCTGCCCCCCCCCCCCCCCCCTTAAGGGTGCCTATCCTCAAGCGGCGACGTACAGTGGTCCGAAACCGTAAAAACACGAACTAAATTCATATCACTGTTATTTACACATTATTCATTATGAATAGAAAGATTTTAGGTAGTTTTTGAGTTATAGAATATAATTGCAACTAAAAATTCTCTTTTTATAATTATTTTAACAATAATATTGGATGAAATATTGTTTGGTCGAAAATGGTTCTGATATTCTTTGTGGTGCGTAGATATATCTCAGATAGCTGTAAATGAAATTTGTTACAGCCGATATCACGACTCTTACAATACTGATTTCATCATTGAGATTCATAATCTGTAAAAAAACTGAACTGAAATTATATAGTTAATATGGAAATAGTTCGACAATGGGATGTTGAATCTATCCATCCAAATGCGCGTTTATGATGTTATTTAATTGAACGAACATGTTAGCAAACGCATTAAAATGAAAAATATATACAAAATTATTTAAAAAATTTAAATTAAATAAACAATTTTTAATTAATTAAACAAAAAGAATTTAGTCAATACAATACAACAAATCCATTAATGGATTTACTTCTATGTAGGGCACTTTGGCGTTTTTAGGAAAAACGTCTAATTGACGTTTTCCCCGCAGTTCGGCGCGCTGACTGCACATATATTGTAATAACTTTCAAAGTTGCAAATAGTTGCAACAAATTTTTATGCAGGTATCTTAAGTAGGTATTAACAAATACTTCCATGTAAATTTTAGCGCACCGATCGCTACCGATTCCTTTCATAAACTACATTAAAGTGGAAAAACGGCGCGCTGACTGCACATATATTGTAATAACTTTCAAAGTTGCAAATAGTTGCAAGAAATTTTTATGCAGGTATCTTAAGTAGGGATTAACAAATACTTCCATGTAAATTTTAGCGCACCGATCGCGACCGATCCCTTTCATAAACTACATTAAAGTGGAAAAACGGGGGAAAAGTAGGGATACGCGAAAGGGTATTTTTCATAGGGTTTAAATACGTAGATACCTTTCATGTTACATGTACTTGTAGCTGAAAGAACGCTCTTCAAAAATATATCATCAGATTTGAGTTAGCTCCGCTCTGTAAAAAAATATAGCACCGAAAAGTGTAGCAAATTCAGAAAGAAATGGGATCGTTTTAAAGTGAACATTTTTCCCCCCCCTTTGAAGGTGTCTCAGGCAATTACCGGTGCTCTGCGGCAATTTATTTTTACGCCAAGATTTAGTCTATGCATATCAGAAGCTATGCCTAAAATTTCATTCATTTCCAAGAAGGTTGAAGAATTGAATTTAGCTCGTGTTTTTACGGTTTCGGACCACTGTGCGACGCCTTGTACGTTGAGCGGTGTCGGATTTTCTAACAAGAAGAGCGCGTCGTTCCATCATCCCTTAAAGAGAAACAGGGCTAACGCATTAAGGGGCATCGATCTTGCCAGGACATGTTTTCCTCCCAGCTGCTCTCGATAGTACCGTCGACGAAACGTCGAGTCTCCAGAGCCAGCCACCGTCCGAAACAACCACCCCCGAAATCCTCGACGGAACCTCGCGAAGTGGACCGTCGCGATCGATTCTCGATTCCCGGCCCCGATTCACGATTTTCCTGTCGAACGTTCGGACAGAAAAGTATCGCTCACCCCTTCCAAACTGGAAAGAATAAAACCACCCCTTTCGAACTTTCCTTGGACGATACGGCACGGGGGATGAACGTTCAACACCACCGGTTGGTGGTCGTAACTCGTAAGGTGGAACGAGAGAAATGATAATAAAATGTACGTCGCTGTACCTGGTCCCTCGAGGATCTCTTGTACACCGTGGCCGTAGTCCTGGAGGATTCATGGGATGGACGCGTTCACGAGGGACGAAGTAATGGGGTGTCTGGAAGGGAGAAAAAATGTGCCACGTGATGAACGATCCGGAGCGTCGTATGGACAGCGGGACAGCTGGTGGCAATGATGGTGGATCTGTGCTCGGTTTAGGGGACAGAGGGGACAGGGTGTTCTCTTTAGATTAGGGGGATGATTTCGTTTGTGGACGGGTGAAGCTGAAACAGAGGGATCGCACGCCCGCGATGCAGCCTGTTGCGCAGCCATTAGAGTCCTGGATTTAAAAATGGAACCGACGGGTTTTTGGAACGGACACACGACAATGTATGGTTGGGTACAGATGAAGAGGGGTGAAAGTGTTCAGTATAAATAAGAAGATGGTAAAAGGTGTTTACGGGACTTTCCACTGGCCTGACTAGACGTGATGTCACTTATCATTTGTTTATTTATTTAGTTGCAAGCGCAGGGCAAATAGGCAGGACACTTTACCGTAGAAGTTATTTTTTGTAAACCCCACGTAGTTTGGATTAGAGGACAGGTGGTGCAATAAGACTTCAGTTACTCATTAGAACACTAGCTTTATTATAAATACGTCGACACGCGACGTTACTCGAACACACGATACTTTTCACCACGCTCTGTTTCCACTCTCTCTTCACTCTCACTTAGCTCTGCCTTAGCTCTGCCTAATTCATTCTTTATATTCCTTCACTCTTAGTTTCTCTTTCATTCTATTCCTCATTTGCTCTCACTCATTTAGTCACTTGGGCCACTGTACACCCCCCCCCCCCCCCCATACACAGGACCTTCTCAAGTACTCAGCTCTGAACGTACCTTTCATACATCGCAATCGTTCTAAACAACCGCGCAGTATTTCCAGTCCTACATTACTTTGTCCAATTTGCGACTCAACTGGGCCACAGGGTTATTGTTATTATGCTCTGCGCTGGTTGCCACTGTCGTCGCTCGAAAGATTTCGCTGATCCTGAATGCCAATATCAATCAGCTGTTTAGAGTCCGCGGCAAGCGATTAGACACGACTCGTTGCTTCGACGCCCGACGGTTTAAAACGAATCGTAACGTCGACTCTGCCAGCGGCATGCGAAGCAAACGCGTACGCTTCGACCAGGACAGGTGAACGGTACGCGACAAAATTGCTTGTCATACTCGACAGTGGTCGATATTGGGCTTGCGTCGATGGTTTACGTCTGGAGTTATGGGCTGCCATGAAATACCATTTCACGCGTCGCCACGGTCGGATCTCTGTCCCCGTTCGTTTTAATTTCCAACGTAAATTTGCCAGCTTTCCGCAGCGTCGTTCTTCGAAACGATTTAGGGACGCCGTCCCACCGATAGGAAATTATTAATCGTTGACAGAATTTCGGACAGATTTGCCATTAATTATTGTTACTATTGTTATGCATTTTAAATATTTCATGGATAGAATAATAATAATTGAATAATAATACCAGCAACGTCAATAAAAATATTAACAACGACAATGTCGGTCACGTTTATAGTCCTCCAGCAGAGTTAGCCCATAGTCCCAGACTATCAGTGGCGGTGTTCTATTCGACGAAAGTCTGTTGCCGTCCCGGAAGAAGCGATTGCGGACAAATCAATTGCACAGATGGTCAATTAGCGAGACAATCCAGAGCCCGGGCTTCGGTTACTCCTTGGCAGTTCGTTCCGTCGTCTGACAAGCTTGATCCCGGATCAATGGTAGCTTTGTGGGTCTCTAGCTCCCGTTGCAGAGCCCTCGAGGTGTAATCGGCGCACCTTGCGCCTGGTAATTTCCTCAGACTCGGTGGGATCCTCTTCCCGACGCCTGGTCGACGATATCACTCTGGTCTTTCGTCGATAAATTGTCCTCGTTAACTTGTTGACCACTATTAAACTGGCCCAACTCCGTCGGCTGACTCTTTTAAAAGGCTCAGCTTTGATCGCTGACTGGAACTATCGACCGCTTCATTAGGGGATGAAATATCGAACCCAGACCTGGCTTTTCTTGGTCCATTTTAGCCCCAGGATTAGTCTTGGCTGACGACGAATCGTTCTTTGTCATAGTTGAAACGTGATATGAGAATTTGGGGGGGTTGAAATTTAATTCCAGGAACGAGCGTTGAAAATTTACGTTGATCGCTGGACGAGACCTGTATTGGCCAGTTGTGTGCATCCGAGGCACGATCCCAGTTCACGGTTGATCAGGTGTTTCTAGGTGACTTGTACTTTCGGATAAACTACAGCCGTCGGCTTCTCCTCGCGTTCGTCATCCCCCCTGTCTGCGAAATTAACCGTGCAGAGTCAAGGACACCCGGTGCGTCCCTTACTAAAAAGAAAAATGCGAAGATTTTATTACCTGCTGAGGGAAATCAGGTTGAAGGAGTAATTTAACGTGTCACACAGCACCGGTACCAGCGGAACGAAAGGATCGCCTTAAATTTCTCGCGAAGCCCGGTCCAACGTGACCCCTTCTCGAGGTTGCACTCTCGGTTCGTGAACCTCGCGAAGGATCAACCATAATAATAAACAAGACAACCGAACCCCTTTAATTCCCCCTTGAAAATAGTCCGCATTGTCGTGCACAGTCCCATCCAACCGGATGCCGGGTGAAACAGTAGGCATCCGTCGATCGCGGATCAGCGATGCCTCGTCCGTAGTAGCCGCGGCGCAGCGTCACGTGAACCGGAAGCTCGCAGCAGCGCCACCTTGTCCACGCTAGCCGGCGCGAAAGGGTCCAGCGATGCTCTGTCGAAGGGAGGCCCGCGTCGAGGAGGGCGACGAGGAGACGGTGTTCTGGTGACGTAACGAGCGGACACGCCGGAACATGAGCGGCCTCCAGGTGCCGGAGCTTCGACTTCCGGCCGGTGACGGCGGCGGAAGCGGCGGAACCGGAGGCAACGTCAGGGGTACAGCGCCGTTGTTGCTGGTGCCCCAGAGCAGTGTGCCAAGGAGGAGGCATTCTTGGATCTGCGGGTGAGTTTTCCTGTCTTGTCGAGGGGGTGGAGGGGGTGGAAAATCGTTGGAAAATTTCTGGGGAAAAAGAAAGGTCAGAGAACGAGGAGAAAAAAAATGGTGGCTCCTTATTTGCCGTTTTTTTCTCGTCGCTGTCGGTATCGAATTAAATGAAGGGGGTGAAAGCGAAGGGGAGGAAGTTAATTGCTGGTGATTCGAGTACACGCACCCTCTTCAGATTTTTGGATCGCGCGCTCGAAGAGACGTTTCTCGCAAGCACTGCGAGGATAATTGTATCGAGCAACCGTTTCGCGACATGGCGGACGGGGCAGAAGGGTAGGGGGTGGATCCGCGGCGTCGCGTGTTCAGAGGGTTGATTCGCTCTGCCCGTCTGAAACGTTCGTCCCTATTCTTGCTGTGTCCCCGGCTCCCGTGAAAATTGATAACGCTTTTTGTCGCTTCCTGGTGCTTCCTTTTTTCGCTTTTCTAATCTCCTCGCCATTTCCTGGACAGCGGTGGAGGCAGGAAAATCCACGATAAGGCGACCGAAGCCACCCTGGAACACGAGGGTCGCGACCTATGGTTTTCGAAGTGAAAAGGAGAATCGAAGAGGTTCGAAAACATTCAGAGTGTAATAGTAAACTTTTACATTTCGATATTTATTCGAACGATACAGAGTACGAAATTAACGCGTCCAAATTTCAGATGCTTATCGAATTACAGATACTGCCACTGCCATTAGTGTCGCGATCAAACTTAGAAGACTCAGGTCGCGGTGATCCTCAGCGTGCAAGCTTAAACAATAGTAAGAGGAAAGCAATCATAACAATCATCATCGTTGAATGTGGCTGCCATCTGCAAAACCTACACGCGCAAGACGCCTTCTTAACATAATATCGCGATCATCGTAACCATAACCTCGACGACCAATCGTGCAGCTACCATAATATGGTCAACGACCAGTCGATCTCACCAACCGCAATTCCCACCTCGTCGACTTTCCCCGAAATTGTCTCTGGTCGTCGTTTCGCCGAGCCATTGGCCTCTAGAAAACGACTGGCCACGCGTGTTTCGTATAACAATGGGCGATTGTCGCACGCAGCGACACGTGCTGCCGCCACGCGGCCGCAATCTTATCTCCACTTGAGCATTCAGCCAGCGACCCACGGGATGACCGTTGTCCTTTCTCGATTCTCGCAAGGATCCACGGTGATCCGGACCAGACGGATACGGAATTAATATCACCTGCACCGTAGTTTTTTCGCAGCAGGGAGGGCACGGGGCTTTATTGGAATCGTGCCCTTCGCAGCGTGGGACGATCACGGTCGGAATTGTAAACGAGGTTAGGTGGAATTCGCCTGGCCAATATGGCGGCGTTGAAATTCGCCTGGCTGTATCGCACTGCGATTATTCACTTTGCGAATGCGACGTTGATAAAATATATATTTCAATGGCAATGGCGCGACGGAATTGTCGTAAAGCTGGTATTGTTCCTCTGGTAATTTTGGGACACCCTGTACAGTGTCACTGTACAGCCCCCCCCACTTCGATTCTTATATTAATTATCGCTACGGTAAATAGCATTGTTTAACGTTAGCAAATTGATTCGCTGTCGTTGGCGTTGTTATTACGATTACCATTGTTATTATTATAAGCAATCTGTCAGTTCGATCCGCGTTTACAGTTTGTCGGGTTTACTTCGCAAACAGTTCACAACTGCAGCCCTAGTTCGTCCCAGCTTCGAAAGATAAATTAATTAAGGATTTTCGCTGGTTAGTCAAGTTTGTTCAGCGCGCGTCACCGAGCTTCCACGGGTCGTTGAAGTTTATGACTCCTCGAGCCCGCTCGCTTTTTGCTGCCTTCCCTGGGAAAGCAAACGACCAACAGGCTTCCATTAACTTTCGACCACGGGCTGCTTTGTTTCCCGTGTCAACCTTATTCTTGACATTATAAACGATCCTCGTCCACGTATCGCGACTATTCTTGCTCTTATTCCCATTTAACTTCTACTTCCCTTGCCTCCTTTCATTAACAGTTTACCATAATTATCGACGAATTAATTATCAATCGCACCGCCGTCTATCGATCGATGACGTTTAATGACGCGGTGTCCCGTGAATTGTTTCGATGAATGGCTTCAACGAACACGTCCACGCCGATGTCCGGTGCGAACGGTCCGTTATTGGCACAAATTCGTCTAGTTTCAAGTCGGCCGTATCGTCCGTATTATTTTTCCTATCGTTCCCGAAGGCCTGGCCAAGCGGGCCGGGTTAAATCCTCATTAGCGTTCCAGAGCGAGCCAATTAATTTCGGCTCGTCGAACGACTCGTTCGTCGATGATGGCTGAATAGCCCGGGAATCGTCCCTGTTCCATCAGAATTCGTGGGGGGTTGGGGGGGGGTGGGCTTTAATGGACAACGCATTGAAACAAAAGCAGCCGTTAACGAGAAGTTCCGGTTCGACGGGTGACAAAAGGGATTCCCGTCGATTAACGTACTATTACCGTGCTGTCTTGATTTATTTCGAATTATCGATCAGGATATTGCTTGATTAAGCCCGGGGCTGGCTGTGACGCGGAACGCTGTAGCCGAAGTTCAATCTCACCTTTCTAAAACTGCAGTTGCAATTTCGGCAACTTGTTAAACTCATTACAGTATCAGTAGCAACAGTAACAGGAACAGGAATAGCGACAGCAATATTAGGAGCAACGGGAATAGCAACAGCAACATTAGCAGCAATAGCAACAGCAACGTTAGCAGCAACAGCAACGTTAGCAGCAATAGCAACAGCAACATTAGCAGCAATAGCAACAGCAATATTAGCAGCAATAGCAACAGCAACATTAGCAGCAATAGCAACAGCAACATTAGCAGCAATAGCAACAGCAACAGAAACATTAGCAGCAATAGCAACAGCAACAGAAACATTAGCAGCAATAGCAACAGCAACAGAAACATTAGCAGCAATAGCAACAGCAACAGAAACATTAGCAGCAATAGCAACAGCAACAGAAACATTAGCAGCAACAGCAACAGAAACATTAGCAGCAATAGCAACAGCAACAGTAACAGTAACATTAGCAGCAATAGCAACAGCAACATTAGCAGCAATAGCAACAGCAACATTAGCGGCAATGGCAACAGCAACATTAGCGGCAATGGCAACAGCAACATTAGCGGCAATGGCAATAGGAACATTAGCGGCAATGGCAACAGCAACATTAGCGGCAATGGCAACAGCAACAGTAACAGTAACATTAGCAGCAATAGCAACAGCAACATTAGCAGCAATAGCAACAGCAACATTAGCAGCAATAGCAACAGCAACATTAGCGGCAATAGCAACAGCAACATTAGCGGCAGTAGAAACAGCAACATTAACAGCAACAGCTTTAATAATAATCATAGTAGTAATTGCTTGGAGTACCAGTAAGTTTAAAAAGCTTAACGCGAGTTCTCCATTCTGTTGGTTAAGTATTTCAGTGGAGGGGAACTTAATATGAAGAGCGGCGTTGCGGAAGTCCTTTTCCTCGAGTGTGCCGGCAAAGTTTCCTCGATAATGGAACTATCGATCTTCGTGTTTCCCTATGTTTCTTTTGCTCTTTCGTTTTGCGAGGAACACAGCTCGGCGAGCATCGCCTAGTTCAGCATAGGCCGCTCCACGTTACAAAGGCGATGTTCGCATTAAGTTTATAGTTGGACGAGTGCACGGCGAACGAGGATGAAACCAGCACAGGATATTAATATCGTATTAATTAGGGAAACTAGATTCTGTTAACTTGGGAATTCTAATACGATTTAATTTCCAAACCAAAATACTCCGCGAAACGAAAATCTCTGCAATTGATCAACGTAACCGTACGGTGATAATTAATTCGAACGAAACAAAAAGGAGAGAAGGAGAGATCGCGCAACGGAATGGTACAATATTTTGCCACGAATGTGCAACTTGGTTGGCCGAATCGTTCGTATAGAGCGATAAATAATCAGCAGTCTGTCGCGCAGTTGTTTCGAATAACAATGCACAGCGCAACCGTGAAATCGATAAGCTCGATCGGCGTCGCTGCTAAATGCATAAAACACCGCGGCCACAAAGAAGCCATCGTTGCTGAAGCACGCGTGCCGCTTCGTGAAAAAAAAGAGAGATAAAAAAGGGGGAAAAAATAGCCGCTGCACGAGCAACCCTGGTGGAGGGGCTCCCCTTTGTACGGTCACCGCGTCAAGAAGGAAACGAGCCGCGTACCGAGGGTTCGCGAGGAGGGATGACGTTGAATTTCCAACCCCCGCGACCGTTTAACAGATACTCGACGGCTCTTTGTCGATCATTGCCGGCCTCTGCGCGTACTAATTTTCGCCCTGGGAATTAAGAGTTGCGAACATTTCTACAAATCTTTTCAACCCCCCGCGAAATTTTGTCGGCTCGAATAAATACGTTCGTTTCGCCTCGTTCGAATTATTATTATTGCCGTCGCTGTTTCGTTCGTTGCTCGTTCCTGTGGTATTATAAATTACGACGGGGGATGATTTCGACGAATCAGGGGTTGTTTCGCCTTGGCATCGTTCAGATATGACCGCGGTCCTATTGGTCCCTCATTTTTTATTTTATTATACGCGTCGCGGTGTTCATCGGGTTTCCCACGAACCTGCACCGTATATTTCGCTTTTCTTTCTTCCTCCCCCATAGCGCCAGAGGAATGGAATCGTTGGAGCTTCGCCTGTCGCAGGAACGCAATTACGGCTCCTTCGATATTCCTCGTCACCTGGCATTGTGACGATGCCGTTTTATTGGTCTCCTTTGTCGCGCGATGCATTATTCATATTCCTTGGACGCGTCGCAGGGGCCTGGTAAATCTTGCGAATTTTCTTCCTCGTGCTTCTCTTTGTCCCCTGTTTCTGTCCTCTTCGCAGCGATCCTTCGACGATATTGCACGCGGGCCTCCACGGTCTCCGTGGAAACGTACCACGGGACGGAGATCGTATCCCGCGGATACACGGTCCATTACTTTCTCCTCGAGCCGTCCGTTCCGACGCAGGCAATCACGTCGGCTTGACGGACAGGATTAATTACCGTTATCCTTTCCCGAGACGCTTAACCTTTGCCGCGTCTCGCGAGGCGAAACTGGAATTTCCGCTCCGCCTGTGCTACGCCGCGTCAGCTGGCACACGCGCCGGATATTTATTCCCCGGCGAGTATTATTGTACGACGGCTGAATCGTCGTTCCGCCCGATTGGCACGATTCTCGTGGAAAGAAACGAGACGGAGACCGGCGGAACTCGAGCGAAGACGAGATCGATCAATTAGACGGCCAAGCACCCTCGCGTATTAGACCCAAAGGCTTTAGCGAAAAGGGTCTTCAGACTTATCGCCGCGCCGCCTCGCGATAAGATCGAAAGAGCGTTCGACTGGCCGGAATGGGAGTCGAGAGAGGTTTAGAGACAGTCCTCGAACGGCGGAGAATAAGTAAGAAGGTACACTTGTCCCCGATTCCACCTCTTGAACACAGACAGAGTATCCGCTTCGGCCTGTTTATCTCCTGTATCTTCGCTTCGGTCGGCTCGCGCGACCACAGCGGCAGAAACTCCACGGATTCTCGATGTACGGTCCTTTATTACCCTGCCATTCGCCGGGCAACGTGACAGCAACAGAAGTCAGCAGCCAAAAATCAGCAACCAGCAATAAGCAACAAGCAATCAGCAACAAGCAATCAGCAATAAGCAGTCAGCAACAAGCAATCAGCGATAATCGTTCAGCAACAAGCAATCAGCAATAAGCAACGAGCAATCAGCAACAAGCAACGAGCAATAAGCAATCAGCAGCAATAAAAATCAGAGGAATCCTTGAAAGGACATTGGGACTATTCACTAGCCCTGAAGAAATCAGCGACTATGGTCGGAAACGTTACTTTTTACAGCAGCTGTTGCTAGAAAATGAGACGCGTGTAAGATTTACATGGTCCGATGCGGCTGAACGAAAAATAGAAAGGTGCCGAGTGAAACCGCGCGTCCGACAGGAATCCTCAGCTGTGAAAAGCCTTTGGATACATCGGCCGACATCGATATCCCTGGAAACTAAGACCCTGAATAGCGGAAGGAGCTTCGATTTCATCCAGCAGACCCGACGAGATCGATGCCAGGAGCTATACGGAATCGAGTGTCTTTAAGCCGCGCTGATGAAATCCGGGGGCTATCGATTTCAGCTTGCTCCCTGGGTTTCCCCGGCTCTCTTGGATGTCGTCCTTCCTTCTCGGTTCAACCCGCCGCGTTGTGCGAGCCCGCGTCAGAAATCAGACCACGGAGGCCGTCGGAGGGACCGTTCCGCTCGAGCCACCCAGGTTGCATTTCGTTCGAGGCTCTCGGTGTGAAATGAGAAACGAAGGACGACTGCCGGGACTCGGCGGATTCCGTGCGAATCTCTGCGGAACGCGAGCTGAAAATTTCGCGACGGCATCGGGCGAGAATTTGAACGGTCAGCGAGAAGCGTCGTCGAATTTCGACGGACGGAAATTGAAATTGAATTTCCTGCAGCGACGAGATTTTAATTAAAAATTTAGCGGAGGCGTCGACGGGGTGGAGGGGGTCGCTCGAAGATTTTTTATTCGTTTACGCGTTTACGTGCCTCCGTTAAAATATCGCTAGTTATTTTTCGCTCGAGCCGCCGACATTTCCATTGTAACGTATTTTTTCCTTTCTGTTCCAGGTGAGTCCATTTTTAATTACACGTGTCAGGGCAACGCCACGTGAGTACAGCGCCACACGCTTTTAAATTATCCACTGTACGAATTTAGCAAGCGTCGCAAGAGCTTACGATAAAAAAAAAAGTCTCCGACGACAAATTCGTCGACCGTAACGATAATAGTAATAATAATAACAATATCGCGACGAGCAAACTACGGTATCTCGTTTCGAAACGCCGTTCCACGAGTGCTCAGTAATTCCAACACCCCCGCGCCAATGGACACAACCCCCGGTGGTCGATTTTGGAATCCAAGGGCGGATCCAATCGCGGCCAGGTAAGGGGCGGGTGGGGTGGAGGCTCGTCGACCGGGGGAACGCGCTCTCGAAATCCAGTCGGCTCGTGGTTGAAAACGGAATGCAAGGCTACAGGGAGAGGCTCTCGCCGGTGGTCCTGAGGGATCGATACGAACCGTGGCCCGCCACCGCTGCACAGCGTTGCACAGCGTTGCACGTGCACCAATGGGCTGTCGCCCAGTTTCGCCGGTCGCAAGGCCCACGGAATCATGGGTCGCGTGAATCGAAACCGTCGAATCCCCCCCCCCCCCCCCCCCCCCGGGACGAAATAGTCGCCCACGTTGTCGTTCCCGTCGACGATGCCCCCTTTCCCCCCCTCCCCCGTTACTAACGGGGACCGTCGACCCTCGCGACGACGGTGGTCTTTGGACGAGAGGAACGTGGATTTCTCTTTATCCCCGGATCGAATTCGGAACAGGCCGAGAATTGGATTCGAAGTCTCGGTTGATGGTCTTACAGCTGAGGGGTGGTTTTTGTCGATTTTGAAAATATTATTCTCCTTCGTTATGTTATATTTAGGATATAGTCGTCGCCGTTCATTGCTGACTATGAAATTCATTGTCGCACAGGGTGTACGATGATCGGGATCGTTCGATTTTTCAATTATTTTCATCGTTCCTTGGCACATTGCAAGCCCAGACGACGGCCTCGCGAATATCATCGTTCAAGCAACATTTTCTGCACCGTTCGCTGTATTTTTGCGTAAAAGAAGAAGGGAGGTTTTCAGATTTTAAATCGATTTTCAAGCGGACGGATTTTCGAGTCTCGACGGCTCGCGTGAAAAGCTTGCGATAAATTGCCGGGGCGAATCGTTTTACCCGAGTGGATCCGTAATCAGTCCTGTTTGTTCCTACGACGGAAGCACGATCTCTCGCTGGTTTTGGCGTGCGCGATTTGTCAGGAATCGAGGGGGCAATTTTGGAAATGAATGGCTCGCGGCGCGTTTCGAGCATCGGGCGTAAACGGAACTGCTCGCCGGGAAATTCGATTTCCCCGTTCGCGAGTTCTCGGGGCGACGCTGCGTCGAGCTTTAAATTTCCACGCGTTGCTTCGGCGAGGTTTAAACGAAAATCGGAAGAAATGAATCCGCGACAATTGCCACGAACATTGGCCAATATTACCATTATTGATGGCCGAAAAAATTACGTTCGCAATTAAGTATTCGGTAATGGAAATATCAATTACGTATTGAACGAATTACTCGTGGCGAACAAAGTACAGTAATGTCTCGATATAAGGGAAAGACTTCTACACCGTGCAAACGAAGAGTTTATCCCCACCACTGAGGGGTATACCCCTTGAGGCGTCGAGAAGTTCACTTGGCGATCAGTGTAACGCGATCCGGGCTCGGGTATATCGGTGAGCTAATACTAATTCGATCATGAAACTTTGCCATTTCTCATCCTTTTCTTACGAAACTTTTACACGGCACAGCTGACAATTTTCTGATTAAAATGACACCAAACACGATATAATTTGGACTATATTTACTGCCTTAATTAACGGTAATAAGTTGGTACGTTAAACCGTGTACTGGACCTTCGATCTTTGCCGATTGCCACGATCGCAGCTTCTCTTTTCTTTTCACTAGCTATCCTTTCCTGCTGTCGAAACTTATAACCGTTAATTGAGACGCTAAATACAGTCCAAATTATATCGCGTTCGGTGTCATTTTAATCAGACAAATGTCAGCTACGCTATGTAAAAGTTTCGTAAGAAAAGGATGCGAAATAAAAAAGTTTTATCTTCGCATTAGCGTTGTTTCACCCGATACGCTGGATATTGTTTTCTGGCTCGGCTGTTCGGTCCTCTTTCTTTACTCGCTGTCCCTTTCTACGCTCGACGCCGTCGGCAAATTTCGAACAATGTAGGAACCACGCCATATAACCGAACGTTCAGACCCGAGGCTTTCGCTTATATCAAGACGTTACTGCACCGTTCTAAGCGACGCGTCGATCGTTCGAACGCCAGCCGCCAGACATTCAATTTCGTTCTGTCGCCGTTCCGTCGAGCGATTTCCGACTCGAATTTCCGATTTCTAGCCCGCCTCGGGCGACGATGCATCGGACTCGGAAACGGCCGTGCTTCGAAGGAAAAATGGCGAGGGGCCGGTCGTTTGTCATTCATTATCGTCGATTTGCATCGTCGAGCGGCGAACTGCGCGTACGAAATCGCGACCGATTTTCCGTTCGACACCGGATCGTCCCGTTCCGAGGATATCATTTTCGAACAACGGGCGCAACTGGCGAACGTTCGAGCGTTATTAATTACTGAACAACGTCGAAACGCGGAAAATAGAAAATTCACGGCCGCCGGTATTTCTCTTACCTCTCGGTTGCAACTATTTCTCGGTCGCTGTACCTTTTTTCTTATACCGACCATGATAATCAGTGTGTAATCATTGCGTCGTTTTTGCTTTTCACGCTTCTTTTCTTCCTTTTTCAACGAGGAAGATGTTTACTTTCGTTGCAGAAGCGGTTCTGCATTGTTAATGGGATCTCGCGATGAATAATTTATGCGTCTCTACGAGGCGGAGTGTAGTCCCCCTGTAATTAGGTCTCCTTGAAACCATTAGCGCACCTTTATTCCACGGCAGTTTTATTCTATCTGGTTAGCAACGAATGGTGTTCGTGTTTCCTTTCGGTTCTATCGGGCGGAACTATCGTGTTCAATGGAATTGATTTGCCCGAAATTCAGAATGCTTTCGCTTCCGATGGAAAATGATTGACAAGTGCTTGCCACGTTTGCCATTGGATCGCTAATTAGTTTATCTTCGAGACGCATTCTTAATGACACTCGAGATTAGTTTAATCGCCGTTCGTACACGAGGGGACAGCACGGCGTGGCTGGACGAAATTAAAGGATAGCGGGTGGCCAATAGTCTAGGGACCACTAATTTCCTCGCGTACACCTAGGGACATTTGATTTCCGTCTGGCCACGTGTTTTCTCATCTAACAACGCATTCCTTTCGCAATCCGGAACGGAGGGGTAGAATTCGTCGCACGACGAGCAAAATCGTCCCGAAATGTCAGTCGATATTTCCAAACTTTTGTATAATAAACCCAGCATACTTGATCGCAATACAGTAATTGAATAATTGCGTTAACCCTAAGTCTGGTGACGAGATAATAATAAATGAAAAGGCTGCGCTACGCAACCATTACGAGCACTTCGAGGCACATTACAAATGCGAGGAAAAATTGTTTCAAATAATTACAACGACAATTAAAAACCATATCCGGATGGTAAACGAAATTGTATCGCCGTTACTCGTCGCTCGATCCACGTGTTGCCGCTTCGTCGCGGTTCCAGTAACCGCGAAACGATTCCAAATTCTTTGGTCCAGCCGGCGTAAACTCCGACTCTTCCTTCTGTCGCGTCGTTTGTCCCCTGGCTATTTTTAACGCTTTCCTTAAGCAACCCGCAACCTCTCCTTTGTCACGCGAACGTCATTGTCGCCGCGACGATCATTGTGCCTCGCAGCGTTTGCGTCAGCTGCGCGGCGGTGAACACGTGGGGGGGGGGGGGGAGACTCCCGGCGACACGCTTTTCACCTTATCGTTTTCATTATTCCACGTGGTTCGTTACCGCGTCTCAATTATGACGGTTGCGTCCGGTCGCGGTTCTCGGGTTTCCCAGTCGCTGTCCCGTCGCATTTCCCTGCGCACCTGGCCGTATTAGACGACGGTGCTCGTGGAAAAACGGGGAGAAGCAGCGTTCGCAACCGGTCCACCGCGAATCTCGACAATTCGAACGTTCTCAACGATGTTGCTGGTTTCTGGTACAAAATGCTGTCCCCCCAGCATCGGTGTTTCACTGATCGCTGCTTGTACCGGCCGAATATTTATTTATCAGTCGGCAACAAGCAATCAGCGACAAGCAATCAGCAACAAGCAATCAGCAATAACAAACAAGCAATCAGCAATAACAAGCAAGCAATCAGCAATAACAAACAAGCAATCAGCAATAACAAACAAGCAATCAGCAACAAGCAATCAGCAACAAGCAATCAGCAATAACAAACAAGCAATCAGCAACAAGCAATCAGCAACAAGCAATCAGCAATAACAAACAAGCAATCAGCAACAAGCAATCAGCAACAAGCAATCAGCAATAACAAACAAGCAATCAGCAAGAAGCAATCAGCAATAAGCAAGCAGCCTGGCACAGCTGGCCGAATTATACGATGCTTGTGGAAAACGGGAGAGCGACGTTCGCAACCGGTCCACCGCGAATCTCGACGATTCGAACGTTCTTAACGATGTTGCTGGTTCCTGGAGAAAAAAAATGCTTCCTGCAGCACCGGTGTTTCACTGTTCACTGATTGCTCGGCCAGAATGTTTTGAATATCTCGCAGCGCGCGCTCGGCGTGCACCGAAGGAAAAACAGAAGTACCGCAATGTGTGCAGGTTCAGATTCGCGTGGACGCAACATTTTCTGGTCACTGTGTATTTACAGTACACTCGGGTAGGACGTTTCTGTGAACGAAGCACTGTTGGCATCATTACGCGTTTCAAGAGCAGTTTTTTTTTCTTCCCCGAGACGGCGACCGCGGTCGTGATATAATTGAGAGATAAAGGGGGATTGGTTTGTGTAAGCCGTTAAGGGGATTGGGACCGGCCCCGGTCGGACACGTGTTACAGTCAATACCGTGGGCGTTGTTTTTTCTTCGACCCGACGGGCTTGATTGCTTCGAAGCATCGTTCCAAACCGGAGCTCTCGATTCAACGAACCCCCGTTGCAAATATTTCCAAACGCGAGATAAACCGATCGTTTAGGCCGTTTCATTCGTCGGGAAGCAAAATGTACGCGCAACGTCGATCCTCGCGAGACGTAAACTCGGTGGTAATCCCGAGGTAAGCGCCGCGAGGTGAATACGTAATTGTTTCTCCTACGAGGAAATTCCGCGGATAACGGCGACGGCTGATTATTGGAGAACGAAGTTGGCCAAGTGTAATTTCTATCGCTCTTTGCTCTGTCCAATTGAAAATCCAGATAATAACGGTCGCGGGAGAAATTTTGTCCGATTGAATTCGATTCTTTGCTCGAGCGGTCGGAACGGTTCAAAGGCTGCTCGATTCCACCGACCGCGTCGAACGTAATTTTCCAAAAATTCACCCCGCCGCTGCGTATGATAGCTCCGTGGAAATTTCCTCGACGGAGGCGTCGCTTAAAGTGAAAGACGCGGAACGTCAAGAATTAATAACAATCTCACCGTTATGGAAATTAATTCCGAGAGACTGCCTCTCGCCCCCCCCCCCCTCCCTTTCACGGAAACACGCTTGTGCACCCCGACGTCAAATTAATTTCGAAATTCCCCAACATCCGCAATCATCCCCCGTTAACGGCTTCCGTTGCAAGGAGAGGGTTAGTTCTGTTTTTAATTCGATATTCGTAATTCGATGAATCCACGAATAAATTAATAAATTCGCTAATTAATGTCCCCCTCCCCTCCCCCCCCTTACCATCTGTACTTTCAACCCTTGGCACGTTGTTTTCTCGAAGAAAAAACAACGGAACGGTCGGCCCATCGAGCGAACGACAACTGGTTGACCGAGAATCAAAATGCAATTTGAGCTGGCGAAAATTTGATTGTGTAGCGGCGCTCGGTGGCGCTTTGACGACCGTTGATATCGACCGCCCCCGAAACGTGTCCCGGTCCCCAACCCTCTTCCCACCCCGTCGTCGAATAACTACCCTCCGGTGGTCGAGCATCCCCGATATTGGTACCACCGCCCGAAACCTATGTTCTCGTCCCCTCGATAATTCATCCGGCCAGGAACATCTTGATCTCAGGATTCATAAATCAGACCCTGTCCACTCCAATCCGAAAACGAAAACAAGTATCTGAAAGGCTTCTTAAATAAAATGTGGTAATTATTCCGACGAGGATTGTCCGCGCGACTGTACAACAGCACGTCGAATCGCGTTGAACGTAGCCAAGGGTTGCGGACGACAACAGCAACAATATCAACCAAACAGCTTTATTTACCGCAAATTTTGCGTATTCGAACGGTCCGTATCTGAAATCGATTCTGATTTTATTACGAAGATCGTTAGTTCAACGAATGGTCGCATCAATTTGACCGTCGAATTTCTCAAGTGAAGAGGAAAAGTGTTCGGGAAGGTTATCGGTATGATATCGGGCCTCTGGCAACGATTCAAATATTATCGAAGCCGTCCCCGAGTCGAATATCGATGTCCAATCCGTGCGAACCGAACGGAACACCGAGGATCCGTTGGTATCACAGCCAAGGGGTTGCCCCTTCCGCCCCATCTCGCAATGATGAACCGCGTTTCCCGAATTTCGTGGCCGGAATGGCGCTGAAGGGGAGCAGACAGCCCTTATCGGCGATGCATTGGTGTGCAACGGTGCCGAAGGAATGAGCTTCTCGTGCTCGCCAGAAATTTCCATCGATCCTCCGCCCGGTTGTGGTTGAACGAATGGGCCAACGCGAAGAACCAGCGGCTATTACCCAAACCGTACCTTCTAACGAAAAGCTTCGCTCTCTGAAACACAGATATATATATATATATAGAAAGAGACAGGACCAAGCAGTTGTCGTCGGTGTCTGACAATCCCCATAAGACCAAGGCTAACCAGAGCTAGCTAGACATAGTCCCCTACTAACGTTGTTAGTCCCGAATGGGCAAACACCAGCTTCTCAACCCGGAGTATCCTCCAGACCACGAGCGTCGGCTCACGATATTTGATATTGGCCCGAGTGGCAACGTCCAGGCGTTCTAGATCCTCGAGCCACCGGGGATCCATTCCCCCCGGGACGCTGCTCTGCCAGAAGCCCGTAGAAACGCTATAGATCCGCGCAGAGATCAGCGATAGCTGTCGAACGTTGCGCCAGTGCCGCCACCTAGCGGTTAATCGCCTCGCCTAGGCGTGTTCACGCGCGAGAGTCGCATAGCAATTACCGCGAGGACGCACGCCTGCCGCTGTTTGCTCGCCGCGTTAGCGTGCGCTCCGCTCGTTCGCGGAAACGAGTCTTCCAGTCTTCCAGCTGACAAACGCTGCTCTTACCCTTCCTTCAACGCCGCACGCTTTGCCCCTCGTTTACATTTTAACGCTCGCGAGGAGCCGTGAAACGCGCGGCGCTGTTTTCCCCTCCTCTTCGCGGACGCTTGTCCGGGCGGATTCCGCGACGTCGTCGTCGAGGCGGGTAAAGACGAGACCCGACGGATCGTTGCCGTTGGCCGAAAGATTCGCTTCGAATTTCGCATTCTTTTTCAAGTATCGCCGTAATTTATTTCGATTTAATTCATTTTAATTTAATTCATTTAATTCATTTAATTCATTTAATTCATTTAATTGATTTCATTCATTTAATTCATTGGGTTGTTAGTTAACGCGGCTCGCGTTAAAGCGTGCACGAGTCGCGAGTAAATAGGGCACTCGAAAGGCGGCCCACCTATTTGTCAATACTTTCGCAATTCGAGCAGCAGTTATCCGCGTCACGGTAGAATGTGACAGTGCCGCGTCGCACGGTTCGTTTCGAGTCTACCGATGGCGCCACTTGATCGTCCAACGATTACCGACTCGAAGCGCGTCTAACGACGAACAAAGCGTTCCAAATCGAACGCGACCCATCGCGCGTCGGCGAACAATTACGGATCTCGAAACGGATTTTCGTTAATCGATTTCTCGTCGACCCTGTACAGCGTAAGTAAAATTCGTCTCACGGGTGTGCTCGACGAACGAACTATTTTATTTCGCTCTCGAGGCACCGCCCGGAAGACCAACGATTCCAATTTAATTTCGACAGCGATTCAATCGTCGTTTCGCATATTTTTCCAATACCGTGGAACCGCGGGGACGGTCGTTGCATAAATCGAAGGATCTTCGACGGATTTAGGGAACTTTTCAGCGCGGCCAGACTAACGGCCGTTTCGCGTTCATTTTTCACGCGGAGTTTCGCATAATTTTACATTCGGACCCGCGGCGGGGCGAGGCTTAATTATATCCAGGCCACCCTCGTTATTTCGAAAAGGGGGTCATTCTTTCGCCGAACGCTCATCCGTCTCGTCGTACCAATGGGCGATATTACGAAATATCTGTCGCGGTGTTCCGTGACAAGGCTGCGTCCCACATTCCTGTCTGACATTTTTTTTTTTTGTTCTTCCTCTTTTTTTTTTCTTTTTCTTCTCGCTTACGACCCGAATTCAGAATTGTTCTACGCAGAACGTAATTATAGAACGCCTCGCCGGTCGGGATATCGAGAATAGGGCCGCTCACGCTTGGCAAATTCCACGGGACTTCACCTTTCACGCGCCTCCTCGTCTCGTTGCTTTTGTTTTCGAGTTCCACCGGGCAATAATATATACGTATTTTCGCGGACTGTCGGTGCGTATTATTCTTTTCGTCTGTAAATATTTTTCTTTCTCGATTCTCTCCCCGTCGGGAAGGCGCAGTACTTTCACTCGGCTTCGGTGAACCGCGAGGAATAAAATGTACTGTCCGTCGTTGTCGAGTAATCGAAAAATAATTGTGTAAACACTAAAATGGAAAGGGTACGCTTCGCGTCGAAAAGTTCGACCTCTGGGTGCGATCGAGTCTCCTTATAGCGCGTCCAGTGGTATATGAAAAAAGTGGAGTGGGGATTTCTCACCCCACTGAACGAACTGCCAAGCTCGACAGCTCGTCGAACCGAGCAGGGCAGTATGCCATGCCAATTTGAAATGGGTGGACGTGTATAGTATATGGTATACTTGTTGATCAATGTGTATAGATGGTTCGAGACAGCATTGGTAGAACGGACCTAATTTCTGGAAGTCGCGACTCGCTTTTGTCGGTGTCGCTAGGTTGGAAAGGAAAAAAACAAGGATAGAACGATGGCCGTGCAGCCGAGAAATTTAAATACCACCGTGTCGGTGTGAATGCAAACAAGTGCAAAAGGATGCTGTAATAAAAACGACAGATTAACTTTTTCATTTCTAGTTTCTTCGACTTGCAACTTTTTTCAACGTATTGTTGAAATTCTTGCGATTAAAACGAGACCAAACATGATATATATCAGACCAGCATCTTTATTTTTATAGTAAGGCATTTATTACATATAATTGAAATACAAAGTTTATTAATGTTCAATTTATTATGTTTCGAAAACATTAATAAATATTCAGGAATAACACATATATCTTTATAAATATGTACAAAATATATGTACATAAATTGACAAGATATAATTATATCAGGGAGATCGAGGGTGGTTGTCATACTTTATAATTAAGTATTTTTGTTTTAATCGTCAGATATTCAAATAAATTTCCGCATGATCACCTACAAAATAGATATCTCTAATTTAAAAAAAGATATACTGATGTCTGTTTTCTTTTTTTTTATTAATCAGAATAATGTTCCAGCTGACAAGCATCCTTACTAGCCACGAAGACCAAACATAACAATAGTAACGGAAATAAAATTGCAGTTTGTTTTAAACTGGCTTGTTGGCACATTAGAGTTTCTTAAAACATCGTCTCTATGAGCGTTATATTCTGAAAGTGGTTCGCATACTACAAATCAAGGATGATATAAAATTCTATCAAATACTTAAAATATTGAATAAAGCGTACACCTACACTAGTAGTAACTGAACTATGAGTGTAATTAAAAATTGATTCGTAAGCTTCGCATCTTACTGCTTACAACGCGACATCGACAAGACGCTACGGCCGCTCTCACCCCTCTTTTCTCATTTAGCTCTGAACGCACTATACCTCGTCGGGAGACCCCCCCACCCCCATAAGAACGTTCCAGCTAGTTGCATACACTAAGGAGCCGCTTGCGGCTACGTAAACGCGAGAGGAGTCGCGCTACCGAGCAAAGTGTTATGTTTAGAATCGCCTTGATCGCCGTCGTCGATTATTTATCGTAAACAAGATATTCCGCGAATCGCTCGGCTCTGTTACGGTCAATTATAATGCCCCGTATTTTTGGTAACCGTGCTGGCCAACCATCGCGACACAGACAGAAACTCTGTCAGGCGAAGGCTTGTCAATCACGCGCGTTCCACGTGACGCAGTGAATCATATTCCGCTATAATTCGGCCGTAGGACATCGGCCAACTCGAGGACCACGATAATCTTCCGAAGATTATTTTGGCCGAGGCGCGACGATACATTCGATTACTATTGTCATCGTTATTCGGGAGAATTTGCGAACTTGTTTCATGCTTCTCTTTTTCGTTATTATGGTAGTCTCGCGGTAATCGTTGTCCGCTAATTTACTTCGATTGGCCAGTAGACGATTGTTATTATTATTTCTCTGTATCGGACGTTTCACACCGTCGTAAGCTGTTTCTCTTTTTTCAATTGAACGCCGTTCGACTTCGGGCGCGTCCGACGAAACGGTTATTCGAAGCAGAGCGAAATGATAAATCGGTTCAGCGTTTAATAATTGCGACTTGGCCAGTGGGTAGCTACTAGAATGTTCGAGGAAGCGAGATTCTTCGGCTCTTCTAAAATTACCGCTTCGTCTCCTACGCCCTCGTCAATCCGACGCTACGCAGATTGTAAATTGTACGATCATCGTCCACGCGTCCCCAGGGTAGGGCCAGGGGGAGGTATTTATTTTCGTGGCAAAACAACCGCGAACAGTTTTGGACAAATTTCCAAAAATATTCCGTCCTTGGCAACCGTCTCGATCGAGCGATAGATAGATCGCTGTCCGCCATGGTGTTGGCGACTACTGCTTCGCGAGCGTTCCGTTGTTTTGCGCGCAACACGTGTCCACCGTGGCGAGACCCGACGGTTACGTTGAACCGTCCGCGACGTTGGACACCGTCGACGCGGACGAAGGGGGGCGCCACGTGCGACCCATGGATCACGCGAGCACCGAGCGAGTCGATACACTTAATCGCGACGGTAGATACTCGCGTTACAAAATCTCGCGGACTGAAACACCACCCCCGGGTACAACGATTCCAGCTTACGATCAATTCTCTACAATTTTAGAGGTTGTCAATTTTGGAGGTTGTCAATTTTGGAGGTTGTCAATTTTAGAGGTTGTCAGTTTTAGAGGTTGTCAATTTTAGAGGTGGTCAATTTTAGAGGTGGTCAATTTTAGAGGTTGTCAATTTTAGAGGTTGTCAATTTTAGAGGTTGTCAATTTTAGAGGTTGTCAATTTTAGCGGGGTTGTCAATTGTACCCCGCGGTCGACGATCGTGACGTTATTATATCGCGGCGGTTCGATGTATCTCGATGAATTTCGTTGACAATAAACGAAACCAGGCGTCTTGGTTTTGTCTTCGTTACAAGGGCGGTTTTGTCAGGACGGCCGTAGAATTTGTCGGTGGCGTGGGCGGAACGATTCGAGGGAAATAACGTGTGACTCCGTGGTCGTCGTGCCAAACGGGCCGTACGAAAAATATGTCGCGACGGCGATTCACGGTTTTTAGATAAATTCGTTGGAATATTTACACGGACGAAACAAGTTTCGTCAACCGCGAGCATATTGGTAATGACGTATTTAATGATCATGTATTTTCATTAATCAACCGGCTGGAGAGCCCTCTAGCGTACAGGTGATTGAGACGCACGCGGAGTAGTAGAATTATGTACAGTGACAGTAAAAAGTAGAAGTAACGAATTACTATTTATCACGCTTACAGCAGAATGCTTAAACGCTACAATGGACGCGTCGAAGAAGTCGAGCCTGTTGCAAAACCTGTTCGCGTTAGTACACAATCGATTTAGGTAATTAAACCTGCCGTAAAGAGTCCTGTGAGTGTTCGTGTAAGATAAAGCGCGTGCCCTTAGTTGACAGGAAGGGGCGTGAAATTGTATTAATATAACAACCAGGAATATTAGCCAGGTTCCATTTGCTGTGCAACAATATTTCCACTCGTCGACCAATACGGTAAAACTGATAATGAAAGAATGAATAAATGAATAAATGAATGAATAAAAAAGAACAGCTACAAGATTGCTATAAACGTGCAAATTATTTTAATCGAAGGAAAAAAATTAAGCAATTACTTTTACGCACTGTCACGAATATATAAACTAATTCTCTGCCAACAAAAAACTGGCCAGATTTTCGTTCAGAAACGCCTGGTGGGGTGGACCAGTCCGACCCCCCACGGTCGAACCCGGAGGATCGGTTTCCACGGGTCCTCGAAGTGGCGACGCGTGTACGCGTGAAAAGCGACGCCGTTTGAAAATAAT
The DNA here is from genome assembly GCA_948146005.1 of Nomada fucata. Classification (NCBI taxonomy): domain Eukaryota; kingdom Metazoa; phylum Arthropoda; class Insecta; order Hymenoptera; family Apidae; genus Nomada; species Nomada fucata. Next base: position 30,718,976 of record OX411277.1, on the reverse strand, counting down.
CCAACTCGCTCTATAAATACAATACGGCATTCAGTCTTATGCCGCGCGTCGCGAACATCGGATGTTTATCCGAAGCGTGTACAGAATCCTCGAGCTGTGATTCCTCGCGACGAGCAGGGCTGCTATCAGACCACTGCCTCAAGCGGTGGCAATTGTCCGGCCAGTGTTAGTACGTTGCTTTCTCAGTAATACAATCGACGAGCGAACACCGGCTAAAATATTGTTCGGCGAACGAAACGTCTGCCATGGGTTTGAACGAAGATGAACATCGGTGTGCGATGATCGAGTACCCCAGTGACACAGTGTGTGATAGTGTGATTTAGTGATCTAGTGACTTTTACGCGTCCACGAGCGTTCTCGTAGCGGTGGTTTCACTTGGTGTCTTTCGGTTTGGCCATCTGAGAGTTCCAGCGAGGATCATTTCCGGGACAGGGTTCACGGTCGCCAGCGGAAGTCGAAGTTCACATGGTAGCACTCGCGGGACTATCTAAGAATTATTGTTATCGCTAGAGGTGTTGAAGACACCTGGTTCTGAAGTAGTTCTGGCAAAGCATTGTGCTGGAAACTAGGTCCACAGGATCCCCGTTAATAGCGTCTAACCAATGCTGCCTAATTCGCCTGAACCCCCGAGACTTCGTTGTCCTACTTTGCTGACCAATCGACGAGGGACTGTGTCACTGTTCAGCCTCAGTGTCCATAGTCCTCGACCAAAAATGTGACTCCGTGCAATCTGTTCCACGCCGCAATCAAGTGATCCGAAACTCGATACCACTGTGCGTCGAAGTGTCTGTCACGGGATAGCAGCACCGCCGCCTGATTCCACCCTTCCCCGTGCATCCATCGAGTGATTTCGTGGAACAGATCGTGGTGAAGCTTCGTCTGATTCGTCTGGAAGCCCATTCTCGTGGCAATGATGCTGGTCACTCGTCGCGGTGGATTACGCCCGCTTGCCGACTGAGGTTATGCCCACCGGTGTTCGCGTGGTATCCAGGGGCCTGTTTCGGGAAGATTCGTTTGGACACGCGTGGCAATGGAGAGGCTAAGCGTGGCGGAAACGTTGCGCAGGAAAGATAAGAGAAGACGCAGAGGTTGGACCGTGGTGGTGGGCCACGAAGTGCGGTGAGTATAAATCAGGAGCGTTACTCCACTGCCTGAGACCTCCCTTATCAGAAGGGTTGGCTACCCCCCTGGAGGCACGAGTTTCCCCTCGTGGTTCTGGGGGAATTTCATTGCGGCCCGACTGGCAGCTCTGTTGCCACCTGTGCGAGGCGTTGTCGCGTTTCTACGTTCGAGTTCGAGGCGTTAATCGTCGGAGGTGGTCAGAGTTCCTCGAAAATCCTGAAGAGACCTCTTCCGGGATTCGTTTTGTTCAGTGGAATCAGTGATTTATTGATGCTTCGGTGAAAACGATTTAGGGGGGGTCCCCCGCGAGCCTCGATCGAATTTATTTCGTCGCACCTCCGAACGATGCATCAGGATTCTTGTTTTATTTTCATTGGTGGGGAACGTAAGGGGTCTGACGAAACTGTACTTACGTTCAGGATTATTTTTGGCCAGCCTGTCGACAGCTTGACGTATTAAGTTCGCTGTCCGTTGTGAAATATTGCCTTTGAGTACGTCAACCGGAACACACCGTTCAGGTTTTTCGAAATCCGCGTGTCCTGCGCGTGGGCAAGGCGACGAGACGCGAGAACGAAATTTTGCGTCGCAAAAATCTATTAAAGTTATTGAATTATATTAAATTATTTTATTTTAAAGCCGTCGTTACCCGCGCTTCGACGTTCAAATAATTACAGGTGGACGCGTTGGATGGGTGTAACGGTGCAATTCCGCGAACGTCGGTAACGCGAATTCGATTCACGTTCGTTGGTAAATTTTCGAGCCAGACGGAGCCGCCATCTGCGGCGGCTACTCGAAACGTCTCGATCGACGTATCACCAGTGGTAAACCGCCACCTTTGTCTCGTCGCCCGGTGCCGATCCACAGGCTTACCAAAATTCGCACGAAATCTCCCTGTCATCGGGAAGTACCTTGACAACGAACGCTCCCCTCGCGAAACGATTTAAAAATCGTCGAATCGTTTATACGCATTAACGAAGCGGAATTTTTCTTACGCAAATACGAAAGCAGCTTATCCTCCGCCTGTTTCAAACAATTTTAATACAATTGTTTTAATACAATTATCAGAATTGTATTAAACGCCCCTGCAATGTACACGCCAATACTACTTGCGCTTACTCGAGAGACGTGGAAAACGGTTGCGCGCGAGTAGAGCAAGTCGATCGGTGGTCAGACGTCGTCCACTGGCCTATACCCAGTGATCCACTTTAAACTTGCACCATTCCAATCACCTTCGAGCCCGTTCGTACACCCTCGCTAATTCAACCAACGCGATTATTTCTCCTGCATTTTCCAGTCCCGTAAATTCGACGTTACTTTATCTTACGGAAATTTTCATTGGACGCGGTTAATTTCGCTGCAAACTCTGTCCACGTGTACCACGGAGGGATACGACAATACCGAAAGGTTGGAGTCGCGTGGGGCAACCGTGTTTTCGTTCAACGAATAAAACGGCGAACGTAGCTCTCCCGTTTCGCCAACGGCGAATATCGGTTTTCCAGGCGCGGCGTTCGCCGCTACGAATTTCGCCAACCGGCCAATATTTCTACCGTGTGCATCGACCATCGATCCTGATGCACCGGGTGTGCCGGATATTTACGATTATGTTTCGCACGGGGCAGTAATTCTGTACCGACGCGCACGTTCGACAGAAACAGAGCATTCCCGGATTTATCACTCGGTTCGTTAACGACGAACGTGGCAATTATAATTAGCTATACAGACGTCCCGTTGTCGTCGAAATATTCGCCGCAAAAAATTTAGTAAAAGAGGAGTAAGAAGCGCGTAACAACCGCTGCGGAATTCGCTGCTTCGCGGAATCGTATTTCCACGGGACGCACGTCGCCCCAGAAAGTATGTAAACGACCTACGGCGAGAGAAATCGATGGGAAACAAATACAAGGGTAGACAGAGAAACGGGGAGAGCGTCGAGCGACGGCCGTTTCTCGCTGCTGAATAAGTTAAAACGTCCAACGCGCTAACGCGCAAGTAGTATACGCCCGTGCCGTGTCAGACGCGACGTTGTTTCTTCGTACGTTCGTCGTTTCGTAGTACGTCGAACGGATGACTGTAACGACGTGTTCTTCCTTGGACCAATCCGGTCGATATTTATCGCCGCCAGGTGGCGGTTAACGCTCCTTCGAAATTTACACGCGTCGGGACGAGTTTTTGCACGTCCAGTCGGTTCTGCGCGAGCGGATCCCTTTCGTCGCTTCGCTCCTGATTAGATTATCGACTGGTTAATCGATTTATCGACCGGCCCGCGACGGTCGTGGAAACTCTGATCCGTGTTTAGTGCGTCCGGTTAATCCGGTTTGTCGTTGGTCACCGACGGCCACGTGACCAAAGGGTTCTAAAATCAAACGCTTCACAGCGAACGAACTATTTCTCCTCGTGTCATTTTTTAATCATCGTCGAATGACAGCTTTTAAACCGACGAACGACGCGTCTATTATTACCGTTATCGTCTTTTCGATGGATTTCCACGAATTATTCTTTCAACGTTTCAGGATTAGTTCTATTAATCCGGCTGTTTTTGTTTTCTTTTTTTTTTTTTGTTCGTTCAACTCCGCGTCGGGGTTGGTTTCTCGTTTCTTCCTCGACGCTTCCAGCATTTCACGTTTCAGTCGGGCGGTTCGGTTTTACGGTATTATTTATTTTCCTCGCTGTTTACTGTTCCGTTCGTTTTGTTTCTCCGTCCAGCCTTTAGGGGTTTCGCTGTTCTTTTTGTCCTCGTTTATTTATTTACACGTGCGTTTCGGCGTTGAACTTCCATTATCGTATCCCCTTTTCCTTGTTCCTTGTTTTCCTTGAGACACGCACGTTCGGAAGCGATACGAGAGATCGCCTCTCGATTGTTCCACGTCGATTTCAACGCGTCGAACGACGTTATCGACGCGCGATACAATTTTACAGCCGCTTCTATAATTTCGTTTCAGTCCCGTGCGCCGGAGGGAAACTTCGTCCGCGAGAATAATCGCCGTGTCAATTAACCATCGATACACCCCTTGCCCATGGCCGCCATGAATATTTCATTGAAACGCTCGGCCGCTGAACATTTTCCAATCCTGCGGGCCGAATCAAAATCTCACGAGCGTCGTTGCCGCGGAACGACGTCCGCTTCGAATAATCCAGACTCGCCGAATCGCGAAACGCGTGGCTTAATTAATCGAAATTAATCGAGAAAAATAATTAAACGATCGCGCCGTAATCTTGTACGTCGTTCGTGTCCATTGGCCAGTTGCGATTCTCGTTCGATTATGAAACGAACGAAAAAACGTATTCGACAGCGATAAAGTCGAGCGGACGAACGCTTCGACGAAATCCGTGGCTTAAAAAAAAATCGTCGACCGCGTCGTTATCTGTCCCGAACTTACGTATGCCAAGTGTATACCTATGCTCGACACAGTGGTGGGCTAGGCCTGCGCCGGAAATAGACGTCGAGTCAGAGTCAGGGAACGAAGGTCCAACGGCGAGCAGAATTAACTCATTGTCGGGCAGATCCGACGCGGCTGCTTTGGGTTTCCAAGTCGACGACAAAGGGGGGGACTCGTTCAGCCGTCGCGCGACGCTAAAATCGCTAGGCACGAACGAGTTTTTGATCGCCGGGACTGTGAAACGCAGGATTCCACGAAGGCCTCTTCGATACGCCGCCATTTAATTCCCGTATGGTCGGGGACAGTCCTGCCTACTATTTGGGGACTATTATGGGTTCGTAACTCGATTCTCGTTTGCTTTCTTTCTTTTCTTTTTTTTTTTTTTTTTACAAGAAATCGTTTATCGCCAAGTACCACGCTGTGGAATTTATTTTTCGTTTCAATCCTCGTCCCTTTTCCCGACCCCTCGTTCCGTCCAACGGTTTGGAAACTCGCGAATAAGATGTTCGTTGGTTAAGGGACTATAAGGTTTGCGGTTTGTTCGTTGCATACGCGAACAGTTGGAACCCTTTCCACGCGCGATCTGAGCTCTCGCTATGGTCCGAGCAATCTCGCGGAGAGTTCACCCCCGGGTAACGGCGTCCTCGAGGGAAATGGCAATTTTCCTCGGGAAAATTTCAGTCTTATCCGGATATGCTTAAAACGAGACGTCCCCCGGGGGCTGCGAAGAACGGCGAGGCTTCTCTCTGCACCTCTGAAGATCGCTGTCCTCGATTTTTAATTAAATCCTTGCGCGCAGCGTTTCCTGGTGGTGACTTTTCCCCCTTTTGGGGAATTTTTCCGTCGGACTGCGCTGTTTCACCGGGCGATCGTTGAATCGTCTCAAGCGTCAACCGAGAATTATTCATTGTAACGACAACTGCGACTCGTAACGGTCGTTGATAATAATAATAATAATAATAATGATAATAATAATAATAGTAATTTCTACTTTCCATTGCAATCCACGGGAAGACGGAGAAAATAGTTAACAAAGCCGAGAACGAATTTTCGTCAAACGGCGAACGAATATTTTTTTACATTTCGCGACAGAATTTCCAGCCGTTATTTGTTTACGGCACATAGGGGTGGTTTTTCTTCGTTTCTCCCCCCTTCCTCGCCTCCCTGAAAGAATCGCGATTCCGCGAAACCGAGAGAGGTACGTGTGGCATCGCGTAAAACGAGACGAAGCAGGATTTCCGCCACGGGAGAAATATCCCGTGGAAAAAAAAAAAAAGGGAAATAGGGGAAGCTGGAATCGATCGTCCTCCCCTTTCCAACCGATCGCTGGAAGCGATTATTTACTTGCTGACGCCGACAGCAGCTTAATATCGCACTCGAAATATCGAAATCGATAGCCCTTTACGTGTGTAATGTTCTGGTTTTTTTTCCCTCCCTTTTGCTTTCTCTCTCTCTCTCTCTCTCTCTCTCTCTCTCTCTCTCTCTCTCTGTCAGACAGCAATATTAAACATTTCACGGCGGGGCAATAAATCCGCGATACGAGATTTTGCATACCGTGACGATATTTGATTGCGATGCATTATTTCGGGGTTCGTTGTTCGTTGAATTTTGGAACGCGAGTTTTCCAATTAGAAACGACGAATTTTTGCTCGTCGCGGTGACCGAATGAAACCACCATTTCGTCGCGCGATAATTGTAAGCAAATAGACCACGTTTGAATAGAAACGAACAGTTGGTGCAAGCGAAGCGAAACGAAGTCGAAACGAAATAAGTGGTAAGTTGTCGCTCGAGTCTCCATCGTGGACGATAGTTTCAACGATTCGCGAGTAAATGTTCCCACGAGTTTCCTCGCCACCTTTGACTCCGCGCTCTTCCACGCGGACGCCTTCGCCCTCGCCTCTCAATTCAATAACCGTGAAGAATATTTCCTCGCCCCGGTCGACGCTTCCCTTCGAAGCTGCTGGACGGCCGGCCAACGATAACACCGTGATGCACTTGAATTTATAAGCCCCTTCCGTAAGACCTTTGTCGAGCAACTCGCGAGCGGAGGAATTTTCATTTCGTTTCACAACACCAACTGTGCGTTCCCCTGCTTGACGCGGGGCAGCCCCCCCCCTCCCCCCCCCCGCGTCGAACAATATTTTCCTTCCGGTGACGCCGCTGCGAAATCTCGCGAAACGTTTGCAGAAAAATTCTTCCTTCGTTTCACTTGACGCTCGATCGGCGTTGTCGTCGATTCTAGATCGATTTAATTCGATCGCGGTACAGTGGAAACACGAGGCAAACCACAACGCGGACGAGACAAAGGGGTTGGTAAGAGGTAGGGGTGGATTTCTGGTAGAAATTACCATCCGCTGCGTTGTACAGGATTTCGCGTCGCTTCTGCTAATTGTCCTCGACCGGTTCTTTCAGAGAATTGATAAGAACGCGATTCTCCTCGACGATAGTAAAGAACAGAGAGGGGACTACTCGGTGGCAGCGAGCGAAAGCGGTGAAAGGTCTGCTTCCGATTCTTCTTTAGAGGTCATTTTATATCTCGCCAACTAGAGATAAATAAAAGTCCACGAGGGACGAATGAATTGGCCCCGAAACTGAATTGGTTCGAACAACGAAATTCATTATTCGACATATACGGTAGGATCAATTGTGACGAAACGTATCGAGAGTCAGTAAACAGATTCGAAACTGCAGTCTGATTTTATCCTCGTTTAATTCACCGTGCCAGGCGGATATTTGGCAGCTATGGATTTTCATCTTCCCCGGCGAAGCTTTGACAAATTTTCCCCGATATCAAAGCGCTGCGAACATTTACGTCACGAAGAAAGAGGTGTCGCACAGGTACGAACGTCGAGCAGAAATCGTTCGAGTACATAGTCGAGAGCTAAAGAATCGAAAGGGTTCGAGAAATGTACTGGAACCGTACTCGTTCTAACCGAAGGGGAACACCCGGAATTCGACCGGCACATCCCTAAAAAACACACCCACGACGTGTTCCGCTTCGTCATAGTCCCGGTACGTGACTCTGCGTAGCAGGGGGACCAGAAGAACAGTCTCCTAAATCTCTGCCCCGCCTGCGATCAAACACCGTCACGAGAAAACTCTCTATACATAAACCAGAGACGGTGCGAAGCGATGGGGAGCGCTGTTGCCATGCCAATGGACGAACAAAAATCCCAAACCTAACGCAAACACAGCGCGAGCAAAATTCCAACGAAGGATCCGTCGCGGCCTGTACAGACGATCCCTGCGAAAGGAACGCCCTGTACAGACGATACCTTCGAAAGGAACACCCTGTACAGCCCGATGCGCCACGCGCAGCGAGTCCACGGGGTTTCTGAATCACGTTATTAAACAAATAAATAACTTTACGTGCGCCCCGCGTTACGTACTCTGACACCAGCCTAACGGCAAAGCAGAGTCCCCAAAGGCATCGCTGTCGCGGCGTCACGCCGAGCACGCACGTACACAGAGGCACACAGAGCTAGAGAAAGAGATAGAGAGAGAGATAGTGTGTGCGTGCGCGCAGAGGAGAGAGCATGCTCGTGGCAGTGGTCTGGGTTCGCAGGAGGGCAGCTCGGCGACGTTCCTCAGTGCGACAGCACGCGCGACCTCGAGCGGATCAGCGCGGCTGATCCACGATCGTGATCATTGCTCGCGCGCGGCGATGATCGAACCTCGGTGACCTGGTCAGTGTCCTGTCCTACAGTGGGATACCTAAGTGTTCGCAGCGTCTGTCGGACTATTCGACGCGGCCTGAGGCCGAATTCTCGTCGAAGTCGAAGGTGAGACACTTTGCTGACTTCCCCGAGGAGGAAGAGTCCTATGAACTGGGTCAGCGGAGGGAAGATCGGTACAGTTTCGCTGCGGCCCGCCGGGATGACGGACGATGCGTCCAGGAGGCTGACGTATGAGACACGTCATTGGCCACTTGGGTTTGCACGGGTTTACCGGGCTGGGGAACAGTTTGGGGCTGTCCGGATGGGATTGACGGTGATCCGAGGACCTATCGAGAGAAGAGTTTAATGGCTTGGTCCATCAATGGTGATTCGAGTGCTTAGGGTCGTTATTGTTTGGCGAACCTGCTGCGGTTCGTCTCGCCCTTCTTGCGGATCTTTAGTTATTGCTCGAGGAGAAATGATATTCGAAGAGATCTGGAACGCTAGGGCACGAGGCGTTGACTGTGTACGGTACGCGTATCTTGAGCTGGCAGTCTTTTCGGCTAATCAGATCTTCCGACTGGCTGAGTGGAAACTCGAAGATTACCCGATGGAATTACGGAATACGACGATAACGTTGTTTGCAGCGGAGATTTCATGGTAGTGATAATGGAACAAGTGGTTACATTGTTCGATGATCATCTTTATTATTAACTTGGAAGAAAACGTGCACACCCCGTGGCGCCTACGGCTACGACTATTTTTACGACGTGCATGCGAGAGCCGTTCGAGTATCGGAAGTAGGAGAGCGAAACGCGTGCGACGATACGACCCTGAGGAGATAATCTTTCGCTGCTTGCCCCGCCGTTTGTGCGTTGCATCTTTGACACGGGTGCCTTGGGTATAAATTTAACGAAGCAGTAGCATCCTGTACGTCCGGCGTTCGTTCGAAATTCCATTGTCTTTCAATCGAGATTTGTCGCTGAGAATTCGTAGAAGATCGACGAGTTTCAATGTAATGTAACAGCTCGTACCCCGCGACAGAATTCGAGCAGCGGAAATTTTAACGGCAGAGCGAGGTATTAAAATTCAACGGGTCCGGGTAGTGGAAGCGAGCAGCGGAAGGGTTTGTTTTAAAGTTGGAAGAAGTTCCAAGTGCCAAGCACCGGGACCCTTCGTCAGAAAACTTCAACCGAATCGCATTACCAAGCCCGAGAATATTCATCGAACCTAGTTCCAATATTCGCTCCAGAGAATCGGAACGGCCCAAGCGGAGAGCGGCCGACGAATTGAAGCCAATTGGAAATCTGAATTTCAACTCTCAACTGTCATCGGTCAACTGTGTTGTCCAGAGATTATTTAAACTACGAGGAACGACACAGTTGCAATGATCAATTCGAACGAAAGAGTCTTTCCACGGCGTACAGCCTGAAGACTATGAACTTAGTTACGGGCTAACAGCGTCGACACTAAAGACTATAAAAACTACACGGAAACCAGCCACTTTACCACGAAGCAATAAATCTGACCCAAATGCAAGGAACGCTGGCAGGCCTCTAGCAGTCGAACTTCGGTCGCCAAACAAAATTCCAGTCCCGTCAAAGCGAAAAGGGACGCGTCGGACAGATCTAATCAAGACCAACTGACGCCCCGCTTCAATTACCAATTTAGTCCCCAGCCCGGCCTGAAGTAGCCCATCAAAAGGCACGAGTCTCGTCAATCCGACTGAACCGGGGGCAAAAAGAAGAGTAGTGATCAGTGTAAGGCCAATTAGACGGCCCATCTGTGTCGCGATCTTCCGACACCCAGGCCGGTCCATGGGTCTCTTCTTCCCCTCGGTTGTATCACTGAACCGACAACCGCCACCCCTCCGTTCCTCTTTTGGAGTACCAGCAGTTATCGTGCGCGTTAGGGGTTAGGGCCGGGTTAAATGGCAGTCTCGAGGGCTGCTCTGATTGCCGTGAAACGTGGCAATTGATCGTGGCAGGTACGCCGTATCGCGTGTTCCACGATTATGACGAATCGTCGGTTCTGTGGCAATAGGGGTGTCCCCCCTTTCGCCCCGCTCGGCTATCGATTTTCGGCGAACGACGTGTGTCTGCCAAGCGGCGTACTTTCCGGATTCCGTTGTTCGAGGAACTCTGTAGGACTGTGCAAGGACCGTTCCTCGCGATACTTGCAGGAAGTTTCGAATCTGCTGAGCGGGTTGCCTAAAGTGTTTAGGAAGAGATAGCTCGCGTCGCTGAGCCGCGCAGAGTTTGGATAGTCCCGGTCGGTTTAACGTTTGGCCCTTGAGCGGTGGTCTGGTTTTATTGGCCCGTTTAATGGGGTTTTTATGGCGTCTGTAATGGCCCGTTGGGGTCCACGTTGGATCGCAGACGACGGTATAATACGGTCCAGGAACCGAGACGACGGTTTAATTCGCTGGTTGAGATTTGTTACGGTGCAGGCTTTTGGTGGGGACGATGGGCAATTAATTCGAGCAGCTGAGTTGCAGTTTTTCGAGCTGCGCCGTGTTGAACGGTTGGCAGGCCCGGGGAATAAATTATTTATCGCGTTGGGTGTCCCGGATGCCTGTCAGCTTCGCTGCCGGCGTCGATTCTCTTTAATTAGCGGCGATCACCGTCGGGTATTTGATTTGTCGTCTCGTAATTCGAACGAGCGGTCGATATTTCAGGGATTTTCGTTTCGTTACCGTTGGTATCGCTTCGAATGATTTACGTCGCTCGTGAGCGAACGAGCGCGTGACTGGAAAAACAAATCCGACGCGTCGTATCAGTTGCCCGCTCGTCCCGCTGAATCGTTGCCCCTCTAGAGCATTCGAACCGGGCATCATGAACGCGTGAACGTGTTTGATGTGGAATGTCGACGTTCGACAGCTCGCGATCACCGAACGTCGACAGGCTCGAACGACACCGCAATCTGATTTATTAGAATTCATTGTTTTGACTACTCGAGCCAAGTCGACGGCCATGAAATCTAATCCGCCTCGAAGATATCTCTAAACCGGCGACGGTTATCTCGAAGCTGCGTTCAATTCTCGACGGCGCGATCGAATTACTCGAGACAAAGGAAACCGAAATTCTTCGAACTTCGAATCGAAACGAAACGATGACTTTGTTCGCGTCGTGTATCCTCGGGCTGACACAGCCTGCAACAAAAAATTCGCGAGATAAGCCTCTCGTTAACGCATTCTAAACTGAATTATTTGAAACGACGCAGAAACCTCGCGATTCCCGACAGAGAGGGAATCGACGTCGAAATCTTCTTACTGTCAGAAATGAGAGTACGTTCGTGAGAGGATCGAAAAAAACGGACGCAGATGTCGACGTTGTTATTCCACTGCACAGTCAGTCTCTGTTCTATTTCTCCTTCCTTTTTTCTTTCTCCGTTCGTTCGGTACAACGTCACTGATCCCGTGGACAAAGCAACCGGCTTCCCCAGCTGCGCGAACGAGCCACGCGACGAAGACAGCCGAGTTTTTTTGTGCGCGTCGTTATCTCTTCCGAAGGTTCGTCGCCTTTCTCTCTCGGCGAGTCTACTGTGCGTTCGAGTTATGGAAGGTTAGGCCGAATGGCACGTCTTTTACGGACATTAGGAACGATTTGGCCCTGACATTTATGTACACAGCCGGGAGGAATTGTTCGCGGTCGAACGCGCCTCGTCGGCGTCGCGCTCTTCGAGCAACCGAATGGCCAATTTCGACACGGACGTGTTTCGAAAAAATTCTGCTACCGGCCACTTCGTTATTCGCTCGCCGTGAATATTATACACGGTATTTCGAACGTTTCGTGCGCTTTCCATGGCCGCCTTTGCTCGCCCCGAATTACGTCCCTCCTTGGACGATATTTACCCGACGACAATAACACGAAAGAGGAAAAGTGAACAGCGAACACAGTTCATAAACGCGGTCTCGTTAAACCCCTACCCGCGGCAAATAATTAACACCGGCCCCCGAAATAACGATCATCATCCCCTAGGAGTATCACGGCGGACCCCCCCCCTGGGGGCGGAGCGTCATAAATTCTCCCGCAACCCCTCGACTATTTATTTGACAGCGAGAGAACAGCGACAGGCGAAGGCTCGTCGGTGTGCTTCCCTTAATTATTGAATCGTGTTCCGTGCTGACCATCAGCTTCACCTCGTCCCCTATACCGGGCGAAAAGAAAACAGAAATAAGAGGACGAACGTTGTAGGTGATAAAGGGGTGTCGAGGCTCGCGTGTCGCAGGTTTCCATCTATCCGTCGCGGATCTCTGTTAATGGACGTTGATTCGTGTTTTCAGGTTGTATCGATCCGGTGGAACGCGACGATCTTGTCTCGGACCCGGTTCCGTCGGTTGGCAATAGACGAGGGGACGAGGCGGAAGTGGGGCATCTCGCGATTAACGTTGATTGATCGCCAGGTTTTGCGCGTGCTGTCCGGCGGTCCGTTCCCTTTTTTTTTTTTTCCTCTCGTCCGGCAATGGAGATTTCACTGTGAACGATCGCTTCGTTTTTCCTTCGAGCTCTCTCGGTAATCGAATACTTTTTTTTTTCGCCTTTAATCCGTGCGTCAGCCGATGGTGAATATTCTTGCCAATTAATAGTCCCCGATTGTCCGAACGTACGCCGGTATACATCCTCGTGGAATTAAATACAGCGATTTGCAAGCCCGAAGTGGCGCATTCGTTCGGAAAGAAATCGCCATGACGGACGGCTGCCATTTTCTCCCGTCGCGAAAGAAAATGGCCGCCGATCGAGCCAGTTAATGGCCCGCTCGCGGACACACCACCATTACCCCATTAAACGACAAGATAATTGACTTGCTGCGGCACACGATCCACCGAGTCCATGGACCCCCCGAGATCTCCGCGCTTGGTGAATGCACCTTGGACCAGCAACGCTTGCTCTATATATAGATTGTTGTACAAGCCCCCGAGAAACGAGCAGCCATTTGCCAACTGGCGTGCGGGAATACTTTTTGGTAAATGTCGAACGACTGCCAAGCGGCATCGACGCGACAAATAATTACCCACCGTCGGCCCTGTGCCGACGGAATAATTTCGCGACCTAACGACACAGGCGTCGTGAAACAAAAGTTACGGACCGCGTCACCATTTTCGTTTCGTGGCGAGTTTTCCCCGACAATGAGCTGGCTTTATAATTATCGCGACAGCCCGTGCAACGCCGCTAGAATATTTTCAACTGCGTCCTTATTTTTTTCAACATTTTCCAACCCCACTTGAACGGTACTGTGGCGATTTTTTTTTTTTGGTTTGTTTTTTTTTATCATCGTTTCCTGTTATTCTCGCTGGAGGGTAATTGTAATTGCGTCACGGTTCCATTAAGAGTAGCCCAGCAGACGATTGCGCGTCGAAATAATGCCATCGACTGCGAGGTCTATATTTAAATGGGAAAGAGGTTGGGAAGAATTAAGACACTCCACGGAATTGTTACTTTGACGTTGAAAGCTTCTGTCGGCCTCGATAATTTCCCTCTCGGAGGCGATATTTCCGCGTTGTTCGTTCGGCCCCGGAGGACAACGCCAGCCACTGTTCGGATTCTAATTGGACGAGTCGACGGGCAACGCTTGTAGGTTAATTCCTGAACGTTCCCCGGGCATTCAGAAACTGTCTGAACAGTAGTAGCGTGGAATTGTTTGTCCCGCGTCGAAACCGTCGTAACTTTGGTAATGCCTGAGAAATATGAATCCGTCAGCTTCGAATTTCCTTCGCCTCGTAACGAATGGTGAAAAGAAACTGGAACGACCTGTTTGGGGGGTTCGCCGACGAAAACCTGTCAAAGATCATTCGTAAAAGTTGCAACGCGATTGAACGGTTAGACGAAAATATAATTTAAACGAGCAGGAAACATTTTCTTGGCGATGCTGAGCCCTGGATCTCCTCGGGGCACTCGCGAAACGAGTTGACCGTTATTTCGTCGGGGGACCCCCCCTGACACCACGTGATTCACGTGGATCGCGTCACTGTCTCGCAACGGCGTCGTTAGAATCAATTAAACCCCGTCACGTTACACGTTGCACGATTCTTTCAACTACAATTTGCAACATTATTTTCCCTGACTCGCCCCAGGTGTTGGTGGGGAGGGGGGGGGGGGTTATTATATCGGGGAGCAATTTTCGGCAAGGTCGCAACAACGACACTCGACGACTCGGTGTAACGAGTCGAGGGTAAAGAAAAAAAAAAAGCAGGCAAAGGGTCGAGACACGGTGAACGTAAAGGGAACAATAGGCCGGAAGGCTGACGTTTGAATTATTCAAAACGCTGTAGCTGTGTTCAGCGAGTGTCGTCCAGTCTTGTCCACCGCGTGGATTTAACGAGAACCAGCGGGGCTCTACGAAAATCGCACGAAGAATCGCGCAGAAGAACGATCGTGAACCGTAAACGAATTAATCGAGATTGTTGCTTTAAGTGGCGTTGTTATAAATTTTTTTTTTGTTTAACGTCGCCTGACAAATTCGACGAAACATCGCCATTTTCGAAGGATTGCATTTTTTTTTTTCGCTTCATTCTCGTTAGACGTTGAAGCGGAATCTCGTTTCAGTTTCGCGTGAACTGTCCACCGCGACGCTCGAACGAAGAACTGATTTTCTCCCTTTTCTTTTCCATTTAAAAAATCGCTAAATTTCCCGGGGCCCTCCCCGTTCACGAGAGTTTTCCTTCCTAAATTAATTAATTATTATTTACTAATTAATCACGATGTCGCACGAAATTTGTCGTTCGATCATTTTGCCATCAACATTGGCCGAGGATCTCGAAATGACTCGAGCGGTCGAACGAATTTTTGCTCGCGGATTCGGAAGACTCGATCGAATTCGCAAAGAGGGATCGAGGAAATCCGCGGCGCGAGATATCACCGGTGTTCACTTACGTTAATTAAGTTGTCGCACGCGGTTTCGAGCAAGCTTTCGCAAAGACGCCTGTGACATTTCGCGCGGCGCAAAAAAGGTAACCGCGTCGAATTAATTAATTGTACTTAGCCAGTAATATATCTGCGTTCGTGCTTCCGCTCGTGTAGAATTAGCTCGGAGCGTGGCCCGTTATTAAAGCAACACGTTATGGAAACATTATTCTGCGTTGAAGGAACTAATTATATTATGTAATACGTGTTTCGTGCGCGTACACAGCATCGCAAACTGTTTGGAACGCTATTTAAAATTTTAACCGGTTAATGTTATTCGTTAATAATATTAACCCCGGGACGGTAATGGAAACTGTAATAATTAATGGCCGGGACGAAGAAGTGGGGAAGGAATTATTTCGATACGAAAATTTTGTAAATTATTGGCGTAGAATAACTGCGAGAATTGTAGGGACATTGGTAGACATTGTAGCAAATAGTTTTCTACATTGGGAAATGTTATTTTATCCGAGTTTTTTTATTAATTTTTATTAATTAGAAATTCTAGTACATTCGTTGATAATATTAGTGACAAATTACAATAATTAGTTTCTGTTTATATTCCCTTCGGACGATCAATTTTTGTTAACAAGATATTAATTAATTAATAGAAAATTGGTCTCGTTATTTTAAAAAGCTTTTAGCCGGGTCGAGTAGCCGGTAGAGAAAGGGTTGCAGGATGCATAGAAATCGCTGATAAATAAATTGAACAGGTAGGTCGAGTTGGCCCCCTCTGGGAATATCCCCCAGAAGCAGCCAACGTTTCCGCGAGAAATGAATTCCGCCCCTGGGGGAATTTTCAGTGGCAACTTTTCTCGCGACAAGGTTCCGTACGTGATTAAGAATTGTTACTAATTCTTCTTCCTCCCTTTATTTTTTCGTAACTCGTTCCCCCTCGCGCATCGCGAGGAAATAAATTTGCTGAAACCGGAAGTTCGAACCTTCTGAAAAGTTTCAACCTTGACCAATTGACGACTATTCCTTCCTTTCGGCTAAGATGAACTTTTGAGTTTCCCGTCTGGCACTGTATTGTGTTCTCCCCTTTGCCCATTGTTTATGCAAACGTTGCCTGGGGGGGAACGTACTTTTTAAACGTCAGTTCGACAACTCACTGTCACCCTAAAACAATTTCAAGGTGAAAAACCGCGAAGTGTCATCGCTTTCCATGCCAAAGGAAACATACTAAAATATCTGAAGCCTAGTCGACGACGTTAACAATAGTTTAGCAAACACATCGCCAGCAATAATCTCTACAATCTTGCCCAATTTCCGTACATAAAAATCCGGACATCGTGTTAACGTACAACCCACGAAAACAAAGAAATGGAAACCCACGTAAAGCAATTGCAAAAATCACTTCGCAAACGCCAACAAACAAACCGCGAAGAATTCGCTTGATCGCCGTTATTCGCGTAGAAGTTCCCCCAAAGGAACACCAATTTACTTATCAGTCCCCGCAGACGAGTTCTCCCGTCCGCCAATTAATTATTCGCAGGAGAACAGATTCGGTGTCGCTGAATAACTCGCGAAATGTAGATCGGTGCGTTCCCCGTGCCCCAAGGGACGGTCCCCACCGGTGGGCGTGGCTTGTCCCCACCACTGCGCCGCTCGCGCGACATCGACTATCAGTTCGACCGAACATCCAGTCCGTCCCCGACCATAGACGTGCGCGCAACGAGGACCCGGCGAAAGTTGCGCTCGCCGCGGCCAGGTCAGTGACGCCGCCGGATACAAAAACACCGCGCGTGGAATTCACAGAATCCCCCAGACCATTCGCGATCCTCGGAGTTCCCGGAACCCTTCGCCGCGGCGCATTCCTCGCGACGATGTTTACGTTCCACGGCTGTACGCGTGAGTCCTATCTGTTTTTGTTCTCTTCCGCCCCCCTTCGCCTATCGCGACCGTGACTGCTCGACGGGCGTCGTTGAACCGCGGACACCTTTTTCCCACGGAGACCTCTTGGAAATACGCTGTTCGTCGTGGTTCCGTGAACGCATGTCTAGCATTATTTTGCAAGGATATCGATAATGGGCTCGGCTCGTCTTGCGGAACGTTGCTTTTGTTAACCGTGGTCACTGTTGTTCCCCTCGCTCGGGAATAATGATACATACAGACAACAGTTGAACGCGAACGAGGAGATCAACGGAGTTTAACGAGGATATTAAACTTTCGCGTTCTAAACTTTCGCGAAAATGACAGAGTCGTTAGGGTGGGAGGTGGGGGGGGGGGGGGTTTTGAGAGAGGGCAGTTGCAGTCCGTGTACAGGCACTATAATTAGTAGAGTCTCGCGGGGCGAAGTTGTTTGAGGGAATCGAAGTTGCTGCAGCTTCGACGGCAGTTTGAACTTTATATTGCGGAAATCTGCAATTAATTAAAGGTCCTAGAGGCTCCGCACCTGGTCTGCGAATTAATTGGATCCGCCGAGCAGCCAGAATTCGTGAAATACTCTCTCTCTCTCTCTTTATGTATGATCAATTAAGGTGTCACCCGGATTCTGACACTTGCAAGTCGAAATATCTTCAATTACCTTCGAACGTTAACCATCCGTGAGGCTCGAGTCCTTTCATATTTTGCATCTGGAAGAAAAATAGAGGGGAAACGCGGCGCGGACGGAACGGTTGGGAAAGTTTTTAACGAGCAGCTCCTTCACGAAAGCGGAAAAACTTTCTTTCGTTATTATGTAAATAAGGGGACGCCTTCTGTCCGCAACAAATATTGGCCTGGGTAATTGTTATCGGAGAAATCGATTCGCGTACTCGTTGCAGATTTCCCGTCCGCTTAAACGTTATACCTGAGCAATGTTTAATTCATCGTTCAGCAATCGTTTCGCGTGTCTACGCCTCGTCGCAGAACTGCGCCGGTTACCTCAGACGAATTATATTCGATAAAAATTCAATCCGCGGTGAAATCTTGGACGAACAAAGGAGACGAGTCGATGAAAGGAGCGTGAATTATAATAAGATTGGTGGTACGCGCGAGGCGGCGATATTCGAGCCAGAGACACCCCTGTCGATAACTCAGGTGGGTCCCCCGACGTAATCTTAGGGTTGCCGTCGTTCCCCATAAATGTGTTCACCCCACGGGCTATCGTATCGCCGGGCGAGAGAAAATTTCGACGTGGATATTATTCCCTCTTGGAATAAGCTGGCGGAAATTCGACGCGGCTCGCTTGCCTCTCCGTTTCCGCTCGAATTTCTCTCGCCTATTCGAAAAGGCTCCGGAACCCCAAAGGCCAACGGTTTGATAGAAATCGGACGCGAAATTTGTTGCCTTTCGAAAAATCGTCGTCGAGACGATATCAGTACTAGAAAATATTACGGTGGACGATGCTTCCTTTGAAACACTTTTATTATTATTATTATTATTATTATCATCGTGGAACAACTTTGGCGTATAAGCGTCTTCTTCTTCTGACCAGCGAATCGTTATGTCCCGATTGTAAATAACACGAACTCCTTTAATTTAATGGAGAGGATTTCTTATTAATTAATTGCGAATACCCAGGGTATTCGCACCCCCACCACACCGCCCATCGTTCGCCATAGGATCCGTCCTGAAAGCATCCGCGCTCGTCGAGCGTACCACCGATTCTCAAAGGCCTCGTCTAAACGAGCGGCGTCTCGGACGATTCCGCCATGCTGAACGATCGATCGAAATGCACGGTCCCGGTGAATTATTAAACGACAATGATCAAGCGGCGCGTGCAAAGCGGATCTCGACTCGCTGCCGATCGATTTATGCGGTTTGGCTTGCGACAGAGTGTGTTAGTATTATCGCGACCGTTCCGTTCCAAGTCGTCTGACCTAGAACCCCGACGATCCGGCCGCCGCGGGCTATGAAACCCTTAAATCAACCGGAAACGGGTTGCAGCGGTGGGCGGCGGGTGGGGCGGCCATCCGCGTTGAACGACAACGGGCAGCGAAACTGGAACACTTTCGATGTGTCCTCGAATGGGGGTGAACTGCTCGCACGCAGGGTGATTCAATTTTCCGTCCAATTCGGGGAACTGTTTTCGTCGGTTTTACTATTATCATTGTTTCGTCGTTATTATTTTGCGATAATAATTATTATTATCTTCGCTATTATAATTATCCTCGTAATTATTTTACGATAACAGCAGCAACATTTACTGTCGTTATTTTTACTATTATAATTATCCTCGTAATTATTTTACGATAACAACAGCAACATTAACTGTCGTTGTTTTTACTATTATATTTATTCTCGTAATTACTTTTCGATAACAGCAGCAACATTAACTGTTGTTATTTTTTACTATTATAATTATTTGTACGATTATTTTACAATAATAACAGGAACATTAGTTGTTGTTATTTTTACTATTATAATTATTCTCATAATTATTTTACGATAACAGCAGCAACATTAACTGTTGTTATTTTTATTATTATTATTATTTGAATGATTATTTTACGATAACAGCAGCAACATTAACTCTTGTTATTTTTTACTATTATAATTATTTGTACGATTATTTTACAATAATAACAGGAACATTAGTTGTTATTATTTTTATTATTATTATTATTTGAATGATTATTTTACAATAATAACAGCAACATTAATTGTTGTTATTTTTACTATTATAATTATTTCAATAATTGTTTCGCAGTAATAACAGCAACATTAATTGCCGTTATTTTTACTATTATGATTATTTCAATAATTATCGTACAATGCTAACAGCGGTGTTGCTGCTGTTATTATTATTATTATTATTAGTTTCAGCACAATTCAATTAGTAATTTAGCCCCTGCTCGTGAGACAGATTTGCGAATAGGGTTAGTCTCGTCGATATTCGCATAGCGTTCTGGCAGCTCGGTTTTTGTTTTACGTTTATAAAGTGTCGCGAATAAATCTCGTTAAGTGAGGCCTGGTGGGCGATCCGTCGCCCCTTGGATTGTTAAATCGGTAAAGGTCGAGCCACCGAGAGAGCACTCCGATTGCACGAGGAAAAGAGTTTCCTCGGGGTTCTGGCACGTTTTCCTGGCAACTGCGGGGCAGTCTATAATTTTCTTCGAACGTGCTATCTCTATTAATACCGATTCGCATTTATACTTCGTCTGTAAAAATCGATTCTCCCGATAATCCGCCGCTCGCTTCCGGCCCACAAACGCGTGCCTCCCCTCGATGACTGCGACGAATAAAATAATTTCTCTCGCGAGAACCAACAAATTGGTGGAGCTTCGCGAATTACGACCCGTCGATAGTAATCGTCAGCTGATTTTGTCATTCGTTTACACGGCTTTGTTGTTGTTGCCGCTTCGCTTCTTGATTATTCTATCGATTAAAGTTGCGATGGTGCAGATTGTAGAGTGTAGAGTGGCGTACAGGCGAGGGCGAAGGTAATCGGCGAATCAGTGATCGTTTAGCCAGATATTCGTCGGACAGGGCGCGAAGGGATTCGTCGGTTAAATTAGCCGAAGGTACTCTAATATTGCAGGTTAATTAGTTCGTCGGGTAGGCTGAGGCGTAAAACGATCGAGAGTCCATTTCCACTCCGATTAATACGGAACGCGTCTCCGATTTTCCAGGGAAAACGACGGTGTAGCGAGCGATATTTTCATCGCCTCGTTTTTCAAAACGGAAACTTCGCGAGCCCCGTGGGAGAATTATTATCAGCGCCCGGCTTCGATAACCGTTAAGAAATATTACGATTTTCATGAATTATCCGGGCCCGTTTTCTCTGACGCTCAATTCTAAAGTTATCCTCGGTGTTAATCATGAAAATCCTTTATATTCCGGCAGACTATGATAATAATAATAATATTAAAGCGCTGCAAGTCCCAGTGGACAGTACTATCCACACCAATAATAATAATAATAATGATAATATTAAGATTCTGTAACTCCCCGTAGACATTACTATCACCACCACTAATAATAATAATAATAATAATAATATTAAAATTCTGCAACTCCCAGTGGACAGTATTATCCCCACCAATAATAATAAAAATAATAATAATAATAATAATATTAAGATTTTGTAACTCCCAGTGGACAGTATGATCCCCACTAATAATAATAATAATATTTAAATTCTGCAACTCCCAGTGGACAGTATTATCCCCACCAATAATAATAAAAATAATAATAATAATAATAATAATATTAAGATTTTGTAACTCCCAGTGGACAGTATGATCCCCACTAATAATAATAATAGCAATATTAAAATTCTGCAACTCCCAGTGGACAGTATTATCCCCACTAATAATAATAACAATAATAATAATAATCATATG
Source organism: Nomada fucata (assembly GCA_948146005.1). Taxonomy (NCBI): domain Eukaryota; kingdom Metazoa; phylum Arthropoda; class Insecta; order Hymenoptera; family Apidae; genus Nomada; species Nomada fucata. Next base: position 30,697,653 of record OX411277.1, on the reverse strand, counting down.
AAAATTCTGTAACTCCCAGTGGACAGTATTATCCGCACTAATAATAATAATAATATTAAAATTCTGCAACTCCCAGTGGACAGTACTATCCCCACTAATAATAATAAAAATAATAATAACAATATTAAGATTCTGTAACTCCCAGTGGACAGTATGATCCCCACTAATAATAATAATAATAATAATAATAATAATAATATTATTAAAATTCTGCAACTCCCAGTGGACAGTATTACCCCACTAATAATAATAATAACAATATTAAAATTTTGCAACTCCCAGTGGACAGTACTATCCCCACTAATAATAATAACAATAATAATAATAATCATATGAAAATTCTGTAACTCCCAGTGGACAGTATTATCCTCACTAATAATAATAATAATAATAATAATATTAAAATTCTGCAACTCCCAGTGGACAGTACTATCCCCACTAATAATAATAAAAATAATAATAACAATATTAAGATTCTGTAACTCCCAGTGGACAGTATGATCCCCACTAATAATAATAATAATAATAATAATATTAAAATTCTGCAACTCCCAGTGGACAGTACTATCCCCACTAATAATAATAATAACAATATTAAAATTTTGCAACTCCCAGTGGACAGTACTATCCCCACTAATAATAATAATAATATTAAAATTCTGCAACTCCCAGTGGACAGTATTATCCCCACCAATAATAATAATAATAACATTACTATTCTGCAAGCCGCAGTGGACAATAAAATCCGCCGCCAAACCTTGAAAAAACCATAGCCCAGACACGGTGCAACAAATTGTCCGCGAACGCGAGATTTATCGGTTCGTTCACCCGGTCCCAGTCAAAGAGCTCTATTAAAACGTCGTAAAAATTTGACGACCCCCGAATCAGATTAATCCGCGATCCGACGAACCGATACACCCCGTCGCCGGGGGTGGCTATTAATAAACCCCAGACAGATTCTCGTCCTGGGTGGTGGCGCTTTTAAAAACAGATTTAGAAAGGCATGCCACGAGTACGACCTAAACGCCCCCCCCCCTCCCTACCTCGCAACACCCCGACGTCGAATCGTCCAAGAATATGAAACGGGGTGTCCCCCCATGGCCGTCGCCGAAATTAGACGGCCGCTTGCCGTTCAAAGCGAAACGCGTTCGAGCGTACGACGCGCCCCCATTGTCATTATTGTTCGCCCCGGCCATTGTACAGACGCATTTGAATCCAGCGCGGAAACGCAGCCGTGGAATTAATCGGGCACGGCTAATCCATCCGGGACGATTCCGTCGTTGAATTTCGATTCGTGGCAGCAGCGCCCCCCTCCGCATCGTCCAGCGAAAATTTCAACGCCACCAGACGGCGAAAATCGCGATGGAAATATTCGCCAATCGAGTCTCGCGTATTTCCTCGACGAACGTTCCGTCGTTGCCCCGACGAAATCGTCGAACGAAATCGTTCACCGCGATTACGACCGTCGGCTCACGCGAAACACCGCTAATCCTTGAGATCCCCAGGGGTTTCTGGGTCAGTCCGCGCGAGGTGTTCCGGTCGATTTCGGAGCTATTAAAAGCTCGACGCTCGTTCAGATTCGATCCTCAGCCGTAGACAACACCGCTGTGGAATTTTTCGTTAATTCCCTTGCGGTCCTACGTGTTCCAGGTGCGAAGCGTTTCACGCGTCTCGCGATTCGAGGCAAAGCCGTACCGAAGATAGATTAGGGCACGCTGGAACAGAGGAACGACTGTCGTTCCGCGAACACTCGAAGGTACTCCAAAAGAGACGTCAAAGACCCAGTTGCGAGAAATCACGGAGAAAGACACAGACCTTAACTCTTTCAGCCAGCAACGCTCTCGAGCGGACAGGATCGTTTCCCCGTGGAATGATCACGGATATCCGCGGCGAAACAGAATTCGATCATCCCCGACACGGGCAACGAGATTACCGGCTCTGATCCGCCACTGAGATTCCTTCTACGACGTGTACCTCGCCGCGTCCGTCGCATCTCCCACGGAAAGTCCCGTCGGACCCTCGAAAATGGACGACGACGACACGGACGAGAAGAGGGAATCGCTGACGCTGGTGAACAAGTTCTCCAGCAGGGAGTCAGGGACCAAGCTATCGGTGTCCGCGACGAAATTGTCAGCGGCCAGCTCCAGGATCGATACGCGGCGCAAGAACTCTACGGAGGACTCTGACACCATGGAGTGCGCGTCGGAGAGCGAGGTGGAGAACATCCCCGTGGACGACGAGACGTCGCAGCCTATAGTCACCGACGAGAAGGGCAACAGGATCTCGGGTAGGGATCATCGTTCCTTGGACCTGCCCGATGAGGCGGTGGCACTGTCGCTGAATCGTCAGCAGACCCTGATCAGGACCAGTCTAAGGGTGAACGAGGAGGAGACCACCAGGGTGTCCAAGATGTCCGGCGTCAGACTGGGCCTGTTGCACAGGAGCCCGCAGTCCTCCTCCAGCCAGGAGGACTACGAGCCCGAGGTGAAGAGTCTGTCGAAGCTGCACAAACAGCAGCAACAGCATCAGCACCACCTTCTGACCACGGAGGGCGGCGGTCAGATAACCGCCAGGTCTATGGAGAGCCTCAGGACGTCTAGGAACTTCCTGAGCGCTGACGATCGTTACAGCGACGACTCAAAGTCCCTGGAGTCGCTGTCCCTCTCGTCGGACACCCACGCGGCCAGCTCCAAGACTCAGTACAGAAGCTTCTTGACCTCGTCCACCAGGGACGTGAGGAGGGTCGTGACCGTTGAGTCCAGGAGCAGCGACAATCTGCACAGAGAGGAGAGCCTGAACGCTGAGGTCAGGAGGGGACTGTTCGCCAATATGGGGCTGGAGAGGAAGATCCCTCAGCATCTGAGCCTGCCACCGCCGTCCAGCGTGTTCTCACTGACCAGTCCTGGTGGCAGCGACAGAAAGATCACTATACTCAGTCCCCATTCGCCGATACAGTCGTCGGAATTCCAGTTCTCCGCGCAGACAGTGAAGACCAGACGCAAGAAGGCTATCGTCTTGCCGAGGTTGGTGTTGCCCAGAAGCGAGTCCGAGGTGTTCTTAGAGTGAGTAGTTGGATAGATAGATGGATTGAGTCGGTGGTGTCGCCAAGCTGTTGGCAGTTTAATCGGTCCTGCGCGTGTGCATTAATATTAATTATGGGAATGTCGTGTAGTCTGTCAGGCGTTGGCCTGACGTTTCAGAATTATTCGGCTGAAAGCGATGTTGACAAATTTTTGATTTTACGAGATTAGCGTACGTCGTGAAATTTATTTAATCGTTTTTACTTGTTTAAAATTACGTTTCGCATCATTTGTGACGCCCCTTCGAGGGGGTGCTTTTTAACTTACCTCGGGGTGGCTGCAAGAATCGTTAACTTCTCGACGAAGTTAAACGATAATAATCGACGTGGAACGTTTCACTCGACTTCCGACGAATTTGGGGTATCGCGTGAATTAACGGCCTTGAAGGAAGACATATCGCGCCCGACCTTTAGCTTATCGCCGTCTCGAAGGGTTAACTTGTAATTGTTTCACCGACCCGCGGCGAATATCTTAGGCCGGTGTTTAGAATTCATTTGTCCCGACATTAACAGAAACGTGGGTTAGAGACTGAATTGTCCGGCGTTTAATTAGAATTGGACGGGGGATGGCCTTTCTAGGGTGATTAAAATTGTCGTTTCCCCAGTGGAATTCTGTTACGATTAATCGCAGAACAATTCGTCAAGGAGGGGTCTGTCGTGGAAGCGGAGAAAAGAAGGAAACTGATAATATACAGTCTCGTTGTCTCTCTCCGGTTAATCGAATTTAAATGGAACATTATTTACTGCGAAATTGTTTAACAGAAAGGTACGATTTATAGAGACTGTTCGGTGGATACAGGTTGCATTAGATGATACTATTCACTGTGCTGTTAAATTTCGCTGAATTGAAGTGACGCTTATAATTGATGCATTTTCGATTCGAATATACATATCTGTATATATATATATATACACATGGATTATTGAATGACGTATCATTTTGCAATCCAATCAGTTATTGGGTTATCACCAAAGAGCAACAAGGTTCCGTTAGGTATCGAACCCGTGAACAATCGATACGCGTTTACCCTCCTTGTTATACGTTTGTTCCCCCCCCCCCCCCAGGTGCCTCGGGAATTAATTGCAACGCTAATAACCACCGCCAGGTGATCGTTAATTAATCCACCCCTGGGCTCCGATTCCGATCTCCAAATGGTTCTTTTATGCCAGCAAATCCGTTATTCGAAACGCTAGTATCATTAAATCCCGATTGTTCGATCTTTCGAGTGAAATCGTGTACGACGATCGCGAATTGATATTATCGCTGTTCTGAATTTCCTTGATTGCAGAAAAAATGGCGATCAATTTTTTTTTTTTATCTCTGCCTCTCCCTTGTGCAGTGCTCGACGGACGCCGAGATTAATTGAAACTAATCGTGGGGCAATTTTTTCTGTCGCGACATTCATTCGCAATCGAGAAACATACCCGACAATCATTTTTTTTATTAATAATAGAAATGAGCATCTGTTATTTTTATTCGGTCATCTTATTTCTGGGCCCGTTAATTATTTCATATATATGTTTCGTATACGGAACTGTAACGGAATGATTGACTCGTTTAATGAACTCCTTTATGGGGAGACACCGCCCCCCCCCTCCCCCCACAGATGAAAATTGTGCCGGCGCATGAAACGTCGATTGTACGCGTATGTTTCGTGCCGTGGTAAAAAAAAAAAAAGGAGAGCGACGCCGACGGACGTAGCGTAAACGTCGTGCAGTCGTTATCGATTCGCGTGTGCACGAACGATAATTGTTCTGGACGCGTTCCACGATGTCCCGTGTCACGCTGACAGCGTTTCGGTCCGGTGATTATGATTTAAAAGGAACGTTCGTTAAACGGCCGTCCGTAGCGCGGACTGAAAGACGGGGCAACGACGTTCCGCGACGAATGTATTTCTGCGCGAACGAGAACTTACTGGTTTCGCTGAACCAACGTTGGGGGATTCCTTTTCGATATATTCGGAGGCTCGAAGCGTCGAACTCGATTTATTATTAAGATTCAAGTTCGACGACGATAATGGTAATTGTGTGAGACGTCGAGACAGCGTTTCTAGTTCCACGTGGTCTGACGTAGATTGTGCACCTGTGCTCGATTTGAGGTTACGTCGGTAAACTCGGTGCGGGAGCAGCGATCGCGATTAATTATTCCGAAAACATCCTCGAACGGGGTTCGATAATGGGCAAAAATCATTGACGTTCACGCCAGTCGTCTGGACGATATCGCGGAATCAGATTAAACTGCACCGAATGCTTTTCATTGTCCCTAGTGATATCTCTATGCGCGTAAGCGCAGCAGTTTCCATTTGGCCGAGTAAATCCCCGTCTCGTTCCCGTCTCGCTTACACGACAATGATTAATTTGTCGTGCAAACAGATCTCGAATGGACATGTATACAGCCGTGACGTGAAATTCAACTGCTTGTTCCGCCGATAACTCGATTAGGCACGGTTGTTTGCCCTGGCGTGGTCGGTCGTGCTCGAGGTTAGGCTCGGAAAATCGTTTCGAAATAAATGGATTACTCGAAATCCGGATTTGTGTGGAAAAAGTCGCAGTGGCAATTTTTTATGTTTGCCCTCGGATTTAGTGTATCGCGATGGATTCGGATAGAGACCCATTGGCCGTACTACTCTTTGCTTTATCTGGTGAATTTTTATACCATGGAGAATTTGTGTTAGAGAATATTGCAACGAACCACCAGGCTGGGACACTTATGCTGATGGTAGTTATGCTTCGTATCTACTGTCGATTCGACGCGAATGGAAACCTGTTTTATCGACGAGGTATTGCAGTAATGTCACGGGTTAGACTTAACGTCTCACGATACAGGATATTGTGTTTCCTGAATTACCGACCTTGGGAAAAATATCAGCGGCTCCGCGTTGCCTTTGCTAATTCGCAATAGTAACCAGACATTACGGTCGTTCCAACCGTCGATAACAGTGAGCCTTAGAAATATTACCAGCTTGCACTCGCTCGTCCCGTCGCGATATGACTTGTAACTAGACCTCACGTGGTTCTCCCTCCCTGGGGGAAATTTCAGGGACGTCCCAGCTGGCTTTCACAAGATCTTAAGATGTTTCTCGAGGTTAAAAGCTTCGCTTGAGTGTCTCTGCACGCCTCACAAACGGCTGGCTGAAAAATGTAGATTAGATCCGGTCCCCAGGGACAGCTTTAACGTAATGGAAGTAACTCCGGTAAAATTTCGCCAACTCCCCTTTCTGATTCGCACAATTCGCCCTGCTTTTATTATCTTATCCCATTACTGTTTAATAAAACTGTACAACCGTTTTACTGGCATTATTAATTTTCTCTATTAATACAGTGGAAGGCGTATCGCGATAATGTGGATACGCGAACAAAAAAAAAAAAGAAACTAGTCACGATAAATCGGTATTGTTAACCTTTAGCTTCCCCTCCGTTACACGGTTAGCTCCTTCCGTGATACTAATAGTTGGCGTGCGTGGAGCCAATATTGCAAGGAAATCGTTGACGTAGGTCGCAGGTAATCTACCACCTTCGCTTGTTACTCTATCCACGGTGTTTATAACCACCCTGTTCGTTACGTAGGTCATGGTTTCCCAGTTATCGCCGCGATGCAGTCTAGCGATTTTTGTCTTTTTTTTTTAAATTTTGTATGGCCTGTTCATCGCAACCTCAGACTTTTTTCCAAGTACTTTTAATTTAAAACATTGGGCCCTTTGGAAGATCAGATATTTTAATATCGTAAACTCAATTTCTATGGAAATCAATTATTGGAATCGTTACCAAATTCGATATATCTGGGTCAATAATTAATTATTATTAATTAGCACTTTCAATCCTGAACAAAACGATTACATATTTTTACAAATTTCGTTCCCCTTTCCTTTTTCTTATTTTCCTCTCTCGAAGATCGCAAGCATACGTTCAAACAGAGGAGCACAGTGCTCTGTCTGCTCCCTTCCAGCAATCCATTGATTTCGACCATCGTGGGTGTGTCTCTGAACACGTGGTTCCTCAGAATACGTTGTGCCTCAGCATTGTCCGACACAGAGATCATTTCTCAGTGAACATAGAATTCACTCTAGCCGAGAATTGTATTTACCTGCAAAGGACAACGCGTTTGTCGCAAATATGAACAAATTTGGCGAACAAATAACTCGGCAGTGCAATATTATTTTACTCGTTTCGTCGATATTGTAATTTACTGTAAATTAATTAGAATCGTGCCAGGGTGCATCATACGCGGCAGAATAATTTTCAAATGCCATTTCTACCGCTGGGAACTAAATAGGAACAAAGTATACGATAGCTGGATCGAAATGGGCTGGCTCGTCGGAACTTCCGTTCCAACTCGCCTAACTTCCGTTCACCAGCGTCTCTGCGACGCTCTCCGTCGACTCGTCACCACTGCCAACTCACTCGCACCGCGAGCCAAACGGCACGAGAAGTCCCGTGAAATCGAGGAAATGAAAATTGAGTCTCCGCCGGTGGAAAGAACAGCGGCTAACAAACGAAAACTGGAAACCGATCGAACGGTTGGCATTAAAATTATTGTGGGATTGGGCGCATCCATCAAAGCGCAACGTTAAAAGGAACAAACGATACAAGGAATTCGAGGAAGAGACCGTGGCGCAAATGGACCGATCAGTGCCTAGTGAACGACCGTGACCTCCGAAGGGAACGGACGTGCCCATGCGGAACCGCAGTGAATCAGTGACCCTTCAACACAATTCTTGCAACAATCGTGACAGTTTTTCATACAACCAAACATACTAAGAGAGTTATTAAGAATTCTGTTTCCCAGTGCTGTATTACTACAAACTCAGTGAAGTGAAACAAAATTGTCGGAAGACGGAAAACGGCAGAGGGGCGGCCTCCCCCTGACAAAACAAGTGAGCGCACAACACCATGTGAGCCACCAAGAAGAGTCAGCCATATCAGCCTACAAAAGCTATCAAATATAATAAACTGCAGCGACTCAACGTACAGAGGTAAGACGACCTTACACGACCAACTGTTACAGGCCTTAACAGAAACAAAAATCTCGCCAATACCAAACCTGGTGCGAAGAAGCCCCATCGCCCGCGCAAAGGTTCCTACATTCCAGCACGAGATGAAACCAAAGGCACCACCACAGGCTAAAAAAAGCTGCACCGACAGCAACAGCCAACAGCCGGACGGAGCCAAGGAGCGAAATCAAGAGCAGTACAAGGAACTACTAAAGATAATCGAAAATCTGAACAAAACAATAGAAAACCTCTCCAAGCAATTGGAAGAAGAAAGGGCGCAGAAAAATAACACCACGCCGGGAAAAACCCAACCAGGTACCTCCAAGCGCAAGGCTACAGGCGAACAGGCCAGCACGTCAAACCGACCGTCAGTGCCCCCACCAGAGGGAAGAGCGGGCACGACCGTGCGGGCGTCCCCCGCAACCGCACCAGGACCCCCAACAAGTAAGACATGCGGAACACGCATCGCGGACGCTAGCACAAGCGCGCCCCTACCTGCAACCAGTGAAAAAAAGGATGGGCAAAATGAGGGCTGGGCCACTGCCCCCTCCAAAAGGCAACGACAGAACTCAACACCAATCCCAACAGCCCGAGGAGACACCCCCGCGGAATCAACAGGATCAGAGACAGCCAGCACATCACGCAAACAAGGAAAGCACCAAGCCAATCAAACCACCATCGAGACAGAGCTAGACCAGACCCAAGACCAGGCAACATCCAAGCCCCCAATCATAAACATATTTGGGAGCACCCAGCAAGTAACTTTTAGGCTGATCAAGCAAACACTAAGTATAAATAATTTTAAAATTAAGCACATTAACACCTCCAAACATTACGTACAGCTCGATAACCTAACCGACTACAACGCAACAATTAGAGAACTAACAATAAGACAAATCAAATTCTTCACCTACACCCCAAGAGCACTCAAACCGCAAACCCTCCTAATCAAAGGATTAGACTCCAGCTTCGACACGGAAGAAATCCTTATAGAACTAACGAACCTCCGCCTGAACAAAGTTAAGTTCCTAAAAGTATCCAATTTTACAACAAATAACAACTCCAAAAATAGCAGAACCCTTCCCTTCTTCCTTGTCCAAATCTCCCCAGACAGCGACATAAATGAACTAATACAGACCAAGCGCCTCCTTCACCAAGTAGTCACATGGGACAAGCTACACAAGAAAGACCCCACGATGTGCGCCCGCTGCCAAAGAGTGGGACACACCTCCAGGAACTGCAACCTGGAGTTCAGATGCGTGAAATGTGCAGATAAGCATGAACCCGGTCAGTGCAAAATTTCAAGCGACGCTAAGCTCCCCGCGCACCAAATATACTGCGTTAGATGTAGAAGTTTCGGCCACCCAGCATCCTACAAAGGATGCTCTAAGCTTAAAGAGCTCAAAACGAGGCTAAAAAATACCGCAATTAAAAAAACAAACAATAAATTAGAAGCCCTAAATAACGCAAAGAACCACATAGAAAACAGCAAAATCAAACCTAACATCTCCTTCGCAATGGCGCTAACGCAAAACCACCCACACACCCACCAGACTACAGCCCGTACCCACCCCACCCCACCACCCACTACACCACAATTACAACTCCAACCGACAAGATCCACAAATGATAGCCACCCAATCCACCCACCACAGAACCTCACTCAAATCCCATATGAAAAATTATTCAACGACCTGAAATGCTTTATACTGCCACAAATAAATAGACTAGAAACAATAATAGGGAACAACACCACCAGGATAGACAAATTACACGACCTATACTTCGGAATACACGAAGAGCACAATACTACCGACACAAACAGCATCCTCAATGATTAACCCGGCCACCACAGACCTCAAGATAATTTCAGCGAATGTAAACTCCATAGCATCGAACGAAAGAAGATACAACCTAACACAAATACTTAAAACTGAAAATCCAGACCTAGCACTTTTAAACGAAACGAAACTAAACGCACATCACAACCCAAAATTCAAAAACTACAACCTCGTAAGAAAAGACAGAAACGACAGCAATGGCGGTGGCGTAGCCTTACTAATCAGAAACCATATAGCTTACGAACTCATCCAGTTAACAACAGACTCAACAATAATCGAGAACATCGTTATAAAAATCCAACTACAGAATAATAACAACCTTTTCATAATAGCATGCTACTCAGCGGGAACCAAGTCGACAGAATTTATAAAAGAACTAGCCCAAATATTCACCACACTCTCCCTCAGAAACTCAAAGAACTACTACTTACTAGCCGGCGACCTAAACGCCAAACACCAAAACTGGAATAATCGCTACTACAACAGCAGAGGCCTTGCCCTAGCCAAGTGGATTAACAAAACCACCTTAGAAAACAGAATCACATTACTAGGCACCAACACCCCCACCTTCCCAAGGAGTAACGCCTACTTGGACATATGCATCCTAGACAGTAGAATCAATGTACTAAACAAAAACACAGACAGCACTATCCCCACACTAGACCTCGACAGCGACCATAGGGCAATTAAAATACACCTCGCACTCCCAGAAAAAGACAGCCAAATCCCCTTCACCGCTCCCAGTTTCCCACTAAACTATAGTAAAACAGACTGGACAAAACTAAGAAAAGACATTACCAAAAACTGGACAACAAAAATACCCCATAACAGAAACCTAACAAACGAAGAAATTGACCACTACCTAACAAGTATAGACACAATAATTATAAATGCAATACATAGAACAGTACCCACCCTCCCAGACTATAACTCGGCGGAACTGTACGTAAACAGCAAAATCAAAAAATTACAAAGAGCAAAAAGCAAATTACTAACAACGCTACATAACGAATACAGACACCCATCCCACCTCTCCCAAATAATAATAAAAACAGCGAAGACCCTGCTCAACCAGTGCAAAACAAAAATGAAACAAGAGTTCCAACAGTCCGTAAATGCATACTGGGAAAATAGAACAAAAAACATCCCAATAAATCCGCACATGTTCCCAGAAATTAACACAATCTTTAGAAAAAAAGAAGCACTAATTATACCCAACCTAAAAATAGAAAGCACAAACAGCGACCTAATAACTAAAGCCAAAATAAACCCGAACACCCTCAACCAAGACGCAGACGGAAAATTTACAATTACAAAAGACACAGACAAACTCAACATACTAGGAGCCCACTTCGCCACAACAAATTCGCAAAACGCAGCACTAGGAAAATTGAGACTAACGGAAATAGTAGAAAAACACCACGCCACCCACATGAACGACAACGACTCAAGCAACCAAGCAAGCAGCACCTTAACAAAGTTCTCAGACACCAACACAGCTACAAATCCCAAATACGAAATCGACAGCAATTACTTCACAACGCCTACACACACAACACAACTATTCAGAAAAACGAACAATAAAAAATCCTCGGGTCCTGACAATATCCCTAACATAGTATTAAAGAACCTACCCACCAGCCTCCTCTCCAGCTACAATACCCTCTTCAACAATTGCCTGAACAACCACTACTTTCCCAATGCCTGGAAAACAGCACGAGTAATACCCCTAAAAAAAGCAGGAAAAAACCCAGCCGACCCATCTAGTTACCGTCCGATTAGCCTACTACCAAACATCTCAAAAATCTTTGAAAAACTCGTCAAAGAAGCCCTAGGAAGATTTTTCACAACGCATAATATTATCCCAAACACCCAATTTGGATTCCGTCCACAACTAAGCACAATACACGCAATACATACACTAACATCCGACATCCAACACGCACTACACAGCAAGGAAAGCGTAGCTGCCTGCCTAATAGACTTGGAGAAGGCCTTTGACACAGTCTGGTTAAAAGGGCTCCTCTACAAACTATCAAAAAAAGACTGTCCATTACACTTAATAAAAATAATTGCAAGCATGACGCAAAACAAAAAATTCTACACATCCAACACTAAAACTAACTCAACGCTAACACTAAATCTGACAGACGGACTGCAACAAGGGACAGTCACCGCACCAGACCTCTTTAACTTCTACACCGCAGACATACCAAAATTATTTCAAATACCAGAATCCCCAGATATAAAAACACTACATTTTGCAGACGACCTCATAGTGTACATCAAAGGTAAAAATATAACAAAAATACAGGAGAAAATGCAACACCTCTTTGACAAGATAGACGACTATTATCATACATGGAAGCTCAAGATTAATCCAGGAAAATCAGAAACCATCCTATTCCGAAGGCCAATTAAAAACCAGTCAAAAAATTTCTTAGGAGCATACAAATCCTTCCAAATAAAACACAGGACCACAGCAATTCCACACAAAAAAACAGTAAAATACCTGGGCATAAACCTAGACGAATTCCTCCTATTCAACCAGCACGTAGACATCCAACTAAAAAAAGCAGCAAAAACCTTTCTCAATAACGCCAAACTATTTTACTCAAAATATCTGAGCACAAAAATAAAAGTCATATGCTATATGTTACTTATAAGGCCAATAATATCATACGGCTCCCCAACTTGGTTCAACATAAGCCCCTCAACCATGGAAAAGATTAGGATCTTCGAGAGAAGATGTCTCAGGGCGTGCACGGGTCTAAACAGAAGTGAAAAATCCAATTACAAACGATACACAAACAACAAAAAATTATACAACACTGCAAACATCCCAAGAATAGACAGCTTCATCATAAAACTAACCAGAGACTACTTCGCCAACATCCCAAAAATAAAACACAACCACCTTATAAACAGCTCACTATACCCACACGATGAATTCCATAAAAAAACACTAGCAACCGGCAATATCCCCCCAGAAGCCTTCCTACTACTCGACAAAACAGGCAGAATCATGGACCAACACAATATTCCAATAATTTACCATATACAGCGCACGGCCAACAACAAAAAAATCCTATACGATCCCCACATAAATAGCAAGAACACCAACCACCGAATAGTCTACAGCACGGACGTACCTAAACTAGACTCTACAAACAAATATCACCACAACACAGACAAATACTGGTGGTTATCCAAACCTTATACAAGCAATTAACAAATCCCGTCACCAAAGCGCACTTTTTGTAATACATATATAGACGTATGTATGGATGTGTATGTTCGTGTATATATATATGTGTATGTTCGGGTATGTATGCATGTGTATGTGCGTGTATGTACATATACGTATATATATATGTATGTTCATGTGTGCGTATGTGTATGTATGTACATGCATATACTCTCTCTCTGTACATAATGTAAATAACCTAGACATAAATTCCCTAGTCTTAATTGCCTGCCAACTGGCAGGAACGCACGAGTGAATGCACGCGGTATGTATGTGTAGAGTGTGCAACTTTAGTTTAACCCTCCCCCCTCTTCTTCTTTTTTTTTTTTTTTTTTTTTTTTTTTTTTTTTTTTTCTCTTTTTCTCTTTTTCTCATCCTCTTATAACAAGAAGGAACGACACCTACCACCGCGGCTTTTTCTAGTGCTTCCCAGCATTATCCTTTTTCCCGAAATCCAACAACTAAAAACACAGTCTATCCAAAAATAGACAAATTAAAACTAAAACTAAGAACAAAATAAAATAAGGGGAACAAAGCCCCCAACGTTCGTTTACAAAACTCCCCCCACAGGCTGCGAGCGTCACCACTCCGACCATGCAGCTATACATACACCTAGACCTTTTTAAATAGATTATTCACTATAAGTTATCAATGTAATCATATTCTCACAAACATTGTAATTCTGAATAAAAACCACTTAATAATAAAAAAAATAATCAGTGCCTAGTAATACGACGGTCCCGGGTTCGATTCCCGAAGCCTGCCCTTCCTTTTTATTCGGTTCCTACATTATCACCACCTGGGGAATTTTAATTATCGAAGAACAAAAATTAAGCAAACGATAAAAATCGCAGCTCGATTTAAAAAAAATTGCCGACAAAAATGTTTAACCAGTGCAAAACCAGCGTCGAATTTAATCGAGAAGGAGAAACGCCTCGAAGAAACTCGAGCAAAGTCGCGCGTTGGATGTCGAACGGAATTCGCGAGAATTCCGATAAATTAACAAAGGCACCGCCGCGGCGACACGAGAAATTCGAACGTCTCGAGGCGGACGAGAAGCGTCTCGCGTCGAGGTATCGTCCACCCCTTCCGCCCCGTCCAAAAGCGTCCGCCGTCATCCACGCTCCCCACCCCCACCCCCTAGGGTCTCTATCGCGCCAACCCCCTCCAGAGCCACGGCGTGGCCGTTTTCGGCGGCGAAGGAGGCGCTCGCGTCGATAGAGCCGCGCGAGAGAGAAAGAGAGAGAGAGAGAGAGACACAGTTCCTCTCCCTCGCCTCGACGCGGCTGCACCCTCACCCCTAGCACCCCGACGAGAGAACATCCCCCAAGGAGTTTACATTTTCGCGGCCACGTCGGCGTCGATTGCACGTCCGCGTCGCCGTCGCGCCACCCCCCCCCCTCTGCCCCTCGATTCGCCGCGCCCCTTCGCGAATTCCACAGATATTCGCGGAGATTCCACCGCGTCCAGCGGTTCCAGCCGGACTGACACGGTTCCCCACCCTCTTGGACGGGGTGAAATACGCCGAGAGCAGCGGCCGGGGTCGCGGCACTCCGGACTCATCCGCCGGTCCTCGAGCGACACCTGGGGAAGGAGGCGCTCGGACGACGGTTGCGTCACGTGAGCAGGTTTTTCTCGCGTTACACACGGGGACCGTCGGGTAGGGATGAAAAGTGTCCACGTGCGGAGTTGCGACAGTGGGGGGACGCGCCTCTGACGAGGATTCCACGGAATAGAGGGTTTACAATCGGGGTGTGAATTGTTGGTGCGAGTGCTCCGGTTGGAATTGGAGATTGACGTTCCACAGGGGGGGGTGGGGCAGTGTTTTTCTGAAGGACCAGTTCGCGAACGTCGACTGGGCGACGAATGTTTGACGTCGTTTGGACTGGTTGGCGACGAGGTGTAAAACAAGGGACGATTTGTCGACGTTGCGACAAAGTTCGCGAGGGTTTCGTAGCGGCGGATTAATGAAATTTTCAGTCTGAAAGCATCTTTGTGTAAGGGCGGATGTTAGTTGAATAAAGGGGCCTGTAGTTAATCGTTGATTCCTCGAATGGACTGGGTGACGTCGACGAAGAGGAGAGAGAAGAAGAAGGCATTGTTGACGAACGGTCGGCGAACGCGTGGCGAATATTAATCGGTGTCAGGTGTTGATTGTTCGATCGAATTTCTGGCGTGCCATACGGGGCGCTGAGAACGCCCGTCGCGCCGCCGCCTGAAGTTTAATTAATCCATCGAAAGGCAAACTCTGAAGCTTCCCCTTTTGTGATCGGTCTTCGGTAGTCGGCTGAAAGGAACTGCTGGCCTCACGATTCTGTGAAAAGCCCGAGGGGCGATCGCGACGAAGAATGCTCGAGGACGGTTCGTTCCAATTTTCGACACGTTACGAAAGTGACGCGCGGTCGATTGATGTTTGCCCAATTGAGGCGAGATGACTGCGTTAATGGAACGTCCGGTCCGCTTCGATCCAATTTCTTCGACGATTCCAGCAGAGAACAGTAGAACGAACGTTTGTACTGAATCGGACCGTGTCGAGCATTTTATTAATCACCGCGTGATGACCGCGTGCTTGAATTAGGAGGAAAAGAAAATCCGCGAGAGAATTGTGTGAAAGTCGCAGCCGTCGCGACAGAACGAAATTCGTCGAAGGAAGATCTCGATTACGCAAGATAATGCAATTAATTAAACGTGTACGAAGAAATTATTTATAAAACTAACCGAGCTAAGTCCACCTTTACCAAGACCTAGCCCAGGTCGATTTTACTAAGAAGAAATGTACCGAGGCCAAGAAAAATGATTATTACAATCATCCAGAGTACTGACCGGGACCATCCTGACTTATCACAGGAACGAACCACTGATACGAATTGAAATGTTTCGACACTCCGCACGCTGGAACGTGCTCAGACACCTGGACGACAAGATCAAGCAAAGGAAAATCGCCGGGGAAGTGTTAGATCAGCCGGTTGCCCGTTAGAATGCCCGATCTCAGGTGGTCCCCCAATAGGAAGGACCCCGCTGATCGACTGCCGGCCACCCGGGCGCTGGAGCCTGACGCAGACACCTGGAGGAGCTGAAGGGAAGAGGGTTTGTCCACGGAGGATGGGTCAGGATTGGTGTGCACGTAGAAGAAAACGATCCAGCAGCGGTTGCTGCCCCTGCGGCCCACGTGTTCATCCCTCAAGTAGGTTAGTGAGTACCAGGGCTACAGTTACATCGTTGACGTCCTACTTGGTAGTTTCGTCGCGGCTCCAGGTGGATATCTACCTGGCGAGTTGAAAAATTTGCCCGTGGCGTCGTCCGTCGCGACGTTGGAGGCTTTTGGTCCCGGAAAGGGGCCCGGCTGGACTGTCCGGGAGCGTCCTGGCCGCTGCCATTGAAGTCTCGTCGCGTTTAAACGTCGCCAATCGACTTGGCGCTAACGTTTCACGTTGTTAAACGACTTGTGGAGCCTGGAGCACGTCCTTGAACCGAAAATCCTTTCTACAATAGGCTGTGTTCACACTTTCCATCCGCTTATTCGCTCGCTCTGGTTAATTAGCGTTCGAAGGATAATGGGCCCGGGTGTGCTCGCGCGATTAGCAACAATTTCGGTGTAAACGATCCCTGAAGCATGAATTATGGTCACTTCGTGACTGATTGCTCCGGTTTCGTTCGGGGCGTCACGACACGCCGCGGCAGGGAGATGCACGAACCCGATAAAACCGGCTGATACTCACAGACGGAAGGGGTTTTAAAACGGCCAGGAAGAATGAAGTTGTTACCCGTGGAAAATTCTTCCACGTGCCGGCGTTAACACCTCGGCGAAATTGAATCGAACGATTGACCCGTTTACAATTATTGAAATTCGCCCGGCGAAAATGACGAAACGACTTCGCGACGAACAAATCGGCACGGGGCAATGGAAATTCTCGTCGCGACTGATCGATGGCGGTCTTCTGGAATTGAAATTTTTTTTTTTTCTTTTTCGTTAAATAACCCCGCCGACGGGAAATTACGCGCTAATTGGAAAAAAGCCAATTCAGCCGAGCGTGGGAAAAGCCTCCGCGCCTGTGCTCGAAGTTAATTACAATTTCCCGGGAGTCCGCCCTCGCATATAATTATTTTTCAACCAACCCACCCCCCCCCCCGTCTCTCCCGTCGACGAAAAGTTTGTTCGCAACGTTTCGAAACTCGCTTCGAAATAAGTGTTCGACCGCAAACGAAACGTTTTCGTACGTAGAGAAGAGAGGAGGTTCGTTGATTTCAACGATTATCGAGTCGATCGTTGAATTAACAAACGAATTAATAAACGAGACTTGCTGAAAACGACGGAGGATCGATTTTACGGGCGATTGTAAGGCGGCGCACACCTCCTTGCGACGTTTGTGGGTCGTCGAGTTTGTCTCTTGACACGCTTGCGGGCTAAATTAATTAAGAAAACGGGATTAACGAGGACCGGGGCCGCTGTTGAATTTTCGCAGAATCGAGTCGGTGCAAAGGCACGAACGGGACGAAACAGAAAACAGAAAGGGAAAGAAGGAAGGGAAACTGCAAAGTGAGATCCACTGGACCAAAGACGGGGTAACCTGCCGTTGAACCTTTAAAAAGAACAAAAATTAGCAACCCTTCAATCAGCGATTTGCAAATTACATTTGACAGTGGACGTTAATTAATACGCGCTCGATTCGATCCGATCGACGTTCCCACTGCGTTTCGAACGCGTCGACGCCCGAGCGACGAATTAATTTCGAGCGCGAGTAGTATAGGTCGGCGCCGCGTCAGACAGTTCCATTAATCCCACCACGAGGGGAAGCTTTCTCTCGACGGTCGCGAAATTTTCGATCGAAGCTGATCGAAATTGGCCGCGGTTCGAATTGAATAAATCACGCTTCGAATCGAATCGCTTTTCGCCTCGCTCCCTTGCTCGTTCGCCGCCCGTCGGCTCGCGGGTCAGTCGCGACCGCGAACTTAACCGGCTCGTCGCCCGCGGACTTGTCGAAAGTCGAAGCCGCGTCCCGACGGCCAGCGCCGCGAGTTTCGCCGACAAAGGCACGCCGAAACGGCGAGGAGGAAAAGTCAATAAAGGGGACGCTGTTCGGCGGAGGAGCCACGCTGTCTCGTCTTCTGCCCCACCGGAGTCGATTCGAGGCGAGACAACGACGAGAACGAGGGACGTCGAGGAACGGTTCGCAGTCGAATTTTTATCAGACGCCGACGCACCGTCAAACGAGCTTGATTAATTTCGTTTAACAGTCCAATTGTTGATCGAAGGGGGTGGTTCGCATGTTGGGCGATTTTCATCCCCCAATTTCAACCCCTTGTCGCAATCGACGATAATCGTCGTAAGTTGAACATCCGCCGTTGTCGAGAAATCGTTATGGGCTGTCTGAGACGGTCGGCGTGCAAAAGACGATGGCACGGGGGTGTTAGAATACAATAGGGGGCGGGTGGTGCAAGATAGGGTGGATATTGGAATATAGTCGACTAATGAAAAATTTAATTAATAGACCGCGAATGCTGGCCATTACTGATATTTATTCGTCTTGCCCCCCACCCCATCGCTATTGGCTAGTCGAGCCGCCCAAACCCCCGCCGTCAACCCCCGTTCGAGCTGATCGATGTTGTGGCGGTGGAGGTTGGCTGGGCCAGTGACGTAGTCGACAACCTCCACCCCCGTGCTTTGACGTCACTGATGCCCTGAAATGCGGCTGGCTAGGTGCGTATCGGGGGGATCTCTGCAGCCCAAGCACATACCCCCCTTCCACCCCCCCGACCAACCCTTTCAGCCGGTGCTCCGAGCACTTAACCCCCGACTCTTCTGGCTCGTTTTTTTTTCATCCGTCAACCTTGCACCGATTTCTCTTTCCTGACGCGCGAACGTCAGACGGGAAGAGCGGAGCGTGACGTTGTGGGTCGAAGCTAACTGAGACGAGGGAAACTGAAAAGTTATTTGTGGGAGCGGCGTGTACAGATCTGGGGATTTTTCTTTGTCGCTGCTTCGAGGAGACTGTGACGGTCGTTTAATTGTCGAACACATGGTTGGTCGTTTGGTCGTACTCAGGGCTGTTGATACCTGTTTGGGTCGGAGTTGGGTAGATTTAGGTTTGGTAACGAGGTCGGTTTATTCGTGTAAAGGTTGGAGACACTTTTGGGGTGAACAGCCTGTTTTTGCGTACGGTAGGTGATTTGGGTAGAGTTCCTTTTTTTATGGGAGAGTTGAGAACCACTATGAATGTGGCGAAGTCCCCTTTTGTAGAGTGTTCGTAATATGTGTTATGGAAGACGTAATTTCTATCAATACCGACTCGTCTGATGGTGGTTCGCTTAGGGATTCGATCTAAAATTAATCGCAGATTTCAGTGTCGATTATTATGGACTGAGAGAGTTATGATAATTACTAGTCTATCTCGAACGGTACGCAGAGTGCAAGAAATCTTCTTTATCAACGCAGTTTCCTGCCTTATCGTCCTGGGGACATTTCGCGGTTATTATCAGAGGAGCACGGAATTTTGAACGGTGTTCGTGAATACCCCCGGAGTCATTCCCGTTGCTTAAAAAGAAAGTTCCCACTGACACCTAGTGTTTTTTCCAACGTTAATTCTTCAACTTGCCGGCGTGAAAAAATTTACCATCTCTGTTTCTTCTTTTTTTTTATCGCGTCGCCAGTAGATCGTTAAAAATCCAATTATGGAAAGAACCGCAACGCGTTCAAAATGAATCCACGTCATTTATTCGTTTCGCGTGCAACAAATGTAGGTCGCGCAACCACGTTCGACCGTCCACTCATTATTATGGGACACCATTGTGCTCCCTTGCTCGATAACACGAGCCTCTCACGAATTTCGCCTGGAAAATTGCATATCGGGGCCGCGATAGATCCTTCCATAGGCAAAATAACAATGAACACGACCGAACAATTTTTTTTCTCGTACCCGTTTGAATAAAAATCGAATGAAAGCATGGCGGACTCCTTCGTATGCGTGTATGCGGGAAATGGTGGGGGTTGTATGACGGCGGTGCGAACCACGCGAAATAAAATGGTAACGCGATGATAATTCGTGACGTAAAGTTTGTATAATGAACGTAACATTCGCACGAAGGGATCGTTCCTTCGATTATTTACGTCCGACGCATGAATATTTCATAAAATAGAACTATTACCCGAGAATATTCGCTCCGCGTGTGGCCTACAGTGTTTTTTTCAAAATCTCACTCTCTGCCGTCGGTACGTCAGAGGCATGGTTGCATGATCTTGCGTACCGCTTCGCCTTATTTTTATTCGCATATTTATAGTCGCTCCTATCTCTTCCTTTCTTCCAACGAATAGAAGGAAAACACGCGGAAGAACGGATCGCTTCTTGTCACGAGAATGGCTACGCCACTTACGATCTTGTCGAAAAACAAAAATTGTTAAGATATATCGCAAACAAAACAAAAAATAGAAACGTGTACTTCTCAGTCCGACCTGAAATGTTTCGCTTGTTTTCTTGACGATCTCATCGATATTTCACTCCCTTCTTTATCGGCCATTGATTACATTGGATAATTCTTTTTGTTCCAGGTAAGTGGCTGTTAATAGTACCGCTAGATTGCGTAATTGCTGTCCACGTGGTCGCGCCGAGTTCACGTAAGTTGTCAGCGTCGGCGGGGGAAATTATTTATACGATTCACGGTGAACGATTCGACAGCAGCGTTGGTCGAGCATCAATTTTTCAATTAAACGGTGGGAAACAATGGTACACGTAGGATTCTACCGTCTAACGAGGCTACTGGTCGAAGGAGAATAATCGAAGGAGGAGAAACGAAAAGAAAGGAGAATCGTGTCGATTCCCTGTCGTTGCCCGACCGTATAATACTCTGCGGGAACGTTCGCGTACGGGCAAACCGTGTTTGCCAAACTCTTGTCGACCGCGATCAAATCTGATTTACACACACGCGCGAGATATCGTGCGACTGGCTACGAAAAATGAGAATCGACTGTACCAGCCTCTGCCTGGGCTCGTTAATTCGTTGCTGCGATTTCTCGCGATCGCAAAGCTACGCATATTCTTATATTTCTTTTTTTATTATTTTCCTCGTGAATTTTTCTGAATTATTATATCTTCGTCTTCGATCAATCGACGCTTCTGTTGGTTCTCTCCGCGAAATAATATTCCAGATAAAACGAACATCGGAAAGATTGAATCGCGGAGGAACGATCGATTCGCCCATTTTATTCTGATACACGAAACGTAAAAATACAATTTTGCTGAGAGGTTTGCACACGTCGTTGTTGGTGTTCTAAAGATGCGCGGGATCGATTGGTCGCCGGAAATAATTATCGACGTTACCGTCGGAGCGACCGCGAAAAAAAATTCTATCAGCGTCGATTAAACATATACATGTTCGTCGAGAGATGGAACGATTCCTGTGTCGCGCTAAACAAAATAAAAAAGAACAACGATTGTACGATTTTTATCGCGAATCAACGACGGCGTGTTGAACTTGAATCGAATTAGCATGAAACGGACATCTATCTCGAGTCGAGTATTCGTCGATCGAGCGATCGGCCTTTACATATATTTTTTAGTCACGAGCAACCGAGAACGAACGAAGCGCGTCGCGCGTAAACCATTCCCGGGCGTTCGTTGAATCTAAGGAATTCAACCGACGAAAGTAACAAACAAACGGAAGGAATTTAATATCGCCCGGACGTTTTCCGATATTTCTCCCCGATTGCAGTGCGCGTCGTCGTAAGCGATTGCCGGTAACTCTCGCAGGGAACTGTCGACGACGGCCCCGATTAATTTGATTAAAAATTTCTACGAGCGAAACGATACCTCGAGGACGCGGGATGAGAAAGGAGAAGACGCTGAGAAGACGCGTGCGATGCGAAACGCGAACGAAACATTCACCAGCGCGCGCGCAATCGATAAAACGTTTCGTTGCGATTCGAACAAAGAGCGTTAACGCGAACATCTCTCTCGATTATTTATACAAATTATTACTTTCGTGCGATGGATTTTTATCGAACAGCTGTTCGCAGGGATCGCAGGAAGTCCGTGGCCGGGGGGGCGGGGAGGGGATTGTGGAGCGAAATGGTGGGGGGGTTTAGAGATAAGCGCCGTTTCCGGTGGCGAGCGTGCAACAAGAGGCGCGTGTGCCCGCGCTGAGGTCGCGTCGCGACGCCTAGCGTCGCGTGACTGTGAACGCGTGTGCCCTGCGCTTAGTTCGTCACGATTCACGCGTTGACGCGGTCGTGAAGCGTGCTTCTCGCGATTTTTCGTCCGCTCCCGTCGGCCGCTTGTCGACCAATCGCGGCACGTTCAACGGTCAAGCGTGCTGCGCGTCGAGGGGGACGCGAGTTGCCAGCGAATCTCGATCGGATAAATCGATCGATTCTACTGCCTCCGTATCTGTTTCTTCTCGTCAATGGAAATTTCGGGGCATCTTGTACACGTTTCGTCGCAACCGCGGTGAACGTCCGACGCGCCGTTGTTCTCAGTTTAATTGAAAACTTCGTTTACACGGGATATTCGCGAATGAATATTCGCGACGACTCTTGGTTACTGTCCTTAATCGTGAATTTAATCGTCGAGCGACGCCGAAGTGATCAACGTTCGTACGTGCAATTGTGACAGTACATTTTTACGATGACGCCGGGTAATAAAAGAACGATATCGAGATCGTTGCAACGACGGGGTTGCTGCGGTTCACGATGTTATTAATAAACGAAAGTTGCGAAACATTGGCGTGCGACGAATAATCGAGTGCCCGGCTAGTTTTGCCCGAGCAAACATATTATGCAACAGCGCGATGACTAATTGTCGTAGAAAAGACTGGAACGAAAAGTGCTCCGCCGTTCGAACGAACTCCTCCTGCTGCGTGTCTTCGTTCGTCGCAAGCTTCGGATGAAACGTTGCCGGCGGAACGGTACCGACGTTTCCTCCACGTTCTCGATAACTGCGTTGATTTCATTGCCGCGACGAAACGGGGAAAATGTTCGTCTGTCCAACGGAATCATCGATCGTGGGTTTAAAATTCGCGCGGTTTTAATCGTACGCGCATAATAACGACGGTGCAATTAAACGAAGTCTCTCCCGTATGAAGATTTCATCCGTAATTAACGCCGGTCCCGTCGATTTTGCTATGCAAATTTGCAGAAACCGCGTGTAAACAGACGTTTTAACGAGTCCTCGTTCCACACGGTGAGACGTAAATGATAAAAGAAAAGATGAACAATCCGACGGATATTGTAATTAACGCACGTGCGCGTATAAATAAACCGTTGTCTATGAATAAATAAGCGTGTCGAGCAAGCAAACGCATTTGGACAATTAAATAATTCGACGAAAATGATGAGATTCGCGAGGAATTGAAAATTTGCGATATTAATAACGAATCGCTTAATAACATTAATAAGTTTTAAGATTAATCGCGCTTGCCGACTGGCGATATTTTTAATCGAACGATAAATTCGTTATTTTCCCGTCGTATTTATTCGAAAATTGTCCGTCGAACGACGGACGTCCGCTCGCGATGGAAAATTTTGCAACCGTATTGACAGTCCTGGGTTTGATCGAGTGTTTATTAGGCTCCCGTTAACTTCGCTCGAGCATGGTTCACGTGAACGCGAGGGGGAAGGTCGTGGCCACGAACGATTCCGTTTTATCAAACGCTCGTTAACGTCATTGAAAATTTACGGTCACAGTGGTGCCCCCTGCGCGGCTGAAACGACTTCGCGATTAGTTGCATTCCTGTCGCGAATCACGGGACACTTATTTCTCTTGAAACTCGAAATCGATTAAAAGAGCAATTCTAAAATTCTATACCGAACAACAGAGGTAAATCGAAACGGCAGGAAGAACTTTTATTTCACCGCGATTCGAATTCGTAAAATTTCTGCCCTTCCTTATTATTTCAAACTCTCACTACGTACTACGTACCAGTTCGATTCTAACGTATTCGAGGCTACAATTTATTCAGAGAATTCCTGTTCGACGTTAAACGAAATCCGCCGGGATTCCTTATATTGCATAAAATCGCCCGTATAGGAAACCAGAGAGAGAGAAGCACCCCGTCCGAAAAGTTGCCGTTCTTCTCTATCGACCGTGACGCGTAGAACAGAACGGAAGCTGGGAAAATCAATCCTGCACTCTCGCCGCTCATTTAAACTCGCACAATTCCGGCGTTCCTAATTTTTATTCCGCCCCGCGCGTACAGAGGAACCTTCTGAACGCGTCGTTTCACGTCCTCCGCCCGCCCCGTCCCGTTCTATCGTTCTATCGTTCGGTAAACCGAACCGTAACTCGGCTAGATCGATCCAGGTGGCGCTGCGGTCCCGCAGCCGGCACGTACGTACCGAGGTACGCGCCTGATGGTAGACTTTCAGCCGGAACAACGATGCGCGCGCAACGTCGATACTTGTTGAGCGTTTGGAATTTCAATTCGTTTAATGGACTTCATCGATCCGGCTGGATCGTCGAGCGGGTCCCATCGAGAAATCCCCGTCGTTTCGGCCGTCGTTTCCCTCCGGTTGCATGGCAAATGAGGGGCTTCCTTCGAACGGAAAGAATTGCGTGCCCGGAGTTCAGAACTCGCCGTTCAGACTGTGGAAACGAATTTGATATACATTGAAGGGATTAGCGATTCGTTGGGCTGGTGATTCGCGGGCACGCCGTTCCTCTTCCAGACGGAAGCTGACGGAAGAACGAATCCTCGAGGCAGGCGAGTGCTTCGCAAATATTAATAATGCTCGGGGATCGCTCGGCCGTTGGGTGACGTCACGGAATTACGCGTCGCTGACAGTCAATATTTCGCCGATCGAATCACGGTCGCCGAGCGTTGGACAAATAGTCGCCGTCGATCGAGTGGCCGCTCCGTAAGAATCGCGGCGCAATCGTTGAATCGAATCGTTGAATCGAAACGTCGACTCGTCCATAACGATCGGTCGAAGTTCGAGAAATATTCCTGAATAGAATAATACGTACTTCGTTCCGCGTTCTCGATTGTTCCAAGTGTGGATCAACGATTCGAGAAGATGAACATTGTCCGCTGCGTAATTTCTCATTTTTTACTTCCGACGTCGATCGTTGTTTATTTGAAATGTTCCAACGGTTCTCTCCTCTCGGCTTTGCCCGCGAGACGTTCCAAAGGGCTCCGAAGGGTTATTAAAATCGCGGGCGCATTCTTATTTACCAACGACCCGTTATGCGCCGGGCGACTGTGCTTCGTTGAAATCTTTCAAGCTCGACGACTGGAGAGCCGCTCGGGGTCCGAATTAACTCAATTACATTGCCTCTAACAAACAGAATGATTCAGTAGTTCAATCTTCTCCAATTCCATTAATTAAACCCATGAAAATCGTTCGATCCCCTTGAACGAACGAGCCTCTCCTCTGGAACCCGTGAATCGTCCAATTTGTCGTAAACGAAGGAAATTTCGGTGTCGTATCGCTGGACAGCGATGCTGGAGTACGACAATTCAGCAGTCTCGAGTAACGACACCGTTTCCCACCGTTTCCCAAAACAATTCTCCGCCCAGAAAAATTCGTCGATCCCTCCGCCTTGTCTCTCGCAGACCCTCTTCGTCGCGGGGCACATTAATCGACTCGTGGGTCTCGGTTGCTGGTCGGTGGGCGCTTTGTTTAATAATAGCGCGAGGGAAATGTCACGAGCGACTGACATTCCCATTGTGTCAGCCGACGCGCGGGCACACCTTGCGGCCGTCGCGCACTCGCCCGTCGGATTGGTACTCGTGGTTTTCCAATTGCCGTTAAATTAAATCAATTTCACGCTCCTTCGACTCGAAGTACCGGAGAAATTCAAGAATTGACCGTTCCCCCTTGTTTTGCTACCCGCAACCGCCTCGAAGTTTCAACGGTTCTCTCGCGACGCCAACGATTCACGCGGAATCTATAAATATCGTTTTACAATCGTTCCCGATCGTCCATCGCCTGGTTACGTCGTCTCGTTACAAGTCGCGTTCGAAGTGTGTTACACGCGGGGGCAGAATTATCGACAACTGCGCGAGGCCGGCGTGGTAACTGGAGAAGGACAAAAAAAAAAAGAGGAGAAAAAAAATAAATGAAGCCTCTCGCGCGGACACGCGTTTCCGTCGTCGCCGTTAAACGCAGGACAATAAATATTGTTCTCGAATATAACGTTGAACGACTCTTGTCCTAAATCTGGCGAATAATGGATCGACGTCTCGCGTTATCAGGTTGTCGACGGTGCGCAGTGTTTACGGCACTGGCCTGATTCTTCCGAGCCGAGTCATTATTCCCGTCGATTCTCGCTCCTTTCCGTTCCACCGTTTCTTTCGTGCTTAATCTCGATTCTATTGAAATTACTCGACGGTTTCTTCCCCTTTCCCTCGTTGTTTTCCATATTTTATTTCCCGTCGGGGGGGGATCAATCGACGGATAAGGATTCGTCGTATAGTTTCTGGGCGGGGGGGATTATTCGAACGATTCGACGGCGGACAGTTTCGTCGACGCGAATTCGCGAATACCGACGACCAGTTTCCGGAAATGTGTCGCGTCAAATATTTCGCTGGAACGAAAGTGATGCGGCTCGGCAAATATTTGTCAATCGAGGATCGAGCGAAAGAACGTTAACTTCGGGACGGGCGTGGAAATGGTTCGACGTGAGTTTGCCGACGGCAAACTCAACGGGCGAATCGGAAAATTCGATTCTTCCGGACGAGAATCGACGATGCCTCGTGCTGTTATAATACGTAATATTCGAGAAAATGGATTCCTTTCGAAACGCGAGAAAAATGGCAGAAAAATATTCCTCGCGATTCTCGATGTTCGCGTTAATTATTCCGACGAGAGTGTCGAGTCGACAGCGAAGGGAATAATTGCGAGAATAATTAAATACGTGACGCGTTTAAACTACGATTGAACGCCAACGAATTCGTTTCGCCAGGAGACGAAATAAGCTTGGATAACTTCCAATGAAGATACAACAAAGATGAAATAAACGTTCGCGGTGTTAAATAAAGAAAAAAAACTAATCGGCGTTAATTGACGAACGCAGCCTTCGAACGGTGGAAAGGCTGAAACCGATGGACGGCGAATTTCGAAAAACAGAGATAAAAGAAATCGACGAGGAGAAGCAGCGACAGCGACATGTTTAAAACGAACGCGAGGAAAGTGTCGGATGGACAGAGGCTCGAGTTCGGACGGTGAACGATCGACGTGTCGATCGATGTGTTGACCGATGGCTGCGATGATCAAGGAAGTGACGATGATCGCATTCCTGTTCTTCGTCTGGATGATGATCAGGTCGAGGGAGCAGCCGGATGAAAGGCAGGACTCGAGGAGGGGCTCGTTGGTCAAGGATAGTCGCGAGCGCAACGACTCGAGACGGGACTCGAAAGAAACGACGTCCGTCGGGGCGCACCACGTCGACAGACGTAGACACCGTCTGCGACGACATTCGCGTCGATACTATGTCGATCGTAACAGAAGGTGAGTCGAGCTGCAACCAGCGCCGCCACGAAATCGCGAGACCGGAGATTTCTTTTCCGCGAAAAGAGGGAGCCACGGGAGTCGCGAAATTACAATTTGCGACATTACCTAATCAACTCTTTATACCATGTGTACATTTAATAGATTTAATACATTTAATACATTTAATATTCCATTGCCGCAGCCAATTGTCGACGCGTTACAATTGTCTCGCGCGATGGACAAGACGAGAGCAGCTCGCTGGATATTTAATTAGCCGTGTGTAGTAGAACGCCTAGAAAGTTAGGAATGAGGTGTTCGCAGTGAACAGAGGGCGCTGTAATCTCATGAACTCGGTGCACCATGGCGTATGCAACCCTTCAGAATTACTAGCCCGGCCCGGTAATACCCCCTTTAAGATTATATCCAGCAAGGTTTATTAAATCCTATCCAGTTGCTGGCCCTAATGCTAATGTAATCGATGAACAGCTCTGTGCGGCTTACGAGGGGGAATCTATTAGCCTCTGCGCACATGTGCATGTGTATCCATGGCTTGATTTGTTGCCTTCTCGAGGCAAGAAAATTGCTCGCCACCCGTTAGTCGTTTAATGTTTCACGTCGCTGTTTCGTTTCGCCCTATATTGGCTCGATACTTTTTTCACGTTTTTATTTCAAAAGCGCGTCGAATTTATCGCAAAAATCGTTCCGAACTTTCGCAGAGGGACACGGGCGTCGGACATATTTTTCACCCGGACGAAGCTTTGCTCTCGTTTTTATAAATATTCTCGCGCGAACCGTCGCCGCGGCGAATAAAATATTTCGTCGAAGCCGCGAGACGTTTCGAACGATTCGACAGTCGCGAGCCTCGGAGGGCGCAGTAAATAAAAGCGACTAACCGACAAGGAACGATCGCTAGCGAGGGGAAGGTCGCGTCGGGACCAGTCGACCGATGTTGCCATGCGAGACTCTGTCAACATCTGCTTTACTTTCGACAGTTACGTTTCCAGGGAGAAACCTCAGCTCCTCCGCGACGTTGTTCCCCGTTTCTGCGCGAGTTTCTCCGGCAGCGTTTTTCCCCTGCGTCCGCGAGCGAAGGATACGCGAGTTCTTGACACAAATCTGGCGACCCTGAAGAGCGCGTAGGTGATAAACACCCTTAACAACCGCGGTGCACGCCAGACCACCGTTCCGATCGATAGCTAGCTCTCGTCCCGACCTTTCGAGACGGCCGGCGATTTTTCGATTTTTCTTTTCGTCGACGCTCGGGCGTCGAGACGTTAGACGTTATATCGATTTTTCGACACCCCGCGGGAACCGCTCACACCTTTCCGTCAGCGGTTCGAATCTTCTATCTTATTCTACGCCATTTTAAATTCCCCTCTCTTTACGATTTATCGCCGAGCGCAGGTTGTTCTCCCTTTGTTCGTTCGTCGTCATCGGCGGGAGTTTCACCGGCAACGGTGTTCCACGGATAATTAGACGACGAAGCGACTGTGTGGATCCCGTTTGTTCAGCGCGATCCATGCGGCCGGGGCCGACCGTAGATCGCAATAAATCCTCCGCGTCGGCGACCTAATTTTAGAAGCGTAATCGAGCTTTTCCATTCGGCCAGCTTAATGGAAAATTATATTGACAGCGGACGGGCCGCACCTACGGACATTCAACGTGTGAATTCTACGCTCTCGATACTTTTCACCCCCCCCCCCCCCCCCCCCCCCCCCCGTTGAAATTGCCGATCGATCAATTTCGTATCTATCCTACCGCCCCGTGGGACGCTTCCCTCTTTCCGTGAGGCGAATTTTTCCGAAAAATAGCTCCTCGTTACGAAACATTTCTTTCCCCCGAAATTATTCTCCATTCACGATTTATTTCTCTCGTCATTTTCCCATTATTATTATTATTATTATCATTATTACTATTATTTGTTACTATTATTATTATTATTATTTGTTACTATTATTATTATTATTATTATTATCATTATTACTATTATTATTATTATTATCATCATCATTATTATTATTTGTTACTATTATTATTATTATCATTATTATTATTTGTTACTATTATTATTATTATCATTGTTATTATTATTTGTTACTATTACTATTATTATCATTATTATTATTATTTGTTACTACTACTATTATTATTATTATTATTTATTACTATTATTATTATTATCGTTATTGTTATTATTGTTATTATTATGTTCACGAATATTTCTTTGCAATTTATATTCGAACGTTCGCGTGAAACTTAACTTATAACTGCGCCGTAAATTATATCTCTTCTACGAATTGCTATTCGATATTCGTCCATGAATATTTATATATATATATATATATATATATATATTTATTTATGGTTCTTGCAAATAAAACGAGCCGCGTCGTTCTTTAAATAACGGCTGGAACGGGCGCACGATTTCGCTCGCGGATCGACGATAACGATTTCGCGAGTCGAATGAAACGTTGGACGCGGCCGATGGTGTTCCGTTCGGATTTCGCGACGTCGAAGCCGATTTTATCGCAGACTTCCGCGTGTAGATTACGGCGCGTAAAGAGTTGCATGTAGTTGCGAGGCTTCCAGTTGCAAACAGCGCGTTCGATCCGGCCAGTTATCAGGATTGTAAAACACAAATCTATTTCGAGTGCGGCGCAAATAGAAGATAGGGGGACGCTATTGCCTTGCCGTTATCGCGGCTGAAAATTTTCTTGCGATTTTAATTGCGGCTATCAGACCCGTTCAATTATTAACTGCCGCGAGCGCGCGGGGCACTTGTTACGCGATCAACGGACGTTTCCATTTCGCCCCTTTCACGCCGAGTATAAAATACGTGTCCGACGATTTGATCGATTGAATTTTTTCGAACGGTGGTTGACATTTTGTTTTTGTTGTTTCTTTTTTAATGATAAATGTTTTTTTAATGATAAATCGATCGGACACATTTCAACGAGCGACGAGTAACATCGTGAACGGTGAATTATTTAGAGGAGAGGGGGAAACGGTAATTGCGGAGCGCCATGGCAAAATCATGCGGGGAACGCATGAAAATTTCAAGGCACACCGAAGGCAATAATAGACATTTTTAGAACGGATCGTTTCAATGACAGCTGTTCTATCTCGACTGTGCTTTTAACCCGATGTCAAGTCATTCCGCGAGCTATCATCAAATTCGAACACCCGGAATCTGAAAATAAGCCTAGCCGCGTATGTATACACATTGGTCTTTATTTCGTTTCATTTCTACAACGAGATCCAAACGCGCGGGGCAATATATTATATCCAGCCGATCAAGATTTCACGTTTATAAAATTCCCCTATTCCAATTCAATGCATCTTCAAGCGCGGTTTCCAGATAATTTCCGGTTGATTCCTTCTTTAAAGATTTGCACTTGCGAAACGTATTCGCCCAAATCCCCCGAAGAAAGAAGTTTGCCAACGTTACAATTCTCTTCCTGGACCACGATGGTCGTACGAACGATACCGGGGTTCGCCGATTGAAACGTCGGCTTAACGGTGCGACAACATTCGGCCAGAATAATATTCCCCGTCGAATGCGGTGCCCGCGACAGGACAAAGCGCGTCGCAGCGAAACCAACCAGCGCTTCCCCCCCCCCCCCCTCCACCCCTCCCCCCCCAGACAGACCAGCGTCAGACTTCGGCAACTAAAACGCGAAAATGAGACGCGGAACGGACGGTCCGTTAACAACAGCGCGTTCAGTCGGGCGGAAACTGTATCGCGTGAAGTTGGCCGCGGCGCAACCTACTGAAATTTCGCCCGGCGGTTTACACGGGCGAGCGGCAGGCCTGATGTACGCGAAACTCGGAATTTACGACCGCCGTAACGTCTCGTTATTTTAGGGTAGCCGTTGCGCGTCGGCTGCCCGCAAACTTCAGGGCTATCGATCTTTCCTTCGACGGGAACGAAGAAAGCGACTCGAGCTTCATCATATTCTGTTACGATGATGCTGGGGTATTGAATAACGTATAGGTTGGGAACTTCCGTTACGAACCTTCGAAATCTGGTGGTTTCTTCTTTACTAGGGGGATCGGCCGTAACGACGACGTCGACATAATTTGATTCCAAGTATTTGTATCCCGGTAGATTATGGGGTTTAGCGTATTTTGTTTTCGTTTTTTGTTTAAACGACGGTGCGTATGATTTTTATACCCAGCGGTAGAAAGGGAAGCGATTTATTTCCTTTCACGACGACAAGCGGAACGCAATCGCCGTAATTCTTCCGCTATTAACGAATAAAAGGTATCTGGGTGCACAGCACGCGTTGTGTAATGAATTTCGTAATGTTGGTACAAGGATCGTACCGTGGTGTGCAATTAGTCGAGCGTGGCATACTCATTTTCTTTGCGTTCAGCTTCTTTGCTGTTCCTCCTCGTTCCTGTTCCCCTCGCGGATGGCTGCGTTGCTGAATTAATCCCTCCGTCAAAAATTCCAAAGTGTGGGCTCAATTGTGCCACCCCGGAGAACGAGAACGAAATAGAAAAGCGATATTTTACAGCGGTCTCGAGTTCAACGATTCACTTCGTCGTCTAATGAGGAAATAAAAATTGTAACCGGCGAAAGCAAATTAATTCCACGTTGAAAAATCAGTAGATTCTGTGAGGACAGTTGTCAGACCCGGTCTAGGGACTTTCTGGTATCTTTGCAATCGGACTCGAGCGGTTCGGTGGTTTTGTACACCAAGACCAAGCACTTCAATCGCAAGGTAGAAAATGAATGAAAACTTACTTGACGGTCGCAAATCAATTAAATTTGACAAAACTTGACTAATGGTCCCTAGCCCCAGGGGTAACTGAAGTATATTCTAACTTCTATTCGATAAAGATTCAACGCGAGTTGGTTCGCAAATATTTGCTGCGCGCCGCAATTAACCGAGTCCTCGTTGTCAGTGGAAAATAAATGTTATCTGAGGGATCGAGATGTTCCCGGACCGACCGGATTGAATTCAACGGAGCTCCGATTCCGTTCCCCATGAACGAACAAATCGTGAGTCGTGAGGATCTCTATTCAGAGGAATTGACATAATCTTCATTGGTGCATTTAAGTTTATGGCTTGCACCAATTCGTGTCAACTGGCCTATCGTGTGGGACGTAAATTACGCTGTTGTCCATCCTTATAGTAAAACTCTTTATTGACGTCACCGGCTTGAAGATTTCCAGGAATCCTTTTCAGCCAGACCGCGCGAGCGTCGCGTCCCGACGTCCGAAAAATCTTCCGCTCGATCGTTCCCGAGGCAAACATGTCCACGAAATCGTTGGAAGCAATTTCGAGCGAAGCTTTGTCAGTTTGTTCAATCAATATTTGACACGTGACCGGCGTGCGTTAATAAAATTAACGTCGCTGCGCGAACAGGGCTAGAGAAGAATAATAAAAAACACTTGATCCCACTTAACACCGAAGAGATATTAAAATGCAACGGCGGCCAATAGAACGCGCGAGGCGTGTATCGAGAGCGAAGCCGTCGAGCGATGTTTTAAATGGACTGGTCGGAGACGAAAACAATCCGGCTCGGTTGCATTTGCATCGATTGAATTCGCTCGTCCATGATTGTTGTGCGCGACGTTAAAAAAAAAAAATAATCGACAAACAGACCAGATTCTTATCGCTACGCGATTAGATAGTTTGTAATCTGGAGGATCCTTAACCTTATTTCCGCTGATCAGTGCGCATGGCGAACGAAAATTTTGATTAGTGTGTTCGGAACATTTGTCAAACAATAATAACAATAACAGCAGTTCGACGGCTCAACAATTGTTCACTACGGTCATTTGATCATTTTCTAACGTTTGCAGCGCCATCCAGGTTTAAATAGAATTCGAGATGTCTAACCCAAGTCGAAACCATCGTGTTTGAGTAGCAAAGATCGATACCTCTCGCCCCTCGACGAAATCCAAATTCCATGCAAGCCACCCCCTATACCACGCTGTCACTAAGATCCAATCAATCTCTAAATTCGCCGCCTAAAACCCTAACATTAAACCTTTCAGGCATAGAAGAAGCGAAAAATCAATTTGCTTCACCCTTCGGTGCCACCCAAAATCTAAGTCCCTTCCATTTCCCCAAGCCAATTAATTCCAAAATCCTTCTGTACGAAATCTTAGCGCGAATCCTTCTCAGATGTTCTGGAGTTCCCATTTCGTTCCCAGGACCTGTCAGATTTAATCAAGGAAGCGATCCACCTTTCTCGACGCTGTTGAAAACTGTGCAGACTAGAAAAATTCATACAAAACATGAAACATTTCACTGGAAGACTTCGAGGATCTATTTCTTCATTTCCAAACAAAATAAATCGGTCCATCAGTGCATCAGTCCCTACCATGCAGTGTCCGGTCGTCGCACAGCCAACCCCCATAAAACACTTGCCCGCCCACAAGCCTCCAGACACCGCTGCGTCTCGAATCTCCGGTTCGAAAAATTTCGAGACACTCCCGAAGGACCTGTCCAAGTCCCCCAGAAATTTCATCGAGATCGGTCGAACGGTTCCCGAGGAAAAAATTCCCAAACTTACCCGTGCTGTCCAACCAGCCAACCGTGGTCACTTCCATAGTCCTTCGGCTGAAATTGTAATGCCAACTTGACCGCTACTCTCCCACCGTTCTTATCAGCCGCGAAAAAAATCTCGATGTTTGCCACAGCCTAGTCGCCTGCTGTCCCATCACGCAGGAACACGCCGCGCCGGTTGGAACGCTCTGTGTATAAGCAACAGCCCCAGGCATGGCTGGCCTCAGTTCACAGGCGGCACGCGACCTAATCGGATCGTTGCTCGCGGGAGCCGACCCGTCATTGGTGAAAAACACGCGTCAGGACGACAGCCTGATTGTTTACCTGTCGCGTCAGTTGCCGTGGGACACGTTAACGACGAACAGGTAGACCTGTCGGGCTTCGTGCGAATTGTCTGTGTGTCTTGCGAATACCAACGCGTTCGTTTCATCGAATATCACACCGACGGTTCTTTCTTGGTGTTCTTTGTACGCAACCGGTGGTGCGCGGTGATTTGTTGTGGCTGGTGATTAATACGGACTGAACGGTGTGCTAGTGCGAAAGAGTTGACGCAAAGTGTTGTGTTGGCTATTTGGTGTTTTGTATTGGTTTCTGGTATTTTTTTTATCGTTCTAGAGGGTGGTTTTTTGCGTGGCCCGAGGTACTTTCGAGGGTTATAGTGTTGGGAATGTTTCGTTTTTCAATTTAGTCGAGAAGTACCGTCTTCGTTATCGTTTAATTAATTAGATATCTGGCTGTTGATTGAAATAATCGCGAATCTAAATGACGACTACAATTTCCAACATTCTTTTGGAAATACAGTTTTCGCCCAGTAATATTAACGAGGTCTGACGAGAGCTGTTCCTTTTCTTCTCTTTTCTTTTCTTGATACGATTGACGGTTGCACGATTCGAATGTCACGGTTTAAAGTGCGAGCACAGCGGGAAGCGAACGTCGAGAAAATATTTTCGTTTGAGTTAGGCTCGGTTCAGGACGTACGACGTTGTTGTTATCAAGAACCTGCGACAGCGTTGTGAATGTTGGCTCGACAGTAGACAATTATTTCGTCGCGCTTTAGAGAAATAATATTTGAGAAATACATTGATCTAATCCAATTAACGTATCGACTACGCGAATGAAATATACCCGTTCAGCGAACATTTTGTATAAATAAATGAATTCTCAATGCACGGTCGAGAGCGATAATTCTCGCCGTTTTTGGACAGCTGTTGTAACAGTCGGAAAATTCGTTCTATCGTTATCAGAACCGGTCCGGTGACACTCGATGTCGACAGATTTCCATATCGATACGAATATTCGACGTTGATCGAAGTGCACGAAACACGAAGGGTATCACCGTTGCGACTATCGATCACGTTTCCCGTGTAAGTCCCAATGGTGACGTGTGCCGACGCTAACAATTTGTTGCAACGATCATCCCCTATCTACTTCGTTGCCAGGGATGCAAAGGAAAGCTTCCCCTTCCATTCCAGACGGGCGAACATTCGCCTGAATCACTTTTCAACTGTAAATCTTTACAACGGGGATAATTATCGAGCCCAGGAAATCATAGTTCTTTTCATTAATCAGTGTAACAAATTGCAATTCCCCTAGCGCCACTAATCCACTAAATCCAACAATAAAGACGGCTCCACGGGGAATCCTCGCGATTCGCTCGCCCCTCGCGCGAGACCAGCAAACAAAGAAAGAGATCGACCATCGGTTCATTGGAAAACGCTTTGAAAACACCATGACTTCGGCAGAAGGTCTCATTTCCCTCATCTAACAGCCTCGCGCGTCGAGCCATTGAATGCAGGGAGGACGCGATCCTCTCGATCCCAGCGCGACGCGAAAGGCAGATTTCCATGGAGATGGAAAAAGTTCCAGGCGACGCGGCTCGGCCCGTGGTTCTCGCGCGAGTTAATTCGAAACGATCCCATAGGTTGGTTGGGAGGAGGGGGGCCTCGTGACGATAGGAGAACTGTTGATGGTGGACGAATCGAGTACTCGC
Organism: Nomada fucata; assembly: GCA_948146005.1. Lineage (NCBI taxonomy): Eukaryota > Metazoa > Arthropoda > Insecta > Hymenoptera > Apidae > Nomada > Nomada fucata. The sequence goes on along the minus strand of OX411277.1, from coordinate 30,661,562 downwards.
CGGGGCACACAGCGGGCTGTATTAAAATTAGAAAGGGTGTTTCGTTGATGACCGCAGGTCGAAAGCTCAGACGGCTGCACGTTTCGCTTTCGTACGGTCTATTAATAATTTTATCTTTCATTTAACGAAACCCGCTGGTACGGCGTTGGGAAAAATCGACAGTTCGTGCGTTCTCGAGGCGAAATCAATGAGATCTCGTTGCTGGGCAATCTTTTTACGCTTGCCTTTTTCTTGCTGTTCAATTTTGTTGGTTAACTTCGCCGCCTCGTCGTTGGTCAGTCAGTCAGCCGCGAAATTAATTAGAACGGGCCGCCAATCTTGTCACGATTCGCAGTTTACGTTATTGGCACAATTATGCAGTTACCTCAGTGTTTTATCGATATTTTCGTAACCGGTGTCCGCGAATCGTCTTCGAATTTTAATCTCGCACGGCGTGGAAGTTATAATTGCGTTTCAGGCCCGACGAAACATTTTCCAATTATAAACTATGTATTTCCTTTTTTTCTCCCCCTTCCACGCATTGTACTAACTTTATTTTCGTTGGTGGTGTTTTTCAACGCTTCGCACTTTCCAACTTAAGATAACGCGTTATCCGACTCGTTAACTCGACGATCCGCGCAGTTGTTTGAAATATTACCGTCGAACACAGCGGCTTCTTTATTTTCTTGTTTAATTTCCCTTTGGTTTAAATGGCGTTTCGCGGAAAACCCAGGGCAAATAATCGACGCGTTCCACTAATTTACGATTTCCACGCTGGGGGGGTGGTTGAATTCCTTCTCGAATTTGTTCCAAACAATTCTCGTTCAACGTTTCGTTCGCTTCTCGCTCGCGGCGCGAATTCAAAGCGCGGCAGCGCATCTTTTCGTCGCCTCGCGGAAAATTTATCGACCCTTCGACCCATCGCCCTTACACAATTTCCCCTCGAGGAAGGTAAACTGCGCCGGGCTTGAAATATGTACGCTTCTCCTCGTGCAACAGTTACGACAGCTCCAGTTCAACGGTACCTCGCGCTGTCAAGAGGGTTTCTTTATTGGGAAACGCGGAGCGACTGACGCGCCACCTACGTGCCACCCGCAAATTAAAAAGGGGGACAGCGAAATTACGCTTTCAATCAAAACGGAGGATCAAAGTGTTCGAAACTCAATTTTGCTGACAGCCTAATTTTCGTCAATTGCAAATATGGAGACACGAATAATAAAGTTATAGGGCATAGGGATAGGGCACGTATTTATTTTTATTGAAAATTAGAATGGTCCTTAAAAGATAATACTTATATACACAGTCGTCTTCCAAACACCGTAAGATCGTCGACGGGGGTTAGACAAGAGCAGACAGACCGGAGCCAAATAAAAAAAAAAGCAATGGCTGCCAAGCGAAACAATATCGCGTCGAGGGACAGCGATACATCGGCGTCGTAATTTCTTTTACGACCGAGTCGATAAATCGAAATCCACGCCGTCCAGTCGTAGTTCGAGCGTCGCCGGCCATGGGGGGGGGGGGGAGTAGGAGAACCGAAGCAATTTCGAGTTGCTCGTTTCCTTCATTTATCTTCATTTCCTCCCGCCGTCTCGTTCACGACTTCCGCGAAACTACCCCCGCTTGTCTTCCGGGAGCAATTAAAGTAAATCGGACCGCGTGCAATTAACAGAGCCACGGGGGCGAATCGAGGATATCCCCTCGGCTCGTCCGGCGACAATCGTTCGCGGCCCTTTGTCCTCGAATATCGCCCCGTTCGATCGGCGAGGAAGAAAAAGAAAACGAAAAGAAACGGCGTTCCCGTTGCGGCGATTAATAGTACATTTTTATCTATCCGGAAGTCCGGGTACGCGCCTTAAAAACGAAGCATCGATACACTCCGGAGGAAACTCTGACGGGCTGCTAAATTAAAAAAAAAAAAAAACAATATATTGTACGTCGCACGATAAATATATCAGAAATATTTTTAAATTGGATTGCAAGTAAATACATTTATATGTACAATACAGAGATTTTTCTGATACATTTGTCGCGCGTTGCACGACACAGTAATATGGTCTCCGTGTAAGCGAAAAAGCGAAGAGTTTATCCCCACCACTCAGGGGGGGGGTTCCCCCTCCCCCTGAGACGTCCGAAAGTTCGCATGGCGATCGGTGTAACGCGTTCCCAGATCCGTGTGTATCGGCGAACTAATGCAAATTCAACGACGAAACTTTGCTGTTTCTCGTCCTTTCACCCACGAAACTTTTTCACGCGCGTAGCTGACATTTTTCTGCTTGAAATGACACGGAACGCGATACAATTTCGATTACGTTTACCGGCCGAAGCGACAGTTACGAGTTTCGACCGCAGAGGAGGATAGCTCGATCGCTCGCTGTCCTTTTCTACGTTCGACGCTGTCGGCAAACAAACAATGCGAAGAAGCATATCCGATACGCATAGGAGAAACGCGTTCAGTCCCTAGGCACATTCGCTTGGATCGAGACTTCGCTGCGTAAACGAATCGCGTACTCGCGGCTCGTAATTTCTTTCGTCGCGTTTATTGAACGCAATTGCGAATGTGTGCACCAGAGGTGGGGGGGGTGGTGGTAGAAGTTTGGTGAAAAGTGCGTGCGACTCGACGTGCATGGAAAACGGCGAACGTTCCTTCTCCGCGACGACATGAACGACTACGCGATTCTCGTGCCCCACGAGGTGACCTCGAGGTTGGCGCGGAGAGATTCCGGCACGATGAGGGTGACGCTTCCGCTCACGTCGTTCAGAAGGCACAGCGGCTGCGTTTCGTCCCTGGCCAGGGCTAAACCGCACCCGAAATTGGTCTACGTGGCCGTACCGTAAGTTTTTCGTCCGTCTCCCGTGGGGGAACGTTTCTTAGAGCACGCGGCGTCCCGTGGGGGGAGCTACGCGATGGTCCCCCCAGGATTTGTTAATAATAATTCGTACTTAAATGTAACGCGCGTTGCATAGGGTGTCGTAAAATAGAATACGAAACCTAGGTTTATAATTGAAAATTAAAAAAGTATACAGTACAGTACACAATTTTTAATTATAAACCTGTGGTTTCTATCAATATTACTTCTCGCGTGAATTTTGGGACACCCTAGATTAGCGCTATTATCGTCGACGTTGAATAGACGAAATACATTATTTAGCATGCGTTTATGATTAATAATTTATACGCGTTCCTCGATACATTATTATTATCATCAGTATACAAGCAGTCGAATCGGCGTTGCTTAATAAACGGACTAATAATAATAATAACAATGTATACACTTGCACGCCAGTCTGTCGTTATTACATACTTAACGCCGGTTCATTTTCCACCCCCGCAACCCAGTATAAATAAATATCTCGCTGAACTTCGTTAAAATGTGAATCCGTTAAAGGCTTGACCGCTTGAACCAGCGAAACGTGTGCAGGTTTCGGTGATTAATATAAAATCCAATCGCCTCGCGTTTCATCGGCCAGTTACGACGTTCAACCCTTTCTGTTTGCCACGCGAAAGAATCCATTAGAGAATGAACCGGCCAGCTATGGCCCCTTTTTAATTGGCCAACGGTGTAACGAGAGAAAGAGAGAGAGAGAGATAGAGATAGAGGCACAGATACACGTCGGACAGGTGAGATTTGCGGTTTGCCCAGGGGTTGTTGGATTTAACGAGTGGCTGTAAGAAATGATTTCGAGTCCCTTAAGGGCCTCCCTTGCCCTGGCTGCTTTTACGACGCCGGGGTCGTATTAATGTTTCACTGGACGAACATATTCGTTCCGCGGTTCCATTGCGCGAAGTTCGTCCGGGTAAATGTTATTAACGTACACCTGGCTGCGAATATTTTTACCCGAATTATTTGCACGTTTTTTTTTTTTATTCAATCTAGCCTTCCATTTAAACGACGGGGGAATTATCACGAATATTATTGTCGCGGTCGTTTCGACAGTTCGTGAGCGAAACACGCGAGACAGTTTCGGTTAAAAGGTGGCATTGTCTTTCGCGAATCGACGCGTCCTTGATTTCAGATCGAAGCCCGTGTCGTCGTTCGTTTCACTTTCGAACCGTTACTCGACGAGTTTTATGTATCAAGTTACGGGCGCGCCGTCCGCGAAACGGAAGCGATTTTAATCGCTCTTTCTTTGTCTGGCCACACTCGAATGACAACATTAACCGCCGCGTGCTCGGTTGTCCCGTGGACAAACGGCTAGATCGTCTGTGGGCTACGAATTTATCGAGACCAGGAAAATTCGGCGACAACGAAATTCCTTTTGCATTACTTTGTATTATTTTGTTTCGTTGGCCTTCAATATTGGTAAACTAGATTATTAGGAAGTGTGATAATACATAATATACAGTTCGGTTTAAGAAAAGTACTTTATCTTATATAGCAAAAGAAGGCACGTCCTTATTCAAAGGAGACACTCTAACGAATCAATATAGAACACAAGCATGGAGCATTCGGACCCTATCGGCCCTTATTAAATATAAACACTTTTGTATAAGCATTGGAATTGTACACCCCAATATATTCTCAGAACTGTAAGGATAATTTTTGTTTAACCGGGTTTTGTACAAAGCATAAAAGCAACGTTCAAAAATATTGCGAAAATAAACGATCGCAAAATGACAGAAATATGAAATCGACCTGCGGCAAATTTTATTCGACATGTTCGAATCTTCGATTCGATCGGTCGACAGCCGCGAGAATTCTCCACGCGTCGCAGTGAAAAACGGAGAAACGAAAAAGGATTGGAAAAATCGTGGAGGAAAAGTCTCGTCGCCGCGCGGCGCTCTTCGGTTCAGTCACTGTTCGCTGGAAGGTCGCTGAATTAATCGTTGCTTGCGTAATGGCCGACGCAACGACGACCCAGGTATCGGTAGCGGGAGGGGAGGCCGCGTTCTCTGGTCAACAGAGACGACGATCGCGGAAAGAAAGAAACGATAATTGAGCCAGCGGGTTAATTAGGCCCGTCTAACGAGCTGATTGATCCCGATCTCGCTAATTATTATTCCGGTGTCTCGGTTAATTATTTCGCGTCGCCCCCCTGGAGACTTTTCTCGAGCACGAAGTTCTAAATTAACTTCCCTTTCCTCGATAACGGTCGGAAATCGTTGAAATCTTCGTCTAGTCAACGCGAAATTCGTTTCCAGACGCGGCTGAACACACTGGCCCGAATAATATTATTTTGTAGATCAGTTTCCAATTGCCAGAAAATTTCTACGCTTGCATTATTATTATTATTATTATTGTTATTGAAGAATTTTTATCAGCACGATGGATATTCGTTTAATGAAACGAGAATTTAATGAAGGGGACTTCGATCGGCACGAGTTTTCTGGTTTTGAAATAGTGCAGTATTTATTGCGAGCTTCATCCTATCAGAACTTACGTTCCGGGCTTAATTGGATCTGTTTACGAGACGCTGCGAATAGAGGAAAAAGGTTTAGCCCGTTTCTGTAGAGAAGAAACTCGACCCCGCGTCGTTCTTCAAAAGTTAATTTACATTAACGGCAATATGCAGCGGGGGAAGTTACATTTACCCGAAATTCGCCGTGAATTACCACCCCTGAAGTTAATGCACTATATACCCTTGCTTATTACCGAAGTTTCGAACGCACTGTGCGTTGCTTTCAATTAATCAGGAAGTCCTATTAAAGCGCCAGGAGGGTAATAGAAAATTACCGGGGGAGCAGGGCAGTCGGTGTTGTTCAACTGAAACGAAAATTTATTCGCGTCGATAATTGCATGCGCGATTATTTAAAATGCGCGACTGAATTATCGAATCGCGTCGCGGTTATATATCGGGTCGTAATTACGAAAACACAAATTCGATGCCAAATGGCATGGCATTTATGACAAATATAAAAATGTTGGTCAGATTGTTTAGCGATTCGTTTGAACCAGCAATGTGCATTAATTCGTTCTTCTCTTGTTTTGCAGTTTCGACGTGGAAAATGGCGCCTCGACGCTCGACGGAGGCGGTGGTGGCGCCTCGCCGAGTGCAGGCTTGGTCCTTCAAACTTTGCCGCAGCGACGAGAGAGCTTCCTTTACCGTAGCGACAGCGACTTCGAGATGTCACCGAAGTCGATGTCCCGAAACAGTTCGATCGCCAGCGAGAGGTGAGCCCCCTGTGTTATGCAACCGTATAGAAAGCTGTCAGAGATTAATGTGTTCCTATGCTGGAGAAAGATCTAACCGTGTATATGAATGATTCAACGATCGTTGCAAAGTATGAAAATGTTGAAAAAAACATGAGTACAGCCTTTCCGAAGTGATTAGACAATTTTCGATACGATAGGAATGAAATTTTTAATTCGGCAGTTGGAGTGGAGATGGTCGACAGTGGTCAGACACTTCTGGATTGAAGTGTAAAAAGATGCGGGGAAAAGATTAAACTATTTGTGTTCATTTCATGCTCGGTGAGTTTTCGCACGATTCAGTCAAATTGATCGCGTTTTTACGACGAGCATTTTCCAAGGTGGAATATTGAATAAATTACTCGAGCGATTAACTGGACTGGAAAATTGCAAAGTTGCAGTCCGTTGAAATTTCTGTCATTATGTTTTCCATTCACGTTGATTGACTTATTTAAATAATCAACAACCTCGCGCTCCGGCAGGGCGAGAAATATTTAATCATCGGTTATTCAGTGGGTAACGGCGGCTGGTAATTAGTCGAATGCGGTGTAATTTGCGCCCACGTGCACCACGAATTCCTCTTGACACGGCGCAGTTAATGAATCCATTTGTACACATGTGCGATAATTGCCGTGCCGTAACGCCGATGTGCACGCGTTCATGAATAATTAAAGAGAAACGGCTAAAACCGATGGTAGGTGCGATTGTCCGGCTTCGATTTATCGACTGCTCGTATTGCCGTTACTTAATGCAGTCAGTAATTCTAAAATATTACTAGAGGTCTGTAATTATTCTTTTAACCGTTCCGTGGAACTATTCTACATGCTGATCATCTGTTTTATTGACAGCGGTGTCCTCCTAGTAACTTTCCGATGGTATGCGGTAGCTTGCGTCGGTAATGTAGATCCAAGTAACAACGACGCTCGACGTAGCCGATGAAAGTAAAGTAGGAATCGTGGTAAATTGTGACACAGCGGGCACCCTCTAGTAAGATTTACAGGATTCCCAAGAATCGATGACTATTCTGCTGGTATTGCTGAATATTCTAATCCTTGGTGAACCGTACACTTCTTGAAATTTGAGAGTCGACAAAATCACGGTCCATAGATACGTTTTACAGTACTTTATGTTTCCTGTCAACTTAAATTCATTTTATTAACCGCGCACGGTAAGTCCTACGATTCACGAGCGTCTGACCACTGCCGAGGCTATTGTACTGCCGTCTAGTCTTCGCAACCTACAATACCCACATGTAAAAGAAGCGTCTGCGATCTTTCCTACCTGTCAGCTTTGAAACTATCTTTGCTTTCTGTTGTGGCGGTAGCGGTGCTCAATATCATTTCATTCAAATATTTTCTTTATTACCAGTATCCTTGTCCCACGTGTTGATTGTTGATACACGTGCTGTGCAGCAAGGTGATGAAAGGGAACTGAAAAGAGAAACATCGAGTGGATGCTCCGAACAAAAAACAAATAAATCCCTCAAAAATTCGTGGAAGCTGTGAATTGTAAAGTAACAAAACGAGAAAAGAAAAAAAATAAATCTCGAGGTACAACGTCCAACAATCGCTTCGAAAATACTTTTTCAATCGAGAAATCAACAATCAACGTTGAGTTTGCCTCCCCCACCCCAACCACCACTGTTGTGTTTTCGCGTTTCCAATTTCGCACCTTGTTACACGGAAAGGAAAGAATCAAACGAATGTACATTTCCCTCTCTTCCTCTCTTCCGCTAAGTTAAAGGGGTGCGAGGTGTGACGATGCGAATTATGTTTGTGATCCTTGGGTTGCAGGTTCAAAGAGACAGAGCTTCCTGTCGAGCGAGCGTATGTACACGATCCTATTATCTATTATCGGCCTCTCGTTTCACTTCGCATACACACATATACACACACACATATCTCTCTATTTCTCTCTCTCTCTATATATATATATAGTCACGAATATATATCTACTCACAGATTAATCGACACCCCTCCACGCAATAATTTGTTGAAATCCACTCGACACGCAGTCTCACTTCCTCTAATTCTCTATCCCCGTCGCTTTATCGCTCTCTCACGCGTTACACGCAACACACAGAGAAACTCGCACACGAGAAATGGGAATAGAAGGGTTGCATGAAATTGTTCGCTGTATCAAAAACGAAACAGAAAATTCTGCCATTGTTTGTCGAAGCTTATTGAACCCTCGAGACTCATTCACTCGAAGCTTATGTCGAATTTGCTTTGCGAACCGCTTCGTTTCCCCGACTTCGATGACGCGCTAAGATAAACACGTGGAACAAAAAAGCACGAGCAGGCGGTCGGTCGAGTAGAAATTCCGATATTACTTTTTGCTCGGTTCATTCGCCCCGGGGGGGGGGGGGGGGGGTGTAAGTTCGTCGCGTGTTTTTCAGCTCGTAATAACGCTTAACAGTTTGCTCGGGTAATACGCCGGCGAAATAACTCTCGGAATAAAGTGGCAGAATTGCTTTTACACGGAACCCACACCCACACACCTCTGACCGCGCTCCTTCTTTTTCTATTTGCACCGGGAATTATTGTTAAATAAATCGCACTGGCACACGTGAACGAATATTACGGGACGCGCTATAAAAATTATACCTTGTTCGTATCGTGCGGGCTTTCCTTCGTAAAATTGTATATATGTATATATATATATATATATATATACACACAACAATTCCGGAGGTAAAAAAGATATACACATATATATATCTTCTCTCTCTCTCTCTCTCTCTCTCTCTCTCTGTTTATATATATAATTTTTATATTTATATTTATATTATATATTTATATTTATATTATATTTATTTTATATTTATATTATATATATTTATATTTATATTATATATATATATAAACAGAGAGAGAGAGAGAGAGAGAGAGAGAGAGATATCTTTATCTTTTTTTTATATCTTTTTTACCTCCGGAATTGTCGTGTGTGTCTATATATATATATATATACATATATATACAAAAAAAATATATATATCTTTTTTACCTCCGGAATTGTTGTGCGTATATATATATATATATATATATACACATATATATACAAAAATATATATATATCTTTTTTACCTCCGTAATTGTTGTGCGTATATATATATACATATATATACAAAAAAAAATATATATATCTTTTTTACGTCCGGAATTGTTTACTGCGAGTACAGCCAGGTTGTCGCGAGATAGTAATTATTATCGATGAACGATGAATCGTAGACTGTGTGGGATTGCTCCGCGCTCCGTTTATAAATATGTAAATGATTAACAGCATGGTGTATTTCATTGTGGAACGTCTTCGAATAAAAACGAATTGTCATTTTCAGGATATTTACCGATCAGTATAGGTAAGTAAGCATTATTACGTAATATCAGTACGCCGCATATACATTCGTCGCAAACTGTACGGCCGCGGTATCGTCGACGAGCATCGCGAGGATCGATGAAAATTCCGTTATTATTCTCGCGACGATATTTATCCGTTTATCGCACGGGAACGCAGACGGGACGAGGGACGAAAGAAATTTATTTCGCGAAGGCGGAATCGGGCGGAGATATTTCGCAAAGTTTCGATTCTCGCGAACGCACCCGAAAATCTGGTGCCTGCGAAGAGAAAGGAAGAAAAAAAAAATTTTTTTGAGGAAAAACGGTTTTCCACCGGGACGAATTACCCCATCAGTTAACAAGTGGCGACGTCGCCGAGGGAAACGTGTGGGAAGTACGTGTGGGCAGCGTGGCCGGTGGTTAAACTCCTGCGCGGAAAATCAATATTGACCGTCGAACGATGGGAAAACAGGGATTGGACACGTTTACGTGGCCGTCGTGTGCGCTGCCATTTATTTCCCGACCCCGTTCGCATAATATCGTTGCCTGGAGGCAGACGCGGATCAATCAACGGCCAGCGATTGACGTTAATTCATTTTCCAGTATATCTCGTCCCCCCCCCCCTCCGCACCGCATAATTTTCCTGGAAACGAAAATTCATCGACCGTTTTCGTCGTTAGCACGTGACTCGACAGGAGAAATTCGCGTATTCGTTTGGTCGTTTAGTAGTAGTTCAATAGTGGTTCGCTGAAACGCTCCGCGTTGGAGATACGAAAATCTTTTGTTTTCATCGACGCGTCGCCCGACTCGTTTCACCTTCGTGAACTATTGTCCAACGGTTTCAAGGTCGGCGAATGACGATGTCACAGTCGAACCGCAGCCGCGGAATCCGGGGAATTGAGGCCGATTGAGGCGTTCATTAAAATAACGACCGCGTCAAGACGAGAGTCATTTATGAACGGAGTGTGTGGCCCCGTGGTTGTGTTTGTGCGTGCGTGTGTTTGCGCGTGTGTAACGCGCAGAGTACGTGACGATCGCTGCGTCGGGAATGGTGCCCGTCGGTGCGGTCGTTTCCGTTCTCCGTGGATCATTAGAGAACAGGTGGTCGTCGATCGGGATCGCGTGATCCCGGGCGAACACGCCGTCTCCTCGGCGAGCTTTCGGCACGCTCGACGAAGGACGGGAACAGCGATGGCGAAAAATGGGGGGGGGTTCGGGGGCGGTTTTTGTAGTTGGCCGGGCGATATTGGCAGGCGGAAAGTCCGGGATTAAATACCGAATAAAATGTGTGCACATATCCGTGGATTTAGATTGTAAGGTCGCGTTGGATTAACGAAATCGATCCCGAGGCTGCTCAGTTATTCATTCGACCTGGACTCCCGAAGAAACCATTATTTCTTTGAATAAAGCGTGTCTGGTAATAATTGTCCCTCGATTGGCTCACCGATTGAAATATATTATTCATCGGCCGGCCTTCACCCGTCCGTTCCCGAAGCCCCCGGCTTGTACCCGGGTACCCGGGACACGTCGGCGAAACGTTGATAAAATCGCGACGGAAAAACATCTCCGCGAGGCAGACGTACGTGGGCGTAGAACGAGAGACCGAATAGAGTAACCGTGCAACGAGACGCAGCCCGTAGTGCAACGGGAAGCCGGATTAAAAGCGCAGCGCTGAAACGGGTGACAACGGGTGGGCGAAGTAGCGAAAATTCTGAATACGCTGAAATCGCTGAAACAACGACGTTGAACGAAACGAAGGCAGACAGTCGTGCCGCGCGCCGCAACGGAGAAACATTCACCGTAAATCCCTAGTAAAAAATTCAGATAGCGCGGTCCAACCGTTCTGCCCGACCAGCGGAGATTAGAACTCGGCCTAATTGGGGTCAGAAAGAAGCTACACAGCTCAGCTCAGCTCAGCCCAGCCGCGGGGTCTCGGCTCAGTCACGATCCTCGGGACTCGATCGGGCAGGAGATACGCCTGCAAAAATCTCGCTTCAGGCATGACCAAGTTCAACACGCGCAGCGGTCCAATCCGTGGGCCCCACCGAAAGACCATCTCTGTCCAGCCTGCCTCCAGCGACGAGAAGTGACCCCAGCGTACGTGACACGGCCAGTTAGACACGTTCATGGAAGAAGTGTGTCCGCCGCGCGAAAGACGGAGAAACGCGAAATATAGAGGCCGCGAACGAGGACGGAACTAGGCCTGAACTACGCGCAAGTCCCCCGCGCAAATCGCCCCCTCCTCTCCCCCTCGCTCATCGCCCCCTCCCCCCGCTACCCCCCTCGTACCTTCAGTTCGCGGCGAAATCTCGGCGAAAGCAGATCAGCCTGGCCAGTTGGACGCCGCGGCAAACACGAGGCGTCCGACGACACTGTGTCGCGTTCCAGTCACGTGAGTCATCCGCCATTTCCGCATCCGTCGTCCGACCGTGCGTGCCGCGTTCGATCGCTGGCACCTCTCGCTCTTGGTCAGCTGGCCCGGGGTCACGTGGCCCGCGTTGTGCACCGCACCGATCCGCCGATCCGTCGCATCTGGGGGGGACTCCCCGTTACTCCGGCACTACGCGGCGTCCACCATGGGCGCGAACATAGCGGGCTGCACGCGATAGCGTCCGCCTGTCTGTCTGTCTGTCTGTTGTGTCTGCTAGTGCGTTGAGCTTTCGTTTTTCGGTTGGGATTCGACGGGATCGGTGAACGCGGCAGGTGGGGGTTGGTGTCGAAATGTGGGACACATCTGGTGCGATCTTCGTGCCGTCGACGTGCGGTGCTACGGTGCAAGGTGAATTTTGGGGAATGTTAACGGGGCGGCTGGAGGCGAGTCGCGGAAGTTCGATTGGATTTATCGGCCGGATCGTTCACGTGCGACGTTGAACCGCCGCGCGGCGGAATCTCGGTTCACGCGAACGCCCGTTCGATGGTCGTTGCCGACAAGTGTCCAGTGTGATTTGGGGGAGATGTTATTTTTGTTATTTCGTTTCGTCAGAACGACGGGACGCAGGAGGGTACACACAAAGGGTTAACGGGACGAGATTGTGGGTATTGTCCTCGCTGGTAATTGAAGTATTTGAGGTACGTGAACAATGTGGCCCCGGGGGTAGTTGTGTTGTTGACGAAGGAGCTGTTAGAAGATGCGCACCAGGGTACTCGGTCAGATTTGTTGCTCTGCGTGGATGGGATTATTGCGTTCGCGTGGATCGATTAACGTCGATCGGACGTTATATCGGACTCTATAGAATTCCTGATAAATGAATTACTGCCTTTCTCGATAAATCTACTTATATCGTAAATAATATTGATGATATAATATCGTCTGCCGGTGAAGAACAGCGACGACGGGTTCAACTATATTTCTCTGCGGGAGATTCCTCCGCATTCTGATGAATTATTATACCTGTAGAACAGTGTCTCTCCGCGGCGGGTCGAGCGTCGCAGAAAAGTAAAAATTTCGTTTCGTCGAGACGCACGCGGCGTCGCGAGCTAAATTCGAAAAGACAGCGGATATTCGCGAGAACGAAACTGCCTTCGTAAATATTCAAACGAAGTCGATCTGTACAATGTTGAATATTTATAGGATTTTGTGTGTACGTCTTTCTCGTTCTCTCTCTCTCTCTCTCTCTCTCTCTCTCTCTCTTTCTCTCTCTCTCTCTTCCCCTTTCCTGGTCAATGAGCATCGGTCGTATAGATAGCGCTTCGAGCAAGAAACCAACGCGAATTTAAAATACACGGAAACGTTGACGAGATTAATGGGGACGGCGTTAAAAGGAAAAAGAGAAAAGAAGATTTGCTATCCTAGCTCCGCCTCCGAAATCGTTTAATATCATCATTAATCGTTCGACCGCGTGCTTTTCCCTTCGAAGGCCGGAGCGAAATACGTTCGTTCGCGGTACGCAGCTCTCGTGGACGGTTTCTATTCGCCGATATTGGCCAGTCGTCCATTTATCACGTCGCTGAAAAATGACATCGGTACAAAATCGTCTACGGGGGCGGTAGGACGGCCGCGGACGCGTGTGTCGCACACTTGGAAGCGTGTTAAAATTCGAGGAAAAATCGTGCCAGTTCGTCAAGGTTTTCCCCACTTTTTTTTACTTTTTTTTTTTTTGTCCCAGCACAGAATTCATGAACTGTGTCATTTCTCTCTTGATAGTTGAAAAATTGCGCTCGACGGTGACAAACGTTTCGCCGTAACATCTGAGCGTTGGCAATTTTTTATCTCGATCTTTTGATTAATATCCGCTTGAAAATTTAGGACGCAAGAAGCACGAACTGTTGCATCCGAAACGAGGAATTCGACGCCCCGCGGATTACTAGGCGAATGAAATAAACGGAAATGCAAAAATATCGTCGACAATATTTAATTGCAATCATTTCTAAGATACTTTTCACCGTTATAATTCTTCTTCGCAAGAGAAATTCATATTTTTTTTTTGTCGGACAGGGACGATCATCGCCATGTACTTTACATGGAGAAAACGTTATTACGGCGAATATCAGAGTCCCCGAGTAACGCTCGTATGAGTCATTTCACGTGGCTGCTGGCACCGACCCAATTGTCGAACTTCCACGAGGAAAGATAGGAAATCAAGTCGATGGAACTCTGGCCCTGGGAAACGGGTTTCAATATCTCGAGTGTTATATCGGCCTCTATCGAGGGGCGCACGTTTGATACCCGTGTTCCCATAATCTTTTCGCTCCCCTCCCCATCGAGTTCCCCGTCTAATCAGATGAACTGCTTATCTGACGCAACTTACATCCTTGCTTGCCCAAACGAAAGCGGGGGGGACGAAGAACGCGCCCCGTGAAAACGAGGTTTTTCGTCGAATTCCAGAACCGTTGCGTTGAGAACCCCGGTAATAATTCTAATCGCGGTGGGGAGGCTCGATCGAACCCTCAATTAAAAGATAAAAAAAACCGATTCGATCGAACGTGACAATTTCCAAATCGATGGGACAATTTTCAACCTTAATATCGATTGTAGAGTCCTGTCTTATAATGTGGGAGCGGGCCCCTGGGGCCGCGTTAACGCCGACGTAATTAATTGATCGACGGGTCCGTTTCGTTAGTTCAAAATAGCTGACACGGGCGATCGCGCAGAAGCAGAGGGGGGGAGGGATCGTTCCGACGGTCGAAACTTCGTAACGACTTTCCCGGAAGTCGACGGGACGCACAGTTCGGATGGAAAACCGCTGATAGGCAATTTCGAACTGATTTTCATATAAAGAACGTTATCGCGATGACCCACGGTTGAAGCGACGTCGGCAGTGATGCTCCTGGTCTCGTCGAGGATCGTCCCTCGTGGGCATTCCCGGTGATTACGGCGCGGTTCGTGCGTCAGGCTTTCAAGAAAGTCCGGGTTAATTCGTTTTGGAACTAGCTGGGGAATAAATGGGAGGGCGACCTTTACGCGAGATACGCGATCCGACTCGATAGCGGGCCTCTCGTTGTTTGCTCGATCGTATCGAATGGAATGGAATCGTCGATTTAATTCGAAACCGCGCCGTGACGAGCGTGGCCTTTCCGCAACAAGCGAAGCTAACGTTTGGACGTAATTCCGGTGTTTCGCGCGACGATCGGCGTCGATCTGTTGATTCGACGATTCCTCGGGCCGAGGCCGCGTGATTCGGAGACAATGAGAACAGTTTGGCAGGCAAGCTTCTACGATTGACCTGAAAACACTAATAGATCCCCCCCCCCCCCCCCCCCGTCGTTATGCAATTTTAGCTGCCGTCGAAAACCTTTCGTAGTGGCGAAACGGTTGTATTTCGCCGTCGATCGATTTTTTTTTTTCTGTTCGACGTTCGGTCGAAAGTATTGTCTCAGAAGCGGCGGAACCGTCTTCGTCGGTAACGGTGTCGCGGAGCGTTTAAGATTTCGCGAAATTACACGCTTATCTATTTTGCACGTTTCACGTAATCGCCAGAGCTAATTGCCTCGTAATTGCCCGCGGTATTGCGAGCGTTACACGCTGCTACGTAATAACCACGGTGTCACGTACTGTTTTTCTTGTTTTTTTTTTTATATACATATATATAGAATCATTCGAGACTTCGTTCATTCGGTCGGGCACGAACGTACAAGTACGCTGGTGCGACTGGCGAAACGCTAGCGACGCTGAAACGAGCGAAAGCGGCGAATAATATCGATTGAGTCGCTCACGGCTTGCCGTACGAAAATGAATGTCGAAACGGGAGTTCTCGCGTTCGTCCCGAAACTCGTAATATCGAAACGTCGACGACGAAACGAGTCGCGAAGTTCGTAATGCGAAATGCGAGCGTGAAACTCGATCCGCATGAACCAGAAGCAGAGAACTCGCTAGGCGGATAAAGTTCGACGATTCGAATGAGACAAGGAGAGAGAGAGAGAATCGTTTTAATCCGGTTTGTTTCATTGTTTTCGTCGTTCTCTGTCACGTGTATATCTATGGTCGTGCGACACCGCTCGCGTGAAGTTCGCGGACGCCAACGACAGGTGTCGCGCGCAGCTACGCGAAACCGGAAGCCGCGTCGAAGCGTATTTATAGGCGAGCTCGAGCAACTGTGAAAAAAAAGTCGTGTAGAAGATTCCTCTCGTGTTGCGTCACTGCTGAAAAGGTCACGATTCCCTCTGTCTCTCCCTCTCTCTCTCACTCTTTAATTCTCTTTATGCCTCTTTATATCTATCCGGTTTCCCTTGGATGCAGAAAGGAACGCGTTACCAGGCGATTTTGTAATCGAACGAGGCTCGAAGCGTGGCGACACGGAAGCCTCGATTCTTTTTACTGGAATCCAAGTAGTAATGGGTCCTCGAGGACGGTCGATTGCATTATGAACTCGTTGCGCAACGAGTTTGCCGGGAAGTCGTTCGAGAACTGTCAGATTTACCGGCGAATCAGATGAATGAAAATCGCGGGCAATTTTTATTATTCAATCCCGGCTGTTTTAACGTGGCGATACGCGCACGGGAAAAATGCTATGACAATGCTGTTGATATCGCGCAGGTATTTTCAGTCGAAATTTCATTTTCGTCGCGTCGATTCTTATCTCGTTACCGTTTCGCCCTTTTCGTTTCAATTCGTTCCCATTCGAACGCGTTCGTCTAACGTTGTCCAGCGGGTCGAGCGTAAAAACGGTGGTCGCGATTCATTTGTCGGCCGTTCGACGCGAAACGAACGCGACTCGACGAGAATCGAATTTCGGTATCACGTTTAACGCGTCACACCCGTCCCGCAAATGACTGTCGCCCGGTGTAAATGCACTCGGATACGTCGTCGGGCACCGGTTTTCCTTGAATACCAAACATTTATTTTCGTACGATAACACCTGGGTAACCGGTCGCCGGGAATACATTACGCATTATCGTCTGTTTACTACGTTTTCACGACGGCCCGATAAAACCCATCGGCTAGCTTTGAGAAAAAGTCCCCCGGGGGGGGGGGGGGGGGGAGAGAAAGAGAGAGATAGAGTCCATGCTGTACGGAGATCGTTGTGTCCATTGAAATACCGGATAAAGCAACCGCGATCGTTTCAGAAAAATAAACGTGTGTCGCTCTCGAAAAATCGTTCGGGAGGAACAATGGCTAATTCAGAATTCAATCTCGCGTGACATTCCGCTGTTGCGGTTACGATAATGGTAATAAAAATTCCCGAGAAATATTCGGGGCAACGATTTCTAAAGAAAGGAACTGGACACCGGTCCCGCTAATCGAACTTCGCTTATCGTCATTTTTTCTATTATCGTCGGCTCTCGGTCGAGCGGATCGGGGGAATATTCGTTTGGATATATCTCGTCCTCCGATGGAACAGCAACGCTCTAACGAAACTTCGGACATCTGTCCGCGTATCTCCGCGAGAGGTCCAATTCTGAATTCGAAATAAGGGAGGGGAAAGGTGAACTAGTTACGCAACCAGCGAATCCCCGTCCCATGCGAAATTTTCCCTACGTGCGCGAGCCACGCGTCTGATTCGTTATAAATTATATGGTGCCATTAATTATTTCGAGGGAAATAAATCGACGAATTTTATTTAATTCCTTTTCCTTAATTTTCACCTTTATTTAACGGAGAATCTTTCTTCGACCGTTTTTCTCGGATATTTTATTGGTTCGAATCTCCTTGGATATTCTTTTTTGTTTTTTTTTTTTTTTTTTTAGTCCTCGTCTATTCAGCAACGGTACGTGCCATTGGATGGAAATGACAAACGGTCTTTTCTCTCTTTAATTTTTTTTTTTCCCCTTTCCTTTGATCAATTGTTCGATATTGACGCGAGGCTGCAGGAAACGGGAGAATATTGCATTCGTAGAGGGAAACGGGGAAACTTGGTCCTATGGAATCGGTAATCGATACTGGGGGGATAAAATATCTTTACACGGTGTACGTTATTGCATTTATTTATTCTCCGCGTGGATATTGCGGGCGAATTGCTGAGAATTGTTACGCGTTATTGATCGTTCCAGTTGTGGATTATTCGTCGATGGGGTTATTTCTGTTCCCCTGGAAACAATTCGTCGACGATAACAGTTGTTGATCGTGCTTGTTTAAAACGTTGCATTGTTCGCGAACGCGATTCATTTTATTCGCTCGAGATCAGCGTCGAGAAGTCACACGACGGTCCCCATCTATAGGCGATTAAGGGAATATAAATGGCCCACGGTCGCCAGTACACACACGACACCCGTTTAATTACCAAAATTCCGACGTTCGTTTCGAAAATGCGCAGTTTAAATTTAACTATCGAGTCGAGCCAGAGTCGAATGTCTTCGGTTCAACGCGACAGCGTTGCAATGGAAGATACAAAGACGCGATGCCAACAAGGATTTAGCCTAATTAGTTTAATTCGGTTAAGTTGGTACTTGTCCCAGTTCGTTCAGCATCCCTGTCGGCAACGTTACCGCGCCGATCTCTGATAGATAAAAGCTTCCGACAACGCGAGCCAAACAAAATTTAACGAGGTCTGTTCGAAACGAAAGAAATAAAAAGAAAAGAAAGAAAAAGAAAGAAATGCGAAATAAAATCGTGTTCGCTTGACGCGCGTGCGCGTAAAGTTTGTCCGTTCAAATTTTACAGAGACTTTTAGAGAAGAGAGAGAGAGAGAGAGAGAGAGAGAGAGAGAGAGAGAGAGAGAGAGAGAGAGAAATCCGTGCTGATATCGGAAAAACGGATTGAATCGTCTTGTTTCCACGCGAGGGAAAATTGAAAGCGCGACCTCGAAATGACGGCAATTTCGTTGACGAACGGAAATTCAGAGGACGCGCGATTCGCGAGAGGGTCGCGACGCCCGTGTGCGCTCGTCTTCTCGACGAATCTCCCTCCCCCCCGGCCCCTTTTCAAATTCAATCGTTCCTAACGAAGCCTCTCCGCCCGGGGTAAACAAAAATCTGTCCGCCCTATTACGCCTCGTTTGCCGGGCTCGAGCTTGAATAACGCGAGGATTGAATGTCGTCTCGTTTTCCACTGCCTTTTCATTTCACTGGGAGAATTAATTTGCGACAGGCGTGTTTCGTTTGCTGAAGATAAGTCGTCGGTTGTAAAAATTCCGACCGTCGCGCGGTGAGTACTTCCACGTTTGTTTCGCGACGTTACCTCCTCCTGTCTACATCTAGGAAAATCTAGGAAAATTTTAACGAGAAAATACAATTCACGAAGAGGGAGAACTGTCTCGGCGATTGTAGCGTCGCGCAATTAATATTTTTACACCAGATTACTGAGCACCGTCGAAGCTACGATGGCTAGTGAAATCCTCGTGTCCCGCGACTAGTGACATTTATCGCGCGCAGTGTGACCCGAGCGGGCTGGAAACGGGCGAGAAAAGGACGAATGAATTTCAGTGACCGGTCGAATCGAGAGTGAACGCGACAAGGAAATACGTAAAGAAATATAATAAAATGAATAGTGCTCAGTGTTTACTCAAGATCCGCCGGCAGAATGACGGCGACGGCTCGAAACCCTAGCTGAAACGAAATTCCCCCAAGAAGCATATTACCATATCTCGCTGACCACTAAAACGCGTGTCGTCGTTCGTCGATTATCCGAGGCGTTACCACCGCATTCATGAAGACGTCTGGGGCTTAATATCCCCCCCCCCCCCCACCGCCACCTCTCGAACGTGAAAGGGCACTTTCACCAAACGGCTAGGGATAACCGGTCCAGGGGATTACTGTAATGGTTCAGAAATCAAGGGGCCGCGTCGTCGACGACGACACAGAATGCGGTGGAAAGTGACAAACAGAAGAGTCTAACGATGTCCGGCACCGGTGGTGGCTTAATGGACTTCCCGGAGTCCACCGGTGGTCTGAAGAGATGCGGCGGCGGCATGAGTTCGCCATCTTTGGCCGCTGGCGGTGGCGCCACCGCGTCCGGCGGACTTCCCCGAACTCTGTCCGCTTCCGCTCTTCGCGCACGTCCGTCGAGGAAGGCTCTGTTCTGGGAACAGTGCTTCGATACACCGCCGAAGAGAGACTTGTAAGTGGATAATGATTGTTGCGGGCGTCGCCACGCGGGATTGGGGTCGACGATCGGTTTAGAAAGTTCCTAGGGAGTTGGTAGCAGTGCCGAGTGAATGGCCGCTGATTGAGGCTTCGTTTGGCACGCGAATGGCTTGCGACCTGGGGATATATTTTTTTTTTTATAGGCTAGCTCATCGTTGTAGCGTGCGAACTGGATCGTCGTTTCGTCGATTAGGTTTGGTTCATGGACAATTGATTCGCCACAATCGTTGGTTTATTTCTTTTCTTCACTTTAGCCCACGGTACTTCGAGAATAATTCGCCTTTGAATAAATGCCTTTCGCTGAATCGCGATCGTCGACGGTCGATTATAATGTTGATGCAACTTCGACGGCCGATCGTTCGGGGCTGATCCCCATCGAACTCGCGACAAACGATATATCCCCCCCCCCCCCCCCCCCCCCGATGAATCGATTATTCCACGTTGATAGCGTCGCTTGCTGCAACGTCCACGGATGTCGACCGCCCGGTCCCATTATTCGTAACGGTGTGAAATCGAGCATGGCCGACGATATGAGAATATAGAAATAAAATTTCGGCATTAAAATTAATCCGCACGAGAATGAAGCTGGAGGTAATATTGAAATCTAACAATATCTCGTTCTCGGCATTGAGAACGATTTACGTTCCGTTTGTACGATTGAAATTTACGCGATATTAATCATTTGAAATGTACAAGCGTTTCGGTGAAGTAGGATCAATATAAATCTGCGCCGTGGCAGGTTTACAGCGAATTGAAAATATTGGACGTCGTCGGTGCGAAGCGACAAATGGAAAATTCGGTGTAGGGATACGTATCTCGTGATGCGTAGAAGCTGTTTCGGAATTATTTGGCTGGCGCTGAGAGGCCTGACGCTCCATAACCTCAAAATCCATTCATGGACGCCTCGAACCGCCTATTGGCCGAACGTTTATCGGTTTCGACTTACTTGCGTAATGAGTCGGGCATGTTCCTGTCGTGGGAAATTAATCTGCCCCTTGGAGGATGGCCAGACAGTCATTTACAGATTGTCCTGTTCGTCTATTTCTAAATATTCCTCGTTCTCGTAATCGTAACAAAAATAATAATTCGTAATAGGAGTACATATCATTGTTATTATTATTATTGGCGAGATAATTTTGTAGGATGGAAAGTTTAAAATAATTGATTCGTTACTATTTGTAGTAATTATTATTATTATTATTATTGAACGGAGTATAGATTGGTATTAACAAGTACTTCTTGCAGACAATCTTTTATTAAATTCTAGTTTTACTTTCAAATCTTAGTATTTTATTTCCCTTTTTTTTCTTCAATTTGTGTATGGTTTATATTTATATTACATTTTTATCGTTACATTTTTATCGTTACATTTTTATCGTTAGCTATTCCGTGTCAATTTATTTTCTATGTATCCTGTATTAAATTCACGCCAAAGTTATTTATCAATTTAGGAGTTCGTTTCGGTGGTCGGTCTATTTTCTAATTGAGAAATTATATGGCATGTAATCCTGAAATTTTCGTCACGAAGTCTCCGCCATTCGAACGTAGTTAAATCTCGCCCGGCGGGCACGAAATTGAATCAAGGCATTCGAAGTTTCTGCAATTGAACGACGTCGTTCGTGCGTCAATTATATTCGATGTTTCCGCGATGTTCGAAATAGAAAGCTGGTTTACCTCGCCAACCGAAGTGGCACCTGTAACATATACTGTTACATCCGTTTACCGTAATCACCAATGAGAATTTAGTCGAAAATTTCGTTAAATATTATTCCGTCGACGAATTTCTAATTAATCGTAATTAAATGAACTAACAAACTCGATATTTTCATCAGATTCGTGGTCATTTCTCCCCTCATCTCGCATCAGGATCCCCCCCCCATGCAGGGAAATGTTGTAATCTCGAAAGTTAAATCCCCTAAACGTCGTTCGACGAATAATGGGAACCCACTCGATTTAACAAATACGATTCATGTTCGTTAACATAATGCAGAAAGTGTCGCGTCAAGAAGTATCGAAATCCACGTGTAGCGCTCGAGTGTAGCTCGCCCAGCGTACCAACGCGTGAACGACAAATGTCCCTAGGCGGCGTAGCCGGGATCGTCCTATACGTAAATCAGCGTTACCAAGTATTGCTCTAGTGTTGCACTTGGCCCCGATCGCGGTACGTAACCATTAAAAATGGTCCTCCTGGAAGTAATTCCCGTCGCATTTAGTATTCTGAACATCCGTGGCACGCGTTGACCCAGAAAGCGTCCCCTCGGTCTTATCAATTTCACAGGCATGGCTGCCATCCAGCCGCCCGATTCGAGTAAATAAACTGGGGATTTTTGTACGGCTCGAGGCGTTTCTAGACCAGTTCTAATGACGGATCTTGCGAGGCCCAAGCGGTGGTACGTTACGCGGCACGATCCCCCTTTATTTAGACAGAGCTGGATCGTCTGTTTGCGATCCCCCGGACGTTTAAATTGTAACCCAGTTTCCTTCAAGGCTCCACAAACTTCTTATCTCTCTAGAAAAGAATTCGATACTGTTTATGAGAGTCGCGCGAATTATAAAGGTCATTTATAATAATTGGCAACGGCTGGTCAGAGAATGCAGCAGTCCAATAGGTCCGACCCAAGGACCGTAGGGGCGGGTCAAAGTTGGCCGCGATCCGGTAAAGTTGTTCAGTAGTCAGAAGTCGATAAGTCAGACCTACTGGACTTCCCTTGGTTCTGAGTAACTTTCAGCCGAACACCTACGACGATCCCAGGGTCATACCTATCGGACTGCTGCAGGCTCTGGTCAATCTTTAGCTGTACCTGCGGCTTTCAGGTTGTGCCTGCTCAACTTTCACGGTTTCCTCCGAACTTTTATCTGAACGTACGATCCTTGAGCCGTAACTACCGGTGTTCTGCGGGCTCTGACCTTTAGTTTCTCGGAATTTCTCACGAAGTACAAACTGATTCCTCGTTGCTTCTGCACAACGGGCGGCAAATAATTCTCTCTCCAACGTTGCCAACCGAGGCCGCGCGAAGTTCCTAGATCAACGGGCCACTTTGCAGAGTTCGATCGATCAATCCGCGGAGCTGTCTACGACGTTTTTGACGTTATCAGCGATACGCGACCTTCGACCTGCCGGAAGGAATCTTCGCCTGGAGGGCGAGAACAATAATTCATGCACGTGTGGACGCGCACGTGCTCGCGTGGGCAGGCGCGTGATTTAATTGAAGGGAATACCCCCTGGCGACCTCTGGGCGCTGCGGAATTTCGAAACGCGAGCCGAACGACGTGTAATTAGTTGTTGGCATTCTCGCGATTGATTGTCCACTATTGTTGGGCGTTGGTTATTAGTATTATCGAGTGACAATTCGTCGGAATAATTAGCCGAGCAATTATTTGTTCGAATGATCGGCCGTGGAATAATTCTCGTTGGGCAATTAGTCAGTTCAATTCGAGCGAAGGAGAATTTGCGTTTGCGGGCGAACGAATTGCCGACGGATTCGTTTCGCTTGAAAATAAAGAAAATAAACACTGCAGGAACCGAATAAAAAGGGAGGACAGGCCTTCGGGGAATCGAACTCGAGACCGCCGTATTACTAGGCACTGATCGGTCCATTTACGCCACGGCCCCTTCCCCGTATTCATTGCATCGTTTGTTCCTTTTAACGTTGTTGTTTGATGGAGGCGCTCGATCCAGCGATACTCGTAGCGGTCGATCGTGAATGGATTTGAACGGTTCCTCTCAGTTTCTCCGGAAAATTCGGGAAAATTCGAACTTCCAGAGAAAGCGTCCTGCTCGCTGTCTCGCGCGACTGTAACGCTACGTGTTTCAGGGAAAATGATGGAATTTTACTTTCGCCAGAAATTCGAAGAAATCCGTTTCGCCTCGACAAACAAGCTCCGCCCTCGTTACTCCTGTACGAAGCTTCCCCCCCCCCCCCCGATGATACTGACCGAAATGACGGATCCGAACGACGACAGTCGACCGTTCATTGTCGCGAAATAAATTTCTTCGTCGTTGTTCCGTTTCTGCGTTCCTCTTTGCTCTTCCGCTGGTCGCGGGTGGAGTTAATTGTAAGAACGGTGCGTACAGTTTGCGCGTTAAGTAAGAACAACGCCACGCCTGCATGCATTTAGAGTGCAGCTTCACGGGCGCACGTTGCGATTAACGGGTTCGTTTGCGAAGCTGATCGTTCGTCCGTTTGTCCGCCCCTTTATCGTCTCGCCATCAGTGTTTCCGTGGCCCCCGCGGGACCGGTCGATAATCATTCTCTCGATTTGATTTTCCAGCCATGGCGAGGACCTCATCGTTACACCGTTCGCACAAATCCTTGCTTCCCTGCGTTCGGTCAGGAACAACTTCCTGTCGCTCACAAATGTGCCCACGAACAAGTAAGTGCGCTTCGAAATTTCGTCACGGTATTACCAAATCGATGTTATTAATTAATTATATATTATTATATAATTTGTATATATAATATTTTTAATTATTATATAATTATATTAATTAATTGTCGAGGCGCCGTGCTAGAGCGGATATTATTTATTTGTTTTTAGTTATTATTATTATGATTTTCCACGTTGCATATTTTATAAACAGAATCACCTGTCCGGTAAATAACAATATTAATATCACGATGGATTAGCCGAATTAATTCGAACAGCAATTTCATCTCTCTTTGATCGAGTATTAAATGCTAATTAAACACCGTGAGAAATTTTAACAACCTCCAAATATTTCCCTTCGATGCTTCCACTTTATTATTATTATTATCCTTATTATTATTATTATTATCTTTATCATTATTATTATTATTATTATCATTATTATCATTATTATTATTATTATTATTATCTTTATCATTATTATTATTATCATTATTATTATTATTATCTTTATCATTATTATTATCATTATTATCATTATTATCATTATTATTACTATTATTATTATTATTATTATTATTATTATTATTATTATAAAGCACACGCTAAACATATGTTCCTATCTTTCCACCCGCAGATCACGAAGGAGTAGTGCCGTGCAAGGTAGCAGCACGCCGCAGCCACGAATTATGGCGCCAGGAGGTGAGCAACAATTTCGTAACAAATTAAAATACAAACGCCCCCCATTAATTTTCTCGTACGAGACAATAGGTGAAGCTTTTGGTCGAGCACAAAGGCTGTAGTCGGATAAGGGGGTAAAATGTGCCCCCTAAACCAAATTCAACTTGGGACGGGCCATTCGATAATTCATGAAGAAATACCAATTTGTGGCAAGTTTCAACCCCGTAACTGAACCGGGAGGGTAGTTGCAGAGAAAAAACAAAAATCTAGTTTTTGGCCAATATCTCCCATTTTAATTAACAAAAAATTTTGAAAAAAATCAGAGATACCTCTACTATGGAGGCACACATTATACAAGTTTTGCAGATTTTTCAATTGAAAAGCCGAGCTGCAAAAAGTAAAAAAGGTAAAAAAATGGTGAAAAATGCCGATTTTCTATTGAAGGACTCGTGGTACTATGATTATACTTTTTTTCTAGGTGCATATTATTGATACAACTGCCTCGAATTTTTTTCAGATTTTTAACTTCGGTGCGCCGCGGTCAAAAAAATTTTAAACTGATCGAGAAATCGGTTTTTAATTTTTTTGACCGCGGCGCACCGATTTTAAAAATCTGAAAAAAATTCGGAGTAGTAGTATCAATAATATTCACCTAGAAAAAAAGTATAATCATAGTACCACGATTCCTTCAATACAAAATCGGCATTTTTCACCATTTTTTTACCCTTTTTATTTTTAGCAGCTCGACTTTTCAATTTAAAAATCGGCAAAACCTGTATAATATGTGCCTCCATAGCAGAAGCGTCTCTGATTTTTTTCCAAATTTTTCGTTCGTTAAAATGGGAGATATTGGCCAAAAACTAGATTTTCGTTTTTTCTCTGTAACTACCCTCCCGGTAGAGTTACAGGGTTGAAACTTGCAACAAATTGGTTTTCCTTCACAAGCTATCGAACGGCCCCTCGAAAGTTGAATTTCGTTTAGGGCCACATTTGACAACCTTATTCGACTAATAGCCTTTGTTGAAACAAATTTGCAATATATTGCAAATTTGTTGAATATATTCCACGTCCCTTGCGAGAACGAAAAAAGAAACAGAGCTACCCCGTAACGTCCCCCGATTTCCCCTCAGAAGCTCAATTAAATCCACCGCCCTGAATCAGAACTCCCTTGAATCTTTGAGAGCACGAGTACTCTCGCCTCCCCGCGATGCCATTAACTTCGTCGTGTCACCGCGAGCTCTCTCTCTCTCCCTCTCTCTTTCTCTCGCTGCCTGTTTCGCCCTGACGTCTCTTTCGCTTCCGGCTTTCAGAGGAGAATTACATGAAAATGGCCGTGGAGACGATGGAGGAGTTGGACTGGTGCCTGGACCAGCTGGAAACCATTCAGACCCATCGATCCGTGTCCGACATGGCCTCCCTCAAGGTAAGTCCGATTTATTTCCTCCTCTTTCTTTCTTTCTTTTTTTTCTTCGCGCGAATCGTTACCCCGCAAGGTTCAACGCTCGCCAGGAAGGCTGCGACAATTACGTCTGGATAATTGGACGGCGATTTTTGTACGTCGTATTGTTTATCGTAACGGGAATAAATATCGCGATATTGAACGGCGTTATTGGAGATAATGCTAGTAATTAACGCGGAGTGTTGTTGAATGATAATTGAAGGGAGGTTGGTAGGATAGTTTGCAGCGGGGATTAATGTTTATTGCGATGCAAACGAATGTTATTACCATGGATTGATATTCAATGATTGGTCCGGGGCGATAGAAAAATTCTCAACGATAATAATTAATCGAATACCCCTCGATTCGTACTCATTATTTCTCTGTTTAATAAAAACCTCGTGTGTATATACAGTAATCACGGTTTGTTTAACAAACTGGCAGCGTTAATTTTAGCGAGAACGTCGTGACGCGATTATCCTGTTGGGGAATTCACGATTACGCGGACGCGTGAACGCTAGGGAATTCCAATCTGGTTACGTTCAATTGCGCGACGACACGTTTCAATTGCACCCACACTCTCCACGGGATTTTTCTCGGTTAATCGCGCGTGGACACCTGTTGCAATCCCGTTGTTCCCTTCGACGAAACTTTAAAGTGGACAAACACATCGTTCAAAGAGCTACGCAGAATAAAGCCTCTGCTATTAACCGTTCGACAAGATTGTTACGATTAAGAAAAATAAAAGAAAGAACAGAAAGATGCTTGTTCAACGTTTCAGCGGTTTATCGTGGCGTCGAGATATTTAAGTGGCCGCCTTTAAGTCGTATTAAAAATCGTTGCCACCGATAACACGACAGTGTAATGTCTTTGCTGTTCTGAAAACGCGCATTGCATTAACCCTAACAGCTTAATAAACATTATTTAAAAAGTATGACGGTCATAAATGAACTACAGCCACTTTGGACTTAACAATTTATATTATTTCGCTGGTTGGCCGATTTTCTGTTGGCAACATTTCAGTAAATTTCAACGTATCCGCCGTAAATTGTTTAAAAATTGAATACGTCGCGTAGCATTGTAACTATTATGAATGCTGACTGGACTGTCATCGCAAAATGGACTTAGGCCACTTTCGAAACAAACGGCTCAAGCTAATTAATCATCGAAAACTGCGCGGACCGTCGAAACCGAAACGCGGACATAACCTAGTCGATTTTCGTATCGACCTCGAGCGCAGTGTCGCCCTCGGTTGCCCCGACGAAACGTGATTTATCGACGCCCGCTTCGAGCTATCCGCGAATTCCAGGAAAGCCCGAACTTCGACCGGGCAGCCTCGATTTTTCGCCGATGCTTTCATTGACAGGCGGCGGAAATTCGCAGGATCACGTGGTCGGGTCAAGGCGGTGCAACGCTTCCCCACTCGATCGCTCGTTTCGATCCTTCCGGCGACTTCCGTTTCCCCGTTCCCTTTCGCCCTCTATTCTCGAGCTGGAGAAACGCCGCTGGCACCGGTTCAAGCGAACCGCCGGATTCGTCGATCCTTCGGTGTTTGTTGCCACGTTTTTTCCGGTCGAATGATTTCTCGCTACTTACGTTTATTATTTTCGCGGCCGCGATTATTATTCCCGCTGTTGGCGTCGCTCTTGCCACCCTACGCGATTTTTATTCCCCTCGCCGTTATTGGTGGCAGCGCGATTTTTCTATTTGCCATTGTTAGTAGTTGGCCGCGAGCGACTGCGCCGCGATTCGTAGCGTCAGAAATATTCGCGACGACGATCATTTCGATTACGAACACCCAAAACTTTGGCAAATTTAAAACTTAAAATCTAATTAAAAACTAATATTATAAATTTATATTATTTATTAATTAAATAACACCCATACTTCCAGAGAAAGCGTCTATAAATAATAATAAATAATACGGTTGCCCGCAATAATTGTTGTCGACGCTGTCGAAGGGCTGTACGAAATTCCAAATCAATCCAAGTCCGTGCACAGGCTGGTACAGGGATCAACGGTGTCGTTTCATTTACCTACGTGAATGGGAATTTTGTTGATAGTCGGGGGGGGCGAAGTTCGAAGAAAATCTTCGCGCACGTTGCGAAGATCGTTCTGGGAAGCCTGCGTCGATATCGATACAAATTTCATCGTATTTCTCCCTCCCCTCCGCTGTCCCCTACGAGTGTTGTTACCCGTGGTCGGTTGAACAAAAATCGTGCAATTTATTTTTCCTTCCCCCCCAATTGCCCCCCCCCCCCGAAATGCAATTCGTAAAGTCACGTTTCCAGGAAGAATCCACTTTCTCACGCGTTCCTCTTCTTCTTCTTCGCCGTTGCGGCGATTCCGTAGACAAAATAAATCCCCGGCCGGCGGCATTGAATTCTCGACGATTACAGGAGAAAGGAAAAATTCGTTGGATTTATTTGTTAATTCAGCTTGGCTTCGGCTTCAATCGCGCCACGCTTTCACTTGGGAACACACGTGCGCCGCGACCGCCCGGTGACGCTCGGCGACTTGTTTTCGTTCTTAAACGGCCCCCAAGGAGAATTCCGTTCGTTTCAGTGCTCGACTTTGACCCACGAGCGTGCACAGTTGCATAACGCGACGCCTGTTTCACGGTCAAGGCGATTGATGGATCGCAGATGGCGCTGGCACGACGGGCGCGCGGCCATCCTCGATGACCGACGCGCCCGCGACGCGAGCGAAATTCCTTAAGGCAGAATTGACGCAAGCGACGTCACGGGAGAAGAATCGACGCCGAGGCGCGACTCCCCGGATCCGCAGATATTTTCGATCCGTTTCTTTTCGAGACGATTTAGATAGTTTTGTTGAACGATGCCCCGCGGCGTTTCGCTTGTTATTGGACACGCGAATCTTTATAGGTTACGTTTTGTATACGTTCAGCTACTGTTCGCGGAATTATAAATCTGGGGAATTCTTTCGGAAACGAATCCCCCAGTAGCTTAGATACTTTTTTCGTCGTCGTCATGTAGGATTCGGTTTCTGTATTAATTGTAACACTTAATGTTGGTCGCTTCGTAAGTATCTCGCTTTTGATTTCCGCTCTCGAGGAATTTTTCTACTATTTCGTTCGTTTATTATCCAAACCATTCGGCTGAGTTTTATTCTGTTGAATCTCGGGCAGTCGTTCGCAGTTCCGAGTGAATAAACCGCCCGGCAAAGAGTGCTTTGTTTTTCTTTTTCGGAAATAATCGCTGAGGAAATACGAAGGCCGCCGGAGATAAGGGGCCTTCAGAGTCTAACGTTTGGTACGCTTGGTAGTTTCGTAGGCAACGTTTCGTGTTAAAAATTCCACGCTTTGTTTATCGTCGTTGCAACAAACATCGTTTAGAAGAAACACGAATTTTGCAATGTCGACGGTTCTAAAACATATCGCCAAGGAAGTGTTCCAAATAAATGGAAACATTTACTTGCTACCCCGGTACTTCAAAGACTTTCACTCGAATAAGCTACGCAACAAACCACCCGGTGAGAAAAATATTATTTCCCGCAACTGTACCAATACGAATCGGCGAATCCGGCCAGATCATTAAATCGTTCGACAAAAATTAATAAACAAACGGTATATGCAATTTCTCATCGAATTCGCCGTCGTCTTTTAAAGTCAACTCGGCTCCCCTGAAAATTTACTACGCGCCGGGAAAAAAGGGCAAACGAACGAGAGACCACCGCGTGACTCAAGGGCCGCCCCTGCTGTCCGTTTCGGCTGTTCCGTCTGGAAAAATCGATCGACGCGAATCAATTGACCCACATCTCGGCTCATCGTTAGGCTAGTCGCGAGGCCGAACGACATGCAGGCTGGTACACTCGTGGACAGACCATGAATGCCAAAGCAGGTGGCTGGCGTGCTTTATTCAGAGAGAGGGGACCCCCCCCCCCATGAAGCCGTTCAACCGCGTGGTCCCTTTTCGAACATCACGTGGTGTCGCGTGCAAGTGTTTCCAGCGGTTAGTTCGGTGTCGCGTCGCTTCGGAAGTTTCACATCGTAGTCCAGCGAATGTTTCTTTATTGTCGAGTAACTGCGCCGCAACTAGCGGGGAGGTTGTGTCGGTGGCCGCAGATGGCGCTGATAGATTCGTGGGAATTTTCGCGTCATCGTAGATGTTCTGAAATTTTCTTTATTGTACATTCGTTTGTTATTGGTTATTTCTGCATCGTTCAATTGGTCGCGAATTTAATCCTCGACTCGTTCGAGAGGGTTGCTGCAGAAGTTTATACGATCGTCATCGTTTTCTGACGCGTTACAATCGGTACGAGGCGACAGTCACGTAGCGGTTGACCTATACCACTCGCCCGTCTGACGGGATTATCTACTGGCTGATTAATGCGGCGCTCGTACTACTTGATACCGAGTTCCACCACTTGCTACTGTTTTCCTTCAATTAAATCTTCGAACGCAACATTTTCGCTGCAGCATTTCGACGCTGTCTAATTAAACGGGAACAGGGACACGTTTCATTGCAATGCCTGAATCGTTATTTATACAATTAAATTGTACATTAAATTTTTCTTTATTCAACGATCGGAACTTTTTCTATCGCTGCACGTTTTTGACGCACGCCGACCGTGCCGTCGTTGTCGTTCGATGGAGACACGTTACGATCGGATGACTAAGGAAAACATCGACGGCGAAAGTTGCGGAACTTGTGGCAGCGTCGGGACGCTCGGCGCCGCTTTGGCCGGACGCCAGTTTTATGGTTTTTCCGGCGAATTCGAGGCACACTCTCGTCGTTTATCTCATCTGGGTCACCGAGACGATAGATTTTTCGTCTAATTTGTTTATAGCTTCGTCCGCTTTCCATGGAAGTTCGCGTCGTTTGTCGACCGCGTCAATTCTTCGTCGTGTCTCGAGATTTCCTCGAAGTAACACACAGGGGCGATGGTCAAATATAGTTCGGATAATTAATGCCCTCGATTTCCGTGCAACGAAATTTTAAATTAAATTAAATTAAATTAAATTTAAATTAAATGTAACAGAATATTGAAAGTAGCGATAAAAATAAAAGTAAAATCGACATTACCGGCGTATATCAGTGAAATAATAATTATCAACCGTTTCTTTATTTTTTTTTCTGCTTGAAAACGATCAGCCTGACCGACAATAAATAATTGGAATAATTTTCCAACGAACAAATGATTTCCTTTTCGCAACCCCGTTCGCTTGGAACATCGTAAATGAGAAAAGTTGGCGTCAGGGGTGAATTCGTTGCATACGATGACACGTATCTATTGACAATTTCTTCGATTCGTGGTGCAATCTTGCGGTGGAATTCGCGGCATCGTAACGAGGCCATTGCGTAATATCATTCGAACGAGATTAATCGTACAATTACTAGGATACAATCATCCTGGCCTTGCGAGCGACATCTGTGTCAGTTTTTAGATTAAACAAGGCAACAATATTCTGCCCCGGTAATTGATCGAACGTAGAATCGTGCTAGAACATTGTTGATACAAATTATAGTCTGCGCACTAATTTCGTTTACCACCTGTAATCGCGTTAATAATTACACTCGTACACGTTCGAAGTGTATTCAGCTGCACGGTATTTGGATTCTGTTAAAATAGAAATAAATAAACGAAAATAATAATTGGAAACAGAAATACCATACGCTACAATGTTGGAATAATTAATTGCCCGTGATAACTAACAATGTTCCCTGATTTAATTATCTCCCAAAATCAACATCCTATTATTATTATTATGTAAAGCGTTCTTCTCTTTTTTTAAAGTACTGTGGCGAGCAGCTTGTCCTGAGATGATTATGCTCGTCGACAGACGGAGATGGCATTTAATATAATTACGTCGGGGCAATGTGTAAGCAGTCCCCCCACCCCAGGAACTACGCCACCGTTCACTCCTGTTACATCCCCATGCGGAAGACGTAGTTTCCCTTCACGTGCCACGATGACACATCCTTGTTCCAACAGCACTTCACTTCCTGTCCTGATTTCTCAAATTATAACGCATATAGGACGTTCAAATCTTGCGCCATTCCTCAGAAAAGCTTTAATATCCTTCTACTTTTACGCATCGAATTCATTGTAGCCTTTTTTTTTCTTTTTTTTTTTTAATTTCTCATCTATTTCACTTTCGGAAGTTTAACTTCAAGGGGTATATAAAGTTGCTTAGCGTATGTGGAGTGTTCAGGATATTAAGGAGAGGAAATTTGAAGTGATACAAATAAAGTGATACTTTTGTTTAACTTTTCATGTTGGTTTATTCAAATAATTGCGTAGTACAAAGTAATTAAAATAGTTTTTATACAATCATGTGTCATAATATTTATTACATTTATTGCTGCATGTACTTAAATCAAAAGTTAAATATACATATATTTACAACTAACTATACTCATCTCTTCTACTTTCACACGCCACCTTTCCAAATATTCCTTCC
Organism: Nomada fucata; assembly: GCA_948146005.1. Classification (NCBI taxonomy): domain Eukaryota; kingdom Metazoa; phylum Arthropoda; class Insecta; order Hymenoptera; family Apidae; genus Nomada; species Nomada fucata. The sequence goes on along the minus strand of OX411277.1, from coordinate 30,628,751 downwards.
TACCTCGCCATTTTACAACTGGTATTCGTTACATTTAATTTGCTACTAAGTTGCTGAACTAGTCGATTATTACTCTACTGTATTGGTACTGTCGCGATATCTCGGACAATATTAAACTTGAAACTACTCTCTCACGTCCAGCGGAAGCGCAACGATGTTGCAAATATCGCCTTGCGAAAATGTTGCGTGGAGCCCTAATTGAGCCCTAAGAAAACGCAACAACATCACAAATGGACCTCCCGGAAAGTGCAACAAAGTCGCAAATGGAGCTCTAAGAGTACACAACGAAGTTGCAAGTCGATCGCTAAGAAAACGCAACACGGCTGCAAATTGAGCCGCAAGAAAACTTAACCAAGTTGCCAATTGAGCTACAAGGAATACAACAAAGTTGCAAATCGATCGCTAAGAAAACGTAATAAAGTTCAAAACGATCGCTAAGAAAATGTAACAAAGTTGCAAATCGATCGCTAAGAAAACGTAATAAAGTTGCAAAACGATCGCTAAGAAAATGTAACAAAGTTGCAAATCGATCGCTAAGAAAATGTAATAAAGTTGCAAAACGATCGCTAAGAAAATGTAACAAAGTTGCAAATCGATCGCTAAGAAAATGTAACAAAATCGCAAATCGATCGCTAAGAAAATGTAACAAAGTTGCAAATCGATCGCTAAGAAAATGTAACAAAGTTGCCAATTGTGCAATGCAAATATTTGCAACATTGTTGCAAAAAGTCGGAGAAAAATTTGTAACATTGTTGCAAAAAAGCCAGAGAAAAATTTGCAACATTGTTGCAAAATGTCCGAGAAAAATTTGCAACATTGTTGCAAAATGTCGGAGAAAAATTTACAACATTGTTGCAAAAAGCCCCGAGAAAAATTTGCAACATTGTTGCAAAAGTCTCCAGAAAAATTTGCAACTTTGTTGCAAAAGTCTCCAGAAAATTTGCAACATTGTTGCAAAAATGTCAGAAAAATTTGCAACATTGTTGCAAAAATTTTGGCGCAACAAAGTTGCAAAATTTTCTCGAGACTTTTGCAACAATGTTGCAAATTTTTCTCGGACACTTTGCAACAATGTTGCAAATTTTTCTCGGACATTTTGCAACGATGTTGCAAATTTTTCTGAAATTTTGGGCAACAATGTTGCAAATTTTTCTCGGGGCTTTTTGCAACAATGTTGCAAATTTTTCTCGGACATTTTGCAACAATGTTGCAAATTTTTCTGAAATTTTGGGCAACAATGTTGCAAATTTTTCTCGAGACTTTTTGCAACAATGTTGTAAATTTTTCTCCGACATTTTGCAACAATGTTGCAAATTTTTCACCGACATTTTGCAACAATGTTACAAATTTTTCTCTGGTTCTTTTGCAACAATGTTGCAAATTTTTCTCTGGCTTTTTTGCAACAATGTTCCAGATTTTTCTCTGGCTTTCTTGCAACAATGTTGCAGATTTTTCTCTGGTTCTTTTGCTACAATGTTGGACATTTTTCTCTGACCTTTTGCAACAATGTTGCAAAAAGTTTCTAGGCATGATTTGCAGCTTTGTTATATTTTCTTAGCGAGCGATTTGCAACTCTGTTCTATTTCTTGTGGCTCAATTTGCACCTTTGTTGCTTTTACTTGGGACGCAATATGCACCAGCGAAGTATTTTGTTTTAGGTATTAGGTATTAGGTATTAGGTATTAGGTATTAGGTATTAGGTATTAAGTATTAGGCATTTTATAGTCAGCTGCTAGTAAAGGATCGAGAACGAAACTTTTACTTAAATGTGGGAAGGAGTGGGACTGTGGTATAATGTAGGAGTTAGGGGCATCATTAAAGAACTTCGTAATTCCGATAAAATACATTTTTATTGAATAATTAGTGTATACAGAATTATGAAACTGATTTTGGGCTATACACCTGTGTTAATCTTGGGCAAATATATACAGGGTGACGTAAAACTTGGTTTGACGTAAACGTACTTACATACGCTTTTAGATAGGTTAATCAATGTGACAAATTATCTCCGTTTATGGCAACGCACGGAACTTATCTTAAGTCTAGAAAAACCGAAGCTTCGTGCTGTGTGGCTGTTCCAATTTGCCATTTGCTTTTGTTAATACACATGTAGATATTTACTATTTCATTTATTTCTACGAAATTCCGCATGAAATATAAGGCAGTTCAAAATTATTATTCATATACATGAGCTCATTAACTGCTTTAATTTCGCTATTAAAAAAGAATTATTATTAACAAAAATGAGGCAAACAATATAGTTAATTGAATCGACACGGGTGCACTTTAATTATCAGAATGAATGAAGCAGCCATACAATACCAGAAGGCATTTAAAATTATAAAGCAACAAGGTCGACGAAAATTACAAATTAAATGATATTACAATATCGCTCGCATACATTTCAATAAAACCTACACGCACGTAACATCCGTAAGAATTAAAATAGCTCGCACTGGATTCCCTGTACCCCAATGCTCCACCACCAACAAGCACACGCCCATCGTCGATTCCGTTCCAATGGTCTCTCGCCACGGAATATCTCCGAATCTCGAATTCGATTCTCTCTGGCTGCTGCGTATTCCTCTCTCGTTTCGCCCGTTCCTTGCCCGTTTAATTTACGACGATGTTGTTGTTCTCTCCCAGAGCTCACCCAGCGAGTCTTATACTACTGAAGAACGGCCGTGCCGTGCCGTCTTGTTCCACTGACGCAACGAAAATTTCTGCCTTCTGGAAAATCAGATTACGATTTATTTGTTGCAGCGCGCAAAGACATCGAGGAAACGTTAAAATTCTAAGTGAAAATCCGCGTGAAGCTACCGCGAGCTTTAAAGCAATAATAAACGAATCGACTAAGAATTTTAGTAAATTATACACATTCGAGAAAGTAGAACGAAAAAGTCAAGATATAACAATAGCCACAAAGTTGCCCACTGTTCATTCCGTTCTAAACAGAAATACTTTCGTTCAATAGAATCGTTGCACAAATAATTTCCCATGATAATCGTCGCGGGTGAAAACAGAAGAAGACAAAAAGAAGAAAAAACAAAATAGAAAGAAATCGAAATGACGCGTTTAGCAGTGAAGCTTGTAAATAAAAGGAGTCTCGCTCGTTGCGAGAATAGCCTCTTGCGCAACAATAACAGCAACAGTAGTAACCCTCGATCGTGTAGGCCACGAGTGATATATTACGTATTCAAGTGCAGATAATTCGTTCGTGGGACGCGATACATCATCGTGCAACGCTGTGCATTAAAACGCACGAGCGACTGTATCTGTCGTCACTGGTGGTTGCAGCACGTTCCGCGATGCACGTTCTTATCGGTTCGTGTAACACCGGACACGCGTCTGCCTCGTGGCCAATCATAAACCCGTCGCATTTCCCTGCATGCACCATCCGATTCGTTGAACCTTGCCTCTCTTACCGACCTTCCATTGGAAATACTCTCGACGATCTCTCGCCGCCTTCCGAACGAATTATCGGACACGAATTAATTCAACCGGGGAAGGGCTCTGCGATTTTTAGGTTGGGATTGGTTTTCAACTGGCGGGTTGCTTCGCAAACGGCGGAGGGGCGCCACTGTCGCTCGACAGAACACCGAGGTAAACAGAAGGAAACGATTTGTTTCCCAGGCGAAACAATTTCCGACACGGACGGACAATGTCGCCCGTTGGAGAATGGAAAGGAGGAACGGAAGAAAGTATGGAAACGGAATGAACGTTCCTCGCGGCGTGAAATTATCGATTGTCGCGGCAGCTGCACTTTAGCAGCCGCCGGAAATAACTTTCGTTTTCCCCTTCCGACGGACGAACGGCGAGAAGGCCGACCGATCGCTTTGTTATCGACTAGTCGAATCGCTTGTTTCCCACACTGTCACGAGTTCCACGTCTGTTCAATCGTAGCTGGAGATTGATTTTCGAAACTACCGAGCGAATTCATCGGTCACTTTACGGACGCTTTTAATCGAAACACGATAGTTATTCGTCGATTGTTATTGTCGCGAATAATTCGCTGTTCTATATTGGCTGTTATATGAACTATATGAACGCACGACAAATGTTCCAAATATTTTTCGAGACGTTTCGTTTACTCGTTGTATGAACGTTGTATGAATGTATTGAACGTTGTATGAATGTATTGAACGTTGTATGAATGTATTGAACGTTTTATGAATGTATTGAACGGTGTACCACGATCATCGGCGCCTCTATCTCCTTCTCCGAATGCGGCCGTTTTAATTTGATTCGTTCGATTCGCGAACGAGGGCGTGCGAACTGGAATAATAATCGGCTCGCTTGATTCAACGGCGGAACGGATCGTTTCCCACGCGTTTAATCGCCACGGGAAATTGGAATTCTCGGAGAGCCGAGCACGCGCGTTACCTTTCAGTTTATTTGGAGTGTCCAGAAGGACGCGGCGAGAACCGGAAGTGAACCGCGTGCTGCTGGCGTCAGAGAAGCGTCGCCGTTTAATCCCCCCCCCCCCCCCCCCTCCCCTCGTTCCAGCAGCTTTCGCGTTCGCGCGACTCCAGAGGAATTTAGTAAATATTTCTTTCGCGAAACTTGCCGGTTCTACAAAAACGAATGCGTTCAAGCGAACGAACACGCAAGGAGGAAAAGAAATTTCCGGCTAAACACCGCCGACATCGGCGACATATCTTCAACGCTCGTTTGATCCTGCGCGTTTAATTAAACCGCGGCGATTCGATGGTTTCGTACACGCGACTGAAATTCGAACGGGACGCTGACACGTAACAATTTCATCAAGAAGAATATATAGAACGAACCATTTAATATTATTATACGAATGATAATTTTGAATTAGAAGGGGCATTTAATTTCTGTTATTATTATTATTATTATTGTTGATATTGTTATTATTATTATCACAAATTTTCTAATTGCCCGTGGGAAATTACTAGCGCCGGATTAACGTTAGGAGAGTTAAGAGCGCTTTTCCATTTAGGGGAATGATGACGATACCGATGGGGAAATCGGACGAGGAATAATTGGACGGAAAATTATCTGCCTTCTCGTTGCATATCGTCGCGGTTAGCATTTCGAGATATCGACTAGTGCGCGTGTGGCGCGTCACGTATACCCGTTTACCTTTAATCCCTAATTGTCGATTACACGAAGCACAGTAATGCCTCGATATAAGCGAAAGCCCTCGGGGTCTGAACGTTCGCTTATATGGCGTAGTTCCTACATTGTTCGAAATTTGCCGTCAGCGTCGAACGTAGAAAAAGGGACAGCGGGTAAAGAAAGAGGGACCGAGCAGCCGAGCCAGAAAACAATATCCAGCGTATCGGGTGAAATAACGCTAATGCAAAGATAAAACTTTTTTATTTCGCATCCTTTTCTTATGAAACTTTTACATGGCGTAGCTGACATTTGTCTGATTAAAATGACACCGAACACGGTATAATTTGGACTGTATTTAGCGTCTCAATTAACGGTAATAAGTTTCGACCGCAGAAAAGGATAGCTAGTGAAAAGAAAAGAGAAGCTGCGATCGTGGCAATCGGCAAAGATCGCAGGCCCAGTGCACGGTTGAACGTACCAACTTATTACCGTTAATTAAGGCAGTAAATATAGTCCAAATTATATCGTGTTTGGTGTCATTTTAATCAGAAAATTGTCAGCTGTGCCGTGTAAAAGTTTCATAAGAAAAGGATGAGAAATGGCAAAGTTTCGTGGTGGAATTAGTATTAGCTCACCGATATACCCGAGCCCGGATCGCGTTACACTGATCGCCAAGCGAACTTCTGGACGTCTCAAGGGGTATACCCCTCAGTGGTGGGGGATAAACTCTTCCCTTGCATGGTGTAGAAGTGTCTCGCTTATATCAAGACATTACTGTACCATGAAAACGAGACTTCGAATCGACCCGACACCGCGGCCGTATTTCACGCAATTAATTTCACGTGAATTCTGCGGAAGTCGCGAACGGTCCCCAGGTGAACACGATGTACGACTTGTTATCGTTTACATCGCCGCTTTTAATTCTTCGATGATACATTTGTTTTTTCGTCGATTCGACATTCCCTAATCCGGCGAGACGAGCACGCCCACGAAGTTTTCTCGCTCGTCCTGGGACAACAAAGTCGATCGGACTCGAAGCCTCTAGGGTCCTCTTTTCGAACGAAAGCGTCGCATTGACTCATCTCGAGTTACTCGAAATAAGGGGGGGCAGGGGTTCGAAAGGTTTCGCTGTTCTCTGAGGTTAGACTCATTTGTCGTGGATGATATCAGTGGCAGAAAAAGGTGGACAGCCAGCCGGTTTACGGAATCGACTCCGCTTCCTGGGAATTCGGATGCAAATTAACCGACGTGAATCAGCGCGCCCGAGTGTCACCGTCTAATTCTCGGGAATGTTTAATCAGGAAATTAAGTCACCCCGCGGCGACGCTATTATTTCCGCCGAATTTAAATAGACATCAGCTTTCGTCGGCTGTTATTAACAGGCAGGCTCGCGATTTTATCGAAACGAAATCAACTCGTCGCGACTTAAATTTCGATTTAATATTAAAAAAGCTCGACTAATTCTTCACGATCCCACAGAGCATCGTCCTCAAAAACGTCTCGTTGCCGAGGATTAAAAAAGTGCCCCTTCTCTTCGTTGCGAAGAGAGAAGAATTAAATTCACGAAGGAGCTCTCCGCGTTTTACGGTCTCCCTGCCTCTCGAAGATCGCATCAGCCTCGATTCTCTCGCGTCCTGCATGCTCTCTATTTCCTCCGCCTTCCCCACCCTTCGCTGACACCCCTCCCACCACCATCACACTCGCGCGCGACAGACGCGAGAACTTTGGCCCGGATAAAAAGCAGTCGACCGCGAATCGTGCACGTAGACCAGGCTTAGCAGTCGAGCGACGTCCACGCGTAACACGGACGGACGTGCTCAGAGGCGTAGTGCAATCGATTATCGTTGAAACGTTCGGTGAATCAATTGCTGGCTACCTGTATACAACGGCACGTGCTTCGTTCAACTGAATTAATCGCATTTGGAATCGCTGACGGAGGCGATAGTGCAGTGTCCTGTGGGATTCAATCGCGTCGAGTGCGCGCATAGTATCCCTTCTGAGGGACATAGTCCTTCAGTCTGACCAGGATCACTGTAGATCCCGTTCCTCGTAAAGTGAAAGGAAAAAAAAGCATCGAAAGTTAATACGGACTCGTTTGTGCCACAAAGGGGAGTTTTCGTTCTGAGGGACATAGTCCTTCAGTGTCTGGTACACCGGGTCTTCTGTGAAACCTAATCGTCGTTCAGTGAAAGCGAAATAAGAATCGAAAGGGAACGTAGATTCGTTTGCAGCTGACAAGAGTGCGTGCGCAGGGTTTCTCTTCTGAGGGACGTAGTCCTTCAGTCTGTTACCAGGTCCTCTGCGAATCTTAATCGTGGTCGAGTGAAGGCAAAAGAAGAATCGAAAGGTTAACGTAGATTCGTTGTAGCTGAAAAGGGAGTTGCACAGAGTCCCGTTCTGAGGGACGTAGTCCTTCAGTCTGGTAACAGGTTGCTTACCCAGGTGTACCGCGCCGCGAATAAAAGAAAGAGAAATCCAGGGTGACGGACAGACTCGCGCGGGTGGAAAAGTGGTGTTGGGTTTCAAGTTTCTCCTCGTTGGAAAAAGGGAACGGTGGACAACAGGTGAAAGTACAGGTGACGTTCGATGCTGTCGATCGTTGGATAGCGAGGTTCGATCGGTGCGCGTGTGTGTTCATGCTGCTGCGTTCCCGTGATCATTCGAGGACAGACGCGAGAAACATGGTACAGCAGACGGACGCAGAGTTCGCGACCGGGAACGTGGACGATCTCGCGAGGTATTTCAATTACCTGAGGACCCTGGCGGACCTCACGGCCATGGCCAGCATCGTAGCCGTACAGGTACGGTGTCTTTGGTACCGCGACTACGAATAATTTTTTCTCGAGAATCTTTCCTCTTGGGCAAATAGGATTTCGTTATTGTTTATTTATTATCGATTCGTTCTCTAATAATGATTAATGGGTCGAGGGTAATGGGGGAACCGGGCACGCGAGATTTCGTAACGGGTTATTTAACGTTGGCGATTTTTCACGGAGCAGAAATTTAAATAGATAAGCTTCCGCAAAGTTTCGTGGCAATCAGTTTGAAAGAGTTGATCGATATCTGTTGACATCTAGGAACAATCGCGTGACAAATAATTTATTACGACAGCCTGTTACAGCGATGTCTGGTCTCGAACGTGAGAACATTATTTACGACTGATTTATAAGCAGTTTCGTGTTAAGCAATTTCGTTAATTCGTACTTTAACGTTACCCCACTGTTGCCGCTTCAGGAATGTCACTTCCCTCAATTAACCCTCGATAATGCTAATAATAATAATAATAATAATAATAATAATAATAATAATATAAATTATTATATAATATTTTATAAATTATATTATATAATTATATTTATTATAATTATTATTATAAAAATAATTTTTTTTATCGGTTTTTATCGCAGAAAGTTTATCCGCGAAAAATTGTTCAATTCGAGATTATAATTATTATTATATATTATTGTTATATGTTATAATAATAATAATAATAATAATAATAATAATAATATTTTAACCATTCAGTCTTAACAACGATACACAATAATTTCCATCTCGAGTTATTCCGGGAATGGCACTTAAAATGAAACTGTGCTATCGGTTTCTCGAATTGAACAATTTTTCGCGGATAAACTTTCTGCGATAAAAACCGATAACAAAAAAAAAAAAAGGACGGTAATCCGTGGAATATATTTACGGATTTATAAATCTCGAGAATCTCGATGTCCCATATGTCCCATCGAAATGAACAGACCGAACGCCTGGTGCAGGTATCGATCGATATCTCGACCGGCGTCAAGGCCCTTCAATGTCGCCAAAGAAGGACAAGGTGGCGCAAGAGCAAGGTGGCCAAAGAAATCGAACCGTCCAACGCCGTTGAAATTCTCGACCACCTCGATTACCCCTTTCCCATCACTACTTTACCATCACTAAAACAATTATCCAAGCATTGTTGCTAAGAACATGAATGTCCAATTAATTCGACCTTCGTCGCTAGAGCAGCACTGAACAAAGAGGAACGAAGAGATACGTCAGAAAGGGAAGAAAAAAATCGTCGGAGTAATGAAGCAATCTCTCGTTATCGAGGATTAACAACGACCGATGAATAATACTCGCGCGAACGTCGCTTCTTTTTCTTCTTCTCTTTTCTTTCTTTATTTCCTTTTTCTTTTTTTTTTTTTTTTTCAATGAATCGAGTCGAACGGGAAACGGCACCGACGAATTCTTCCGAGAACGTTGCGCCACTGATTTATCCGAAACGCGATCTCGTTTCGCTAATCAGATGTCGTGGCTGCTTTATCTGCTTTGTTTACTAAAAATCCACTCGAACGGATCGGGCTATCTCGAGTTGGAGAGATTTTAAATTTACGCCGTTGTAGGACAAACGTGGCCGCGGTTTAATCGCGCGACATTTTTCTACGAAACGACGCGCGACGGCAAACGACGGGGGGGGACCCCCCCATTGGCGTAGCAACCGAGAAATCGACGCGGCTCGATCGCTGTCCGTCGATTCATCGACGCTTCGCGTTGATCTCTCTCCGACACCCGGTTCTCTCGAACGATTAGCTTCGCGACAGGAAAGTATCTCTCGTTTCCTCTAACCCCGTCCCATGATTCATTCTCGCTCGTTGGAATTACAAGCAGGCTTTTCGACGCGTCGATCGCGTCGCGTTTCGTTTGCAACGAAATATTCGTAGTTTGGGGAACCGAGCGAAGCAAGCGCGATCAACTGTTGTCGTCATTTTTAAAAGACGCACTCGACCGACCGCCGGCAGCCGACGATTTCAAAGAAAAACCGTATCTCCGTAGCGGAGCGTCTACGGGCGTGCAGCCGATAAGCGTTATCAATCGCCACGAGGCTCAGGTTGTTTACGATAAGAGTGTCGTGGGGTCGCGTAATCGAGCCGGCTTAATTAACGACGCGCTGTTACGTGACGTGCCCCATCGAAAGTTAATTGTCCCGATTGTCGAGTCAACAGTCGCGTTCCATCTTGTTTTTTCCGCGAGCGTGCGTGCGTGTCGGAGATAAGAAGCGTGTATCGCGAGGGGGACACACGTAATCGTTTATCGGACGTTTCGAGCAATTTTTTTTATTTCTCACGCGGCCCGTGCAACGAACATCGAAATCGAGCAAGGGAGAAATTCGTTTCGAGTGGGGCCACTCGTGCGTAGGAAGCGGCCCGACGTTCTCGAGCCTACCGATTTCGTTTTATCGTCCGCGATATCTGACCGCGCCGATCCGATCGAATTATCTTCGTTTATTTTTAGACGCCGTGATACTTTTCTCCTCTCGCATTGTTTTCGATTCACCGGCGGACAAACAATCGTAGCGACAGCGCGCAGATTCCTCGCGCACTAACCCGTCGCGATCTAGTGATTTTCCACGGTCCCGGATCGTCCCGTTTATTTACTCGCCGCTCGATCACGCGGACAGATGGAGCGAGTCTTGACACGCTCGGAAGATAAGAAACGCTCGCGCGAGAATTCGTCGCGAAACTCGAAAGGGATCTATCCGCATTCGTCATACGACGGTGACATAACTGTGGCGCAGCGCGTCACGATGAAACAGGTGTCTCGATTCACGTGTGCCACCGCTAATTGCCGCGATCAATTAAACCTGGATGTAATTCGACGTTCGACGATTATCTGTCGGTCGAATTACATCACGACCGATTAGATATTTATATGCGCTTCTATAGTTAGACGAGGTTAGTTATATTTCACTTTCAGCCTAGTTACGTTCCCGTGCAATATTCACGGGGATCTACAGTTGGGAACGGTGTGTACGCCTTTTAGGTTACGTTCTCGCGGAGTCGGCCATTAATGCGACTCTATACTTAGAAGCGGCGTAAGCCTTTTCAGATCGGTGCCTTTTAGATCGACCGTTTCGTATTCGTCGAAAGTTCGGGAAAACGGGCGAAAGTTGTTTGACTTAGTTCCACGCGTCCTTTGATCCTAGGGAGTTTTAATTGTCGCGTCCAAGGGCGGACGATTATAGATCGCTTCGGCCTCCGTTTGTCACGTGACCGGGTTTCCAAACGATCATTGCGACAATACGCGTTGGCATCGGAACGCGAGGAATTCGAAGAAGAGAATTTTGCTCGCGTTTTTGCAACGCTGCTCGCTGCATAAAGAAAAATCACCATAAGTGTGATTAAATTAATTCGACCTATCTCACTGTTATGCAATATTAAAAAAGAAAGAAAAACACGCCTGCCAATTGACAACGAGAATAGACGAATCAACTGTCACGAGATGTTCCGTCGAACGAGTTTCGCGATAAAATATCGACGACGACGTTTATTGACAAGCGTCACGAATCGATTGGACACCTTATCGGGCAGATCGCGGGGCACGAGAAGCCCAGTTAAACAGCCGCGCCCGATCAACACGCTCGATAATAAAACAAGAATCTTATCGGTGACTTAACTGACCACGGATAGTTAATGTCCTGATTATCATTCGACGTGCATAATTCGATTGTTCGTGAAATCTGTATTACCCAGGAGTCAGTTGTTCCCCCTTAAATAAAATTAGGGCCCACGAATCGACCGTTCTCACATTTCTGCAAGCACGATTGACGAATAAATAATTACGCTCGCGCCGGATTAACAAATAATCGTTCGAGCTTTGTCGTATTTTTCATTTATCCCGGTAACCGTCGAATGTATTTCCAACACGAATATATAAAAGTATCCAGCGGGTTCGAAAAATAAATTTCAACGATTCTCACAGAAACATCGCCCCCACTTTTCAAGCGAATGGAAAAATTCCGGTAACCCGAAATCTTTATGCGGACTTGGCTTTATTTATTGCAGCTGGATGGGAGGCAAATAAACGAACGAGATCTGTGTATACCTCGAGGGGGGGGGGGGGTGTTCACGTGTTTTGGGGGATTTAGGGTGGGCCTTGTGTGTGCGTGTACAACGTGCCGTCATTTATCTGCGTCGAAAGTTTCATACGAGGCGTGCAAATAATTGTAAATTTCGCGAGATAAGAATTGGTCGCCACCGTTTGGAGGAAGAGGGGTGGTTTTATTACCCTTCTTGGTATCTGTTTCGATTAATTATCCTCGTTATTCTGACAATCTCATAAAAAATTTGCGGTCGATTGTTTAAAAAGAGTTCACGCTGTGCAGTGAAAAATTGTTTGCTTACTTTGGATAATGTCAATGTTGACACGAATGGAAATTCCAAGGGGTGCTCTGTACCGGGCGACAAATAATTTCAGGAAGAATTTCGAGCAAACAAAGATTTCAAGCAGAAGGCTATAGCCGGATAAAAGGGGTGCTATCCAGGGACTTCTATAAGGGACAGCTTGGAAGAAACAATTTGTGCCAAGTTTCAACCCTGTAACTCAAGTGGGAGGGTAGTTACAGGGGAGAAACAAAAATCTAGTTTTTTACCGATAATTCCCATTTTAACGAACCAAAAATTTTGAAAAAAATCAGAGACACTTCTACTATGGGGGCGCGTATTATACAAATGTCGCAGATTTTTAAATTGAAAAGCCGAGCTGCGAAAAATAAAAAACGTAAAAAAGTGGCGAAAAATGGCGATTTTGTATTGAAGGAATCGTGGTACTATGATTATACTTTTTTTCTAGGTGCGTATCATTGATACCACTACTCTCAATTTTTTTCAGATTTTTAAATTCGGTGCGCCGCGGTCGAAAAAATTAAAAACCGACTTTTTCGTCGCTTTTCGCGTGTCGCGATAACTTACACGGCGAACTGATGTCTATTATTTATCAAACAAGTATTTTATGCAACGTTCAATGTTTTCGCATGCCGGCAAACCGATATAGAAATTGAGGAAACTAGATAAACCGTACCGATTGCAATTAGCGTCACCGTATTATACTCCAAAGTATTTCATACATCAAGAAGAGATATTAATATTCGCGACGAATAAAAATTTCCGTCACCTTTCTGTTCACAGTTCAAGCGAATGCTGAACAAAGAACTGTCCCACTTCTCGGAGTCCTCGAAATCGGGCAACCAAATATCAGAATACATCTGCAGCACCTTCCTTGGTAAGTACAACGACCCCCGTTCGACAATTAAAGAATTCGCAAGCCGAGCGAGCGGAAGAAAACAATTCCTGGCGAGGAAAAAGCGAAAGAACGAAGAAGGAAAGGAAAAGTCAGCAGCCGGCTGGGTAGTTTTATCGAGGCCACGACGCGTCGGGCAGGCAGATTTATCAGGGACAACGCGAGAGCTGGATCAGACTTTTACGCGTCGAGGGCCCTTGAGAGAGTTCGCAAGTGCGACGCGCGTTTCACGTTTTCGCCCTCTTTGTCCCGCGGCGATTCCTGTTGCTACACGAAAGACTACACGCACGACTACACGCACGACTGCACGGACGACAACCCGGCGCAATATTTTTACGCGCAACCGCGCTGTCCAATCGCCGTCTCGACGGGAACCGATTACGTACTTTAATTTTGCAGAACAGTCGCGATACGTTCGGCCTTGTGAATTCGTGGCAACGAGCAAAATCAATTGCAGACAGTTTAACAGCTGGTGTATGTTAATTAGGGTGAACAACGAACCGTTTCCATTTCCTTCCATCGACAATAAATAAACAATACACTGACTATCGAACCGAGCGTGCGGAGTGAAAAATGTCAATGGAAAAGGTATCGCTTTCGAAACGAGAAACCCCCCCTGTATTCGTTTAATTAAACGATATTCTTCTGTTCAATTAATTAAACGATATTCTTCTGTTCAATTAATTAAACAATCCTGCCGCTGCTCGGTTAAATATTCTCGTCTTAATTAATCGGATAATGTTCAGCCCTCGGCTGTTAATAAGTTGGCACGAAATATGATTTTGGAATATTTTCCAACAAAACAGACAAGCAACAAGAATTGGACTTACCGTCCCTGCGGATCGAGGATGCGGTTGCGGCTGCCGGAAGTGTGGACGCGAGGGCGGCGAAGAAGAAGGACCGGGTCCAGAGGGGCCCGGCTGCGATGTCCCACATAAGCGGCGTGAAACGGCCCCTCACGCACACGAACAGCTTCACCGGGGAACGTGTGCCGCCCCACGGCGTGGAGACACCCCACGAAGAGGAACTTGGAAAGGTAGGAAGAACTTTGTCTAACCTGGTCGCAGAACTCTGATCTGAAAATAAAAAAACGTAACAGTCAATTGAAACTGGAATAACGAATAATTTTATATCCATCGCGCTAACAACGAGTGGGCCGATACGAATTGAACAACATTTATTTGAATCGTTTAAATTATTCATTGTTCCGTTATTTTACGAACAGACGTCCAAGGGTCTGCGACAATTATTGTTCATACATTGCACAGTGCCAAATGTTGTTTACACCATGAATATTTTATTCATGAGATTAATTAATAAAATTCGAATTTGTTCGTGAACAATCGGGAAAAGTTTGAATGTAGAACGGGACGTTTGTGTTACGCGAACGAAAATTACATGGACGCTCGACGACGCACGATTCCGTGTGTAACTAACGTTCGAAATAAATCAAGAGGTGTTATGTAAGCGGTGTCCGAAATATTAAGCAGCTCCGCGAAAGCGAAATTAATGAACTTTCTACCGATCCGGAAGACCTCGATTACACATTCGGCGCGTCGCTCGCTACGAAACACTCGCCTAACCGGTTTCCCGACGTCGGAATTGCAGAAGCTGCCGCTATTGAAATACGCGCGAGCGAGGGAAAGAAATCGTGAAACGTTTCGTGAACGAGAATCAGTATTGGATAATTGTTACGCGGATAGCGGGGACTGGATAAGAGTATCGTAAACTCTACTAACATTACACACCCTGATAACAGTGGTGCAGCTAATCATTTCCATGGTAACCGAGAGGAACCGCTTTGTGAAGTGATTGTTCATTAACGTTTCTTACTATTAGCATTATTTATCCGTGCCGAAACGTACACCTTACACTTATTCGAAATAAATCGTTCTTTTCAACTCGATTTACCTAGGCAGTCGGAAAAGTTCTCGGCCTGACGCACAGGCGATGTTAGAAACTACGAAACCCTAATTGCATTGGCAAGTTCTGTCCTTTATATAAACGCGTGTAAAATTTTATTTCGATGATACATTTCGGTTCATCGATCATCGTCGTAAACGTGAATCGGATCTCGCGGTCGATTCTGCGCCGTTGTCTGGTTACTAACCGAGCAGCAGGCTGGCCACCGGTCCTGGAGCCACGTGCGATCTCCGACGCGGCTG
This sequence comes from Nomada fucata, assembly GCA_948146005.1. Classification (NCBI taxonomy): domain Eukaryota; kingdom Metazoa; phylum Arthropoda; class Insecta; order Hymenoptera; family Apidae; genus Nomada; species Nomada fucata. The sequence goes on along the minus strand of OX411277.1, from coordinate 30,613,449 downwards.
AAAGACGTCTGAGACCTTTCCTGTTGCCGTCCCACGCGAACCTCGGTCGTTCGCTTCCTTGTTTTCGTGCGTGTCACGCCTCGCGTCGCACCTTTCCCCTCGTCGATCATTGGCTGGCCTGTCGTCGACGCGAGCAACCTTGGAATCGCCTTTAAACGTCGAACGCGACGCGAATAATTGTGTCGCGAATTTCGTTCCCCTCCTTCGCGAATTTACGAGAAATGCGTTCGCTATTGTCGCTGACGTTGTTGTTGCTAATATCGCTGCCGTCGTTGCCGTTACTCGTTGAAACGTTTCTCCTGTTCGACGCGCGCCGCGACGAAATTTGCACACCGAGGAAGACCACGCTGAAAGACTGACAACAGTAGGAGACGTCACAGGTGATGAAAATATTCCACCGTCTGAAAAACGTAATCACTCAGCGAGATCCGTTTCCCTTTCCCTGTCCTTATCGGTCCTCGCGCGTCTATTAGCACAAGTTTTACGAGGGGGGCTTTGCGAATCTCGCCTAGGAAATTTCCAGCGTTGGGAACAATGCGCAGACGGTCAAATATTTACCAGTTTCCCCCATTCAACGCGACAGATGCTGACGCGCCGGTGGGGGGGATAAAATCTGCAGGGAAACGAACGATAATCGGGTCGGGCTTTGCAACTTTCCATTAATTAATATTGCGAATATTGGAAATGGTGTGTTGAATAAAATAACTATTATATTTATCACAATAGGTGTATTTATTAACAGCTCAGAAGGAACGTCTTATATCCATGAGATGTTCCCTTGAACCGAATAAAGCGCCCAGAAGAACTGGGTACTTATATCGTCTCATTTTACAACCAGGGCCCTTTTTGACTCACCAAGTAGAGTTCTGGTTCTCTTACTATCTTTATTAGTAAGCCATTTCTAAGAACGTTGAGACAATTTTGCTCCAGCATATTTTACGTTCACTATCCATACCAAATATTCAACAGCGAACGATTCATTCTGTGTCGAATGCGAATTCAACGACGTCGCGCGACGATTTATTTTTCATTCGGTGGAAACGTCAATTGAATTGTTCGCGACAACCGTGGACTAGAAAACCCTGCGCCCGTTCTTCTGTTTCATTTGCGCCAACGTGCCACGGGCGCAAGTAGACACGGTCAACCACCGCCAGACAGATAATCGATTCGCCGAAATCAATGGCGCTTGTGTTTACGTTCGTGTGCACGGCGACGAAAAATTCGGGCCGAGGTCGCGACGATAACCTAATTTCTCGACCCCTCGGTAATTATCGTTACCGTTATTTTCACCTCAGTTGGACGAGGTCGCTGAAAAATCTTCCCGTGACAGTAACACCGAGACCACACTGTTGCCAGAATCAAGGACGAATGGTTACACCAATAATAATAATTGTAATTGAAAAAGATGAAACTTTCCTAGTCGGCTAATTTTGCTTTTTATAATATTTCTACAATTATTTCTATCCGTGACAAATATTTTAATTTATTTTTTATTATTTTTGTTATTTTCCAATCCGGAACCACCTCGGTTTAAATAAACTAATAAATAAAACCTTCGATCGGACCCAGTTTGGAATAAAAAAATTCCACTGGTTCGTTCCATTTTTTATTCTCAATGGAATCAATTGACTTGACGGTCAATTATCCGTCGTTCACGCTCGATCGGTCAATCTACAAACGTTCATCATCCCAATTGACGGTCAACGGTCCCTATCGTCATCGGAAGATTTGTCGAATAAATTCGTCGTTCGTTAAATTGAAACGCGAGGTCCATTTATGGTCGTCGAAATTTTTTTATTAACGATCAGACGACTGAACTTCAATTTTCAAAACTTTCCCCCACCGTCTGACGCAGAATTTGCAGTTCGCCTCTTTTTAGGCAGAGTAGAGAGCTGCAGCTTTCACCCGAACAGTTGTCCAACGTTCCCTACGCTACTGCAGCGCCGCCTACTTAGAAAGAGACCATCGGGTCGTCGCGAGGCACGCCTCGCGGGACACTAGAATCGTTCCAGGGCCCACGCGATTCTGATTCAGAGTCGCGAAATTGCTTCCAACTCCTTATTTGGCTCGCGTACGCGGCGCTGTTCGTTTGCTTGTTCAGCGAAACGGGGCTAGAGTGTTCCAGGGCGCTATCCTAATCCTGAACGGTCGATTCGAACCGGGACGTTGCAAAATTTCCTGCGATTTCGCTGTGGGTCCAAATAAACGATCTTTAATTGGAACGGCGCGATTATTCCGAGGACTATAAGCGTCAGCCGACAGGACTAAAGCGCTCCGGGTCTTGAAAAGTATCTTTAGACGTTGCTTGTTTGGCAGAGGCGAAAGGAAACTGATAGTTCATTGCGAATTACGAGGATTAGCGATTACGGGAACGTTTTCAATGATTAACAACGACTGCTGGGAAAACAAACTGTTCCGGGGAGAGACAGCTCGATAGACAAAAGCAAATAGTCTCGAGGAGAATTATGTGAACGCTTGAACAGCTGTTCCGGTGTTTAATTTGGCTGTGCAAATTGCAAGGCAGGAAAGTAACTAATTCGGTTCTGCCAGGAATCACCAGTTCACAAAGGGGATCCATTCGGGGATGCTGATATATAATTCTGTTCGACTGTGTGGATAAGTAGGTCGCTCTCGGTTACCATAGTTAATTGTCCGCGATTGTATATTCCTTTGTGAGGAATACGTTACAAGCAGCAAGGACCAACACTGTTGAACGACAAGTGTTGGTAGGGTTGAGACTCATAGTAGACACGTGATAGTAATAATAATAATAATAGTAATAGCTCATGGTCAACAAGAGACAGTTCCCTAATCGTCTGAATCAATTTTTCCTTATGAAGGCTGATGAAAGTAAAGATCAATGGCTTTTACTGATTTATGCTGACCTGCTGCAGGTTCTGTCAGACATCGACAAGTGGGGCATCGACATCTTCAGGATAGGCGAGCTGAGCAACAACAGGCCGCTGACCTGCGTCGCCTACACAGCCTTCCAGACACGTGATCTGCTCAAATCGCTGGCCATACCGCCCAAGACCTTCGTTACCTTCATGATGACCCTAGAGGATCACTACGTCAAGGACAATCCCTTCCACAATAGCCTGCACGCGGCTGACGTGACACAGTCCACCCACACTCTGCTCAACACGCCCGCACTCGAGGTTAATATATATTCGATTGTTGTTACCATTACTGCTTTCGCAACTTTCAGCGTGACCCCGCGTACACGATAGTCCCCGTTCCTTCGTTCAGAAGAGCCAGACTATTTGAAAGTTCTTTGCTCTGTGACCCGATTGATGCTCGTGGCGATGTTAATTGGTTTTTTGATGGTCTCAATTGGGGCTCCGTTAATATCAGCCGCATGCTGACTAGTTTATTGAGATCTTCTCTTGGTTGCAGTCCGTGTTCACGCCACTGGAAATCACGGCAGCATTATTCGCGGCGACCATTCACGACGTGGATCATCCTGGACTCACCAATCAGTTCCTTATCAATTCGAGTGAGTGTTCCTTGTGTGGAGCCTAGATACAGAGACTTGGAGCTTCGTGAAACCCGAGCTGACCCTGGCCTAGCTCGCGTCTAACCTTCGCCAATCTCTGTTCGCAGGCTCCGAGCTCGCCCTGATGTACAACGACGAGTCCGTCTTGGAGAACCATCATCTGGCGGTGGCGTTCAAGTTGCTGCAGAACGAGGGCTGCGACATCTTCGTCAACATGACCAAGAAGCAGCGTCAGACACTTCGCAAAATGGTCATCGATATGGTCCTGTCCACAGACATGTCCAAGCACATGTCCTTGCTGGCCGATCTGAAGACCATGGTGGAAACCAAGAAGGTCGCAGGGTCCGGTGTCCTCCTGTTGGACAACTACACCGATCGTATCCAAGTCCTGGAGAACTTGGTGCACTGTGCTGACCTGTCCAATCCAACGAAACCCTTGCCACTGTACCGACAATGGGTCAGCCTGCTGATGGAGGAGTTCTTCCTTCAGGGAGACAGGGAACGAGAGCAAAACATGGACATCAGTCCCATGTGCGACAGGCACAGTGCAACGATCGAGAAGACACAGGTCGGTTTCATCGACTTCATCGTCCATCCTCTGTGGGAGACCTGGGCTGACCTGGTCCATCCGGACGCACAGGAGATCCTCGATACCTTGGAGGAAAATAGAAATTGGTATCAGTCCATGATCCCACCCTCGCCGCCGTCCGACGATCAACAGCAACAGCTGCAGCAAGAGATTGAGCAGCAGTCCGAGAGGATACACTTCCAGGTAAGGATCTATGGAACTGTTGAATCCACCTCGTGATCTATAGAGTACACAGCTCTGTTCCTCGTCTGAGAAGAGCGGTCCCCTTTTCGCTTCGTCTAATCTGAGGGACAATTCCTTTGTTCCAGGTGACACTGGAGGAAGGCGACGAGACAGGCGATGCCACGGAAACAGGTGGCGCAGCGGAATCAACTCTGGCCAGCGAAGAAGGGGGCGGTGAGTCGGAGGAGAGCGCAGCGGAGGCTGGGATGTGACGGAGGCTCGCGGGCATTTGCAAGAAGCTCCACGAGAGGGTGCAGCAGTCCTGGTGGCGCGTGCGTCAGTGACAGCTAGCCCGCTGCCGCTGGTCAGCTCTCTTTGTGTCGACCTACTGACCTTTTGGCCAAGCTCCATCCCCCGGAACGGTGGAAAAGGGCCCGTCCCGGACCAAGGGACGGTTAACGAGAGAAGGAGACAGTCAGGAAGCAAACAAGCAAACAAGCAAGCAATCGAAGGGAATGTCTAGTCGCCTGGCCCTATGGGAGAGGTCTTTATTGTCTCGTCGAAGAGCAGGAAGATGTTCGTGAAGAATGAGGAGCCCATCGACACTGTCGTTTGGTCCCGATTGCTGACGCTGGTCTCGGCTAGGGAGCGACGATTTCTGTTCGCTGCGTCTCGGCTGGTTCGAGTCGCAACGACAAACGTCCACGGTGGACCCATCCTCGTAGGAGGAGAAGGAGTATCGTCGTTGCCATTGTCGTTTATAAACCCCACCCCCCCTTATCCCCCTTATCCCAATCGTCGTTCGATCGGTCACGAATCGACGAAAGAAGTGACGCATCTGTGTGGCTCGAACGGAGGGCACGAATCTCTTCACCAAGTACCTGTACACAAAACGAAGGCGGACTGGCCAGTGAAGGGGGCCGTCCACCTTTATTGTGAGAACACGACTCGAAGAAACAAGGGGAATGTTTCGTCTCGCCCAGTGACAGGATCCTTTCTTGACATATCAATTACAGATGGCAGCCCTGGCCGCAAGATTTCAACGATTCGCGATGCCGGTTGCGTTGTGACAGAAGGGGAACATCGTTAGTGAATAACCTGGGTCTACGTTGCCAAACTGGAAGATCGCTAGAGAAGCGTTAGACGTCGCGCAGTTCGCCGTTCATCCCGAAATTTGTCCGACGATCACACCTCGATTGCTACCTAGTATAGTCTAGGGACTGTGGCCAATCCTTAATCCTAGGGCTTCGTAATCATTGCTCGCCGAGTAGAGCTTCGTAGAGGACGTTGAAAGTATGTGAGATGGGACCGGGTGAGTCCTGGGTTACGGGTGACGCGAGCGTGGCGCCACCTGGCGGGCGAGAAGTTAACTTTCAATACAGAGCGCTCGAAGGCTGGCCTTTTCCGTTGAGTTTACATTGAAATTAACGTAGACCAGCTGTCCGTAAGCTTTCTTCTCCCGTTCATACATACGCGTACACACGCGTGCGCCCGCGCGCAACCATATACACCGACACGTGCACACCGGACGTACACGGAACACACACACACACACACACACAAAGTGAATGCAACAGCGTTTTGAACCAAAGAGTAATGTTAGTCACATTTTGTCGTTCGCGAAACGAACGCGAGAATCGAACCTCGTCCTTTATTCGTCCGAGTTAAGAGGAAGGATTATAAGAGACGAACAAACAAGAAAAAAAAAGATAAGTCATCCGGCTTCTAGCGACGGTAGATATTACTTAGGGGAGAACGAGGCGGTGAATTAATTAGCTAGAACCTTGCGGCTCGATGTGTTAACGGAATGCGAGGCTAAGGAAGAAAAAGAACAAACAAAGAAAAACAGTGTAAAAATGTTGAAAACGGAAAAAAAAAAAAAAATCGAGACTACGAAAAGAAATATGAAGTACTCTCTCGCTTGGATGTCTGTGAATCGCTCAAACTCGAGGATCGACAATCGAATCCTATCGCTCTCTTCCTCGATGCATCCACGTTACCGATCGAAATTTAACGGAACCATCGCGGCGCCGCCGCCGCACGCTACACTTCTCAAACAGATGGCGCTTCTTTTTTTTCCTTTCGTAACGCGAGCCGGCTATAATTCGATCGATCACGATCGATCGAATCGAGCGTGAAACGACGTACACTTGTTCCGGTGCACGAGGAAGAGGCGAGACTCGAAATCTGTGTCCGTAGGCAGTGAATCTAGTGAATGTTTCTGGTGCTGGCCACCGAGCTTAGTTAATTAAGGGTAAATTACGTAAGGCTACGAGTACACGACTAGATATTAAGCTGAGGTATTAACCAGAAACGAAAAGAAAGAAAACAAAAAAAATGAATAAAAAATAAATGCAAGCGAAATCCTTCTTTATAGGGCTGTAAGCGACCAGGTAATTAATGATAATTAATCGTTCAACCGCGTGGACGACGACGTGAATTATAAATGGTGATAAGTCCGACGCGACGTTTGGTTCCACGGGATCCCTTCGGATTCGGGTGAATCCCGATCGAGGATCGAATTATCAAAATGAGGATCGAGAGATTCGATGGAGAATCGGCCGATCGAACGACGAGGGACAATTCTTGTTCTGATTTATCCGTTTATTATAACCACCCCCCCCCTACAAAACCCCCCACGAGTCTGTGTTGCCCCGACGTAGATTTAATTCCGTGGTTTTTCTTCTTTTCGACGATTGTTTCTTTTCTTTTCTATGGTTTTCACGAGCCGACTCAACGATATTGTTACAATAATAACGGTACCCCACCCCACCTCCCCCAAAGACTAACGACAATGTTTTACGTGTAATTAGCGTGAACCACGGCGATGTTGGTTTCACGAGGCGATATGTGTGTGCGTTATTATTATTATTATTATTATCATTGTTATTTTTCAATTGTATTCGAGCGCCGAATTGATAATGGCGGCGACGATAAACGTCCATCGAACGAGACACGGTCACGATGATTGGGGGCGCCGATAATCGCAAATGTTACCGAGTTAATAGGGGAAACAAAAAAGTAAATGAAAAAGAGAGAGAAAAGATGAAACGAAAAACTGAATACAACGTGTTTGATTGCTGGACAGTTAAATGAACATGTATTAATATCGTGTAACCCTCGTACGAGATATATGTGTAATAAAAACATATTTATTGTCGGAATTCAATCGCAGGTGTGTTTCTATCGCTTCTAGTCGTTTCCCACTCCTTACCTTAGTCCCTCGACGAACTTTTAGACGTGCAAATTGTAACGAAGAAAAAGAAGGGAGGGAGAGGAACATTTATTTCTGCACCGCAAAACAATGAAAGCTAAACCTGTGAATAATTTCTAATTATCTTGCAAACGATTCGCTGAGCTACAATTAAATTACAATACACAGAAACCAACCTCGAGCATTAATTTACCGGCCAACCTTAGTACTAGGGCGGAAAGGGTCGCAAATAAAACCACCAGGCTCCCGCATAATTATTTGTAAATATATTATTAAGTAACATCTATAATATAGTAATGAAAAATCATTTACATTAATAAGTATCGTCGTAATAGTTTCTCGCGCGCGCGCGCACGCGCGCCAGTGTGTGTGTGTGCATGTGTCCGTGTTCACCCTCCTTCAACCCTTCGGAAAATCTTTCGCAAGAAAGCTCGCCGTTTCGAAAATCCAAGTTTTAAATACCATCAGCGAATTCTCAACCTGCCGAGAATTCGCGGCGTTCGAAACGCCTGCACGATGTACAAACGCCGTCTCGATTCTAAATCGAAAAGCCTCTGAAGGATGGTGGCGCCACCTTCAACGCGCCTAACCTCAATCGTGGCGCGAGATATATCTGATATCCTCTATCCTCTTTTGCGTACGTCTCCGCGTCTCTCTAAATTTCTCTCCCATTTTGTTTCGTTCGGTAAAAAATGTATCAGGCGTCCTTTACACGTGGCGATTCTTAATCTATCGTGGTTATTACGTAAGTATATCAAGATGGCTCGCGGGCCTCAACCCTCGATCGAGATTGTCGACACTCGAATCGATTCGAACATTGGCCTTCCCACGCACTCGCTGTTCCTCCCATTGCTCGTCTATTATTATCGGAATCTCGTCCGGCTGGTTTCCACCTCAAGCGTGCCGTTTAATTCTACTTTATCGTACAATAATGGACGAGGATCGAATAATCAATTTTCACGGTGAAAAATAAAACGAGAGCCAATATCGTCCCCTTCTCTACGATTCGATTTCGAATCGTCTCGATCGACGGCTGCGGACCCCTCTCTTCTTTCTTTTATTCTTCAATTTACAAAATCGAAATTACCATGTAAATCGCTAAAAGTAGAGACGGTAGTAGTCGTTGTGTTTCGTTCTACAGGCAGTAACGTGTGTGCGTGACGAGGGGGGGGGGGGGGGGGTAAGTGAACGAATTATATTTCGAAATTGGCGCCCTCAATTAATTGGTTAATTAATTCGCGCTTTCGCGACAGGGGGCGGGGTTTGTGGAACGAAAAATTCCAATGGCTGATTCACCATCCCCTGCGAGACGTGAATTTTTGCGTGACTTCATGAAAATCCTAGAGCGACGAATAAAATTTCTTTCCGTTATTTTTTTTCTTTTCCTCTTCTTTATACAGGGTTGTGCAGTACAAATATCGTGATCCGTGCAATCGACGCTTTTCGCTCGTAAAGGGTTTGCGAAATTTCGCCCAGTTCGTGAAGTTCAGTCGACGTCGTTCGTTTAATTATTATTCGCAGCAACATTATCCGAGAGTTTTCCGGCAATCGTTATTCTGTAACCAGCGTTAAACGCGTCGCATTTCCCACCACGCACCTTCGTAAATACCTGTCTTTCGAACCTTCGTTACCATTATAAACATTATTTTACATCGTCGAAGGAATGCGGATACATCTCCGTCGTTTTTGCCACGGAATAGAATCGCTGTTTCATCGAACCTGCTTCACCCCGTCGTCCCCTCTGACCTCGCTGCGTACAGTTAAAATTTTTAAACGTTCAATAAATTCGAATTGATCGATCGATGAAAATTATGAAATTATTACTCCAACCGAATTAATTCACTGATCTTGTCATTAACGCATTGAAATTAATTATTTCTCGATAGTGTGTTAATTTTGAGGCGAACAATCGTTCCAGTCAGCGAACGACTGACGACGAGGAGAAAAGCCTGTACTTCGATGAAACAGCTGTGTGCCATCGAGTCCGCACTCGTCGGCCATTTGTTTTCTTTTATTTTTTAGTAACTTCACAACAATAAAAACATAGTATATATATATATATATATATAATATATTCTCCGGTATTTATATTTATAATATAATTTATATTTAAATATTTTTCTCGTATATAACTATTTAACCCTCGATATAAATACCCTGAAATCTACACCCCCCCCCCCTCCCCTGCGTTCTATATAATATATAAAACCGAATACACCAGCGCCCCCCTCGAATCTAATCCGTCAGCGGTCCGCCATTTTCCCTTCCACTTCCGCCCACTTTCTTACATTTCACAGGAAACTTGGGATCGATCCCTCCCCGTCGCGCGTTTCTTAATTTTTCTCGAACATATTCCCCGTTAATTCGCATCGCCCCGTACACGTTTCACGTCCTCGCGGAAATCGTTTAAGCCTACTATTTACAGAGCATCCGGAGCACCCGTCATTTCCTTTGCCGTTTTCTCGTTCTCTCGTTTCGGACGACGACGAACTTTTTGTCGAATGTCGTTGAAGCGTCGAACGCTTCGAGTTGCCACGGCGTAGTTTCGATTCTGTCACCCGCCTCGTCGATCGACACTCGAGATTCATTTTGCGAAGCAAGAATAATATACGCGGTGTGCACACGGTGACACTTGGGAAGGAATTTCGACGCTAGAGCGTTATCGCGTTCGAACTGTTGTCGAAAAGCAAAAACGTTCCGAGCAACGTTAATAATAATAATATCGCGTTGGATGCGACACAATTCGTATCGTAGATTACTCGTTCTTGTCGGCCACGCCGTTGGAATTGACTAGAGTAATTAAGCGGTATCGTTTATTTCACATCGATAGTTGTATAACGAACGGATTCGAGTCGAGTCCGGTTTGAATCGAGATTGAGAAATTATACATCGGACAAGAGCACGGCGATTGAATTAATAAATTATATATGTACAGAATATATATGTATCTTCAATTAAATATACATTAATTAAATGTTCAATTATAATACAACATTCATCTTTGGTTTCCTGCACCGAGTGAGAAACATTCGTGACTGAGCTCAAGTTCGAATTAACGTTAGCCAATTCCGTCGAACAGAAGCGGACGAATCGAACAACGTTATCACAACCCTTCGTGTACGATAAAAAAAAAAAAACTCTTATCCGAAACTATCACAAGCGAACCCTTCAAACATCTCACTTATTACAAATAAACGGCTACAAAAATTACCTTATCGATTATCGCCCTCGAGCAATCGAGCTTACAATAATTCGGAGGGTCTGCGCAATTGACAGCGACACGAAAAGCGTCGAACAGAAGCCTCGACTGGTATAATAAAAAAAAAAAACGAATTCGCTCGCCTCGACACCAACGACACTTTCTCCTTTCTAATCACGCCATGCATCTCCTCCGCCCATTATTATCATCATTATTCTATCTACCTAATAGTGTACAAGTTCATAGCCAACACCAAATTGTCCTCGTGTATTTATATATGTATAATAATATTTATAATATTTATATCTCGTATTTATATTCGTATTTATAGTACGTATATCCAGCTGCCCGCTGGACTACGCGATCGAGCGGCCGTCACGGCCCCTCGTTCGAAAGATTCCCCATAATTAAAATAGTTCCAAGTGAAAAATATCTTCGTCGAGCATTCGTACATTAGCAAATTTCTCTCCCGCAAGCGATATCACTTTAACCGAGACGTACGTGTCGTGCCCGTGCCGTTCGTTGAACTATTACTTATAACAATCGTCGTTCACGTTTCCTCCTGTTCCAACCTTTCCTCGTCGTTCCCGTCGTTTCGCAGGTTCGGTATGTTGTCGATAGACAAATTGATTATCAACAGCGATATCTAGCGGTTACTCTCGTCACCGCACTGGAATCCTCTCTCGATCAATCGATATGTCGTGTCTCCCTCGTGTTCCAGCGCCATCTACGGATCTATTCGAACCTCCGCGTCGCTAATTTCCCCCTAGGTAACTGTCGTGCCAACCTCGTGGCGCGATTGAAAATATATGTACACACGTGTATCGATATATCTGCGATACATATCCTCTGAGCGATTCTAAATTTCAAAGAAATGATAAAGAAGGCTGCAAGTATGACAATTTAAGTCGTACGATTTGTCAATGGTGAAACTGTCGGGTGTACGCGAACGAGGGCTCATTGGGTGGAATTATGATAGAAGAGAAATTCGAAAAAAGAAGGGTGAAGTCCATTTGGACGCCTGTACACACCTTCAGGTGCAATAATAGTTATGCCAGGCATTGTAATGATGATAATAATAATAATAATTGTTCTTAGCCCTCCGGTACTAACGGTGCGGAGAGAATTTTCCCTTTATTTTCTCCCTCGCACTCACTCCGCCTATTTTTCCCCCTTTCACCGACACACACATACCCGCACCACACACAAGGAGAAAATTGTTGCCGTCTCTCTCCTGTTCTCGGCAGCCGTGGAACTTTAATTAAACCGCGTATAATTACAGCTGAAGCGTTCCAATTCCTGGCAAGTGTACACGTTTCGATCGACCTGGAGAATATCACGCACCATTGCCAACATGGCGGACACTATAGTCGCGGACCTAAATAAGAGCTACAAGTTTCGTTCTCTCACTCACACTCATTCCCCTCGACTCGCCCCCTCCAACCGTTCCACGCTCGCCTCGTCCTCTTTCCCTAAGAAAGGACCACCGCCACTCGAAATCCACACAGAATTGGCCCCGGCACCCTTGAATTTGTGTTCCTCTTTTTTTTTTTCGATTTTTCAATTTTTTGATTTCTTTTCTTCTTCTATTCCCTCCCTCGCCTCCGCTCCGTTTTTCTTGGCTGGCTCGACGCGCGAAACCTCTGCGGAAGTTTTTGCAACCGGCCGTGGAATTAATTGCCACCCAATTGAAACTATCTACAAAACTCCGAAGAGTAATAATTTGAAGAGTACGAGAGAATAATTTTCTGCCGATTATTTCATACGTAAACAAATATATAAAGAATCGATGAAAAAGACAATTAAGGTAGCAGGCGTTGAAAATTGATTTCCCTTAAAAATGTTGTGCCACCTGCCCCTGAGCAAAATCGATCAGACTCCATCCGTCCCAAAAAGAAAAAAACCCCACCACGAAAGTACAGTCACCCAAAAAGTAAATCGTCCACTGAAAGTGTACGTACTCGCCTGAAGTGGGACCGAGGGGTTCCCCTAACCTCAAACAGCAGGCTGCGCGTATCGGCAGCAGATACTCCAACAAAACCAAGCATCTCAAGTGAATTTTATGTACATGTACACACTGTATGTACATACGATCAGCCAAGTGTCCGCCATATTTTAAAACAGGAGCGAAATTCGTCCAGGTGAATATTCGGTCGACTCGTTCGAATAATTTTCATATTCCCCCTTTCACTTCGTGACGTGTCATCGTCCTGCGCGCTGTTACGCTTGATTATTTAGGTTACTTTCTCCCGTCGCACTTCCGGGACGCTTCCGTTTAACATACACATATATATATGTATATATATAATTTCTTGTTATATATATATATGTATATATATTTATATCTGTATTTATATATTTATATTTATAGGGAGTTTTCTTTGCTTGCAGCTGCTGCGCTGCCATGAGTTTGTGTAGCTGACTACACGGCCGTTTCGTGGCCAAACTTCTCTCAGTGGTATCACCTCACGATATACCTGCCGAATAGGATACCCAGCACCGCCAGGACGTAGACCGACGCAGAAATACGGAAAGTCCACGACGTGGCCGTCGAGATGTCGCCACATTGCGCTGGAAGAATAAAAGTTTGGGTTACGGCCGGTACGAGGCAGTCGTTAGAAATATTTTTCATGGGATATTGGAATTTCCTGTTTCCTGACGCTCGCGATTTCTACGAATTTGTTCAATTTTCTAAATACTCCGCGTCTTTTCAATTCTTACCTTTCCAGACTCTCGATTATTTGATTAATTTCTGCGTAATCTTTGTATCAGTTTTTCCGCAGCCTCTAGAGGGCGGTACTAATAGGTTTTACCTTGTTCGCTGATCCCAACGCTAATAAAAATCCCTAGACCAATCACCACTGCGACACTTCTGCCGATATTAACTTTATAATTAACCCTGTCAGCCAATGAATCAGCAATCATGCCGGCCAAACGATCCGAACGGTCAGAGCCATTGACGGGACACGATAATCAGAAATGTCGTCGACGATGCTTACCGTAGGACGTGAGGTTGACCTGCCACGAAACCAGTTGACGGTGAGAGGCTCTTGGACAGGAAGCAAGATGACCCGTCACAGAGAGCTCACGACTTCCTGTCGCCGCGGCGGACGCACTGTAAACGAGACAATAACGTCCCACGTCTGTGCTCGCCACCAAATAGGCTGTGTCGTTCTCGATCCAGGTACCGTGACACCAGTACTCTGCGAACAGTAAATTTTCATTGCCAGCGATCGGTCCGAAACCGACGAACAAGAGAAATAAATAAATTACATATTTAAATAATGAAAAAGTTATTATTAACCTTCCGTGCGAGTGCTTGCAGTGGCGGAGGAGCGGCGAGCACAATAATGTTATCAACGCGACACAATAAAATGCCCGTGGTCGTCGCGGTGCAACAATCGAAGAAAAATAAAAAACGCCAGAAAAGTTCCGCTGCCCCCGCATCTCCACCCCCATCCCGAAAGAATTATAGCCGTCAATCCCAGGTAACAAAGACGACCCATTATTAGACGTGAATCTCTGTCAAAGGTATACCCGGTACAATTGTCCTCGGGGGACCCCCCCCCCCCCAGCGGCCGTAACCAGTGAAGATGAAAAACGAAGGGACGAGTGGCACAGAGCGTGGAAACATTACGTTCCACTGTAATGTGACCTCATTATCGGGAATCGAGGGATAAAGAAACGATCCGAGGGGTAGAGTTTATCGGTTACGAATGGAGTGGGGGGGGGGGGGGGTGCGGAGGGGAAAAAATTCCCGTGGCAACGGGGAAACGTTTATCGTTCTAACGAAAGTACTGAACGGGTAATCTTCTATGCAACGAATTTAAGCGTTCGATTTCGTTCAACCCTTAAGGGTAGTTTCATGATCGAGTTTTACCGGCTAACTCGCGAGCAACCCAGGAATGGGGATGAAACCGTGAAAGGGTGGGGGAAAAAAGTAGAGGAACGGAAGGAAGCGCCGGAGGAACCGGGTTAACGTTCACGAAAGGGAATTAAATTATCCCCAGAGGACACGGGCCAAGAACGTTCAATTACGATCAACTATGCGCGATTAGAATTCCTTCGATTATTAAATTTCCGGGTCGTTCGAGGTGCCGTGTGTCTGTTGCGGAGATTCTATGTTTCGTCATACCTGCCGGCTGACGGCACACCTTTGCGACGTTAAATTTAGTCACCCCGGATGTCCTTGACCGACGCTAAAAACGGCCTAACAGCAACTAGAATCCGGCTGTCCGTTGTCCAAGTCTGCGTTCAAATATTAATTCTCGCTCGTGCGGTAATTATTCAAATACCAGTCGTGATGCAAACAGCAATTAGCTCGCGCAATTAATCCCCACGCGATATTTCTATTCGACGATATCGATCGCGTTCTACGTACGCGTGTATGTTCGCTTAGGGGTGGATTTCGGGGGTAGGTTTGAGCGATCATTGAAAAATGGCATTCAGGTATAGATATTCTCAAGGGGGTGGCTTTTACGGAGGGTGAACGTCGACTGCGCTTCCAGTTCGTGGAAGGCCTTTACCGGGAACGAAATAAACGAAAGCCGTAAATCGTTTCGACGCGTCGATATCTGCCGCGTTGTCTCGACTCGATACCTTATCGGGGGTTGCAAGGCGGAGGGATGAGAATTTACGGCGTCCGCGGCGACAGCTCGCCAGCTAAAAGCGGAAACAAACAACGAGAATTCAACGTCAGTAGGAAGCACCGCGAAATATGCTTGTGAAATAGACAATAGTCCTAGACAGTGGTCTACTGAGACCACCCTGATCCACTTGAGCTACGGTGTCACGGTTTTGCAGTACTGGTTACCGTGCTGAACAATGATTAAGACTATTCTGATCGCTATGTTTTTTTAAATTAAATATCGAGACACATTTGTGTCCTAGGTGAAGTCAGCCTGTGGTTCTGCAAAAATAGTCCTAAGTGGGGACCGGGTTTTAGGGGGCTGCTGGGCTAACGATTTCATCCGTCAGACAGCCTAATCCACCTGGAGAAACTAATCAGCAGCTAAATCCCCCGGGGAGAATCAATCTCCGCTGAGTGCGAAGGAAGTTCCCCCGGCGACAGATAAACTACACGGGAACATGGAAGATCAAGAGTGAAAGAGTGTCAGCGACGGTGTCGCGTCTCGTAATCCGCAAAAACACGAAAGGATCCAGGACGAGTTTGAGGATTGCGTTTCTGTATCTGGAATTATTTTAGCCGGGTAGCAGCGGCGCTGACACGACCGAGGATTTAGCTGCCCCAGCCTGGTGTCTGATCCGCGTCGACAAGAGGATTGGGTTCCAACCTGCGGGCGGCTCTTGTCCTTCGATGAGGAGGAACAACTGAAATTGGTCATTAAGACTTTGGGTAAACAACCACTGCACAGCTGACAGAGGGAAGATCCTCTAATGGGGCCGATGGGCCCTATGGGTCCTCCGCGAGGACATTCGTCTGCGCGAGAATTGGAACTGTCCAGGAGAGGATAGACAAGTCGAATGACTTCCTGTACCACAAGTACCTAACCTCAACTTCTCGATCTAGCAGCCCGTGTCTTCTGTCGCCTGTCTCTCTGACCGAGCAACGACACGCCACGGCCGTTTCCACAAAAATATCGCACCCGTCCAAACCGTTGGCCCGTGCGATCCCTACCATAACCTAACCTATCTTTCAGCACGAACGGATTCGCGCGTACAGGAACGCGCCGTAAACACGTACAGCCGAATAAAGCTGGAAACTTTGGGCACGAGAGTAGGGGGCGCAACGGCAACCGTCACGCCGCTGACTTTCCGCAAACTAACTATCGCCACTTGCGATAACTTTGCCCGGCTGTAGGGAAGGGACGTAGAAGAGGCTCGAGGTAAATGGAGATGCGGCGAGAGACGGCGTCTGCCTCGATGGGGGTATAACTCGGCCTGGCGCGCGTAATCCGATAAGATGTTCCCTGTTGGGGTTGCTCCACCCTTTGGGGATTCACTCGACCCCCCGGGATGCTGCAGCTATGTAGGTGCGTGCAGTCGATTCCAAAGGGGGTGGGGGGGGGGGGGGACGAGATACAGGTAAGACGGATGACAATGCGAGGGTGGGTGACTGGAAAAAGGTGTTCCTTTCGTGGCTTTTGAGACGAGGGGATGTTTGATCTACCTTGATACCCTTTTCATTGCTTCTCTGAGGAGAAAAGGGGCTTGGAATGCGTGGCCCTCGAGATGCATCAACGTACCTGAATGGATGGTGATTTTATTTCTCACTCTATCGTTCTTTTTTTTATTTTGACGTGCGTTATGGGTAATCGATTTTTTTGAAATGTGGGGATACTTTTGCGTTTGATTACGGTTCACGTCTGCTGAGGTATTTCGGATAGATTTTGCCCGCGGAACTCTGCCGAACCGCTAGCCGAGACCGAGGCTGTTATTCTGCGACGTTTTGCGAAATTGAAGAGGGTAGCCGCCCTTCAGCCTCGACGGCCACGAGGTCGAACTTGACGATTCGTGTCTGAGAGATGTCAGAAACCATTGACGCTCCCAGACGCTACCCATGTCCCTCGTCATCTCGTTGGACACACCGAATTTTTATATCCCTCCGCCCCTTGTTTTGGTACGAAAATGGAGACAGCAGCGTCAGCAGAAAATAAAACGACGACCGTGGTCGACGAGGAACAGGCATTAATCACTCGCAATAATAACTTACATTTCTGTCTAGCCGGACGAATCAACGAGGGGAGGGTGAGTAGCTGTCGTGGCACCATGGAGATTCACGGCTAATAAACTAGAGTGTTCGGTACCCGTCCAATAAATATCCAAATTATCCTTCCCAACGGAAGAGTTCAATACAGAACGTAAAATATCTCGAACAAACACTTCACGTGGATCGAACGTACCAGAGAATTAATTCCATCATTCAATCCTCAAATAAAACATCAGGACTATGCCTAGCTTGACCCAGACCAGGTCTGGGATCTTCGACCGTTCGGGGCAGCAGGCTAATTAAATTTGCACGCAATTAACCGAACTATGGTCTGTCCAGGTTAACTGCAATCCGCAGCGGTCCACGCGAGTCAAGAAGATCCCAGCGCCAAGAAGAAACTGAGAAATTACTGAGAACGAGAAGTCTTACCGGACGGCGCCTCGTCGCTGCACGACGTGGCAAACTCCATTCGATCCGGTGTCTTGCAACCGATATCCAGTCGACGAACACTCCCGTAACGACACCTCCCCGGATACGGTGTCGACGTGACCCTGACGTCTTGAACCTCCGCGGCGTTCGCCATGCCCTGTTCACCGTCCACGCCCAATATGTCCTCCGCGTTGTCCCCGTTGTGAGAGTGCAGCACCGACACGATCTCGTACCGTCCCAGGTTTGGACACTGCCTTGTCACCGGGTCTGACGCTGAAAAATTCCACAGCCGTTACATCCACCTCTATTTCACGTAGCGTCAAATACAAACTAACGCCAAATGCAGTCCTCGATTTAAAAACAAAGGGAAATGTGTACGCTACGACTTCAATAACAGTGTGCTACACTTTCGGGGTCCCATGGTAATCGATGATCTTACACGGTTGTTTTTCCCGGCATGCAACACGGTAATTTCCGCCATTCGTAAACCAAAGAGAGGATCGGCGAAGGGGGAGCCACTGAGATAGTCTCCGCGGCGAAGAATGGGGTAAACGCAGAGACGCAAACATCTCGTCGGGACGCAAACGAGCCCAACACAAAGGGGAAGTCCCGAACGACGGGGGGGGGGGGGGCTTAACGATCGATTCGCGAGCGGCTCCTTTACGATCGTGCAAAGGATCATATGCCGAATCTGTCGTAAACTCAGACCTCCCAGGGGGCAGCACAGTCTCTACTTAAGCCGATTACACGATTCCATAACACTGACGGAGGACAGGGTCGTTCTCCGGTCGGCGTGGAATTTATCGCGACGCGTTCGCGTTTCTACCGTGTCTAGACCCCTGCGAATTACTTCTTCGTGTTTACCGTGGCTGATCTCAGGCGACGTTGCCGAGTTTCGCTACCGACTCGGCTGTTACACCACTGTCCGTTTCGTTGGGTTTCACGGTCCAGTGAAATTATTCAGGAATTATCATCGGCGATTTGGAAATTCATGATTGGAATAAATCCGTTGCAAATTCTGTAACTGAGATTTTTAATAAAAAAAAAAAAACTCTTGGCAATTAAAACACTGTCTACTGTCTTTTTTCCTTCGAAGAGTTTTATATTTATTTATGTGTTTTCGCGATAAGAAGAGGCAGGCAATTGTTGCCATACTGTTTATCGATACACGGTCGAGGTATGCCGCGAGCACGAATACACGGGAAATAATTTCATCGCGTTTCGAGAGTGCTGCGCCATTGGGAATAAGCTGTCTTCCAGCCTCGCTGTCATATTTTATATCCTCTCCTGGCCCTCTTTTGTTTCTATTCCTGACTTTCTTTTTACCGTTTCTTTTCTTTTTTTCTTCGTACCATTTATTTTCCCCCTGTAAACTTTGGACAGTGACGCATCGCGTTTAATTCCAGCGGTCGGTGTTTTATTTTCGAGCCGAGCGAAACGAGAACCAGCGATCGCTGGCAAACGCGTTTTTTCTCGCCGAAACCGGCGAGCGCGATTAATTTCCCGTTCGATCTCCGCGAATTAGGAAACGTCGAGGTTCCTCGTTGCTCGAACCCTTAACGAGTTCGAACCAACGCTGTACTCGAGCGTCAAACGAAATGTTTGAACGTGTTTGAACGATGTTTCAAACGATAATACAGCCCGGTTTCAGCCGATGTAATCGTCGCGAAATATTCGGGCGACAATTACGAGGGGAGCACCCTCCCCCCTTTAAAGTTTCATCGCCGGAAGTGCGATCAAAATGGCGGTCGGGTAACGCGAGCAAATGGCGACGACGGTCGTTCACGACGGCCAGTGCTAATAAACGATCGTAATTGACTTACTAATGAACGTCGTGTACGGCGTCGAGTGAGAGTTGAACGTACTCGAGTTGCACACGTCGTCAGGCTGCTGGCTCCATTCCGACAGTTGCATCTCTATTATGTGGTTGTCCCTTCTGTGGAACATCAGGCACACGTAGCCGTTGTTGCTGCAAGGGAAAACAAGACATCCGGTCAGTAACAGCGGTGACGAAACGGACGCTCGAGTCGACCTAACGATTGTTAGTTAACGACGATTAAATATATTATAGCGTTCGTTGCAACGGCTGTAATTAACAAGGGGGTGGTTTCTTGGAATAAACAATTGTTATTAGTGTTAAATAAAAAAAAGGCGTGAGGAGATACTTAGGAAACCTGTTTCACACGAACCGTTCTACGAACATTGTCTTAATTAATCGTAACGGTTATTTAAAGCGCTCTGCTGTCGCCTACCGGAAATTACAAGCCGAGAACATCACCGGGTACTTCGTTTCCCAGTTGACCCAGTGATTCGGGCTGGGTATTAGTCGAAACGCAAGAAAAGAAACGAGGATCATCGCTGAACTCGTCCGGTAAATTTTCTCCAATTATTCCGCCCACATGGGTGGGTCCCCCGGGACCAAAAAACCCTTGCCAAGTATTCGTAAGGGATGCTCCGCCGCAACAGCCCCGTCGATTTCGTTCGAGGAGCCCGTAAAATAAAAATAAAATGGCAGGTGAATTCAATTGAAAAACGTCAGCCCAAAATGAAATAAAATTCCGCCAGCCACATATTGTCCTCGTCCCGTGGACTGCAAGGGGGTAACCGGATGCAGAGAATAGGCATCCGACCCCAGCCCCAACGGCGTCTCCAGTTTCCAATCTAATTTATGTCCGATCGTTAGACGATTCAATGAAAGGAGCGACGCTCCTTATGCGGCCAATTTGACGTGCACGCCCTTTCCACCTGGGGGACCCCCCCCCCTGCGCAACAATCGTTCCATCTGATTTCTCTTTCGCTCACCCTTGAACCCCACCCCTCCAAGCTGCTCTTCTTCACGATCTGCTGCGTTCCCGTGCCCTTTCGACCCCCATCGCGATGCCCCATTATTGTTACTCTTTCCACTTTTATATTTCCCCCTCCCAGGTCAGAATATTTCACGTATTTCCGCGTGATCGAAGAGATTCTTTTCGCGATGCCAGGAATGCCTGATTAAATTTTGTGACGGTTGCCACATCGTTGTGACGATGGTTGCAAATTAAAATAATCATTAAATCGGGAATCGAGATTTTTAGAAAAATTTTAAAGCAAGCAGATATATAATTCAACAGCGAGTCCGCTGTTTCTCGCAGGATTTCCTTTTTCCCTTTCTTTCGCCGGACAGATCTTTCGAAGACTCGGATCGCGGTCCAATATTATTTTTCATAAATCTCCCCGGGGCATATTTATGCGCCGCCGCCGTCCCCCGCTAATCTTCTTTCGCGCGACCGTTGTTTGTTATCATTATTCCCCCGCGCGGAGGCAACTTTTTCCCCGTCCCGGTTACCTCCGCGAGATTTATTTCGCTACTTACAATTAGTTTCTGAGCCCCGGCTGAAAATGCATCGCGACGATGCGCGTTCGTTTCGTCCCCGTGATTTAACAAGCCGCGCGGCCAACGATATTTTCCACCTCCCCCCCCCCCCCCCCGCCCCCCTCGCGCTTAATCGGGGATTTATGGCGCCCGCCGCTTATCGAAAGAGAAATACGGCCAAGGCGGCGATACCGTTGGAAGGGTGGGTAATGTTAACGAATCGCGGGGGCCCGACGAAACGGCGGGGTCAACGAAATAATTTTCAGGACACGCGACAAAATAATTTTTTCGCCGTTATTACCGGGGGAGGAGGCGAGCTACTCCAAGGGAGGGGAATTTTTTTCCGGGTGTTCCTCGAGGAAGACGAAATTTTCCGCCGTCCCCCGCGACGCAGGGGCGGACAAAGGGCGAGCAAAATCTTCCGACGAGCCTTCACGAAAATTCAACAAGTGCGTCCCAGCGCAACCAAATCCGCCCCGTCAGGAGTCCCTCGCGAAAACACTTGTGGCCGAGTCGTGACGGACGAAAAATGGATGGTAGGGGTGGGGTGGGGGGGTCCCCCACACGTATCGCCGGCAAACGACAGAGATTCGAACGATGATTCGAGGAGGAAGCGATGCAGGGACGACGATGCTTCCGGTCGCTGGTTCCCCGGTCAACGAGCAATTTTCCGGCCGATTGGCCGTTGAAACTTCCAGCCAAGTCGATCTCCGTCGACGTGAAGAGACACGCTTGTTTACCCCGTCGCCCCTGTACCGCCCCCGTCCCGCATACGTTCGCCCCCCTTAACCTCACTCGAGTGGCCGAAGGGTGGGCAGCGTTCTTCGTATATTACCGGCCGACAACTACGTGACAGGAATCTTCTGCGGCGAGTTTCGAAGGTGTGTACCTCTTTCTAGTGCCGGTGGTGGGGAGAGGACGGCGGTAGAGGAGGTGGGGGGGGGGGTCACGTGACGGAGTTCAGCGGGACCGGCGCGCCGTCGGGCAATCACTTTTGACGATTCGCTTTTTTTCTCGCCGGCGGTGAAAAAAACGGCGGCCGTGTCGACGTTTCGGCCAGATATGGACTCGACCCGTAAAGGGGGTGTCCCCCGCCCTCTCCTTTTCGCTCGACGACAAAGGGACGACGATCTTTCATCCGGGCGGAGAATAAAGCGGAAACGTATTTCACGACGGAGAAATTTCCGCCGGAATATATACATATATATATATATATATATATTTATTATATATTTTATATATATATATATATTTTATTTCGTGTCATTTCCGAGGCAGGATTTTACGAATTTGTAATTCGTTCGATGGAATATATACATATATATATATATTTTATATATTATATATTTATTATATATTTTATATATATATTTTATTTCGTGTCATTTCCGAGGCAGGATTTTACGAATTTATAATTCGTTCGATATATATATATTCCATCGAACGAATTAATCGACACGAAATAAAATTTTTCACGCCCCCCGTGTGACGAGAACCCGTCCGCCCGGAGGAAAGTTGCGAGAACGGTGCGCGAGAAAAGCACGCGGAATAGTTCGTAAGGGAAACAAAAACGCGTTTATCCCGGTTATCTCGTGCTTGGGCTGAGACCGGAAGTCGAAGTGATACGCGTAACAACGTCGACAGCGACCCCTCGAAGGAATAGATTCCCGTTTCCGCGGCCGACGTGGAATCGAACGAATGTTTTATGCACGGCACGAGGCTCGTCGACTCGATATACAGTCGCGATAAGAACGTTTCACGCCGATAAGAACGGGGGCTCCTCCATCCTGTTGCGCTGGCGAACCAACGGCGGTGGGGAGGGGGTGGGAGGGGGAGGGTAAGGGGGTTGGAATCGACGCGTTCCCGATCGAGCCGCATCGATATCGCCGCCCCCCGAGAATATTTACACCCTGCCCGCTGGCCACTTCCGATTCAATAAGTTCGACATCCGGGGCGAAGTCTCTTAATTCTTAACGATAAGCGGCCTCGATAAAATAAGTTTCATCGCCTTCTGTTGGGGCGGGTGAACTTTCGTGCGAACAGATTAGCGAATATCGATGGACGTGCGTTCCCTTTTCTCCGGGGGATGGAGGCGTGGGGGGAGGGTGAGTTTCTTATACTCGTTTTTATATTGTTTATAAAACCACCCCCTTTATTATTTCCTCGAAACGCTTGTTTCTCAAAATTTTAACCAGCGAAACTGACAATTCGGAAGCCTGGAAACTAAGTAACCCTCCCCCAAATGTACGAAGGGGTGGGAGTAAATAAATTCTCCCTTAAATCCGCCCCCATGGTCGGAAAAATACATCGACGGCGGGTATCATCCCCCCTTGCAGGGCAACGAGAATCCGGAAAGCAGAAATCCAAGCGGTAACCGTACGATTCGCGAGGTCTGAGAGTGGGCTCTCTCGGTAACTATAGGAACGAAGCTCCTTTGTGCGCAGCGTTGCAAAGGAACGGCCGCAACGTTTGGGACGGCGAGGAACGATCATAAATATCGCGTAGGAAGGTGCACGGGTTGAATATCGATCCCGCGACAGCTCGACGCAACGGCCGCGCCGCGATATTTATCAACGAAGAGTCCCAATTTCACCCCCTCCGTGGAACAAGGAGTGGGGGGATGCAACGTTGCCGACACGAGTCGCGCGTGGTCCATGGGTTGGTCGTTCGATTTTGAATCAACGACGAACAGGACCGTCGACGGAAATGTAAATCGAAGGCCTGTTGCCCTGGACGATATTTTCTACCCCCTCGAGTGTTTCGTTAAATGGACAATAGGGGTTGCTTTAGGGTCCGCTATCAAGTCAGATTCGGTTCAGAATATGTCCAGAACCTGTTCGCGACGACAGCGACGAGGCGAGGAACTGCCATGGGACGAGTAATTGTTCGGTAAGATTGAAGGGTGGTGGTTCTCGCGAGAAGCGCGATAGGGGTGGTTTCAGAAGGATCTGAATCGACGTCGATGCGCCGAAACTATTTAAGAAAATTGATTTAAACACTCCGAGCCTCCGCCAGTCGAGCCTCGAGCCACCCTCGACATTAAATCCCAAGAACGTCCGCACCCTTTCGAACGAGGGGTTGGGTAAAAGTCGACGCGGCCTGTCCAACTTGTCAAAAGAAGAACAGCTAAATGCGCCTCTGACCGCCGTGAAACGACGAAAGGAGGCAGGGGGGGGGCGGGCGGTAGACACCATTATCGTCGACCGTTTTGCATAAATTGCACCCCCTCGAACGGGGTGAATCGATCCACGGTCGACCACCTGAGCCGCGGATCGATAAATCTCCCGGAAGGGGTCGGTGGGATTCAGAAACAGGAGGAACAGCGGTGGGAAAAAATGAATTTACAATGATTTACCGCGAGGATATCGCTGCATCCATCCTGACGGTTATTATATAAGGGTGGTTGCCGTGACGGGAAGCCATTTTTCACAGGTGCCACGGCGGAGAATACTTAGGGGCGGACTGACGTTTTAATCGATGTGTAAATAGTCGCCTCTTCGGCGTAACGAAGTTATTGCCTGACCCGTTATCGGCGTTTCTGCCGGATTTTTGTTTCGAGGGCCAAGGGGGGTTGGTTTCTCGGGGGTGGCTGGTTTCGAGACGATCGAGCAAGGGTGGCGAATAAACGTTACTCGAATTAAAATGAAAAACGCCTGAAAAGCCGTCGCGATACTACTTTTCATCCCCGAGAACCGAACCGTCCCCATTCAACCGCCCCCCGAAACATTGAAACCCTCGTGTAACCGCCGCCCCATTCGAGTTCGGATGAACCGCGAACGTGAATATGTACGCGATTCAAGGAAATAGCCGAGAAATTTTTTGACGGGGATCGCGACCGGTGTTCATGGATATCGGTGCTGGTCCCCTTTGAAAAAGGGGGGCGGCGGAGGGTTTGGGGGGTGAAAGTAGATCAGTAGGGTCGAATAAAAGCGGTGGCGATGAATGGGGGTCTGCGGAGCGGTGTGCTCCGACGGAAGAGCCGGCGACTGGCTTTTAAACAGCACGAAATACGGGGCAACGTTTGGCTGCGATTAAACGAACTCAATGCACCCCGTGAAACATCCCCTCTATCTCGTTTTCGCCTCTTTCACGGGGCCACGGGAAACTTCCGCCCGCGTCGGGGGTTAATTATTCGAGAAGACACGGACAATTTTATTATTAGAATTATCGTTGCTGAGTTGTCGTGGTATTATTATTTAAACAGGGTCAGGCAATTTTTAATCGACGAATTTTGTGGAAAAAAATTTCCAGAGGGAAGAGATTTTCTCGTTGCTTTTGTTCGTGCTTTTTTTTTCGTTTCTTCGATGAAACACAGTCGTTCGATGTTCAATTAATTCCACGATCGATTAAGTTCGGTTAATTGAAACAATGATATTTCTGTTACGTAAAATCGTACGGTGTGACTGGGAATTAATTATCAGCGTTCCGCTAGAATTAATCGTGTTGCATAATGCGTGACGATTTACGACGCGAATAAATTGTTATTGATATTAAAATCGGCAGGAATTATCGATCTTCAGCAACGGCGATGTTTTCTCTTTGTTTCAGTTAACCGAACACTTCATTACCACGTTGCAATCCCGACATTCGTTTGCAAGGCGTTAGTTAAATTGTTATATTCATTCAACGATCCACTAACGACGACAAATCGGTCAAATAATCGTACGCAGTAAAAATTACATCTCTCAACGCAAATCGGTATCTGCATCGCGACATTAAATGAACTTTCGCGATTGAAAAAAAAAAGAGAAACTCTTCGAAAAATGTTCGACGCTTACTTTCCCTTTAATCAACGTTCACGTCCATAGGGGTTGCGAGCCACCCTTGAACAGCCGCTCATCAATAAATACACCAGGACTTAATACGCCAGAAATGAACTAGTAACAACATAACTTTTCCAGCTTAAACAACGGATCAAATGCCTATTGCAAAATAATTATCAGACACCCATTCCTCCGAGCAGGGCTCGCTCTCTTTCACAAGCGACACACCCTCTACCCTTTCCAATAATCCACTCGAATCGACACTCCACTCCCCCCCCCCCCCCACCCCGAGCGGTCTAATTACTACTCCATTATCGATCCCCTG
The DNA here is from genome assembly GCA_948146005.1 of Nomada fucata. NCBI lineage: Eukaryota > Metazoa > Arthropoda > Insecta > Hymenoptera > Apidae > Nomada > Nomada fucata. The sequence goes on along the minus strand of OX411277.1, from coordinate 30,587,250 downwards.
CGCTCAGTCGGTTGCAACAGTCTAATTCAATTTTTACGTCACTGAAAAACAATGCGGCCGCCTATATTCATCGTCAAGGATCGTTCGTTCGTGTCGATGGTCGCGCGTTCCGCCATTTAATAAGCTCGAAACAAAGGGGGGGCCCGTCATGTATCCAGCCGCCTGGTCCGACCAACCCTCCGACCCAACCCCCACAACATTAGCCGTCGCTCCAACGGATTCAGGCGGCGGTTTTGCCCTCCTTATTTCGCGAAATCTTCCAGCCTGATCTCCAGGCCGCTTTAATATAGCCACGATTACGCGCCGGCTCGCGACTTTATGAGAACCACCCCGTGCAAGAGTCGGTTCTTCCAACCCCTATCGCCGCGAAGAGCATTCTCTCGTGCCCGCGAATTCATATTTTCGTGACGAACGCAGGGAAGGGTGGGAGAGGGAGGACGTGTCACCGTTGGAATATTGCCACGATCGCTGGTCGATTCGAAGGGGGTTGGTTGGTTGGCCTGATTACGGGGGTGAATTTTCGCGGCGGCGTTCAGCTCTCAGGGGTGGAAGCCAAGGTTCGAAAGTATCTGGAAGGGATGCAACGGAGAACGAGGGACGCCAAGTAGATCGGAATTTCGGATTCGGGGGTTGGTTTTTACCGTCGCGTTTGGAATTCTCGGGGAATATTTTGAAAGAGGGGAGGGAATCGCTGGCGATGGTTATTTAAAGGGGATGATTGAGCGCAGCGCGGAACTCTTGGACTGCCCCGGCGAGCGACTAATTTTTTGCTGAAACGTTTCGATGAAGAACGGACACTGGAATTGTTAATGTTTAACGGAAGTGTACACTAGACGGCCTGGCTGATGTTTTTATTTGCTCGCCGGCGATAGGAACGAGAGGAGGGGAAAGTCGATCGCACTTGTAAGTTCGAAGGAAATTTAATTTGCCGCGAGATTAGCGAAAATTGATTTCAATCTACTAATAGAGCTGTTTCCCTGAATGAAGTTGCGAGGGTAAACCCTCGGCTCCTCAAGGAATTTCCACCATTAAGTCTTTCAGCGTGAGAAGAAAAAAAGGGGAAGGAAAAGGGGGAGACTAATCCCGGGCTGAACTATAGGATGTCTGGCCATACACGAACCTATGCCACTTGCCTACGTTCCACTTAACTTATGAGAACGAAATCTACTGGTACACATTCCACTCCGAATAATAAGCAACATGGGATATCTAGTTAAGACATTAAACCTTGCACCTTCCACCCTGTATAGCCAATTTGGTCCCACAATATTTAATTCCAAGTAAATCCATAAGAAATACCCTGGACCCAGGTCCATGGATCATGGACTCTGGACCCTGGTCAATGGATCTTGGACTCTGGACCCTGGTCAATGGATCTTGGACTCTGGACCCTGGTCAATGGATCTTGGACTCTGGACCCTGGTCAATGGATCTTGGACTCTGGATCCTGGTCAATGGACCCGGAACTCTAGACTATGGCCCATAGACCACGGACCTTGGACTCTGGACCATGGACCACGGACCATGGACTCTGGATCACGGACCATGGACTCTGAATCACGGACCATGGATCATGGACTCTGGATCACGGACCATGGACCATGGACTCTGGATCACGGACCATGGATCATGGACTCTGGATCACGGACCATGGACCATGGACTCTGGATCACGGACCATGGACCATGGACTCTGAATCACAGACCATGGACCATGGACTCTGGATCACGGACCATGGACCATGGATTATTCTATTAAATATATATATTTAAAACAAGAAGAAAGGAGTGGAGGCGAAGCCTGAAATATTCAACTTTCCACTTCGTTCCCTTGAACGAAAATTGTTGTCGCTGACGAAATAGAGTGGCAGCCGTTTGATGGGAGGTAGCGGACGATTAAAAGTGATACGTTACGTGGTGCGAACTCGTCTGGCACGACCGGTTCATAGAGTGAGAGTGAGTGAGCGTGTGCGTGCGTGTGTGTGCGTGGCCTGAGTGGAGGCCACACATATATTGACATTCCGACGCGTGTAGCAGCCGAACCGGAGGATCTCTGTTTAATCCGGCGCGAGCTGTTTATTTATGCGCGCACGAGTGTCTTCGGTATGCGATGAAAGGATTATCGCGGCATACCGTCATAATTACACGCCGTGTTTCTTGCCTGACAGTAATGCTTGTGTATGGGCAACGCTCCGTTCCGGCTGTTTGTTGCTGAAACGGAACAATAGGGGACGCCGCGTGTGCACCGGGTGGTGCGAAAACAGACGAGATTTCTTTCCCGTTTGTTCACGTATTCATGCTTCTCGTTGATCCTTTGTGCTCTGAGTTGTGTAACATGGTTTGTTCATTCAATTACTGTTTTAGTCGCGACTTCAAGGGAGCCACTTGGACGTGCAAATGGTGACGCAATTGTGCGATAATAGGGGGAACAGTGGGATCGGGCGAAGAGCAGAAACGTTATTTTATTCCGTGTGTAACGCGGGGCGTATCAGCTGGAAAAATCCAGGAGTCCCTGGACTTGGCAATTTGGACAATGCTTCCTTGGACGTTGGATTGTGGACTGTGAACGGTGGACTATGAAGTTGCGAATTATGGACTCCGAACTCTGGTTCTTGGACTTTGGACTCTGGGGTTTAGACTCAGGACTCTGAATCTTAGACTCTAGACTCTGGATCTTGGACTCTAGACTGTGGATCTTGGACTCTAGACTGTGGATCTTGGACTCTAGACTGTGGATCTTGGACTCTAGACTCTGGATCTTGGACTCTAGACTGTGGATCTTGGACTCTAGACTGTGGATCTTGGACTCTAGACTGTGGATCTCGGACTCTGGACTCTGGATCTTGGACTCTGGACTCTGGATCTTGGACTCTGGATCTTGGACTTTCTACACTCCCTCAATTTCACAATTCCAAAGCAATTATTACACATTAACGGTCGTAACTAATAACCCCCCCAAACAAACGATCCACTTCATTCTTGTCGAAGTAAAAATTGCTGTTATCAAAAAAGAAACTCACCAATCTAGGGTAGCCTTCGCGACGTACTGCATCTTGGTCTCCCGGTCGGGATTCACCAGATGATGGTAGTGACGATCATTAATGGCGACCACAGAGTGACACACGAGACGCGTCTCCTTTCGATCGAGGATCGTCAGATTGTAAGGCGACGCCAGCAGACGAGACGCTATCGGATCCAAGGCCAACCATAATTTATTCTCCACCACCCAAGACGGATAGGTGCACCGATCCGGCGAGTTTTCTGCGCAAAAAGGGAGAAACTGTCTGTCAGTAACACGCAGCAATTTATACGCCGCAAGTCGCGCGACAAATCGTCGTTGCCCGTTCATTAAATTTATAACAAATCCGACCAGCTCGCTCCCACCTGCACCATGCGCTGGCACCTTTTCGACAATAATCGTATCAATCCTAACGTCGCGACCCCGCCATCGACGGCCCCAGGATGGTGTCCAGGAACGAACAAGGGCGAAAAAATTCCAAATTACATCCGATAAGTTCCATCCGGCGACGGAAGTTAAATACGATTAGACGCCGAAGAACAGAGCTCGTCGCGATGACGTCGCGACGCGACTTTATTCCGCCCCTCGAAATAATATAACTCGCTAACGCAGTTATTCCAACCTCGAGGCGCATAATACAACTAGAAACTCGTTCCGTGCGCTTCAAGTTCGTCAGATCCTCTCTCTCTCTCTCCTGCCGCTGATAATCCGAGCTACGCCCAAACTTCCCGATGTTTTCGCCCCTTCACTTTCTTGTTGCCCCGTACTTTTTCGCCTCTTCACCCGGGGACAGCTATGAATCGAATTACGCGAGCGTGGAGGTCCCGTCCACCGTTGCGCTGGCGCAGAATTTTAACCCCCCCCCCCCCTTAGTTCCTTGTTGCGAATCGAAACGATTCGAATTCTAAATAAAAAGAATTAAAATAAACGATACACGGTTGGGGATATTAATTTTCCGTCGATTCCATCCCCTTTGATAATTATCACCAAAGATTTCGTACTGTACTATTGTTATTATCAGTCGAAGCGTTTCAGCAATCAGTGATCGTTAATTTTACGAGACATCAACGATAAGCACAGTAATTGGATTCTTGACACTGACAATCTCAACGACTGTTAGTTACCAACAAAAAAAAAAAAAAAATAGAAATTAATACTGTTCCTACAGCGACAGACGTTTCATAACGCAATGAAAAGAACCTCGACGGTTCGCGATTATTAATATTATAAACGAAAAGTTCCTCTCGCGTTTCAATACGCGCAGCCGTGTTCGCCGTGTCTGACGGCTATCCTCTTTTGTTTTGGCTCGCCTAGAATTCGTTGTGCCCCGTTCGAGGGAGGGGGTATTGTGGTCCGATGCAAATCAAGGAACGGCCTGTTCGCGTCGGTCGCCGCTGGAAAGGCAAGTGTAAAAAAGAAGCCGCGGCCATGAAGTGGCGAACCGCGCGGCGCGGACCGATGCGTTTACAATATAATGGCCACGAGTAGCTTCCAATGAAAAAGAAAGTATAAAAAAAAAAGAGAGATAAAATACCTCTCGTCTACCCGGGGAATATAAGCGGCGACGAGGTGGATTCGCTTCGTTCGCCAGCCGACAATGGCGACGACGAAGGGTACGAGATTTTATAATTATTCGACGCAACGTTATCGTTCATTGATGATTTCGAGTTAGCTCGAGGATTATTCGACGAATATCGTCGACAAGGAAATCGTGACGCTATTGTTAATGTAAATTCGATTTGGCAAGAATTGTTCGCACGGTTACGGTCGAAAACGTAGGAATTGGGGGATTATTAGTTTTTATTAAATTCCAGGTATAATATGTCCGCGAACGGCATCTGATCGCGCAATTTCGCCGTTAATCGCGGGCAATTTTACATCCATTCCACTTCCGTGTTTTCCTGAACGAAATCGCGGCGAGAGGACGTCAACGGGGCTATATATATATATAGAAGGGGTTGAACGGGTTGGGGCTAATCCGCCTTCTGGAAAGTTTAAATGGAAATGCCGTGGAACGAGGTTAACGAAACACCCTGGGCCCGATGTCGCGACAAAAGGGCTGAAAAATCGCTAAGCTGCTCGGACGCACGGATCCGTCCGCAGAAAAATCACGAAATTTCACTGACTTACTTCGCAGCTTCGAGTTAATCGAGATAATCGAATTCGCCAATTCGTTTTTACACAGTTACAAATTTTTATATCCCCGAACAACCTCCTCAGCATCGATTCAACTCGCGATTAATAACGCCAACGGAAAAAAGAAATTAACACTAATTTTCTTACATCATTATTATTATCATCATTGTCGTCCAAAAGGTCAGCCAATTCTAGCTCAAAATTCTCCAAACAGTTCCGTTACTCGTCTCAATTGTTTCCCCACGGTGCTAAGCAAATTATCGTCGCGATTGCAGCGAACAAACTGCCAAGGTCATACAGAAAACACAATAATAAATCTCCAGGGCGGCGTGGTCGCGCAATCGGTCAGGCACCCAGCGAATCCGACTGAACGCGGTTCACCGCAAAGCCGGCGACAAGATCCCCCCCCCCCCCCCTCCATCACCATCAGCACGCCAGGAACGCGACGCCGGTCCATGGACTTTAAAACGACCGGCAAGAATCCCCTGCTGAAATGCCTGACCAGGCCGGACGAAGATTGGTCCGCCTGGACAAAATCAATTCGAGGAATGTCCAGCGGAGATCGAAACGAGACCGGCGATCGCCAGGATTCGGTTAACCGTGGCTGCGGCTGCCGGTATCGTGGCGATTCGCCCGGGTTACGTGCAGCTATGCGATATCCCGTAGAATACCCCGGGTGCCAAGGGCGAGAGACCGCCGAGCACCCTGAGCCGATAACACGCCGCCCAAGAATCCGATCCGGTGTGTCCGTGGACACCCTCATAGTTCACGTTCTTCGAGGCAGCGATTATCGGTGCCGGTGGTTTTCCCCGGGGCCGTAGGCGTGACTGTTGGGGTCGACGTTGTCGCTGTGCTCGCGAGAGGACGGGAATTGGCAACTGCGCGCGGCGCTAGAGGTTGCGCCACCTGGCGGTAACTAGTATTGCGCGGATACTTGTATGGTAGAACGCGTGGCGTGCAGAGAATTGAGGAGTAGTAATATTAATTGTGGGTGTTGTCGTTAGTTATGTGTGGGTAGACCTGATTAATTTCTGAAGGAATTATTTCACGGCGAATTTGTTCAGGGTATTCTTTGTACCCTGCTTGAAGTTATTTTCGAGCGAACAGCGAGAGAACTGGTGTTTTGTTACTCACTTTGCTTCATCTTGAACGTCTTGGCCGAGTCCTTCATGCTGATCTGACCTGTGCAAGAGGCGTCCGCACTCTGCGCCAAATTCCACGAGTTATTCGACGTTTGCTCGTAGATGAAGCACCTGTAGCTGTCTTCGTCGTTGGTCTTGCGTTGACCGTGTAGCCTAGCCACTAGGTTGTGGGTGCTTCCCTCTTTCCACGTCGCCAGGCATTCCAGCTCCACGTCTTCGAAAGCACAAGAATGAGATTAGTTGATACAATTCTGTCCAGAGATTTCATTATATATCTTTTAGCAACGTGTAAGAACGATTTGCAGCGCTCATTTTAGAACCACCCTTTAGTTACCATTCCATTATAATTAATATTCACGCAAGGATCGTAGGCCCAGTGCAAAGTTGGTTGGAAACACTAGAAGTGCAATAGGTCTGACCCAAGGATCGTAGGTCCAGCGCAAAGTTGGTCAGAAACAGTCGAAGGGCAATAGGTCTGACCAAAGGATCGTATGTCCAGGGCAAAGTTGGTCAAAAAACGTAGAACTCCAATAGGCGTGACCCAAGGATCGTAGATACAGCGCAAAGTTGGTCAGAAACAATAGAAGTGCAATAGGTCTGACCCAAGAATCGTAGATCCAGCGCAAAGTTGGTCAGGAACAGTAGAAGTGCAATAGGTCTGACCAAAGGATCGTAGATCCAGCGCAAAGTTGGTCAGGAACAGTAGAAGTGTAATAGGTCTGACCAAAGGATCGTAGATCCAGCGCAAAGTTGGTCAGGAACAGTAGAAGTGTAATAGGTCTGACCAAAGGATCGTAGATCCAGCGCAAAGTTGGTCAGGAACAGTAGAAGTGTAATAGGTCTGACCAAAGGATCGTAGATCCAGCGCAAAGTTGGTCAGGAACAGTAGAAGTGTAATAGGTCTGACCAAAGGATCGTAGATCCAGCGCAAAGTTGGTCAGGAACAGTAGAAGTGTAATAGGTCTGACCTAAGGATCGTAGATCCAGCGCAAAGTTGGTCAGGAACAGTAGAAGTGCAATAGGTCTGACCAAAGGATCGTAGATCCAGCGCAAAGTTGGTCAGGAACAGTAGAAGTGTAATAGGTCTGACCAAAGGATCGTAGATCCAGCGCAAAGTTGGTCAGGAACAGTAGAAGTGTAATAGGTCTGACCAAAGGATCGTAGATCCAGCGCAAAGTTGGTCAGGAACAGTAGAAGTGTAATAGGTCTGACCAAAGGATCGTAGATCCAGCGCAAAGTTGGTCAGGAACAGTAGAAGTGTAATAGGTCTGACCTAAGGATCGTAGATCCAGCGCAAAGTTGGTCAGGAACAGTAGAAGTGTAATAGGTCTGACCAAAGGATCGTAGATCCAGCGCAAAGTTGGTCAGGAACAGTAGAAGTGTAATAGGTCTGACCCAAGAATCGTAGATCCAGCGCAAAGTTGGTCAGGAACAGTAGAAGTGTAATAGGTCTGACCAAAGGATCGTAGATCCAGCGCAAAGTTGGTCAGGAACAGTAGAAGTGTAATAGGTCTGACCCAAGAATCGTAGATCCAGCGCAAAGTTGGTCAGGAACAGTAGAAGTGCAATAGGTCTGACCTAAGGATCGTAGATCCAGCGCAAAGTTGGTCAGGAACAGTAGAAGTGCAATAGGTCTGACCTAAGGATCGTAGATCCAGCGCAAAGTTGGTCAGGAACAGTAGAAGGGCAGTAGGTCTGACCCAAGGATCGTAGGTCTAGTGCCAAGTTTGGTCAGTAACAGTAGAAGGGCAGTAGGTCTGACCCAAGGATCGTAAGTCCAGGGCAAAGTTGGTCAGGGCTCGTAGAAATCCAGTAGGTCTGGCTCATGGACTTCTGCGAGCTCTGACCAATTTTGCCCTGGACCTACGATCCTTGGGTCAGACCTACTGCCCTTCTACTGTTTCAGCCCAACTTCGCACTAGACCTACGATCCTTGGGTCAGACCTACTGCCCTTCTACTGTTACTGACCAAACTTGGCACTAGACCTACGATCCTTGGTTCAGACCTACTGCCCTTCCACTGTTTCAGCCCAACTTCGCACTTTACCTACGATCCTTGGGTCATACCTACTGGACTGCCGCCGGTTCTAACCTTTAATTTCTCGACACCTCTACAGAATTCTTCCGATGAAATACCCAGAAACGAGAAACGCCACTCTCAATGTCCCGCGTCAAATCTCTATCGATCAACGAAAATCCTCACGACTCTCATGAATCTTCTGGCCACCATTAGCTTCCCCCAATTACACCGCGATGCATAACGATTCCAATTACGAGCTAGGCCAAATCGTCCGGGGCGAGAATTACGAGCGGAAATATTCTAACCGTTAATAAACCGCGCTCGCTGCCTCACAGAATGAATTATACCGGCGCAATTTTCGTTTTGCAACAATAATCGCGGCCCATCGGCTGGACAAGGGGCGGTGGGAGACGAAGGGGTCGGCAGCAACAAATGGAAATTGACAGGGTCGTTAAATCATTCGTTAGAAGCGACTGCGACCGCCACAGATTCTCTCGCCTGTGCGGGGCGTGTTAATTAACGTCGCGACTGGAGTGTTATTGTGGAATGAAAACAAATAGTAACCTTAGCCTCGGACGTCTGGTTCGACGTTGATATATTATACACAATTTTCTCTTTCCCTTTCATCTCTCCTCGCGCAATCTCTCGAATAAAACGTGCCCTGTGGTCAGCTGACGCTCGATATCACCATCGATTCAACGTCAATTAATAATTATACCGAGAGCGGATCGACAACAGAATTACATTGCCTCGACAAGAAACATCAATGTATCGATAAGAGTGATACAAAGAAATTTCTTAACGTTCGTGTCGAACTAACGCAATACCTAATACAATACCGAAACAAAACTCTTACTTAACCGCAGCAACGCGCACTTTACAGAAACGTAACACGTTAAAAGAATTGATACTCGAAGTACATTATCGTACGATACATTACATTGCTGTACCTTGAATATTCCACCTGTACTACACCATCATGCGTGCGCCTGTTTGTATGCCTGTGCGAAGTGACCGCTCCCCCGACGTTGCAGCGCACATTATTTCACGTGAAACATATCAATTGACCGGCGATAAAGATACGCCGATCGCTTTGTGACAGGCGCTGTTCACCGTACGTCGTCCAACGATAGAATGCGTCGTACGTACAACTCGACAATCCCCACCCTAACCGGTTTCGAAGAAACGAGTGGTGGGGAGCGACAAGTCGGCACGCGACGCTCTAATTAAAAGATAATTCGGTATCGGTCGCGCGTGCTGGCGTACGCGTAACAAAATCGAGAGCAACAAACGTTTGGTAAAAACGTATCTCGAGGCCGCTGAAACACGCCGGTAATAATTAACGCGGACGTTGCGTTTCTTGCGAAATAAATCCCACGTTCGAAGCCAGCCGATAAATCATACATGGGCGCACGAATAATTGGGCTCGGCTTCCGCGCGCTGAATTTATCCCCCGTACTGTATTAACATGTCGCAGAAAAATGTTGGGCCCGTCGTTAAACATTCGTGACGTGGACACGTTATTTACGATTTTGCGTAATACGCATAGAGTCCTGGTAAGCACGCACTGCGCGACGTTGGAAAAGAAATTCGCGACAAATTAAACGACCGACTGCAATTCCATGAAGCGTTGTTACGTAAAACGATGTCGAATGTCTGCAATTTGTATTAACATTGCTGGTAAGAAATTTAAGAAATTTTAACTGGGAATAAGAACGCGTTGCTTCGAAAGTCGCAATCCGTTTGAATATTAATTTGTAGGAAATAATGTACGCGACAGGTTGTTATTTTACAAAATGTTGTAACAGAGACATATGAATGAAGAAAATGCGAACGAACACTCACCGACACTCTCAGAAGACATTACATTTGCGCACGCCTGATAGCGCAGCAGTAGCCTCGACTCCTGGGTGCACGTCTCCGCGGCGGACAACGGGGAATTGCATTCCCCCTCGCCGTGGCTGTACGTGAATTCCAACGGACCCTTGAAGGGGCAGGGCATCGGTGCTGCCCCCGTACGAAACAACGATATAAGTATCGCGTCGGTTGTCAGCGTGCTGCACATTATTGCTAGGCTTGGTTTCGACGATTCCACCGTACAGAAGGCTGGAAAAAGTGTTACCAAAAACTTCGATCACGCTGGTAAACAGGCGAGTGGTTAAATCAAGTCCAATTGCCAGATACAGTAATGTCTTGATATAAGCGGAAGACTTCTACACCATGCAAGCGAAGAGTTTATCCCCACCACTGAGGGGTACACCCCTTGAAACGTCCAGAAGTTCGCTTGGCGACCAGTGTAACGCGATCCGGTCTCGGGTATATCGGTGAGCTAATACTAATTCGACCACGAAAACTTTGCCATTTCTCATCCTTTTCTTATGAAACTTTTACATGGCATAGCTGACAATTTTCTGATTAAAATGACACCAAACACGATGTAATTTGGACTATATTTACTGCCTTAATTAACGGTAATAAGTTGGTACGTTAAACCGTGTACTGGGCCTGCGATCTTTGCCGATTGCCACGATCGCAGCTTCTCTTTTCTTTTCACTAACTATCCTTTTCTGCGGTCGAAACTTATTATCGTTAATTGCGACGCTAAATATAGTCCAAATTATATCGCGTTTGGGTCATTTTAATCAGATAAGTGTCAGCTACGCCATGTAAAAGTTTCATAAGAAAAGGATGCGAAATAAAAAAGTTTTATCTTTGCATTAGCGTTATTTCAGCCCATACGCTGAATATTGTTTTCTGGCTTGCTATCGCTATCCCTTTCTACGTTCGACGCTGGCAAATTTCAAACAATGTAGAAACTACTCCATATAAGCGAACGTTCAGACAGGAGGCTTTCGCTTATATCAAGACATTACTGTACTTCGAAATGAATCGATTACTTTTCAACGAAATTCAAGAATGGTCCGATGGAACATTTTTATCGGACTCCCTCCAACAACAGGTAAAAGTTTAACAGCCAGGGTATACTCACTTTCTCTGTATTGAAGAACGTTCGAGTGCTTCATGTTCATGGCGACGCATCGATAACACTTGTACCCCCTGAAACCAGTGACGAAAAGTTTCGTTATTCGAGTGCACCCTTTGCGAGAACTATCGAGTGAATAAAAAAATCGCCCGAAAGAAAAACATCCGCCCAACTCGACGCGCGATTATTAACGAAGACGGTAAATAAACGGTGCCAGTAAAAAAAAAAGAAAAGGAAACAGGAAAGAATGGACCAAGCCGTCGAGCCAAGGAACGAGGATCCCCCGACCGGAAACCTACCCTAGAAACATCTCGACCACCTTCAATTCAAACAAAACTCCGTCGAACCCCTGCGTCGCGAAGGGTGAGAGAGAATCGCCCCGTCGGAAACGCTTCGAAGAACGGTTTCACGGGCACGTGGGAAAATAGGGTGTTCAAGTACCAACATACGCGCGATCCGCTGGCATCTTATACGCGACGGAAAGACAAACTGCGAGAGGCGCAATACGGACAGCGACGGTTACCAGAGCGGCGTAGGAGGAGGAGGAGGAGGTGGTGGGGGGCCAAGAGAGGAGCAAGAGCAGTATCGCGTGGCTACTTAAAACTTTTCGAGCTTGTCTTGGGTCCCTGCTAGTTGCCACCTTGCTTACTTAGCTCTGCTCCGCAACTTCCGCCTTCCGCTGCGGTCCCTTCCTGCCGCTCATGCTTCCTGTCGCCGACCCCCCCCCCCCTGGCTGAATCTTCGCGCCCCCCCTGCCGTCTGACGTACGAAGTTCGCTCTCGTTCCTGGCCAGCCTTCACGCGCTTCTTGAGAAGCGAAGACTTTTCAATAAAATAGCGGGCCATAAAATTATGGTTTTAAAATTCGACATTTATCGTTCCGTCGATTGTAACGAGGCGTCGATTCGAGGAGAATGAATTTCAACTAGCTGGGGATCTTCTTCGTAAACGTCTGGTTTTATAAGAAACGATTAGAGTCCGTGGGTAGTCAACCTGGTTTTTACCCCCCCCCCCCCCCCCCACCCTTCCCACATTAGTGGGCGTTCCAGATTTCATAGTAGGCGGTGAGGGGTTATGTTTTATATTTTATAGATTGTATTTTATAAATTGTATTTTATAAATCATATTTTGTAAATTATATTTTATAACTTAATTTTTATAAATTATTTTTTATAAATTATTTTTTATAAATTATATTTTATAAATTATATTTTATACATCATATCTTATAAATTATATTTTATAAAATATACATCCTAAAGTAAGGTCACTTCCCTGCTTTACAAATCACCATTACTGTGGAACCGGTGAGCGGTTAGTAAATTTCGCTGCCAACGGAGAAACAAAAGTGGGCGACGGTTGCGAAAAGGTTGACCACTCCTGGGACCGAACGAATATTTTCGTGGCACGGTACCGGATCGGACAACAACTCCCGATGCGGTCGTCGCCGACCGAGAGCGCTGCACCCGGCAGGAGCACTGACTAGCCGGTACATGCGGCCGATCTGTAATTCGAAAGTTGTCCAAGTTCGCGTGCGCGTCGACGGGGCACGCGGATCCCACGTCCGGGAACGCTCTCCGTCCGTACGGCTCGCGGGACCGCAAGAACGCGTTCGTGTCGAACGCGACGGTCGAAACGTTTCCGTCACGACGTCGACCCTCCGCCAGGTCGCTTTTCCTCGACCCTTTGAACCCCGTGCGGCTTATCATCCGGCAGAAAATTTGTCCCTCTAAAAATCACGACCGACCATCCGAGAGATTATGATCCTTACTTGAATCGCAACGGTCGCGACGAATTTTTTTCGCAAACAGTGCAACATAAAGGCAAGAACACAAGGATCGCCCGTTTAAGTAACACCGAATCGGGCCAATACAATTCGTCCGCGATAAATTCGCGAGAAACGTTAAACGCACTTGTTGATTTCGTTCCGCCAAGACGAATGGCAATAATTATCCGGGGGCACTCGGCGATCAAGCGGAAACGAAAACACGCGCGACCCAATTTTACGCGACGATAAACAATAGAGACGGAGGGGCCGCGCACGGCGTCGTAAAATTCCCTGGAAATAATAGTTACCCCTAGGTCGATACAAACGACAGTACGTCGAGGGGAGGGGAATTCAGCTCGTTAGACCCATAAACGATTTCAGCTCCGGCGGCTGCGACGTGCTGCTCTCAGGATCGATTCTACGGCCCCGAGATTATTGCCACGACGCTTTTATCGTTTCTCGATGATCCCGTGGAGCGTCGTCGCGATATCCCCCCCTCCACTCCGTGCTTCGTTCATCGGCGTGCCGATCGTTCTGTAGCGCGTTCGTGAAACGCGACGTTCCCATAGGGAGGGGAGGGGGGAGAGGCAGGGTCGGCGACTTTTACGAGCGCTACGACGATTGTTATCGTTCGTCTTTATTTGTTTGCCTCGAACGAGGAGTCGATTGAAAAACACGGACGAGGAAACGGTCGACCGAAGTGAAGGACGATTCGAATACGATCCGGACGAAGAAATTCCGTCCACGGCGATTGGTTAAATTGGCCGGTCACATCGATCGCTGTTATTCGCCGATGAAAATATAATTTCGCGACGTTCGTTCGGGAGATAAATTTAACGTCGCTGGGAGGGGGGCGACCCGATGACGTTGCAAGTAGTAGCGCGCCGCTCCACCAACGGGACGCGTTGTCTGACCACGCGTCGACCTTATCTACTCGCTTCAAACTCCGCACGTTCCATCGCGCGTGTCGCGAATCGTACAGATTCGTCTCGCGTGCACGGACAAATAGGCTAATACAATTATATCGAACACAGCATTTCGCGCACGGTTAATAACCAATTCTTCCGGAACGGTCGAAATTATGTATTCAACGATTTCTCCTCCACCGTCCTCAATTCGTCCGAATTAAATTCGTCGGCATGAAAGAAGAAACGTGGCGAATCGTGAACGCCCGTTAGCGAGACCCAGACGAGCACGAAAATTTCGTACGTGGCCGGTCTCGCGAATTTCTCTTTCGCCCTCCGTGTTACCGGGTCACTCTTAACCCGTTCGAAATTAATTCGCACCCCTCCACCCCTATACTGGCGGGGTTACGTCGCCTTTTACGACAGCGCCAGGCCTGCCAACTTAACGCCGTGACGCACGGGAATATGGAATAGTTATAAACCGAAACGCGTCCGCGTGATTCGACCGCGGGGACCAGGGGGCGCAAACGCTAAGACCCCGGAGGGTTAATCCGGGCGTAAAACGAAAAGAGATCCCTTAATTCGACGGGGGGGGGGTGGGGTGGGATGGGGCGAGTTTTATCCATAGGTTATTACGGGAACACGTTCTTCTATCGTGGAAAGGGTTGATGAGAATGTTGATTAAATGTTTCCAGGGGAAGTTTCGCCGGGTGGCCACTCCAATTACACGGAAGTTCCATCAGCGGGCACGGCGTGACCGTCAGCGAATCCCGACGATCTCTAAACGAAAGGAGAAATCCGTCTCTGGCAATTTTTCGAATTACGCGGACACGCGTTCGATATCGATAACGGCGTTGCGAGAATTTATTGGACATACGATGATTCGTTGTTTCGTTTCGACCCTTGTTTCGAGAAATTACGCAAATCTTTGCTCGGGACTTCCCTCCCCAGGATAATTAATCCGTCGACGTTGACGCGACGAAAAATTCGGCCAGAGAAATTTTAGTAAATTCCAAGGTCAGGGGTATCGAGAATATCGTCGATCCAAAACAGAATTCAAAATTTCCGTCGCAATTAAAACTTCGTTCGACGAACGTTGCGCGCGAAGGGTAAACGGGTCTGGGGAAACTCGTCCGGATGAATATGTCCAGGGGGGTTGGTTGGGGCGGGGTGAGAAACGTTTCGAAGGGACGGCAGAATCGGGTAGAAAAATTCTGATACGACCCTATTAAATTTCGTCGAATCTCCCCTCCATTCGGCGGATCTGATATGCCTCCGTCTTTCTGCGCCCCCGAGTAACGCGACTCGGCAGACGGGGGGGCGTATTTATCTCGGCGTTAAGAGAAATCTGCCATGTCAAGTCGAGTATTCGTGTTTTAACGAGAGGGGGAGGAGCGGCGTCGAAGTCACCCCCACCCCCCCTGTCACGGCCACTCGATAACTCGATGCCTCCTCGATGGCTCGTGGATTAATAACGAGCCACCGTGAACGGGTTGTAGACTGGCGTGCAGTTTCCTTCCTTACATCCACCCCATGCACCCACCCCCTTGTCCGTTCTGCGCCCCCAGCGGTAACTGGCGAGCAACGACTCGACGAGGTGCGAAAGCGGGGTGGCTCGATGAACGAAAACGTGGCCGACGAGCAACGCTGTTATGCGAGATCGACGGGGGGTGGCGAATACTTGTCACGAGGGGGTGGGTGGTGGTCGCAAACGGATATAAGGATCGCAATGGGGGGTAGCTCTTCGGTAAACGATAATAAAAACGTTTTTCGTTTCCGACTCGACTCGAATTTTCTACAAAACCTACCCTTAAAATCAACCCCCGCATCATCGTCGCAAGGGACAACGCTGTAAATTACAACGTCCCCCCGTTTTACTTGACCGGGTCGCGTGGATCATCGCTGAGAGCGTAAAATCGCGGACAAGGAAACGTCGACGACGACCAGGGGGTGGAAACGACCGGTGGTCGTCGCTCGTGTAAGGGTGGCGACGTCCTCGCGGGGACCGCGGTACGGCGTGCGTATTTACGCAAAGGAATCAATAGAACGGTGGCCGAGGACGAGACGGCGGCGGTCGACGTTCGACAGGAAGGGTGAAACCCACCCTCGCACGCCATCCGGCTATTAGGACAATACAAACAGCGGCTGTCGCTGATCGTGTCCGCCTGACAAACGCGTCCGACGCGTTTTTCTCACACCACGGCTCCCTCAACCACCCCCTGTTTACAGCTGCGTGGTATCGCAGGGGAGGGGGAGGATTTTATGGTGCCTCGTGAATTCCTCGGTATCTTTCGAGAAGGGTGACATCAATTGAACGCGACGAGAAATCATTTTTCGGGCCAAAAGATTGTTTTGGTCGCAATTCAGGGGGGCAGGGGATGAACGTTTCGTTGGGGGTTGTTCGCTTATCGTACGAAATATATGCAAACTGCATTACCCGTCTGTGCAAACATTCGCGCGATGAGAGCATTGTTTGCGCGTCTGTAACAGCCATGAATAATTATATCATGGTGTTACTCGCTAGGGGTGGCTGGGGGGGGGGGGGGGTGGGCGGAACATTTAAATGCGATCGAACGTAACGACAATCCGTCGTGGATTACGCGGCGTGGAACTTAATTCCGGCGGATATTAATTGACGATTGACGACGATATTTATCCTGTTGCTCGTGGTCTTCGACGAACCGTTCTCGTCGCGTTCGTTCTGTTGTTCGTCGCTCGATCGAGGCCGAATCAAAAGTGTCCCCCATTCAACCGTGCGGCGGCGACGAATTCAACGCGAAACATCGTTAAGACGCAAGGTACGCGAGACGCACCGTTGCGATCGAGAAATATTTTTTTAACTGGCGATCAAAATCGAAGGGGTAGTTTCAGTTACCGATTTTTTCCTCGAGACACCCGGTATACGCGGCCACACTCCGGTATAAATATTCAAGAACTGTTATCTCGAGGACGGCTACGTTTTTCGAGAAATTTAATTCCTCCAAACATTACCCCCACAAAGCCACCCCTAAGCCCCACCACCCCGTTGATCATACAATTCATTGGCGTCGATGGATTCATCGCCGTACGAACGGTACGCGCGCAGCGTAATCGTTCGAAGCCGGATTACACGCGCACGGCGCGCGCGCGCGCGCGCACGCACGCACGCACGCACGCACGCACGCTCTTCGACGCGTGGCCAAAGCCGACGAGCTTAAACTTAGGTGGCGGCCAATCACGGCCGACGGACCGCCACAAAGCCTCGGCTTTGTGTTCGAATTAAATTTTAAGCGAGCGCGCAAAGCCCGCCGGGATCGCGTGCTGATCCGTATCGGGCGGGATGCGAACGCTGGATACAATGGGGGAAAAAAGAATGAAAATGGGAAAGGAAGAAAAAAGAAAAGAGGAAAAAAGAAAAATAAATAACCGCGCGGTCCGTGTTCCTGCGCTTGTTCCGCGATTGTTCTTGAAGGGAGGGTGTCCGCGTCACGAGCCGTGGGGGGGGGGGGGGGAACGTTTTCCACCGGGGACATATAAATTTCATTCGGCACGAAATATCCCTAGACCGTGGTTACGCTTCCCGTCGCCGTTGTCGATACACCTAAGTATTCGTAAAATAGAAATGAACAATTGCCAAACGTTTGTCCATAATTTATAACCTTCCTTTTTTGCTCTTAGTAAAAGGACATTGGACTTCGCGAAAGGGGACCCCCCCACCTGGAGGGGGTAATCAACTTGAGGCAAGTTATACCCGACACTAGGGGCCGCTAAATTTGTCACGCGACGAGATAGAGTGGGGAGGAGGAGAAGGCGAGGTCCACGGTGAAAGATACGAGCGTGAAAGGTGGGGAATATATCGAGTGCCGGAGTGCCGGGCATTATAGGCGGAACTCGCGGGAGGAAATAATCCAGTAACGGAATCGTGAATCTTTGACTTCCAGGGGGCGACACCGTCACCGCAAACTTTTGCACCGGAGTTTACGATGTTATCGAAAGTTTCGGTACGAGCCGTGGAAACGGAACGTGAACCGCGTCGATCAACGGCCAGAGACATTTTTGCTTTCGCGGAAAGCTTTCAGCGATCGTGATACGGCTTTACTTGCCCCTCCCTAAAGGGGAAGAGGCAACTGCCTGCTTTCGGTCGCCGTACAATGTACAAGGAATAACGCTGAATTCCGTTTCGATAATTTCACAACGCGAGGAAAACGTGCGACGTGGTAGCGGCGAGATTGTTCGAAATTACCCGTCTCGTCGCCGCGCGAATCCTGGGTAATCTTTCTTTATTGAACAGTTAATTGGAAAATAAATATTTGCTCGGAGTTCGCGGCCGATAAATTTACGCGTCGGTCGGCAGTTTGTTCGGGGACTTGGGGGACACCGCGCGGTTCACGAATTTCTGGGGAATTTCGTCGCGTCGTCGGTACACCGTCCGTCCCCCCCCCCGCCCCCCGCCCCCTCCTCCTCCCCACGCCGTAAAGTATTCCGGTTCGCTGTAACCCGAGGGGTGAGGATAGCGACGCATACTCCGCGTCGATACAATATCGAGATATAGTTCGACCATCCGGAATGCTGCTCGAGGCAGGAAACCCCGGGCGAATTATGCATCGAGCGTGCAAGGTTCTCCGCGAGCTACGACGGCCACACTCTTACGCAGTGCCGCCAACCGGCCCACGCTCGCCAACGCTACCGAATGTCCCCAGAATACAACGACGACGACGACGACGACGACAATGCGATAAGAATAATAACAATGATATCGTCGAACCATAGGCGTACACGTGTACAGCCGTATAGGGAGTTTTACGTCTTGGAAATTTCTCGAAGCCGCGGCAAGTTTTAATTCGATGCCGCGATTGGCGGGCGCCATTAACGCGAGGCGCAATAATCCGCACGACTGCGTACAACACAACGGGTCCAATCGAACTCTCTCTTCTGCCAACCCCCTGGCCATTTGTTACGACGAAATGCAGCGCGATTATATCCGCCTCGAGAAATTGTTGTTAAAATGATTTAGAGTAAAGCGCAAATGGAACGTGCACGAACAGTTCCCGGTGATTATTCTGTTCCGGGAATTCCCCCCCTCCTATGCCAACACACCCAGCCAACCCAGCCATAGACTTTCCGTGTTTCGTTTTAAGAACGACCATTCCGCGAGATTCCGAGTTCCCGACGTTTTACTAGCTAACTGAACGTCAACTAAGCAGCCGACAATTAAGCCCCGACGTAAACTGGAACAATCGTATATTATACGGAATAATTTGTGCAACGGGGACTGCGCTGAGAAATTCGCGAATCGTTTCCTCGAGGAAAAAACAACATTGGCTACGAAGTGATGTACAATTCATTCGAAATCATCGGGAACACGAACGAATATTAACTATTCGTTTTCTCGCTCGTCAACGAATTTAGCGACAGTCGACGTACACGTTTTCTGCTAAAGGCGCGATCCTTCTAGAGCCTTTTAGAAAAAGACGGAAAACAGTCCGGAAACTAATAGCTGCGGCAGCCTGTGCCGATTCCAATTCGCCGATCGGAAATACGCCGTAGGGGAGGGTGGGGGAGGGAATCACCGCGTAGGAAACAGTAGACACGCGTGCAGAGAATTCGGTAACTCGATGCCACCGCCGCGGGCGGCGCTGTGTACGTCGAAAGCGTATCGCTTTACAAAGGACGGCCGTTGTACGCGAAATCGAAATAATTCGGATAGTTTCACACGGCAAACCGGCAAATGCGTCGTACAACAGATTCGAGTCGACCATGCTCGAGGCCGAAATTCCCCAGTTTGTTTTTTCAGGGGAAAAATGAGCGGCTCGCGTACCGTTTCACGGCCTTTTGTCACCGCCGTTAAATGTTCGTCGTTGCTCCTTTGAGATTGGCCAACTGAAATTGTGATCCGGTTAGCTGCGCCGCGCCGTCGCTTCTGGATATTCCATTTTTACCGTGCTGCAGTTGTACTCAAGTGAGCACAACTTGTCAGCGATCGTTGATACCATCTACGATTTTTAGTCAATTGATTCGTTTAATTACCGACCTAGTCCGAACATAGTTCGCGAAGAACCGACTTGAATCGAGTTCTCAAGAGGCATTGATTAACACGTTCCCTGCCAGACCGTTTTTTGAAGACTTCTCGTTCAAGCCGCGTGGGGCGTATGCGCCCCGCGCTTTACATTTGTATTATTTTGTTTATTATGTCCATAATTGACTCCATAATGAATTTTTAAAAAATTCTTCATTTTACAATGATAATACCAAATGGCTTGAACGGAAAGTTCAGCGTGGGGCGTGTACGCCCCACGCGGCAGGGAACGTGTTAATGATATACAGGAACGAAACGAGTTATGGGGATTCTTTTCGTTACCATGAAGATTCGTGAACGCCACCGTATTATCCCGTTCCGAAGTTCGGCGCAGAAATAAAAGAATCTATTAACGAGGTCGAGAGGTCCCCGATGGGATCCTAATTAAAAAACTCCACCCCCTCCTCTCCGCCTTCGACGGGCTAATTTTCCGCCGAGTTTTATTATATCCTCTCAGCGGAACTCGTTACAAACCTCACGGCGAACCGGTCGAAATTAGAAAAAAGTTTCGCGCAGAAGAACAAAGCCGCGACACCGTTCCCCTAGATATCGAGCGTGGCCCTTTCCGCCCATCTGAAGGATTATAGTCCTTCGACGAGAGTGATCGGACCAATCCATACTGAACACACAAAACGAAGCCAACCGTCCAGCGTACGTTTCATCGAAGAACGAATGTCCCCGGGGCTGGCAAAAACCGTGAGATCATCTGCCCCACTGGCCAGGACTATCGATTAATCCATTATTTAGTTCACCTGACTCGAGGAGCAGGATGCACACGCGGGTCGGGCAACAAAACTAGCACCAAGTCTCCCAGTGGAATGTACCGTGCACTATTCAAGACGCCTCGCGGGTCACCCTACCCCCCTGAAACGTCTGAAGGGTTCCGCGTCGTTCGAAAGGGCAGGAGGACAGGTCCTCCCATGGGAGCCGAGCAGCCCAAAACCCTGGGTCTTCCTAGAATCCCGCTGAGTCTTCGATTAAGTATTTACCCGACCAACGACGTCCACGCGGTTTCGTCCAAGCCAAATACCAGTATACACGCTTCGCAAATTGCTTGACCGATCCCCCAAATCGCTCGACCCATCGGCGAACCCTTCGTCAGCCTTCTATAGTCCCAAACGTTCGAACCCAGAACGGTACGCGCGTCTCCTCCCGAGGATCCACCAACAGATCCACCTCCAACCCCTTAAAAAAAATTCACCAAGCAGCGGCGTCGCCGCAGCCACGACGATTTTTCTTTCGACCAACTCGAAAGGGTAACCGCGTTACTGGACGTACTTCCGGCCAGCGCATTGGCGCCGAATTCAATTATTGATTTCTCTTCACGGACACGCACACGCTCGATCGTAATTCGTTTTGCGGGTCCGGGTGAGGAGGGGAGGGGGGGCAGGGGGTGTGTGGGTGGTCGGGGAAATCCGGCGCCGCTTTCACGGAAATTTTCCGCGCCCGACCCGCCACGGCCATTTGCCACGCGGAAAAGAGAGCGGAACGTAGAAACGGCCGGTGCTAATGGAGAAACGTCCGTACGCGGTCGGGAAAATAAGCAGCGGGTGAATCCTTGCGGCGGCGGAGGCGCTCCGCCTTTGCATTGAAACGTCGAACGAGAGCACCTTGCGCTATTTTCCTCGCCACCCCCGCCCGCCGCCATCCACACAACTGGCGAATACACCCGACGGAGATCGACGACTGACGTGAAAGCATCGGGAGCGTCTACTTTCCAAATTTCCACCCTCGATCGTTCGCCTCTTGAGCCCGAACGCTTCTTTAAGTCTTCCAACGCCCCGACCATCGACAAGTCGCTGGTGAAAGGGCAGGAAAGGCTGGGGGCGGTTTTTCTTTTTCGAGAGCCTTTCAAGACGCTTCGAATAATCGAGCCACAAGATTGCGCACCCCCCTCAACCCCCCCCCCCCATCTTTGTTCCAGGTTCGAGGGAAAATTCGTTTCTCAATTGACCGTTTTATCTTTGCGCCAGCCGCCTTCTTGTATTGTCTAACTTTCCGCGCGCAAACCCGAGTCAAACTTGATCCAACCTGGGGCCAAGCTTAACGTTTTTACCCTGCGTCCGCATTTGTTTTAAATTGTCTACGTTTTAACGCTTGTGCCTATCTTCTTATTGTATTGTTTACCTTTCCACGCGCAAACTTGAGTCAAACTTGATCCAACCTGAGGCCAAACTTAATGTTTTTACCTTGCGTCTGCAATTGTTTTAAATTGTCTACGTATTAACGCTTGTGTCTGTCTTCTTCTTGTATTGTATACCTTTCTACGCACCAACCTGAGTCAAACTTGATCCAACCTGAGGCCAAACTTAACGTTTTTACCTTGCATCTGCATTTGTGTTAAATTATCTACATTTTAACGCTTGTGCCTATCTTCTTCTTGTATTGTCTACCTTTCTACGCGCAAACCTGAGTCAAACTTGATCCAACCTGAGCCCAAACTTGACCCAACCTGAACCGAAACTTAACCTTTTCACCTTGCGTCCCTATTTTTGTTAAATTATGTACTTTTTAACGCCAAACCTCGAACCAAACCTAGTCAAACCTGACCATTTCTATCTCACATCTTCGGTTTTTTTTTAAATAATCTAACTGTTCATACCGCTTGTCCGCCGGCTGTCAATACTATTCGCAGCTATGCAGCAGTTCTCACGGGGGACAGTAATTGATGCCACGACTTACGGCACCGTTCATTCCTTTGTTGCCGTGGAAGATTGGCTTAAATAAGAGCCTGCAGGGGACGGCGGGGGTGCCCCGCATCAAAGACAAGTAGAGGAGCCGTCGCTGCTGCGGAATTTAGAAGAAAAGGAATTCGGGTCGATATCGCGAACGCGTTCGTTAGAAACTTCCTGACAACGCGGACCCGTTATGTTTCAGAAGGCAGGAACGCTTCGTGCCCGTTATACAAAGAAAATATTCAATTTCAAGTCTCTGTAGGATTCCATTATCGAGGGCCGAGGAAAATATCGCAGGTATTTTCCTTTTGCCCGTCGCGTGTTCCGAGCTGTCGGAATGCCTGAAATCTTCAGCTCGCCGGCGAAACGTTAAACCTCCATTCCACGAGCTAGACCAAGACTGCTAATCTAATTTGCATTTTCAATTCTCCCCGTGACGCCGAAAAATTCCAACCGCTCGAAACTGATAGCGCGGCGGTGTTATCGAAAGGATAAAGTAATAACCGGCACTCAGTTAGGGCCGGTTCGAAACAGTATTCGGCGTATATTAAAATATTTCACGTGACCCTCGAAGGGTAGGTTCAACGAGCCTCCCCCTCCAACCCTCTACACCCGAAAATATTCTGCGCCCTTACGGAAAACAATTCTCAAGCTCGCGTTCCAAATAAAACGGCAGGAATATTCAAATTCTACCTGCCACTGAATTTCGAACGAGACGCAGCAGGGAAAAACGTATCCCGACGCGGAAGCTACTTTGGACGTTAAAATACGAGGGGCGGAAAATGTCTGCAATATTGAAACTCCACTTTCGCCCGCTACTTTCGAATGAAACGCGAGAGGGGAGAAGAATTTTTGTCCCGGCGAAGTACGTTCGGAGCGTCAAGATACACGGTTCGAGCACGATGTCGGGGATATTAAAGCACCACCCCCACCCCCACCCCCAACCCCCACCGGCGAAGTTCGAAATGAAACCGAAGGAATGAAATTTACACTGTCGCGGACGATTTCAATTAATCGTCCACGACGGACGAAAGATTAATTAATTAAACGACGAACAATTAATTAAACAACGGAAATAAACAATAACTGGGGAAAGAAGCGAACGGCGGAGTCTGTCGTGGGCATTCCAGGCGCCCAGGGGCATCGATATCATCCGCAGGGTGGTGCGGGTACGCCCTTGAGCGTGCAGCTGGAACGGACAAATAACGTGGAGGAGAGTCGTGATATAGGGAGGGTGGAAGGGGATGAAAAATCGGGCGGTTGCAGGTGTTGACAAAAATTCCATCGCCATCGAGCAAATTCGTTGCTCGGACGTCTTTGCGACGTTAAACTGAACGCAAGCGACAGAACGTTAGGCGGAACGCCCCTCCCAGTGGGATACGGGGGAGCCACCCCTAAAAAATGTATGCGGATAATTTCAGAGTTCGAGGAGGCAACGCAAACAAAAAAGCCGTATGAAATTCGATGAAAGCCTGTAATCACGACCCACATGTTCGAGGAGCCACTTATTAAATCGCCGCAACCGTATCTCGTAAACACATTTCCACCCCCGCGGGGGCGGGGGCGGGGGTCCCGTATCGTGCGGTCAGCGACGAGAAAACTGCCGTCATTTCGTTACCGTTCAACCGAGTTATTCAGGGCGCAACGAGTCGATCGAACCGACCACCCCGTGTCCAATAAATCCCCCTGGGCTCGCCCCTTTGTTTCGCCGCCCACCCACCACCCTCACCCTGTTACCCACCCCCCGCCACTTGGAATCATCATAAGCAATTACCCGGGACGTAACGAAAATACGATCGGACCGACAGCTTTCCATCTTGGACAAGTATATTCGCGTATTACGCGAGCGAAACGCAGGGGTGGCGAAGTTAGGGCTGGCACAATAATTGCAATGTTATTTCGCGCTATCGTTTGTTCGTTTAACGCGATTCTAGGAACGTATGCGGAGTCACGATCGCCCCCTGCGCTGCGAGTGTGCATACAAGGGGTTGCTTTCGGAGGGTGGTTCTGTTCGCCGTTGCTCGGTCATAGTTTCAGGGGTGGGAAGGGTTGTTACCCGTAGGCTCGTAATGGACGGGGGAGTGAACTGGACAGAAAGCGGAATAGTTTTTATTTATGGTGGAATTCAATTTCCGCGGTTGCCCCCGGAATTGCATTCCTCCTTTCGAAATTCGCGCAGGGGGTTGTTTTTTTTTTCTGTCAACGGGGCGCGTCCGCAATGTGCAACGATTTCAAAACCGAACCGCGTTCGAACGAAGCACACAACGCACTGTTCAAACGTCGGCCCGTTAAGCGAACTCCGCTGGCGATTTCCAGGGAGAGATGAAAAATCCCCAGGACCTGAAAATCACCAAAGCGGAGCAAGAAACACGATCGCCAAATGACGTCCAGTGCAGGACCAAGTGCGGACGCGAGAAAGTATCGTCCTGGAACTGCTAGGAAAGACGCACGGACAAATTAAAGACAGAGGGCCAAGGAAGACTACAGAGGACTACAGAGGACTATAGAGGACTAGTGGCTGGTGCATTGTTGCATTTCCCCTGTGGGGTTCCCAGTGGCGAAGCATTGTTGCGAGCACCCCTCGCCGCCCTTTCATCCGCACACGCCCCGTATACTCGTGGGAGCAGCGCACACGGCGGCATCTCATATTAGCCGCTTAATTGTCTCTATTTGCCCGGGCCAGGCATCCGACAATTCACCATTGAGCATGGTCATGCAGCAAACCGAGCCTGGCGGGTGGTGGATGGGGGTTGTTTGGGGCGAAAAGACCTGGGTGCGGGGCAGCTACGTGGTCGGGAATCGAGACATCATCGCGACGGGGAATGCTCGCTTTCGTCTTGCCTCTGATAGTCTCACCTTTTACGACGCTAGATGGCGCGCTTACTGATAATTGCCTGACCGTTTCTTCGGTGTCCAATGGCATATTTCAACGCAATACTTCGATGGAATATTCTTTTCGGCCGCGACTCGCCGTTCGAAATGCGAAACATCGAATGGAAAACGAACGAAAGCGGCAAACAAAAGGTTCCCTACCTTCCGGAACCCGCTTACACGGGTCCGGCGGAAGAAAAAAACGAAAAACTGAAATTGCTCGGTGAATAACGAGGCGGTCGGAAGTAACCAAGAGGGGCAGCTCAATTATTCACAACGTTTTCCCCTTAAGCAGTCGAATGAGTTATCGGTCGAACTATCGTCGAAACTATCCGCAAGTTTGGGAGACCCGCGGTTCCATTACGCTTGGCCGTTCCGCGATCGAGATCGAAGTTGAAATTGAAAGATCGGCCCAGCTAAATTTCTTTCGGCTGCCCGGTAATCGCATTTATTGCCCCCAGGGGGTTGGCCGTGGTATTTCTGACCGTGAAATATCGCTGTTCCCTATTGTTGGAGAATGTGCACGGGGGACCTGGCTAATCGCAGGTAGTTTCTTGACCGAGGTCGGTTCATTACGGACGAGGGGGGCAAAAAAAAGAAAATTCCGCGGATAGGGTCAAAGTTGGGACAATTATCTTCGTTGTTCAGCGCGCCATTAGGGACGATCATTCTTGTCGCGAGACTCCTGTAGGAAATGGGGATTTGCCCAGGAGGAGGACGGCGAGGAAAAATAGACCGGTCGTCCGTTTCGATAGCCGGATAGCGAGATATAATCGGTGAATGAAAAAGTCCGTCCATGGACGGATGAGTTATGGACCCGGTGAATGGTTGAATAAATGAAGGGGGGGAATGAGCGACTGGATAAGTCTGTGATCGATTGCTCGAACGATTGAATAAACGGCCGAAGAATTCTGCACTTAAAGGGAAAGTTTAGAGAGCCTGAGTGAGCGACACGGTAACACTCGGTTGCTGATTGTGACTGAGACGAAAATTGGGAGTAACCGATACATTCGACTTAGGTTTATCGATACGTGAACACCTGAGTCCTTATTGTTTAGAACTGACTATTTCACCAACCGCTTCTCGATAACAAACGAATTATCAGCGTCGCGCACGAAAATCACCGAGGTATCATGGGTATTTCAATTTGGTTATTCCGCCCAACTTTTAAGGGCGCCCCGGGTCTGCCAGATCCGCGGAAATCAAGCTGCTCAAACATTCCATAACCCGTCATCCGCAACCCGCGTGAGTTCCCAGGCGGAAGCTATCAAACTCCTCTTAGAAATATCAAAAACAGCCACCCAGAAGGCCTACCCGAATCAAACATCGATCCCCACGGGCGCGTAGCCATCAGACTAGTCCCACGCCCATAATAACTTCAGTCGAGGAAAAGATACGTCGGGGGATCGATTCCTCCAACTTGGACCGGGTGGCGAAATTAATTCGCACAACTTCCCTAACGTCGTAAATCACGCAGGTGTCCCGGGGAAGGCCTATCAGGGTCAAGCTAATTTCGCGAACCTAACCGGATCCACCTGGTCCGCGTCGGACTCTGCGTCTATAGTCCCCCTTATCTTTTCTGCCTCGGGTCGGATCCTCTCCGTTGAAGATTCCCTCTTATTTATTCATCCCCCGACGACGACCACGACATCCCAGGACGGCGGCCACTTTCGCGACTCAAAAGCGGACAAAGGAGGAGCGCGCGAGAGAAGAAATTAAGGCCGTGACCCGTGGTTGAAAGTTTTCATCTGGCTACCGCGATCCTCCGCCTTGCTTCTTTAATCTCGCTCTATTCACGGGACTTGCGCGAGCGTGCGCGAGCGCACCGACAATTTATTTTAATCAGCCGGCCAACCGGTTATATCCCTCCCCATCTTCTGCCCCTAATGTTCCAGTTTAATGGCCGGCTTAATTTTTATTTCGACCCGGCCGCTCGGGATCGCGATCCAGAGAACCTGGGCTCCTGGGTAGCCATAACCGGCCGAGATTAATGATCCACGGGAATCAGCTGACCGAGTGCCCTACGGCGAGGCTAGGAAAGACCGTTAGGCATGCGTTCGCGTAATTCCGTCGGTTCTAAACTTTGGACCAGGAACATCCAGCGCAAAGTACTCCTGCCTTTCGACGGGACCTGGGCCCGTGAAGGACCTGGGCCCGTGAAGGACCTGGGCCCGTGAAGGACCTGGGCCCGTGAAGGACCTGGGCCCGTGAAGGACCTGGGCCCGTGAAGGACCTGGGCCCGTGAAGGACCTGGACTCATGAAGGACCTGGACGCATGAAGGACCTGGACTCATGAAGGACCTGGACTCATGAAGGACCTGGACTCATGAAGGACCTGGACTCATGAAGGACCTGGGCCCGTGAAGGACCTGGGCCCGTGAAGGACCTGGGCCCGTGAAGGACCTGGGCCCGTGAAGGACCTGGGCCCGTGAAGGACCTGGGCCCGTGAAGGACCTGGGCCCGTGAAGGACCTGACACCTCAGCCCGGGGCTGACGCAAAGCCGCAAGGATGAATGCGTTTGATGACTGTCCCGACGGCCAACCTCTGCGGGGTAGTCAATGAAAAATCAACCGGGCCAAACCCCATTTCGCCCCGTCCAGCCCCGGCGTCATAGAACCGGAAGAGATATTTCGAAGGAAAGCCGCGGGAATTAAGGCGGCCCGGCGTGAGTGCGGAGGATTCCATGGTAGTTTCTTTCGCCTGAAACGTCTCGGTCGTTACTCTATATTTCTCCGTTCGCTTCTTATCTAACCCCCTACCCTTTAGCATCCATAACTTCGTGCTTTCTCGCCGGGGAGATGGCTCGCGACGCCGCTGGTAAATAGCTCCTTCCGCTGCTCCCTCTCTCTCCCCCTTTATCAAGCTCTATCTCCCTCCGTCTCCCTTTTGTGGTCGCCGGCGAACGCCTCGAATTCCATCTTTCGCGGATCCTCGCGGAGGCGTTCAGCTATGCGAATCTGCTCTCCCCATTGTTCATTGTCCCGCTCCGTGGGCGAGATTCGCGAGCTTCAGAGAGCGGATCGCTTGGAAACCTTGCCTCAACGACTGCTAAAGGTGCTCCGGGATTTTATGGGGAAATAGGAGGGGGCTGGAGGGGGGGGGGGGCGGACACAGAGACGCCTTGTTCCCGGTAGAAGTTGCCGTACGAACGGCTTTCAAGGAGACTGTGATTTTTGCTTCTCGACGGAACACCAGTCCGAGCAGTTTCACGGAGTTCCGGCGTTTGGTCCTTCGCGGTTTCCCGGATGACAAGAATTTATCGGGATTCGTTCGCGGGGCCGCGTCTTCGTCCGATGAACCGAATCGGGCACGGCTCGGGTTCTCGACAGAGTTTAATGAATTCTACGGGGTGGAAAGGGGCGCAGGAATAATCTACGGCAGCCCTTCCTGGCTTCGAATCTGACTTTGGATAGGGGGGCTCGACGTACGGCGGGGTTCGTATTAGCCGGCTGACAATTTTATAATAAAGTATATATCCGTCAACCAGTCGACGTCGGTCGACGGAGTTTTCTGCCTTCCGGTGTGGGGAGGATGGGGTGGGGACTCCGGGTCAGGGCGGACGCCGAAATAATTCCCGGAAGTAACGCGCGTCAACAGACAGATAAACTTTCCCTGCAATTCGAATCCAATCAGCGGGTCGTCTGTCGATATCGCAGAAACGACGTCGCTGAGGGGAATACGTGGGGATATTATTCATGTGCTGGTGACGTTGTCAACGCAAAGGCAATATAACTTTGATTTTTTTCATTCTTGTTTTCCCCCGTCGCGTAGAGCACTCTATATTCCGGTTCGCGATTCCTCTCCATCCATGGTGTGTGTCTCCAGCGACCACGGATCTTTTATTACCTCCCATTTTTGTTATAATACGGGAGAGAGGATTTTTCCATGGGGCGGACCCACCACCGCGTGTCCAGATCCCGATGGAATATTCCAGGCGTTGGAAGTTGGCTGCTTCAGATAGATATCTCTCTCGACTGAATTTTTGTAATTCGCGGATCACGACAAAGTGCGACGCGCTCGATTTTCAACTTTTACGAAGCATGGTTTCGGTGGCTGTTGGAGCGCAATGTATTTCGCGAGAAATACTTTGGATTCCTTCAATCGTTTGGTTAGCGGTGACTGTATTAATACTTCTGCAGGAACCGAATAAAAAAACCAAAGGCAGGCTTCCCGGGAATCGAACCCGAGACCGTCGTATTACTAGGCGCTGATCAGTCCAATTACGCCACGGCCCGTTTCCAGTATTCGCTATTCGTTTGTTCCTCTTAACTTCGTTGTTTGATGGAGGCGACCGATCCCACGCTTCTTTTCCTGTTAATTGTGGAAAGTATATCACCGTTTCTTCGGCCAACTTCTCCACCTTTTAATCACCCCTAACTGTAACGGACACCTACCCCAATTCCAACCGGGCAACTTCCTACTTTCGTGCAGCGTTTAAAAATTCCGGGGCATTAAAATTAATGGTCTTCCAGGGCTCGCTGAAAAATCCCGGGAAACTTGGAATTTTTAATTCTTCAACGTTAAGAGTTACGCTCTTTAGCGGCGGGCAACAGCGTTATTATTTCCTCAAGAACTCTCCGGGGCGGTATGTAGATTTATTCAAATATAAAACATAGAGATGTTGCATTACGCTTCGCAATTTGTTGCCCGGCGTGGAATATCATTTGCATAAATCACGTTTCGCTGGATTTTTTCGAAAACAACTTCGGCTTTCGATTAATTTCGAACCCCTGCCAACCCTCCCGATACCAAATCCCCCCCCCCTCCCCCAACCCCAACGAAACTGTACCCGACTGCGAACCATGCCGTGCAACATTTTTATTACACACTTTCGGCCGGCTCTCGAGCACAATATCGTTTTGAATTATTTTTCGATTTATTCACGGCTCGTCGGCGAAATAAACTCTCGAAACCTATTAAAATTGATTTATTCCGATGCACGCCTACGAAAATATTCAAACGCGTCGATGGAAATCTATTTTACAAAAACGCTCGGGCCCTTCGACCCTTACCTCGACGAATTGAACGCTCTGCGACCTTCTCTTTTATTTATTAAATCCATTTTTCAATATTCAATTTTTATCGCGTTAAAAATCTGCTCAAACGTTCGACAACAATTTCTCGCGTTCGCGAGCGATCGACGAGTCGCGACGATTGCAACGGGAACCACGCGGATTCGACGATCTCGAACGCGTGAGCGTTTCGTGGAAAAAGAAAGAAGGCTCGAGGGGAGATAAAGAATATCGCTGGAACGTCGGGTCGAGCGATTGGAAGGGACGCGTCGCGGATAAACAAAAGCAGAAACGAGGCTTCGAAAAGGGCAAACGTCTCGACGTTCGAGTCTCCATTAAATCATGCAACTCGATGGGAACACCCACCTAGAAGGGGACGCTGCAACGAACAAAGTATCCCACACGCTCATTACCTCCACATTGTCGCTCGGCGAGCTCGCAATAATTATTTTTTATTCCGACGCGATTCGTTCTGGCGGACGCGTCCGGCGAGATTTATTCGCAAAGAATTTACGCGGAGCCTCCTTTGTCGCAAAAAAAAAAAAAAAGAAAATACGCTTCATTAAATCGTTAACCGTCGATGAAATTTTATCGCGGTCGAAATCGCGAAATGTTTACGCCGTGGCAAACAAAATTCCGTCTCCTCCCTTTCTGCCCGAGAGCATCGGTTAACCGTTCCGTCGGACGTTTGTAAGAATAAAAAACGTTTCGACGCAGATATCGTCGAACGATTGTATTTCGCTGCAGAGAGATTTCTTTGGAAACGAAAATTGGTCGATTGAGAATTTTCAGTTGAAACGGGGACACGAAATCTGCCACTTAATAAAAAAAAAAAAAAAAAAAAAGAAAACAACGACAAAATTCGCCAACAGCAATCACGTCTATTCTATTGCGCGACAGTGGCACCGCTAACGATAAGTGTAACGTAATCTCGGTACCCGAGCATCGCGACGCCTCGTTAACGACGCCGCGAGATAATCGATATCCGCCAATGGAGCCTGTCCGTACAGAACACCGCCGTCAGATCGTAAACCAAAACTTTCGTGCCTGGATTCGAGATGCGTCGACCCTCGAACATAACAATCGATATTGACAACCGCTGCGACGTATGTACTTGCTATTACATGAAAAATAGTTATTATGAGACTTCAATTGATCGTCTTGTTTACGTCGAGCGAATTACGCATTCAGAGTTGTTTTATTCGCGAAAATCATTTGCTTGCACTACCATTACTATTATTATTATTATTATTATTATTGTTATTATTAATATTATAATTTGTATTATTAGTATTATTATTATTATTATTATTAGTATTATTATTATTATTATTATTATTATTACTATTATTATTATTACTATTATTATTATTATTACTATTATTATTATTAGTATTATTATTACTATTATTATTATTACTATTATTATTATTATTATTATTAGTATTATTATTATTATTATTATTAGTATTATTATTATTATTAGTATTATTATTATAATTAGTATTATTATTATAATTAGTAGTAGTATTATTATTATTATTAGTATTATTAGTATTATAATAATTATTATTATTATTAATATTATAATTTGTATTATTACTATTATTATTACTATTATTATTATTATTATTATTATTATTATTATTATTATTATTATTATGCGTGGATCTGCCATTAAGCTTGAATTACAATTGTAATTAGCCGAAGCTGTTAGCGGTGGTTTCACCCGTTGCCAAGAATAATCGAAAATGAGTCGAGAATATTCGCGTGCTCCGTACGCGACGGCGGAGAGGTAGAGGAAAATAAAAAAAAAAAAAAAACGGAACGGAAGCCGTTGGGAATAATTTGAATTCGTCGAGTCGCGACTCAAATTGCCCTTTACGCGACGCGGTACGGCCGGCAGCGTCATCAAGTCATTCGGAGCAAGATTTTTTTCCCGACGGTCGATAATTGGAAAATAGCCTCCCCCCCCCCCCCCCTATTTCCCAATTACACCGTATCAGAGGTGTGCTCACGCTGCGCCCCCGCATTAGAAATAACGAGATTATTATCATTAACGGACTGATTGGATTAATGGACCCTCGAAGTCGCCGTTCCGCCATCGCCTACCCCCCCCCCCCCCCACAAACCCCTCTGAATGTTTATATCGTTCGGCTGGGCGGAAACTGATAATAATTTCGACGGGCAATTACGCGAATTATACAGGCCATCGCGATCTCGAGCGAACTACTGTTCGCGGTGGATCCGTCGAGCGAAGAGGAACAACCGCTGGACGAAATTAGAAAAAACGAAACGACGCATTGTACAGTAATGTGTCGATTAGTTTACCTCGCTCGGGACCGAATGCGAACAGTAATCGTGCGCAGGACACGTTTCTCGAGCGAGTTCCGGATCCCCTTTGATGTTGCGACAGCCGAGACACGGGGCAGCGTTCCAGGAGAGAAGCAAGTTTAAATGGCCGTGTACGCGAGGCGATGCTAACGCGATCGAAATATAAGATTGAAACTTGTTCAATTTTGGTCCGTTTTAAATGAAATTTCACGTGAAACGTTCGTTGGAATATCCTGATTAAAACGACACCAAACACGATACGGTTTGGACAATTCTTACTTATCACGGTATTAATAATTTTATTCTAGTTTGTTATTATTCTCAACGACAACTTGAACATGCGTATATTAGTTAACAGCGATAAACTGTCGAATCGAGTGTCTCTTAATTCTCTTAATCTGACATTGCTATATTTAGATAACGGCAAAATATTGTTGTAGCGACAATTATTCTTGTTCACGACATTACATTCGGTGTTCATGAGAGTTCATAATTTTTACTGATAAGAAATTGTAAGAATTTGTATAAACTTCTTTGATAAAGAAACTACGCAGAGAAGAGAGCTGGGTCATTCATGACATCAATAATAATAAGTAAATATGTGTATAGTTCCAAAATATATGATTCTAGTTGTTATCGAAAGCAATAATAAAAAAGAATGAAATTATTAATACCCTGATAAGTAAAAATTGTACGAACCATATCGTGTTTGGTGTCATTTTAATCAGCAGATTGTAACGAACATTTTGGTAAAATTTCATTCGAAACGGACCAAAAATGAACAAGTTTTAATTTTTAATCTCGCCTGCATCAGTGTTGGCTCTCAACGACATTCGATCTGGGTTCAGATTGCATGCTCGGCGCTTCACGCTTTGTTGGTTCCAGGGGGGGACCCCCCCCCAAGTAGTGGTGATAGAAATGAACACTATTTTAGACACAATTTTGAACACTAATCGATATATTACTGTACAAGTTCAAATCGTCGACGAAGAGGACGATTTCGCAGGAGGACGTCGACCGAAAATGAATCGCGCTGTCAAACGAAAATAGGTTAGAAAAAAATCCCGTAGACGAGGCACAGTTATTTTGCCCAAACACTCGAGAGGAACGAGCGGAGCGAGGGTAATCCTGTCCGTCGTTGAACTCGTTCGCTCGCACCGCTCGTCGCTTTTCGCCGACAAATCAAAGAATCTTAACGGTGATGACGTCGATCGGCCCATTTACCGGCAACGTCGGTGCTCAAACATCGTTCTCGCGGAGAGTCGACACACTCCGCTTCGACTGTCCCTTTCCCTTCCTTTTTCTGTCTCTCTCTCTTTCTCTTTTAACCCC
This sequence comes from Nomada fucata, assembly GCA_948146005.1. Classification (NCBI taxonomy): domain Eukaryota; kingdom Metazoa; phylum Arthropoda; class Insecta; order Hymenoptera; family Apidae; genus Nomada; species Nomada fucata. Next base: position 30,552,999 of record OX411277.1, on the reverse strand, counting down.
TCCATTCGCAGCGGCGCGTCCTCGAAAAAAGGAGCACGCTGATTGGAAGGCTAATCACGCGCTACTCTCCATTACATTAATTAAAACTTAACTCTGAAGTTCGCCCCGGCTACCAGGACTATCTTGTCCGTCTGCGCGACTTTCCGCCGGCTCTTTTCGAGCCGCGACGCTCGCCTCGTCCCGCGACAGCGGTTGTCAACTTCCCTTCGGGACCGTTTGCATGCCGATGAGCGGTCCGCGACGACGGCTCGTTGAATTATGATGGAGATTCGAGTGGGGTGTATTAAGGCGAATGTTCGATTTAATTTGTCTCGGGACGATCTTGGATGCTCTCTGCGAGAAATTCGTTTATGTTCGTTTCCTTTCACGAGGGGAGACGCGGTAAGGAGTGGGGGGATATGTTAATTTTAATTTTTCCGTCGACGACCTGGAGGAACGAGGACCGTCATAAATCGGGAAATTAAGAAAATGTAATAAGAGGAGGAACAGTGGACGATGCCGATACTAAACTTGATAATAGCGAAATGGAGGAGGAACGAAATGCACGGGAGGGGGAGGGGAAGGCAGTATAATTGTGCGAGCCAAAATTTGAAAGCGAACGGCATCGACGAATTGGAGAATATCGCGAGAGTACGAGACGAGCACCGTGACGAAATTACGAAGTGGAGGAAATTCACGACGTCCGCCATTTTATCCGATCGTCGCCATTTTGATCGCGGTCGATCGTTCATCGTCGAGCGCCATCTATTATTACGTAGTAACGATACGGGGAAAATAGAATTTTCGTAAAGTGCACGGGGGGACGATCTCCTAACGTCCGCCCGTTCCTCTTCGTCGCGGATATTAAGGTCACCGGGAGATATAAGAATCTCGCGGGGATAAAAGATAAAACGAAACGGAATAAAGGATCCTGATCTCGGTCGCGTTCTTATCGTTGATTGTACCACTTTGCTCGAGTTTCATTCCGCGCTCCAACGTCTCGCGGGCGAAACGAGAAAATGAGTTGAAGTCCGATAAACAAATTCCATAGCATTGGTTCCCACGGCCACTGAGCACGTTCCCCCAAAATAACGAAAAAAATAAATCCACCAAAGAATGTCACCAATATTATTATCGTGACACTAACCTCTCTCTTTAATAAAATAACCAGGTCTGTTAGTTATTAAAAATTATACCCAGAATAGATGCTCGAACGACCAAAGAATTAGGGTTAAAAGGTTGGCACCGTCCACTATGGCCGAGGAATAAAATTCGCTTTCCAAAACCGGATAGGCAAGGAATAAAATCCCTAGACTTCCCTGGGTCCGGTTCCCTAACGTATACGCCGGGTATTCCCGTCTCTGCCCGTAGAAAAAGACATTTCCAAGTGGAGTGGCACTCTCCTCGCTAGGCGCGGCTTATCGCCGATCGTCGCGGCTTAAAGGCGACGTTGAATGAAACGCGCCTTAAGCTTCGCCGCGATACCAGAGCGAGCGACAGAAAGCGGCGACGCGTGTAGATACCGTCTGCTCGTACGACAGGGAACGCTCCTTCCGCGAAATTGGATCCTGGTCGCGGCGTAGCTTGCGGATAACGAGTGTTTGGATTCGGGTAACCGTGTCGAATCGATAGTCGAAGAGGCTCTCGGGCAAAAAAAATCGTGTCCCCGTTTCGCGGCTACGGGTCCTCCGGGCCTAGGGAATTTAGCTCTTCGAAAATACTAGTATCGGTGTCCCGCAAAGCGCCCCCGATAAATTTCGAACCGCGGTCGAAAAAAAAGTCGTTAAACGAAGAAACACACCCCCAACCCTTGGAACTGTCGACAAATAAAATAGCCGGCCACCTTAGAAGAAAATTCGTCGCTATAAAAAAACGGTAAAAAAAAAAAAATCCTAAAAATCCCTGCCAACGCAAAAAATTTACCCCTCCCGTCCAGAAATTGTCCAGTGCTCCCGACGTTGAACGTAAAAAAACCACCGACCCCTCGCTACACCCCGCAAGACGACCAGCCCCTAAAATAACTAGAATTCCCCGTCCGCGAGCTATTAGCATCCATCATAATATTGCAACGCGTGCGATACACGAGTCCTTCGATCGCCCCCCACCCCCTACCCTTCTGCCCTTTCACCTTTCATCGCCCATGGAATTTCACAGGAGAAACGTTTTATGTGCCGCTGTCGGTTGGCACGTCGTCTCGAGCGCTTTGTTCGAGGGTCCAGCCGACGAAGGGTGCAGTTAATTAATAAAAGCTCGAAGGGGTGGCCGGCATAGTGTAGGGGGGGGGGAAGTCCTGACGCGGATAAAGGGATGCGAAATACGATCCATGCATCGTTTCATATCGACGTCCGCCTGTCGATACCTACCCAGGTACACCCATCTACTCACGCAGTCTCACACACACACACACACACACATACACATACACACACCTGTGTACGGGCCGGTATATCCCACTTGCAATTCAAACGAGGGACTCACTTGTCATGAATGAGGAACTTGTCGTCTTTGGTCTCGATGCAGCGGCCCTTGCTGGTCATCATGGACCCGTTCACTGTCACCAACCCCTCGTTCCCCGATTGAAACCAGTGGCCGTTCCACTGTGCCGGAAACTCGCAACCTGTGACACAGAGTAAACGAAAGCGAGTTAGTATCGGCGGTGGGGCTTTTACATTTTTTTCATATGGCTGGCCGCGCTCGATAAATAAAGGCACGGCATATAATCCGACCGGCGGAATATTCAAACGGTGTTGCCGGGGGGCGGGGGAGGGGCGGGGGGTTTGGCGAGGTGGAATGGGGAGGGGGGAGGGGGCGGGGCACCGCTCGATCGGCTCTTTTGTGAAAAGGCGACTAGGCACCGGTCGGGTTAGGTTCGGCCACGATCATTTCTCCACGGACACGACCGGGAACAACGATCGACCAACCTGGACTCCCCCCCGTATCTCGAATCGTCGCCCTCGTCCGATTCAACTGGACGCCCCCTAAAGCTAATGTGCCCCTTAGTGGTTGCGAGAAAAAACAAAGAAAAAAAGAAACGGAAGGAAACGGAAAGAACCGAACCAAATAAAAAGAGGGATCTAGTACACAAGGAATCGTCGGATGATCCCTCCGGGATTATCAAGACTTGTTAAATACGAAACTGTGGTCCGGCGTGACAATGCTTAATCGTTAACGCCTCCGCCGTGTAATCCCGGGAGGGAGGGTGGGGGGTGGGGGTTCGCGTGGAACCCGGAGACCGGAAGTCGACGGGTGGCAGGCGTGGAATCGACACAGCTCGGCCGATAATCCGCGACCCCCCCCCCCCCCACTCCCAAGGAGATTCCACACTTTTGACAGATCCGCGGACGCACTGAAATATTCCGGGTATTCCCCCCTCCCTTCGTCGCTGTGTTGTCGACGCTTCCGTCGACCCTGGACGGCTCGAAAATTCCCCGCAATTGTTTAAGAGTAGCACGGGCTGCGGTGCTTCTGGGAGGGTAGAGTCTGGTTGCATCTCGCGCTCAGCGAACCGTGCCACGCTTTCCTCGACCATTATCGTCATTGCTTTATAACGTCGCCGTTCTTAACGGGGTGTATTTTCTTGAGAGCATCTCCGCGTGGCCACGCCCCCCCCCCCACTTCACCCCCGTCCCGTCCCACCTAACCCGAACCCGCCAATGGGCCGGCGGTGTTTTATGCTTTCCTCGAGACGTTTCTTTGAGGTTCGAATAGTCCCCCCAACGGGGGAAATTGAGTGCGTGGCGCTTTCTGGAACAGCGGTGGATTTTTCGGAGAGATCTCGGTTCGATAAATTGTTCGCCAGGTTGACCCATAGGTTCCCTGTGTGTCCCCCCCCCCCTCCCCCCAGCGAAGGAACTTCGAAGGTACGTCGGACCGTTCTGACCGCGAGTAGAAACGCTATTGGGACTGCTGTTGCGTGCTGCGCCACCTGGATCGACGATGCTGTCGATTGTGATTCGCGTTTATCCGCGAGGCCAGTGATCCACGGTAAAACGATGACCGAAACGAATCGACGGGAATCTAATCTGTGAATAACCAGATCGCGCTGCAGCGAATCTGTTTTACCGACCTAAGTCGAAAACGATCGTCCGACGATCACTGCGCGATATTGGGAATCGCGTCGGTGGGGTCTGCAGCGGACCTGCGGAGGAGGGCAGGCATCCCCGTCGAATCAATCGCTCGTCAGCCGCGTCAAGAAACGAATTACACCGAGACGGAACCGTCTGGCAGTTGCCGGAGCATCCGGGAAACGATCTGGATGGGGGGGGGGTCCGCGTGATTTTTAGGTTAAGGTCCCCCATTTACGCTCGGGTTAATTCGATTTTTATGCAGCGACGACGACTCTGCAGCGTCTCAGTCGCGGCTGAAGCGATTCGGTTTCAGCCGGCGGTAACTTGATTAAAATAATCTATCACCCCGAGCTATAGGCAACGGTGATTGGCCATCCGAGTTGAATATGATGGAACGGCGACACTTTTCCCCTGCACGCGCTCGCGTTCGCATGTCCGACCCGCGCCGCGCTGTACATAATCGAAGACCACGTCGTCCGCCCCCCTTTTCCCGGATACCTGGCCAGTCGGTTTTATGCTATCTTCCGCTCTCCTTTCCCCTTCGCCGTCCCGTTCTCGCAGTATCGACAGAGGCAAATTGATTGGTAATATGCGACCACTGCTCGTCCGCCCATCTCCGTGACATTTACCAACGGGCACGCCGCGTTTTTCCGATATCCCGAGCCCGAAAGAGCCGTTGAAAGGGTTTTTACTGGAGGAAATGAATATTACACCGATATAGATGGCGCGACCGAGCGCCAGGTTCGGCTGGAATTGGAACCGCGAGGCTCCGCGCGCCTGACGCGAAGCGAACGCGTCGTGCCGAGGAGGTTCGAAATCTTAGCGATACAATCCTGCGTTTCGGCGAAAGTGCCCGTCGATAAGGCAGGTTTCTTGAGGGAGAGAATCGTTTTAACCGGAAGGTGTCGAACGAATCGCGACGATCCTCGTTCGCCGGCCTCGAATAATACTGTTTCGAGGCAGAACGCCCGAATGATCTGCCTTGAAAGCGATAATAAGTTGTGGGTTATTATTTTTGATCAATCGAACGACCGTTAACGCTGAAACGCTGGAAGCTAGTGGAAAAATCGGTTTCTGTTTCTGCAACAATTCCGCGAGCAAGAAGGAACACGGAGCATTCATCACGTGTCTAGTAACCAGTTCGAGCGAACAATAAAACCCTTTCACGTATCGCTGGCCGATGCATCAAAAATATCTGTTTTCGATCGCCGTTGCGTTTCGATCAAGGTGAGAAGGAAAACGAGAACGAGATTTCCGCCCACTGTTGATTCGGTTGGACAGGGGAAAAAAAAAGCAACAGCTTAATAAATAATACCTAGAAACGTTTTCTTTACCCGTCGAAACGGAAACAAAAATACTTCAACAAAATTTTGCCGCAAAACGAAACCACCGTTAAAAAACAGTCCTTAATTCGACCGAAGGAAAAAAAAACTGCTCAACCCGCGGGGATCGATCGTCCACAATCGACCGCAGCATCGTTCCGCCGAGATATCTCGCCCCGTCGTGGCGCGCGTGATTCAAGAAAAGTGGTGGAGCAAAATTTCGCTCGGCAAAACAAAAACAAAAAAAAAAAAAAAAGTCGCGCGCCATCCAGGCGTTACGCCCATAAAAAGAGAATAACAACAAACAAACAAGTCGATCGTCGTGTTTACACAGTAATTACATAGCCATCGGTACACACGCCGTTCAACAGCCATGCAAACATCCCATAATGGATTTTCCATGGGCGTAAAAACGTGAGACGAAAAAAAGTACCGTCGTATTTTCGGCGAACCGTCACCGCCGCGAACCGTTTAATCTGCACGGTCGATCTGGCCCAGAAAAAGCGCACAGGGCCGCACAGCGTGTTTCGCATAGAAATCGGGACGGATCGATGGTAAGAAGAGGGGGGGGGGATACACGTTTTTTCATTCCGGTACATCCAGTCTCGTCTCGACTCGTGTTACAAATTAAGATAGAGAGGCGCTCGCGCTGGCGAATCGTCGACGCACGATTCTTTCTTCGTTTTCTCGCGTTTCAACCACCCAAACCTGCCAACCGCCCGCCCCAAACCACCCCCATGGTCGTTTTCTTTCGTATTTTCTGGATATCCACACACAGCCACCGATCCGATTCGTTTCGACGGAAATTAAATACACAAACGGAGAGCCCCCTCGGTGGAAATCACACCGCGCTACTTGTTGAGGCTGCGCCAAGGTGGCGATGTTTATTTTGCGAGAATGGGGTGGGGGAGCGCTGCCGGGGGTGTGATCGAAGAAAGGCGGACTCTGCGGAGTGTTGGACGAAAGCGAGAATTTTCAGCCGTCGAAGGCTGTTCGAGGTAATTGTTCCTTATTGCCAATGAGCTGAAATAACGTGAAATAAATAATTGTCTCGTTGCGTCCATGTTGCAGGCTTGTTCAGACAATATGAACGGCGCGAGGACGCGTCGTTCCTCTCCTTCTTCTTTATATTTTTTTTTTTATCCAAGGGAAACGAAAATGGAAAGCAATTAAGCGGCGCCCATCCCTCGATCGAGCTCCCCCCAGTTTGAATACAGATGAGGGTTAATTTCACTGCGCCAACTTTCCAACGATATAAGGAACCCCGGAGGGCAGGACGGTACGTGCAACAAACCCGGCGAGAATTTCCAAAAGTCCGAACCCACCCACCCCCCCCCTGAAAACCTGCGGGCTTTTGCCCTTCGAGAAAAAAAAAAAAAAAAAAAGAGAGAGAACGTCGCAGGGGAGGACCACGCTTTGACGGACAGGGTTGCCGACAACTTTCGGGTTCATTAAACCAGCGTCGAAGAATTCGTTGGACCGGTCGATCCAAAAATGAGGATTATTTGCCCCCCACCCCTCTCTGTCAGTCGTGTCACGGACAAAGCACGCCCGGGGCTGTCCAGCTACCCCCACCCCAAATTTTCGGGCATTAATAAGGCTCCGGGCGAATTTCCTTTGGGTTCCACGGTATAGCCTTGTCGGTGGAAAACAAATTTCTATCCGAAACCGCCCTGTGGCTCGAGAAGACACGGTGTACCGCCAAGGAGATAGGGGAGGGGGTGGGGGGGGGGTGTATGGTATGGGCGTTTTCAATATCTGCTGTATTTCCGGCAACGTCGTTTCCACCCCTCTGGATATCTGGCGGGGGTAACATTGTACGCACCCCGTCACTACATTTTAATATTTCAGGATTCAATGATACCCAGCCGCGTAGCTGCTCAGCCGCCACCGTATCGCCCGTTTCAGGTGTTCTCAACCTGTGCGACATTCAAATTTCAGTTTCGGGTCAATAAGTAATAAACAACTGTTCGAAACCCGTTCGGGTTGTTAAGAGAACGTTTCGCGCGTGTTCGAGGATAATTTTTATATTATTTTATATTTTTAATTTTAAAGGTTGTTAAAGAAATAACGGAAAGAATATCGCGATAACTCGAGCAAGCGAGAAACGAGTTTCAATTAACGACAGGACAAAGGTGGCGGTCCAGGAGTGTGTCTTGCCGACAGAGGGCGAACGATTCGTCGGGACGTGTTAGGAGAATCGCGAGGGACTCGAGCGACACTGTAACAGAACGATAATCGCATTGTTCGTTAATTCGTCGACGGTTTTGGAAATCTCGCCGCGCCGGTGCTTCGAACCGACGCGATACGAATCACAATGGATCGCGTCAAAGGGAATTATCAAAGCGATGGAACGGGCCTGCAAGGCGAAATTAATTCCCCGTGCACACCTTTTATTTACAGAAACGCGAAGATGATAGAACGTCATCGAAGAGGGCGAACGCGACAAACAATATAATTAATTATCGGACAAACTGTCGCGGACAACGTCGAGCCTTAAATATCTAAACGATAACCTCGACGTAGTCCGAACGAAGTCTCCGAAAACCTAACCTGCGCGCTTTCAAATCGCGTCCAGAAAGTGTCGAGGGGACTCGCGAGACGCAAACAAACTTCGATCGCGATGCAAAATTAACTCCGACCCGCCGGTTACGCGTCGTACGTCCGCGAGGCTCGTCGAAGTTTGAGCCGCACTGGCGGCCGTTATAAAGTTCCCAAGCGAGCGCGGAGAATTCGGAAAGGGAAAGGAACTAGCTAACCCAGGCCAGCCACTCACCGCTTTATAATGCACCCGACCCACAGCTGTATATTTCACGGATTCGTCGATTAACGCGGCCGGGGAATCCCGACCGGTACACTCGAATGCCTTCCCCCTCCCACTCTCTCACTGCCCCTCCCCCCACCCAGCCTACCGAATTGAGCGACGAAACGCGAATCATACGTGCCTCGTGCGACGCTTCGACGGGGTTACCTAGTGACTCCACACTCCTCGCGTTTTCCCCCATAAGCGCGCAACACTTGCTCGCAATGTAATCCTTCGTGTTCGAACAATTATTTATCTTCCGTTGAACGCGGTACAGGTTACGCCTACGGGATTTACCTATCTGGCCAGACCTAAACAAAGATAACCGGAGCCATAGGTCAAACGAAAATTTCGACTCATTTACTGAAACAGAAACGCGAAGAAACAATCACTTTTAAAAAATGATCGAATAATTCCCTCTCCCTGCCCTTCGAGGTTAAAAGAAGAAGGAGGAGTCAAGGAACCACGTGCCACGCGGGACCGCGATGAGCCATCAAAAGGACCGAGGCACCCAGCAGCCGGCTTGATCAAACAACGCCGGCAAACGGAAGAATCGACGAGGCCTGGGTCGTCCAAACACCGGGAACGTGATACACCGTCCCGTCGAATATCGCCGGCCCTCTCTCTCTTAGAAATCCATCCGCAGCTTTCATTAAAGCCGACCGTATTAGCGCCTCGCCGGAGGGCAGGTCCGTGGTTATAAATAACAATAAGGGCCCGCGTGGACGGCAAACATCGTAAAACCTTTCGCAAACACGGGGACGGCCGTCGAGCCGGGTCATCGTGGATGTGGAAACCGAGAGGGTGGGGGGTGGGGCGTGGGGGTCCGCCGCGAGACCGCAGAGAAACGTCTGGAATATCGGTTCGTGGGTGGAATACGACGGGAGAGGGGGGTGCACGCGGTGAACTACGAATCGGGATGTGCGTGCTTGGCCGCGATACGCTGGGATGTTCCGATTTGGGGGGGGGGGTCAAACATAACCCTGGCTGCCTTACGGGGAAGCCCCGTGGCGAAGAAAGGGTGGCCTGGCCGGGAAATCGAGATCGACGAGGCGACTGTTTATAATTCGGGCCTGGACGATTTCTGATGGGAACCGTGGGAGCGAGCGCGATGAAAGAAGGGTGCCGCGCGGGCGTATCGGCCCTAGGGAATTCGATCTTTTGCGTGACGTCGATGATGGAAACGGGGACCGCGTTTCGTCAGAACGAATTTCACGATTAATCCGGAGGCAGGTTTTACGGCGATTGGCCGTCTCACTAGGTGGGCTGTGGATGCTTAATGGGGGAGCTGGATAGGAGGAATTGAGATTGATGTTTTGGACGATTGTGCGACGCTCGGTTCGGTTGCGTCAAATCATTTGCGGCGTAACAGGTGTTTCGTCTGACGTGATTTTTATTTTTTGTTTTTATTCCTACTGTTTGTTGACATTGACTTGTCTGTTTACTTTCGAAGACCCCGACACTACGGACGGCTGACTGTCATGATCCGTCTATATCTAGGGAATTTCGGATGGGTACACTGTCTCCACTATATTAACAAGGAGAACATTTACAGTCGTCCGTGGCAAACGCCTACAGATTCGAAGAATATCGACCGTCCGGATAATTTACGCCGCAACTGTCTGCGTGCACGAGCGCGTTCACGCCAGTACTCGACGACCGTTAGCCGGAAACACTGACGGGATTATCGATCGTGGGTTGGCAAGTATGGGTGGGCCGCGCTGTTTAAACGACAATCGAACGAACCCGCGTGTATCGGCGGGAGCCGACGAAAAGACGAGGCTCGGCTAATGTTGGCCAGTGATTGCGTAAACTGTGCACTACTAGGGGATTACTATGAAAACAGGGGAGACGCTCTTAATGCAGCGTGAGTCTGGGGGATTCCGCTGGGGGAATTAGTATTAACGATTGATTCTTCCCCGATCAGGAGGGGGGGGGGGGCGACCAAGTGGCACATTCGCTGCTGCCCGCGTGAGTTTACACTCGTTAATTAATCAGACGGCTTAATCGCAGAGACACAGCGCCAGCAACTTAACGGCAAACAGACGCTAGGTATTTTTCGCCGCGCGAAGGAATGAAACAATACCGTCGAACTCGACAGGTATCGACGACACCTCCATTCTAATGCAGGAGTCTTGAATACCATAATGGCGTGGATAAGTTGGGCGAATGAAATGTAAGAAAAAATATTCCTCGCCGCAACTCGGCTTATTAAAGATGGGGGAAATAATTTATTCAAAATACACCGACACACTGTTCATTATAAAAGTCCCGGCGGCGTCCGCGGAAGATTAACTGTCGAAAGTTTCGCCCGGAGGAGGAACGTGAACGAGGTGCTCGTCGCAACTAATTCAGAAGTTTCGAAAAATGCCACGGCGACACGAGCCAGCGGCGTCGCCCTCGACGACTTCGCCCGTTTCCTTCGAAACGTAGCGCACGCGACGCCGCACGGAATCGGACAATTTCTCGTCTTTTGTTTAAAAATAAATCGGCCGCTCGCGTTCGTCGCGCGCATAAGCTTCCAACGGTCCGTTTCAACGATCGGTTCCGCCCCAACGTTCTCGTTCCCCTCGATTCCGGGAAACGCGGAGTCCAGTTCGTTTTTACTCGCGTCGAAACGTCGCCGACTTGAAATCGCGTTCGTCATTTCGACAACGATAATCAATCGGCCATCGCGGTTTCCGATTACAGTGTAATGTCTTGACATAAGCGAAGGACTTCTACGCCATGCAAGCGAAGAGTTTATCCCCCACCACTGAGGGGTATACCCCTTGAGGCGTAGAGAAGTTCGCTTGGCGATCAGTGTAACGCGATCCGGGCTCGGGTATATCGGTGAGCTAATACTAATTCGACTATGAAACTTTGCCATTTCTCATCCTTTTCTTATGAAACTTTTACATGGCACAGCTGACAATTTTCTGATTAAAATGACACCAAACACGATGTAATTTGGACTATATTTACTGCCTTAATTAACGGTAATAAGTTGGTACGTTAAACCGTGTACTGGGCCTGCGATCTTTGCCGATTGCCACGATCGCAGCTTCTCTTTTCTCTTCACTAGCTATCCTTTTCTGCTGTCGAAACTTATTACCGTTAATTGAGACGCTAAATATAGTCCAAATTATATCGCGTTTGGTGTCTATTTAATCAGATAAATGGCGGCTACGCCATGTAAAAGTTTCGTAAGAAAAGGATGCGAAATAAAAAAGTTTTATCTTCGCATTAGCGGTATTTCACCCGATTCGCTGGATATTGTTCTCTGGCTCGGCTGCTCGGGCCTCTTTCTTTACTCGCTGTCCCTTTCTACGTTCGACGCTGTCGGCAAATTTCAATCAATCTAAAAACAACGCCATGTAAGCGAACGTTCGGACCCGAGGCTTTCGCTTACGTCGAGACACTACTGTAATCGGACCCGGGTCTGTCCGTTTCGTTTACGATAATTTATAGCCCCACCCCCCCTTTGGAATTTTTCGACGTTTCGCGCACGGACGTCGAACCGCTCGCTGAAATTGCAATCCCCAGCCTCGGGACGACGACCGCGGAGGAATCGTTCGGTATTCCTGTCGCGATAATACGTGCGAGAACTTCTCGAACGCGCGCATAAAGTGAATATTATAAATGTCGGCCGCGTGCGAACGGCGAACTTGGCGTAACCGAATTAACGAGGTGGATGTTGCAGCGGGGGGCCCGACCTCGCGGCCCCTCGACGAACAGGGGGAGCCACTGTGACAAGACGCGGCACCGAATTCGGGCAAGTTAACCACGCCTCGACGGCCACTTTGTCCGTCGGCGGCGTGCTTCTTTCCGCGCGAGAGACACGCAAGCTTCCTTTGTTAATCGAAATCGACGAATCATCGGGGGATCGCGAGCGATCTCCGTTCGTCGGTAAGGAAGGTGACACTTCGAGTTAAAGCCGGGCGAGTTGATAGAAACAGTGCGAAAAAAAAAGGAAACAACGGAATCGAGGAAAGAAGATACTCGAAGGGACCGCGAAACACCCGAGCTACATGGAGACGGAAGGTTTGATTCGCTAATTCGATTAATCGAATTAAACGAAGACCTATTACTTCAATTCTGGCGAAGCCCGTGAAACGGCGGCGAACTTTTATTTCTAAATGATTGCGCGTCGAGCCGTTCGACCGCCGAGCGGCTGCAATTATAAAGGACGTTCGTTCGTTTTATTTCGGAAAACGGCGAGAGACAGGGGGGAACGATGATTTCTGAGGAACAGAAAAAAAAAAAAAACGGTTGACAATTATCGAGGCCGCGCGCTTTGACGGCGCAACATTGATTGTAAATTAATGGGGCTAGAACAGCCCGAAGGTTTGTTAATTGAAACGCATGGAAAATTTCGTCCGGTCGTCGAATAAATTAATTAATACCTCTGTAAAAACGCGGCTTCCGGTTCGCCGTGCGACGATACCGAAACGTATAACCGGCTTTCAAAGGGGTTGGAAACGAGGTGGGGGGGAGGAGAGGGCATGGGGAATGATCGTTGCTAGATAAATTCCACAATTAAACATGCATACGTTGCTCTGTACTCGGGCGAAAATAATATCCGTGATTTTGATTTTCCGCGGATTTTTTATTACCCTCTGCGAGATTAAACGACGCGATTCTGTGTTTGCAAACGCAGTTTACGCACTGGGTTGGGGAGAAACGGTGCACATTTTTACTTCACCATTATCGTCGAAACGCTCGTTACTGTTATCAATTATCAGCGCCAGTATCGTTCTAAATATGAGAGGTTAGGTATCGAAGGGATACCACCGACGATCGCAACGCTCAGCCAGAAAGAAATACAGCTAATAACAATAACAACGATAATATCAAGCGTTGTGTCACTGGATAATGCCGAGTGGCTGATTAAAACGATCAAAAAATTCCCCAGCACCCGATCCAATGAGACACATACCAGTTTTCCCCGTCGTCCCGTCGAAAGCCGGAACACGTTCGCAGGATCGTAACATTTCACTCGGCACGCCGCCGCGCGTCCGTCCGTGAACAAAGGGAACAGCCTAGAATACCGTCCTCCTGTATCGTCGAAACGCGAGCGCCCCCCTCCCCCGAATCGCCACGGCGATCGCGTCGCTAATGGATTAACGAGCTCGTTAAATCCGTCTTAATCTCGCGGATATGAGCCGGGCGTGGGCCGTACGAGCGAGCTTCATCGCGATCCACCACCGCTTTTATGCCGGGGCAACTCCCGTCGATGTAATTGGCGATCGCGCACGGCGTCACGTTTACGACCCAATAAAGCTGCTCGTTCGCGGCTGAATTAAAACGAAATTCAACGTTGGCGTTGGCATGCCCGGGGCTTGGGGAGGGGGGGACAGCGACTACAGATTGATTCGAACGGCCGTTTTCGACGGCGCGACACGAAACGGATCGAAGCAAGTTCGAGAGGCAAGATCGAGTATCGCGGGTCTCCGCGGTCGTCGACGGTAATCGTAAACGGTGCGACTGCTTTGTTTGCTTCACTCGACAGCGGCGGCGGCTGACGTCTAGATATCCTTGCGCCGCGTGTAAGACGATGCAAAAACGACGAACGTGTAAAGCTACTATTATTATTCCTCATTTATTATCTCCAGAAACTATACAAATAGAAAGTAGAAAGATGTGTTAGATCTATTTACACGGTCTCGACAAGAATTACTCCGTTTGCACTCTGTTATTTGTCGATGCGACTCCTACGTTCGACGATCGATGCAAGAATGCCATGCTGCATCGTGATCGCCAAAAAGGACGCGTTGTTGGGTTTTTTCTCATGCGCCATGGGCCTTCAAGGGCCTCGCTCGCGTATTTCCCTTCGGTCTACGGTCTCCTATGGGTACGTGCGCTATCAGGCCCCGCGCTGACCTAATCCCTTACACGCGCTAGGGACTTTTTCTCTTCGTTCGCGATTCGAGCGAAGCGATCGTGGGGCTCCGTGTTTTGTCGAATCTTGTTCGTTTGTAATAATAATCGTTTGTGAACGAAACATTTCCACGCAAATATTAATATCCCCACCGCGCTGCTGAATGTTACATGTAAATGACACGGAACCTCGTAAATTATCCGCCCGTCTCTCGGCTCCCCCGTCGCATAAATGACAAAACGGTATCGCGGCGTAGCAACGGGACCGCGGCGACCGGCAGAGAAACAAAAGAACGGGGTTTCGACGTTCCCCGAGCATCGTGCACTTAGAGCCACCGGAACGGCGCACGATCGATGCGTCTGCGGCAAATTTATGCGAGGAGAGACGTATCGCGCCCGGCCGAGAGATTAGAATGCACAAACAGATCGATGCGCGTATGCGTGTAATGTATGCACGTGTACGCCGCGCGACGCGGCGAATAAAACAGAATAGAGGAAAAAGGAAAAAAGGAGAAAAGAGGTGCAAGTTGAATGTAAATTCCGCGGAATAAATAACTGCGAGAGAGAGAGGGGGGGGGGACGTTTTTGGGACAGAACGGAGGGGTGGTGCCAGGGGTTGCGACGCGATACAAAAAAAAAAAAAAGAAAAACAAGAGAAAGAAAGAAAACACATATACAAAAAGGGAGACTCGAACTTGAAAGCTATTTTAACCCTTAAAAGACACGCTCGAGTGTGAAATTCTTTTTCCTCTGCTTGCGCCGTCGACGTTCTGCGACCCCTCGCGTCTTCCGCTTAAATAAGCTTCGTTCTTTCTTCGGGGCGACTGTAAAATTTTCTACCGGAAATCAACAGGAAGTTCCCTGTTCCTTCCCTGGCGACTTCGTCAAGGGAAACGTCAACTATGAGCTTCTGGCCGTGTAAATAAATTATTCGGTCGAGGGTGGCCGTTGATGTTTTATTATTCGTCGCGAGGGGTGGGTGGAGGGGGGGGGGGAGTGAAAGGGGATGAAAAAGATCGGTGATTCGATCGATTTCGAACTGGTAAAAACCTTTGGGAAGGAAATTTAGCGAGAGCGTCCTTCAAATTTTCCGCTCATCGTAGCTGATTTCAATTGATTGCAAAATGATTCCCCTCTTAATGAAAACTCGTTGGAAATTAATTTCGCGATGATCGGAATTTCCGTCAGAAAAAAGTTACCCGACGCGCGTGCACACTTCGTTTCTAATAAGAACAACCCTGTGCTACGATTCGTCTGCTCATAATTGTTTGGAAATTCGGTGAAATTAATAAGCTAATTACATAACAATGTTCCGGGTGACGTCCGCATCGAATAACCGTGCCGAACGAAATAACGATAATTCGAATCGCGGACGATTAATTCCTTCCGTCGCCCCGTCGGTTAATCGGATGCGCCGTACAAAAAAAAAAAAAAAAAAAAACAAGAAGAACCTCGACAATTCGATTATTACTTACGTAATTCTCCCTTTCGAAAACGAACCGAACAAATCGCACCGCACTAATATTCAATTCCCGTTCCTTTTCCGCGACGAAGGAGCGGCGTCGTAAATCCGAAGACCGCACAAGGCCAGCTCCGTCGACTCGCAAGAGGCAAAAAAAAAATACCCGTCCCGCATCTAAACGGGGGGCCCGCCACCCTCCAACTAATCTGCCCATAAAACACAATCAGCATCGCCCCCCCCCCACCCATTAACGCTGAAAAGCACCGTGCCAATCCCCCCCACCCTCCCTTCCCCCACCCCTCACCGGCGATCCGTCTTTCCGTCCGGCAAACGAACCGGCCTAAGCGCAGCCCGTTCGATCGGCTAATGGGTCGCGATTAGTCCCAGCCGGTTCCTTTTTTTCGCCCGGTTTTCGTTCGTCGAAACCGCCGCTGGCCCGACCGCAAATCGAACGATCGATCGACCCGGCCGCAATAACGAGCGACCGGTGCTCGGCGCGGCGGTCGAGTCACGCAAATCGTTCGATCCCGGTAACGAACTCGGCTTGGCAATCGCCTTAATCAAGTTTCCCCAGGATAACAGGTAAACGGACGGTTAATCCGCCCGGCGATACACGGTGGAACGGCGGCTGTCGCGAGGCACCGACGACGCGCGGCGCCACCGTACGCACGGTGGTTCCTTATTGGGAGGAGAGAGAGAGAGAGAGAGAGAGAGAGAGAGAGAGAGAGAGGGGGGAGGGTCCGCCGGACGGAATGAAAAAGAAAGGAAACGAAAAACATAGAAACAAAGGGGAACGAAAATTGTATTACCGGATGGACGAAAGTGAAAACCCTGTTCAACGTCGAAGCGGAGCACCGGATTCGAACGGGCTCCGCGCGATCGATGTCCATTTTCCAGGCTTCCGATTGATATTCGACGGAACTGGTTTTTAGCGCGGAGATGTGCGCGGAGTGGGGGGTCGACGCGGCGACGGGCAGACGGATTGGTCGGGTTGATTGGGAGACGGCGGTGTGCTGCCTTTTAGATGTCGCTATTTCGGGCGTCGAAGAGCTTCCGCGGAATATTCTTCGGCGTGGCGCGGATCGGGGAGATATCGCCGGATTTCTTCTCCGTTCTTCTCTTTTTTTAAGGTTAGGATCCGAGCGGGGAATCAGTGATCAGGCAATTCCGTCTAATTCCTTCGAGCGTGGATAACGAAACGTACGTCCGAGCGTGGGGGAAAGATCGTGGGTTCGATTTTCTTCGCCGAAAACGGGCTTCCGGTGACGAAGCAGTGATACACAGGAATTCGATGTCAGACAGCGGGGTGGCGTTAATAAACCCCAACCGTAAACGTGCCCGTGCTCGGGACCGAAATTCCTTCGAATCTCTGGCTGCACAATTTTAGAATTAATCGTTGCCCCCCCACCCCCACCCCCTTATAGTTAAATATGGGAAAATAGACTGGACGTCGGGAGCGAATAAAGGCCTTTGCACGCGAGTGCATCGACATGATACGCGGGGGCTTTTAATTTTAATAATGCCGGGTAAATTAATTGGATATCGCTGGCGCAGTGGCGTGCCAACGACAGCTCGTACGCAATTTCCGCGTACGCAACACGCCCCCTCTTGCTGTTTCGCGACGTTCAGCAGCTTGTATGTACGACAATTACGCCGCATTACAGGGGCTTTAATGGCGGCTAAATTCGCTGGCATTCGGTTCCACGGCCCGGGGGGACGTCCGGGGTCGGTCAGCCGGGACTGCTTTTTTTTTTTTTTTTTAGGGACTGCTTAGATTCGGAATTACTAGACGAGAAGGGAAGGGGAGGACAGCGGAGTGGAATTTAATTGCGGAGAAAAAGACGCGGACGGCCCGGGTCGAGAAACGGAAAGGAGAGCTGCATCGAGCTGGTGATTTCAGCGTGCATCGATGACGGATAAACGGGTTTAACGCGGCGATATTTTCCCGATGAAATATTGTCCGAGCGGTTGTCGATAAACGACGGAAGAGAGGAGAACTCCGTTCCTAGTATTTCCCTGTGCCCCTCCGCCCCCAGGAAATTACGCTCCTTTCTACCAATTTCACCCCAGTCCACCCCCTTACCGCGAGCAACCCCCTCGACGCTGTCCAGCAGTCGATTCAACAGCAACATCGGTAGAGAAAATAACGCTGTCGTGCGCGCACATCCGACTAACAATAGAAGTCAGACGGTTCGGATAAATCATATTTCGACCGGATAACCGATGCAGTCGATACATCGGGGAGGTCGATTCGAAACGATTAGAAGGGAATCTACACCGTGACCTGTACTTCCGTCAACGTGGACGTTCGTATCAGTTAATGTACGCGTATCGAAATTAATAAAGAACTCGAGGATACAGTGTCATTACGAAATTCAATATGGCGGCCACTGCTCTGAACAGCTGATCGACCTACAGAAAATCGTCAACCCGCTACAGGAATAGAAATCGCAATTTCTTCTTTCTACGGCGTCAGAAAACGTTTCGACGGGAAAATCGAAAGCAAGAGAGGGGGATTACATTAACGGCGAACCATCGAGTTCAAAGATTTCCACGGCAAACCCGTCCATTATAACCGTGAAATGCCGTTCAACGGCGTTCCTTCGTGCCGCGACCGTATTATCGTTTTCGTGCCGGCTCTTTCGCGGTTGATTTCGATGGAAAGTAGGCCAGAAGCCGGGGACGACTCTCTTTTCAGCTCGACGGAGCTTATAATTCGACACTCCGGGCGCACGGTGCTCTTCAATGTTCCGACG
Source organism: Nomada fucata (assembly GCA_948146005.1). Taxonomy (NCBI): domain Eukaryota; kingdom Metazoa; phylum Arthropoda; class Insecta; order Hymenoptera; family Apidae; genus Nomada; species Nomada fucata. Next base: position 30,534,751 of record OX411277.1, on the reverse strand, counting down.
TGTAACGAGGTAATTGGAAACGGGACGTTCAGCGGCGACGCGCTCGTCGGCGGGGCAGGATTAAAAGATTCACCGGCAATTAAGGCCGTCCAAAAGGAGGACCCGGGAAGAATTCGGTCTCCTTTCGGTGGACATGTTTAAAAGATGATCGGGTTTGGCTTTTGTTGGACCACTCGTTGGAGGAGACCGTGTGTTTGCCGAGAGCGGCATGAATGAGCTTCGTTTGGAACGGGATTCGTCGAGTATTTTGTGTTTCACCGAGACTTCTGGCTACCGAGGGCGGTCCTTTCATCTGAAGACGACTGGAGAAATCGGGGTGCGGTTCGCTCGGGCTGGAAATTCTTTATTGAGAAGGTAGAAACGAAGGGGACACCCTCGAAGAAATTACGTTGGACGAGTATTATCGTCGAACGACGGACAAGCATCATCGAGCTTTAAATATTGAAAACGCGAAATCGCTTGGCAAAAAAGAAATTC